>LR738711.1:341471057-341570187 GCA_902687465.1 Secale cereale | reverse complement strand
CCCCTCCGACGGAGCTCCGGAATAAGCCCCAGGATGGGATCTCACGGGAACAGAAGTTTACGGCGGTGGAACTAGGGTTTTCTCTGTTCGTCTATTGGTTTCGGGGTACGTAGGCTTATATAGGAGGAAGGAGGGCACCGGGGGCCTCACGAGGGACCCATGAGGCAGGGGCACGCCCTGGGTAGGGGTGGCGCGCCCCCACCCTTGTGGCACCTCGTGGCCCGAACTCCGTGGTTCTCAAGTCTCCCGTGCGTGATTTTCTCCAAAACTATCTCTCCCGAAGGTTTCATTCCGTTTGGACTCCGTTTGATATTCCTTTTCTGCAAAACCCTGAAACAGGAAAAAAAACAGCAATCTGGACTGGGCCTTTGGGTTAGTAGGTTAGTCCCAAAAATAATATAGAAGTGTATGACAAAGCCCATTAAACATCCAAAACATCATAAATAATAACATGGAACAATCAAAAATTATAGATACGTTGGAGACCTATCAAGCATCCCCAAGCTTAATTCCTGCTCGTTCTCGAGGAGGTAAATGATAAAAACAGAATTTTTGATGTGGAATGCTAACCAACATAGTTTTTCAATGTAATTCTCTTATTTGTGGCATGAATGTTCATATCTGAAAGATTCAAGACAAAAGTCTATATTGACATAAGAAATAATAATACTTCAAGCATATTAACAAAGCAATCATGTCTTCTCAAAATACTATGGCTAAATAATGTTATCCGTACAAAATCATATAGTCTGGCTATGCTCCCTCTTCATCACACAAAATATTCATATCATGCACAACCCCGATTTCAGCCAAGCACTTGTTTTCATACTCTATTCTTTCAAACCTTTGAACTTTCACGCAATACATGAGCATGAGCCATGGACATAGCACTATGGGTGGAATAGAGAGGTGGTTGTGGAGAAGACAAAAAGGAGGGAGATAGTCTCACACCGACTAGGCGTATCAACGGGCTATGGAGATTCCCATCAATAGATATCAATGTGAGTGAGTAGGTATTGCCATGCAACGGATGCACTAGAGCTAAATATGTATGAAGCTCAACAAAAGAAACTAAGTGGGTGTTCATCCAACTTGCTTGCTCACGAAGACCTAGGGAATTTGAGGAAGCCCATCGTTGGAATATACAAGCCAAGTTCTATAATAAAAATTCCCACTAATATATGAAAGTGACTAAGCACGAGACTCTCTATCATGAAGAACATGGTGCTACTTTGAAGCACAAGCGTGGAAAAAGATAGTAGCATTTGTCCTTTTTTTGTGGAGGGGCTTTATTGATTTAGCCTTTCCCCACATGGTACAATGCTCTAATAATGATGATCATCACACTTACATTGAATTACAACTCGATATTACAACTCGATACTAGAACAAGTATGACTCTATATGAATGCCTCCGGTGGTGTACCGGGATGTGCAATGAATCAAGAGTGACATGTATGAAAAATTATGCGTGGTGGCTTTGCCACAAATACGATGTCAACTATATGATCATGCATGGCAATATGACAATATGATGCGTGTCATATGAACGGAACGGTGGAAAGTTGCATGGCAATATATCTCGGAATGGCTATGGAAATGACATGATAGGTCGGCATGGTGGCTGTTTTGAGGAATAATATGGTGGCTGTTTTGAGGAAGGATATATAGTGGGTGTATGGTACCAGGGAAAGTTGCACGATACAAGAGAGGCTAGCAATGGTGGAAGGGTGAGAGTGTGTATAATCCATGGACTCAACATTAGTAATAAGAACTCATTTACTTATTGCAAAAATCTACGAGTCATCAAAACAAAGCAATAAACGCATGCTCCTAGAGGGGAGGTTGGTGGGATTTAACCATCGCGCGCCCCCGACCTCCACACAAAGGTTGGCACTTTACAAATACCACATGATCTAACTTCGTCACATAGCGGTTTAGCATACGTGCATGCTACGGGAATCACTAACCTTAACACAAGTATTTCTCAATTTCATAAGAACTCCACTAGAATGACTCTAATATCACTATCCTCATATCTCAAAACAATTATCAAGCATCCAACTTCTCATCATATTCAATGCACTTAGTGTGAAAGTTTTTACTACATTGATATTGGATGTCTATCATGTGAAGACTAGTTTTATAGCCTAAACACATTACCATGCTGTTTTAATAGACTCTCAAATGGATATAAGTGAAGCATGAGAGTTCAACAATTTCTTCAAAATATAATCACCACCGTGCTCTAAAAGATATAAGTGAAGCACTAGAGCAAAAACTATACAACTCAAAAGATATAAGTGAAGCACATAGAGTGTTCTAACAATTCCTAGGCCATATTTAACTCTCTCAGATATGTGTGTCCAGCAAGGATAATTGTGGCAAACTAACAATAAAAAAGTCAAATTATACAAGACGCTCCAAGCAAAACACATATCATGTGGTGAATAAAAATATAGCTCCAAGTACAGTTACCGATGGATGAAGACGAAGGAGGGGATGCCTTCCTGGGGCATCCCCAAGCTTAGGCTTTTGGTTGTCCTTGAATTTTACTTGGGATGCCATGGGCATCCCCAAGCTTAGGCCCTTGCTACTCTTTGTTCCATAGTCCATCAAAGCAATACTCAAAACTTGAAAACTTCACAACACAAAACTTAGACAAAAATCTCATGAGCTCCGTTAGTATAAGAAAGCAAACCAATACTCAAAGGTACTGCAATGAATTAATTATTTGTTTATATTGGTGTTAAACATACTGTATTCCAACTTCTCTACGGTTCATACTTCCCAATATTGCTCATAGATGCATTGAAATAAGCAAACAACACACGAAAAACAGAATCTGTCAAAAACAGAACAGTCTGTAGTAATCTGCAGGTTTCGCATACTTCTGTAACTCCAAAAAATTCAAACTAAATTAATAAACGTGAGGCATTTGTATATTAATCATCTGCAAAAAGAATCAACTAAATAGCACGCTCCAGTAAAATCTGATGACCATTCTAGCGAGTGCTAACGATTCTGTTTTTCACAGCAAGATCACATAAACTTCACACAAGTCTTCCCAAAGGTTCTACTTGGCACAAACACTAAACAGAACAAAAAACCACATCTAAACAGAATCTAGATGCAATATTTATTCCCTAACAGCAGCAAAAAAATAAAAATAAAATTGGGCTGCCTCCCAACAAGCGCTATCGTTTTACACCCCTAGCTAGGCATGATACATGATAGATCTAGGTATTGCCATCTTTGGAAGGCAATCCATAAGTGGCTCTCATAATAGATTCATATGGTAATTTGATTTTCTTTCTAGGAAAGTGTTCCATGCCTTTCCTTAACGGAAATTGGAATCTAATATTTCCTTCCTTCATATCAATAATTGCACCAATCGTTATAAGGAAAGGTCTACCAAGAATAATAGGACATGAAGGATTGCAATCTATATCAAGAACAATGAAATCTACAGGCACAAAATTCCTAATGGCAACAATAAGAACGTCATTAATCCTTCCCATAGGTTTCTTAATAGTGGAATCCGCAAGATGCAAATTCAAAGAACAATCAACAATCTCATGGAAACCTAACAAATCACACAAAGTTTTTGGGATAGTGGAGACACTTGCACCCAAATCACACAAAGCATAGCATTCATGATCCTTAATTTTTATTTTAATAGTAGGTTCCCACTCATCATAAAGCTTTCTACGGATAGAAACTTCTAATGCAAATTTTTCTTCATAAGATTGCATCAAAGCATCAACTATGTGTTTGGTGAAAGCTTTATTTTGACTATAAGCATGCGGAGAGTTTTGTACGGATCGCAACAAGGAAATACAATCAATCAAAGAGCAATTATCATAATTGAATCCCTTGAAATCCAAAGTAGTGGGTTCATCACTATCAAAGTTTTAATCCCTTCACTCCCACTTTTAACAATTTTAGCATCAAGATCTAAAAACTCCGAATTATTGGGACACCTTAAAGCAGAATCAGTCCCAATCATATCTTCATCAAGATTTATACTAGAAAAAAAGGATCTAATAGGAGACACATCAATAACTTTCAGATCTTCATTTTTATTTTCATGCTCTTCCGGTTTAGCAACCATCTTATTGATCAAGGTGGACTGTTTATCCAAACTTTGGGCGATTAAGTTCTCAAGACGAGCAAACTGAGATTTCAAACCATAAAAATCCTTACACATGTCATCAAGGTCTTTATTCATATACTCCATAAACTTTTTTTGTTCCTTAAGATCACTTCTGAAAAAGTCATTATGCTCAAATTGTATAGTCATAAAATGTCTAACATTGTTTTCAATCTCATCCAGCCTCTTGAGGTGAGGGTCAACACTAATAGGGAGAGCCATAGTGACAAGCAAGCAAGCAATCCAACACACACAAGCAAACAAGAGGCAAGCGAACGATAAACACATGGCAGAAGAAGGGCAAATAAAACGGCAAGGGTGAAGTGGGGGAGAGGAAAACGAGAGGCAAAAATGTAATGCGAAGGATAAGGGTTTGTGCTAGGTACTTGGTATATGACTTTTGTGTAAGCCTCCCCGGGAACGGCGCCAGAAATTCTTCTTGCTACTTCTCGAGCTTGCGTTGTATTCCCTCGAAGAGGAAAGGGAGATGCAGCACAGTAGCGTAAGTATTTCCCTCAGTTTTTGAGAACCAAGGTATCAATCCAGTAGGAGACCATGCACGAGTCCCTCGCATCTACAGAAACAAATAAGAACTTCACAGCCAACGCGATAAGGGGTTATCAATCCCTTTACGGTCACTTACGAAAGTGAGATCTGATATAGATGATAGTTTATATTTTTTTGGTATTTTTGTTTATAAGAACAGAAAATAAAAGCGGAAAAAGTAAAGTAGATGTAGATTGATATGTTGAGAATAGAACCGGGGGCCATAGTGTTCTCTAGTGGCTTCTCTCATGATAGCGATATTCTACGGCGGGTAAACAAATTACTGTCGAGCAATTGATAGAAAAGCGAATAATTATGAGACTATCTAGGCATGATCATTGTATATAGGCATCACGTCCGAGACAAGTAGACCCACTCCTGCCTGCATCTACTACTATTACTCCACACATCGACCGCTATCCAGCATGCATCTAATGTATTGAGTTCATAAAAACAAAGTAACGCCTTAAGCAAGATGACATGATGTAGAGGGATAAACTCAAGCAATATGATATAAACCCCATCTTTTTATCCTCGATGGCAACAATACAATACATGCCTTGCTGCCCCTACTATCACTGGGAAAGGACATCGCAAGATTGAAACCAAAGCCAAGCACTTCTCCCATTGCAATAACTATAGATCTAGTAGGCCAAACCGAACCAATATTTCGAAGAGACTTGCAAAGATATTATGAGCACACATAAAGAGTTCAGAAAAGAACCAAATATTTCTCATAGATAATCTTGATCATAAACCCACAATTCATCGGATCTCGACAAACACACCGCAAAAAGAGATTACATCGAATAGATCTCCTCGAAGACCGAGGAGAACTTTGTATTGAGATCCAAAGAGAGAGAAGAAGCCATCTAGATACTAGATATGGGCCCGAAGGTCTGTGGTAAATTACTCACAACTCATGGTGAGGCGATGATGATGATGTCGAAGCACTCCGTGGTAGATCCCCCCTCGGGCGGAGCTCCAGAACAGGCCCCAAGATGGGATCTCATAGGAACAGAAGGTTGCGGCGGTGGAACTAGGGTTTTCTCTATTCGCTTGTTGGTTTCGGTGTACGTAGGCTTATATAGGAGGAAGGAGGGCACCAGGGGCCTCACAAGGAAGCCACGAGGCAGGGGGCGCGCCCTGAGCAGGGGGGCGTGCCCCCTCCCTCGTGGGCACCTCATGGCCCCTACTCTGTGGTTCTCAAGTCTCCCGTGCGTGATTTTCTCCAAAAATACCTCTCCAGAAGGTTTCATTCCGTTTGGACTCCGTTTGATATTCCTTTTCTGCAAAACCCTGAAACAGGCAAAAAACAGCAATCTGGAGTGGGCCTTTGGGTACTAGGTTAGTCCCAAAAATAATATAAAAGTGTATGAGAAAGCCCATTAAACATCCAAAACATCATAAATAATAGCATGGAACAATAAAAAATTATAGATACGTTGGAGACGTATCAGTTGACGTCATACTTTCGGAATTGCTACCAAGAGTGTTTATGTGTGCTAGTGATTGGTCGTACGAGTATGTACATGGCCCGCCTCACATATCACTAGTATATTTCTTGGAGTCCTTGCATGTCGGCCGACTGGTCTCTTCTCTCTCTGTCGTGGTTTTGTCACGGCAGATGTGCTAGTGTGAGGACTAAGTCGCGAGGCCAACGCATCTATGTGGTAGATTGAGAGGGGTTGAGCGGAATCGAGAGACGCAATGTAAGACAAGGATTTAGACAGCTTCGGGCCCCGGGAAACATCATCCGGTAATATCCCTACATGTTGTTTCAGGCTAGATCTCATTATGACCCTCATGGTGTCGCCGGTAAACCGGATCTTTGTGTCTAGCCCTAGAAATTGTTTCTTATTACTTCTAAGAACTTGTCCCTCCTTGGGGAGCCCTGCCCCTCCTTATATATGTTGAAGGGACGAGTTACATGACTAGTCCTAGTAGGATTAGTATTACTCTACTACAAGGAGTCCTAGTCTTGCTTCCTTTGTAGGAGAATATTCCTTCTGCCTTCTTCATAAACCGGCCCACCATAACATGAACCGGCCTTCTGGGCCTTGGACCTTGTCATCCGTCCACCGCCAGACGGGTTATCAGTGAGTGATATTATTCAGGCGGGTTGCTTGTAAACCATATGGTCAGGGCGGGTCGCTAGTGAATCGCCAAGTGTAAACCGTCTAAAGTAAACCGCCAAGTCCGGACGGGTTATACTTCCGGCGGGGTTACGTCGTGGGGGTATATCCCCGACATTAGCCCCCAGTTTAGCTTGGATTTATCCATGGTAAACTTATACTGCGGAATAAACACAAGAACAAATTTGTCAGGTTGTGCTCCGGGTTAAGAATTTCCTGTAAACCGGCACCTGACCATCCGTAAGTCCTTGTCCTTCTTTTAGAAAATCCGGGTCAATAGACTAGCTTCATAATTAATTTACTTGCAGAAGATATATTGTACATCAATAATCCATTTGAGTCGGCCTTCGATGCTCTGAATTGACAAATATATTGGTCTTTGAAATATTCAACTGATATCAAGCCGGCTTGAAGATGTTGAACTTGCCGGTTTATGATTTCCAAAATTACCGGGTTATAAAAACTGATGATCCCGGGTCATGACTGTTTATAGACGCCGGGTTATGATTGTTGCCAACCCCGGGTCACACAATTAATCTTCCTTTTTTCCCAAAACTGAGAATTTGAAGATGTTCCTTCTTTATATGCATATTACCTGTAGCCCCCGAGTCTTAAGAGGAGAACATGGTGATAGCTTAAAACTTGTTTCAATATAAATGTTGCAACCTTGAAGAAATCCAGATTGGTCATCCCAATCGCTAGTAAAAACTGAATACTCCATATTATGTAGGCCTCAATTGCCGGGTTGTCATGCTTGCAGCAACCTGGGACATGTAATTGCCTGATGCTCAAAAACTTCAACCAGTGTAGCTCCCAAGGGCCGAGTCATTATGTAATAATGAGCAGGGACTTTGTAGATATAATCATGTAGACTTGAACAACAACGTGTAGCCCCCAAGAGCCGGCTCAGTAAGAATACTGAGTTGGGACTTTATATATACTTCATTGACAATAACATTATATAATGTAACTCCATCGTAGGGCTTGAACGCACGTCCACAAGGTTAAGAGCCTTGTGCTTTACCAACTGAGCAGTGGATCCTTAAATATAATGGATTAATACTTGTGTACCTTGAAATGTTGACAGGAGCAATCGGTAGCCCCCAAGGGCCGGGTCAATACAATGTGATGAGTTGGGTCTTTAATAAGGCCAGTAAAAATGACTTTGCATTAGTCCCTAAGTGCCATGGTGCATGCTGGCAGTGACAAGGGACTTGCGTATTTGATATAATCACAATTTGAATAATATAGCCCCCAAGTGCCGGGTTGTAAGCCTGCAGCAACTCGGGACTATTCCTTCAGTTGTAGAATAGATCATTTCCATTGATAATATGATAGCCATTGCGCTAAAGTGACTTTGAAAACCTAAAGCGACTATCTGAATATTTGAATAATATAACCCGGTTTGAAAACCGGTTCCAATGATATTTAATCACAACCAGACCCGGTTAATAAACATCGGTCATTATTTTATCTCATACTGGCGACTTATAGTAGAAAGTCAGGCTAGTTTAATAAACACCGGTCATTATCTGTATCTCATACTGGCGACTTATAGTCAAAAGGCCAGGCCGGTTTAATAAACACCGGTCATTATCTTATCTCATACTGGCGACTTATAGTCAAAAGCCAGGCCGGTGTAATAAACACCGGTCATTATTTGAGGTGTCATAATGCCCAAACACATGGTCTAAGTTTATAATTTGAACTGTATATAAAATATAAAGTATGCATCATACCTGTGATTAAGTGTGTCACGATGAACCTTAATCTGGTAGGCAAAGATAATGATCCAAGGTACAAGTATTGATGACTCCCTTGATTACTTGCCGGTTCATTATGAAACCGAACCAGGTTATGATGAACTCATGTTTAAGTTTAGTTAGTACTGGTGTTTGTAACCCAGACTAGAACTCTGTAAACGCAGATGTAGTGGCAATTTATAGTCATCCGCTCCCTGAATCGATGGACTTGGTTGAAAACCAATGACCTTGAGGATAAAGATTTGATAAAACATAAAAAATAAAAATAAAGTTTTTGGCAAATAAGACCATGTAGTCGAGGCTTTTTACGAGGTGCCAGGCTCCAAATTCGAGGATTTTTATGAGCTGCCAGGCTACTGTCATTAACCATTTTGCAAAGCCTGTTAAGATGGTCCGCAATCCTTAACCAAATCATCAATGTCAAATGCTACCAAGTTCAAAATCCCGTGATGATTTGACTTGTGTAATCACTTGATGATCGTTAATTTAACGTTACCAAGTTCAGGGTCCATAAGGATTGACTTGTGTGTACGTTCGACGGGTCATACCAGGTTTACCTGGGCGGCGTGACTTACTTGATGCAGGTAGGTTAATCTGGGGTTTTAGGTGTGTACACCAAGCTTCCAAGCCGTGTTTACTAGAAGAGTTTTCAACTCGCTGATGTCTTGCATGAGGAGACCCCAGGTAGCATTTGAGCATTGCTCGTCGGGGCATATGTTTGAGTTGTGCTAGGCATCAAACTCTCTTTTTCCCCTCATCATCATGTGGAAATTACCGAAGCAACCAGAGCTGTGCTCTTATGATGGCCTTGATGCGGTTGCCTAAGAGGCCATAGGAACTCCCTTGCCCGCAGAAGCCCCCATGTGATACACCTATGATGGTCTTGGTTTGGTCGCCGGATCAGGAGGGTAGTCAGAACTGCACTTTATAAATAGAAGCCCCCACGTGACATATTTCCGAGCTGTGCTCGCCGGGTGCCTATGTTTGAGTTGTGCTGTGCAACAAACTCTCTTTGGTCCCTTTAATTTTTCCTGAGAACTCAAACTTACGAGAGATACTTCTTCTTGAACCGGAAGTTAAACCGGATAGTGAGAGCTTCAAAGCTTTGTGGGAGACATCTTTCCCTTGCATCGAATTTTAAACTGGAATCTTCATTTTCAGCCGGAATGTTTCTGATGGCCTTTAAACTCGAACTTGCGAGAGATTAATTATTTTTGAATCGGAGATTCTTAAACTAGATTTGAGAGCTTCAGAGCTTTGTTGGAGACAAAATTCCCTTGAACCGGATTGTAAACCGGATATTCGAGTCATGTGATTGTAGCCCCCGAGTCTTGAGACTGCTCGAGGAGTTGGCTTGAGACTCTCCATATTTTATCATAACATAAGTTGTCCATCATTGTTGTTACAGTGCGATATGAATCCATAGGAAATTGAGGTGATTGCGGCGGGTTATCAATGATCACGTATGAGCCGTGTCAGCAACTCGGCCAATGGTTCCTTCCAACTGGCGATTTGAAGTTAACCAAACTTTAGTGGCGGCGACTTGTGCGCCTGCCCCTTGAGCAACCCAGTGCAGACAGCGGTTGATAGTATATGATAATTTGTCTCCATTTTGTTGACAGAAAACCGGGCTACCCAAGCTATGACTTGCTCATACTGAATAAACAACTTGTGTAGACATGTGCGGCCCGGTGTGTTGATGTAGACCAGGCCGCAAGAGACCGCGGCATTATAAGCCGGCGCGGACGGGCGAGTCAATCATAAGCGCGGCCCGACAAGTTTGATGTAAACCGGGCCGTAAGGGCGGCATCTTGCACGCGTCCATTCACTGTGTAATGCGGCATAGATGAACGCCGGGCAGGACGTTGCCAGCGCGTGCTTCGTACCCATGGTATAAAGCATGTTTATAATAAATAATTGTCCCGCATATCAAAATATACGGATCAAAGTAACTGTTTTCTTGAGGAAAACAATATATACCAAGAAAATAGATTTAGATGGATATCACCTGATGTATTTGGACCTTATGATCCTCATCGGTGTCCGTTATCCAACCCGGCATGTTGAGTAAACCGGGCCATAACGGCGGCGTCTTGCACGCGTCCATTCACCGTGTAATGCGGCACAAATGAACGCCGGGCAGGACGTTGCCAGCGCGTGCTTCGTACCCCCAGTATAACAATAATTTTACCTGATTTGCTTGAATAACAGATGGGTCGGTCGGCGCCGACGGGCTAGTTGCCCTCCTCTTTGTAAGCCGGCGCGGTCGCAAAAGACGGCCATGGCGTTGTAAACCGGCGCGGTCGCGAGAGACGGCCACGGTGTTGCAAACCGGTGCGGACGCATGCACCGCCACGAGGGCAGATGAGCGAGCCGTCCGTGGCGTTGTAAGGCAGCGCGGACGGGTGAATCGGCCAAGGCATCGTAAGCCGGCGCAGGAGTCCGTTGAGTAAGGACCACCACCTGTGCTGAATGTCATTGGCGTGCCTCCATCTCCGCGGTATAATGGCATAAAAATTGTCCTGTGTAAAAATATTACAGGGCAGAGTAATTCTTTTTTGACAAAAAACAATAAGTGTTAATAAGATAAATTTAGATGGATATCACCTTGATTATTTTTGGACACTAGATGATCCATCGAAGACCCAGCGTCTGATGATAATTAACCAGATACGAAGCCACTGTGGGCTCCTGTGCTCGGATTCTACTAGGACAGAACACCACTGCTCGATAGCATCATGTACGTATATTGCCGGGCTTCAATGAGTAAACCTTGCTCGGAGACCTGCTCTCTACGATCTCCACCACTGTTGACTCCACTTGCTTCACGGAGGATGAGAGGTCGACAGAGATGACAGCGCGTACGGCGGCTTGCAAACATGGCCGTGATGGCTCGTCGAAGCGGGTACCGAAGATGGCGGACGCGAGCGATGAAGGCGGCTTGAAGGTGCAGCTGCTCGAAGGCGACATCGGTCTGAAAGCAGAGGAAGCCCGAGGCCGCGGTGGTTTGGCCGGAGCAGCTCGGATTCGACTCAGCCGAGGTGCAGTGCGGCGGCGACTTCCATGGAGGTGGTTCAAGAGCGGCGAGACTCGACAGCGATTCGGAGCGGCTCCGGGTGAGGAGGTCGGGCGGTTTATGGCGCGATGGCGAAGGCAGCGGCCCAAGGTGTCCTCGTGGCCATAGCAGGGGCGGCTCAAGGTGAGCCCGCCGCAGCGGCATAAGCGGCCGCCGTTGGCGGCTTGGAGGCAGACAGCGAGCTCAACGTCTGGCGACTCAGAGGTGAAGCCGTGGGGCCGGCGGTTTCGATGAGGCGGGAGGATTTTTATACAGGTGTCTCCGATGGGCGGTAATGGCGGCTGCGACGTGGTACTCTCCGCTCCGGCTGCTGCAGAGCTTTGCTTCTATTGAGTATACAAGGAAAAACCGATGGTCGTGGCAGTACTAGTACCGGTTTAGATCTCCACTTAATTTATCTTCGTATATCCACATGGACTAGTAGCACTAAACTATCTCGGGACTTGAGCCCGTAATTCAGCCGCGGCAACTTTATGGAACTCGGTGGATCGAACGGTGGAAAACTTTGGTCCGTTTCGATGGAAACTATGACTTGACAGCTTGTAGGACTCGGCGAAACCAATCTCATGTCGGTTTCGACATATCGCCTGGCGTCTGCTGCGTACAAAACAACACCAAACCTTAGCCTGTCTTGAAAACGTTGGATTTGCTGGCTCTCTCGAACACTATCTCATGCAAAAAATTTCTCATCCAGCCAATCGCGAACTTCTCGATCCCTAAGAGATCCCTCCAAGAAGTCAACACCGCCATGCGCCGGCCCCACGGTGGCCCCAAGGTGGGCGCCAACTGTCATGGTTTTGTCACGGCAGATGTCCTAGTGTGAGGGCTTAGTCGCGAGGCCAACGCATCTATGTGGTAGCTTGAGAGGGGTTGAGCGGAATCGAGAGACGCAACGCAAGACAAGGATTTAGACAGCTTCGGGCCCCGCGAAACATCATCCGATAATAGCCCTACATGTTGTTTCAGGCTAGATCTCATTATGACCCTCATGGTGTCACCGGTAAACCGGCTCTTTGTGTCTAGCCCTAGAAATTGTTTCTTCTTGCTTGTCAGAACTTGTCCCTCCTTGGGGAGCCCTGCCCCTCCTTATATATGTTGAAGGGGCGGGTTACATGACTAGTCCTAGTAGGATTAGTATTACTCTATTATAAGGAGTCCTAGTCTTGCTTCCTTTGTAGAAGAATATTCCTTGTGCTTTCTTCATAAACCGGCCCACCATAACATGAACCAGCCTTCTGGGCATTGGGCCTTGTCATCCGTCCACCGCCAATCGGGTTATCAGTGAGTGATATTATTCAGGCGGGTTGTTTGTAAACCGTCTGGTCAGGGCGGCTCGCTAGTGAATCGCCAAGTGTAAACCGTCTCAGGTAAACCGCCAAGTCCGGACGGGTTATACTTCCGGCCGGGTTACGTCGCGGGGTATATCCCCTACACCCTCCATGTCTCCTTTTCATTGGCCGACTGTCGGCGGAAATTTGTAACGCGTGTACCCTTTGGTGAGCGACGTGCTAGACCGACTGTGGCGGGTGCGGCGCGAACGCGAAATGTGTGCTTTAAGTGTGCCGCATTTTCCTTTTGAACTTGCAAAGTGTAACATTTTCTACTCTGTTCTTTCCCTTGTTCGTGCTATCCATCGATACAAATCTCGAAAAATATGATAAGGGCGGGACTTTCCTGCATGTTAGGCGGGCTTGTTTGGCCTAGTGGGTCTCAGTGATATGACGTGATACAGTGTCGTGTAGTGTTCGCGTGTGGTAGCGGTATTGCTAGTATAGTAGTTTTCTTGAAGAAGCATATCCAACGAAGTCATGATGGTTCCTTCGTCCGAGCAACATACAGTGGGAAGGGTTGGGCCTGTGATTTGACGGCTCATTAGTCATTATTACTGCGGCGCTACGACCGGGGTGAGTCTCCCCTACAGTTTCGTGTGATGCACTCTAATACTGGTGGCATGGAAAGTGGACCAGGATGGTCGACGTCCCATATGTCGGCGAATGGAAATATTCTTTCAAATATTGAGGACGAGCAAGGAAGCTGGGCAGGATAGTGTCACTACTCTTTTGCAGTAGTACTATTAATTTTTTATTTTTGATGAAAACTATTGTCTCCACTCTTACGATGGAGGAGTTTGAAACACGGCAGCCTAGTGAACTTGGCATGTGCACTACTCCCTCCATCCGTGAAATTCTATACATATCAACATTGACCAAGAGGAACCTCCACGGTATTCTTAACGCCCAAAGCATGCATCATAATATCACCGTGCATTGCACGTAACATAATGGTACAAGAAGTAAAAGACAAATGCCAACATGCCACGCAGGTTCATACTATTTATGCCTGCCTACTTCAATTATTGTGCTACATATTACACAGGTTCGTCCATCCCAGGTTACATGTCCGTCTCTTAATTCCAATCCCACGTGTTCTTCATAGATGGCACAATCCATAACGGTGGGCAACGGGAATCCATGTCATCGCAACTCTTTAGTGTGGCTCCCCACGATGGAGACTCATCCAAAGTGAAGCGGCATAGATCAGGGATAGGGGCGTTCAAGATATGAATCTGCCGATGCACAATGAAAACGCACCCGTTCTTCATGAACGGCAGGCCGACGGCGTCGTGCACAGAAGGTGGCATCATTTTCACTATGGGGTAGCTGTCCCCAATGAAAACCGAGTACTCTCCAAGTGTGTTCATCCGTACCTAGGAAGCATCACGAGGGTCGAACTCGGCGCCGTTCATCTGGTACACGCAGCATCTCAGATCTGGACACATGGTGACGTGCATGGTCAAGGTCCATGCATGATAATGTTGTGCACATAGGTAGATAGCGTATCATGTTAAATGCAATGCTACTTTGGGCCAGTTCTTTTGGTAGCTTTTGAAATAAGCTGCAATAAGCTGCCCCCTACCCAACTTATTCTAAAAGCTTAACCAAATTTATTTATTTAGAAGCCTATTAGTTAAGACTTGAGTAGTAGGCTTCTAAAAAGAAAATTTTAGTTGGGCTTCTATAATAAGCTGGGTAGGGGGCAACTTAGTCTGGAAGCCCAAAAAAGCTAGCAAAAGAACTGGCCCTTTGTGTCATGCATGGCAATAAATAATATCATCTATGTTACTACTCTATGATAAGAAGGAAAGAACCACTCATCGTCCTAGAGTGTAAGAGCAAGTACAATAGAGCTGAGTCAGCTGGCTATAAGAAATAAACTACTATCTCCTTCTCGGTGTATAAGTCATTCGCGGAGTTCTAGGTCAACAATTTAACTATCAAAATATGTATTATATGTGACAAGAAATATATATTTAGAAACTACACCCATGTAGAAATCTAGCGATATGGTTTTCATGACATATAACACATATTTAATTCTTCAAATTGATGACCTAGAACTACGTGAATGACTTATACTACACTAGGACGGAGGACGTAGCATATTATTGCTTAGTTGGAGGAAAGAAAAGAGAAATAGAAGGTAAGCGAGCTCTTGGCGAGGAGCCAGTTCTAGCACGTTCTCCTAGGCACTTCGTGAGAGTGAAAGGTGGGCCATATAATAAAAAAAGTAGGATACCCTTCTAATCAACTATTGTAGATATTGCCCATAAGATGGGCTATAGATGACATGTCAATGGCTTATAGCCAGCAGTTGGCTATACTATTAACCATGCTCTAAAGAAACATGCATTGAAATGGTATAC
This sequence comes from Secale cereale, assembly GCA_902687465.1. Taxonomy (NCBI): domain Eukaryota; kingdom Viridiplantae; phylum Streptophyta; class Magnoliopsida; order Poales; family Poaceae; genus Secale; species Secale cereale. The sequence continues at coordinate 341,554,811 of LR738711.1, read as the reverse complement.
AGTAAGATATACTAAGCCATTTTAGGTTGTGCATCATGACCAAGGTGGAGGGAAAATGAGAGAACTTACTGTTTATTTTCTAATTAATAGAATCATGCAAATGAATTGACCACTGCATGTCGTGTTTGGTAGTTTCAAGTGATTAAAATCACACACATCCCACATTGGCGGATTCATTTATTTATGTCAAGAAACTAGAAACAATGTGGAAGTTAATGCATCGCGCCAACTATTTTGAGATTATTTGATTTCCGTAAGGTGACTTATACTACTAGACAGAGGATGTATATACTATAGCTCCTGGCTCTACTACTCTTAGATTGGAGAGATGTGATTATCTGGGTACATGATCAAGGTCCGGTCATGGTAGATCGTGCCACCTTGTTGCCCTTCAATGATGCCATGGGTCACGACCACTAAGATAGTACGTCCCAACTCAGTGTCGTCAGCTACAAAGTTCCAAGTTAGACCAAATGCCCCATGCACATCCATGATCGACTATTTGATTTTGATCGGGGGATGACTTCTCCCTGCGAAATAATGGAGCACTCTTAGGATAACACCATAACTGTTAGGGTGGTCGGATGGGTGACGTCGGACTAGGTTCCTCGGTGACCGCATGTCATTAATGTTGGTGGCACGGAATGGTCATCCGTCCTGTCGTTTCAACGCGGAGCAGTCGCGTGCACCGAGAAGCGGTGCTCTCTCGGCGGTCGTGCAGCTTCAAAGCCGATGCTAGTGAGGTATCGCCTCCGCTCTTTGTCGGGCATTAATGCGGCACTGACACTGTGGGGTGGTGCTGACAGTTTCAGGTGGAAAGGCCACACCGACAAGGGATGGGATTTGGGTCGGCCAGGGTGGTCAGCCACGGGCGTCATGGTGGTATTGATTTTTGTACCCTTTCAGCCGTACTAGTACTTCGCAAAAGTACATTGACTTGTGAGTTTTCTCTTAATCCTTGCATGGAATGATTTAATGCACATTGAAATTTTAACATGTGATGGGGGGCTCTAAATTTGACACTTAAAAAACGGAAAAACAAAACATATACTAGTAAACTGGAAGAGAGTGAGGATACCGTAGGATGTGTCCCATACGAAACAAGCTCCCTGGTTTTTCACCGCGAATATGCATTTAAAATGGAGCATGACGTCTTCGTACTCGTATGGCAATAAATCGGCTGTAGACAACATGATCCATCTTTAACCGCCACGTTCGGGATTGCCCATGAAAGCAATCGCAATGTCCAACACCGCGATGAGACTGTAATATATAGGTATGACAATGCTATTTTGTAACTAGTAACAGAATAACATTCTGTTACTCCCACGCCCTATATAGGTCCGATAGCAATTCCTGAATAAAAAAGAGGCCGAGGCCCCGAAACCAGTACGGGCAGAAAAAAATCCACCGTAGCCCAATCCTCTCACTTCCTACCCCGCCGCCACCCACCACCTGGCCCCACGGACGGACCAGACCCCCACCACCGCAACCCCACCTGACCCCGCCGCCGCACCAGACCACCTCCATCGCATCCCTACGTGACCCCGCCGGCGCACCAGACCACCTCCGTCGCGCCCTCACTTGACCTCGCTGCCGCACCCGACCACCTCGTCGCGCCACCACCTAACCCCGCCGCTGCACCAAACCAGCTCCACCGAGCCCCCACTTGACCCCACCGCAGCACCAGAGCCCCTCCGCTGCGCTCCTCCTACATTCTGGCCGTGCCACCCTGACCACCCCCAACGCACTTCCTCCGGTCACCAGTGTGTCGCTGCAGCCCGCCGCCCCTTGCCACCACGACCACCTGAAACCCTCGCCCGCAGCCACATGCGTCATCCCACATCTTCTGCCCTCACCATCCCTCACCAACGCGAGCTCCGCTGCTGCCGTGGAGCTTACTGTTTCAATCAGTTCGACTTGGTATTTCATTTTCAGTTCCATCTTGTGTGTTACAGACCAGTCTCATGTACTTGTGTGCGACATATTTTGAATTGGAAGTTCAACAAAAATAATGATCCAAGTTCATACAAAAAACATGATGGAGTTCATGATTGAAAATTTTGGGACCATTGGTGAAGCTGTTGGCACATTGTTGGACAAATGATCCGTCAAACTGTGTCAAGGAACAAATATGATGCACCGGCTGGCTGATTTCCTCTCTCTGAAACTTTGATCTGCCTCAAGCTTATAGGTAAGAGCACAAACATTGTTGGACCATAGACTTCGGGCTTTTTTGCAAGATTATCTGTTTGCACATAGTACATATATCCTTGACAAACAAAGTTCAGTTCTTGCATCCATGGTCAAAACCTACAAGTTCAGTATAATTTTAGACAAGATTATTTGCCTAAACCTGTAGTTTAGTACACTTTTAGACAAGATTATCTACCTAAACCTGCAAGTTCAAGATTGGAATTATATTCAGTTCTTGTAGTACAAATGTCTTTGTTCAGTGACATCTCCTATTGATGTACAGTGCTCTTGCATCTCCAATCGAATGTTTCTCAGCTTCCTCCCAATCCGCTTGATCTCATCTTGCTCCGAAGCATGCTTCAGTTCGACAATAAGCTCTAGAAAGGTTCAGAGTACTTTGCACTTCAGGTTGTGGTGGGCCGTGTGTTATGATGTGTTCATCCCTAGTTCCTATAGAGATGTACTCTATATGAACTTTTCTATTACAGCTAATTGATCGAACATATCTCATAGTGATGTGGTTCCTTCTATGTATTTCTTTTTTTGTGGTGGATGCTGACATGAATTACTTTGGCCTTGTTTATTGTAAACTTCAAAACCAGCTATAAACAGAAGGATGGATGCCCTGGTGCGGTACGTCCAGGTTGGTATTGATGCTCCGGCCAACTTCATTGATCTTCTCAATAAATGCTCCACTACTAACTCCATTGGAAGTTTTGTTAGGTTTTGATGACGATGCTCTTCTGCTCATAACGCTCGAGCCCTAGTGCCCGATTGCACATGAAACGACAGACATGCACAGAAGTTCACCTACAACAAGGCTAGCAGTTCTTCCCAGAGAGACAACAGTTCTAAGAAAAGAAGGTAGAAAAACAAGGGTAGCTCAACGTACAAAAAATTGGAGGTTTAGAGAACACAAACAAAGACGAAAAAAATTAGTGGCACGATCAGTTTAGTTTCTAATTTTAGTTCAGTTCAATTCCTAAGTTTTAGTTCAGTTCAATTATTATTTTTAGGTCTGTTCAGTTCAATATTGTCAATGAACTGATATACATACAAATAAGAAATTCTATTCATTTATTTGGTGCCGACTTAGTTATTATTTTTGGAGACCAAAATATCAGTTCAATTATTTTATCGTTTTGTACCGATTCCACTCATTCTATGAACTGGTGCATCACCATGGAAGTAAAAGAGAAAGGAAACATCAGTCTAGCTACTAGACGTGGAGGTGATTTTCTATCTAAATATCCAGCAGGTGCTGCACTGGTGAGCATCTCTACCCTCCTGATTGGGAGCAAGTACGAAGAGATTTGGGCTCCAGAGGTATGTAGGTTGAATGATGAAACATCAATCCATTTTGCTTTTCGTTTGCTCACTGGCTCTGCGTTCTAATTGGTGGCTATTTTGTGCGCCTACCTGCAGGTGAACGACTTCATATTGTTCTACAACAACGCATATACAAGGGAGCAGATTTTCAGGATGGAGAAGGCAATCTTGAACATGCTTGAGTGGAACCTGACAGTGCCCACACCTTACGGCTGCCTCATGCGATTCGCCAGGCCCGCGTCCTCCTGAGATAAGAAGAACGTCAAGGAGGTAAATGGAACACCAGATTTTTACAAATTCTTTAGATGTAGTATGTATCTTCCATTTTGCCAAAGTGGTGAGTCTATGTGCTAAAGTTTCTCTCATCTTCTGTTGAATGTATTTGTCTAAATGGAGAGCACTGTCTTTTTATTCGTGGAGCTGGCCCTGCTGCAGTATGGCATAGTCGAGTCTAAGCCCTCCATGGTTGATGCTGCTATCTGCGCACCTAGGCTCACCCTGACAAAGACCGCTCTCTGTACGGACGATCTAAATTATAGAATGCGTTCTTTATTTATAACTGAAGTTCAAAAACAACATTGGCAAGGGTACAAAAATGATTATAGTCATTATAATTAGGGGATCCAATGTTGAAAAGTTCAATTCAGCTGCGTGTGCAAGTTCAAAGAATTATTGTAGGAAAGTTTAGAAGTTTTGTTTAGTGAGGAAAATGTATGATTTTCTATCAGTATTTGGTATGATTCATTTTCCTCAGGTGCAACCAAAAACTAGACAAAAATTAATTCTATTTACTTCCTATAATGCTCTCTCGACCATACTGTCTGTTTTGGTTGATGAACAAAAAATCTTGTACAGGGAAAGTTCTTGCATTACTGCCAGGCATGTTTGAAAGGATTCAAATTAGTATAAACTCGAGTTGGCATGTATTACCTTCCAGTGCAAGTTCAAAAGGATTCGATCAGTACAAACTCCAGAGGGCATGCATTACCGTCGAGAGTACATTCTTCAATTTACCAAGAAGTTCATGTATTACTATCCAAAAAGTATATATAACTATTGCTACTCTTCCCCCAATTCAATGTACATATACAAAAAGTTCAAATATATGTAAAAAGAGCAATTTGGTTCTATGTTATATAATGATTCAATACACAAAACATTGTAGCGGTTCAGCAAAATGATTCACATCAGTACATACTCCAGAGGTCATAAGTTCAGAGGGAAAAAATTAGCAAAAAAAAGAAGAACATGGGTGATTTACCAATAAAATTTTGAGGAAGTTCGCAGAACAAAACAACATAAATTCGGAGATCCTCACACTGACGAGAATGCTCAGTACAAAAATGAATAAAGCTCCATTCGTTCTATCATTTGTGAACCAATGATGAAACAAATGCTCAGTACAAACCTGCACATATCTTAGTTCGTACCATCGTTTGCGAACAATTGATGAAACAAATTGCTGTAAAAAAATAGAGTGAAGTCTAGTTTGTGAAAACATGGTCAGTACAACCCCATACGGACATCAGTTCAAGTGCTCTTTTTTTGGAACCTTTCAAAATTACTCTCCGAAGAATACATCAGTACAAACGCACAAGTAGATCAGTACAAGTACTCTGTTTTTTCTGACAGAAAAATACCACGATGTGGTCACACCGTAATCAAAATTACTTCACAACGGGTGAATTTGAGAAAACTTTCAACATGACTCAGTTTTGTATTTTCGATATCTTTCCAACGGTATATTATTTGCCTTATTTTGACAAACTTTAAAAAAATCGCGTTTGACATCACATTTGACCGTATTAGGATTCCTTTTTAAACCGTAAGGAATTAGAAAAACATTTCAATACGAAAAGGTTGCACATTTTCCATTGCTTTCCAACGCCGTATCATTTGCGTCAATCCGAGAAACCATTTGCAAAAAATCACGAGAATACGTTTCACCCAGAATTTCACCGTTTTTCAAATTACTTCTAAATCGTTTAGAATTACAAAAAAAACAATAGATATATGGAAGATGCTAATTTTCACCAGCTTTCCAACGCCATCTTATTTGCTCAATTCCAACAAACCTTTTGAAAATTGAGTCCAAAATATGATTCGTGCTTTCGGTTTTGAAAAAAAAAAATGGCTTTTTCAAAACTGCTCTTAGACCACTATGATTTTGAAAAAATGTTCAATATACTTGAAATATAGTTGTCAAGAGATTTCCAACGAAATATTACATGCCCCGTTCCAACGAAAAATTGCAAAACTTTTTTAAACTAAAGAAGACGATATGGTAAACACAAGTGAAAGAATTAGTTCAATGTCAATCCAATGACCTAGACTGCTTCAATGTCGAGCCCTCGACATGTTTAGCGTGCAGTTAATTTCATGCCAAATATAGTGCTAATCACATAATAACACGCAAAGAATATCCTACTGCCTCCATCTCAGTTTACCAGGCTTGCACGTGTATCTAGGTCGTCAATTTAACTTATGTAAAATAAATGGTTTAACATAAAAATTATATCATTAGAAAATAGAATATCTAAAATTTCTAATGATATATTTTTGTAATGTATGCCTTTTGTTAAGTTGGTCAAATTAACGACTTATGTACACGCGCAAGACTTGTAAACTAAGATGGAGGGAGTAATTAATATCCGCATGCACTTAATATACTTCTAATTAACGTGCATTGGACATACACATTGACTAGTTCACCTTAAAAGCAGTATACATTGAGCACAGTCCCCATTGAGTACTACTACAAATATTAGATAGTACTATCTCAAATCCATACAAACTATACAATAGGAGTACTAACTAGTACTAGTAGTACACACATAACCTAAGCTAGACCACAGTACTCATCATCGGAGATGGGTAGGCGGCTGCATGCTGCAACTCCAGCTCCTCATGCTCCTCGTCCAGTTCGGCGAACATCTAGTTGATGCCCCACTCCCGTTGCGGGAGGAAGTGGAGGTTGGCCTCCACCTCGGCCTCTGACTAGATGGACTCGAGGATGGCACGTTGTTCCGCCAGCCCCTCCTGTTGGGCGACGCCAAGGCACAACATGTAGCCGGTGGCGCCAGCTCCGCCTCGCCCGCATCATCGTCGTCCTCCTCCAGCTCCGCTTAGCCCAGATCATCCTCCTCCTATTCCGGGTCCACCTCAGCCGCTTCGTCGTCCTCCTCCTCCAGCTCAACTACGCCCACATGGTCCTCCTCCTGTTCCGGCTCCACCTCACCTACGTCATCCTCATCCTCCTCTGGGTCTGTGTCCTCCGTGACCGCTTGCTGCTCCGCCTCCTCCTCCGGCTCTGGCTAGTCCGTTGGCAGGACGACTGTGATCCGAACTTCGCGCCACCTCCAGATCTCCGGAAGTAGCTCCAAGTGCTGCTCCAGCGGGAGCATGGCGTATGTCATTACCTTTGGCCAGGCCATGGCTAACGGGCGACGGCGAGCGGAGAAGAGGTAGTAGGAGCGAAATGAATGCGGCTACTATTTGGTTCGCTGTCAGACTTAAATAAATGCGGTCATCACGGGTACCGGCAGGTGCACAAATTGTACACATACAGGTCTTAGGGTGCGTCATGTAACTCGCGTGCACATGCACGAATGGTTTGTTTGTTAGGGAGTGTGTGTGTGCCCCTCTACTCTTCGGACATGTACTCCACCTTTTGCATCGGGGTATAAGTATAACGGTACCTTACCTTGTAAATTACCTAGCCATATTAATCAGATTTGTGTAAAAAGAATGTCACTTCTTGCTCGTGATTTGCGTTATATAATTATCCAAAGTTTGCTAAATAGTACAATAAAGTGGAGTTTGTCCATGTTATAAGTAAATTAATGTGATTGATTGTCATGCGGGTAAGGTTGGGTGAAGGGTGGTAGGAACAAATAGTCCACCTAGAGCATGTGTTTGTGTGTGGTCGTATAGAGAGATCATGTGTGTATAAAGAGACCGTGTGTGTAATAGAAAGAACGGTGCATGTGTGTGTATCTGTGTGTGTGTGTGTGTGTGTGATGGAGTCTTCGGCAAGGAAAGTAATTAAGCGTGTGTGGCTTCATCATAGACAGTTGATGTGTATGGTAGAGGCCTCCAACGAGCGAGGGGGCAAGAGAGAAGAGGCTTGTAGATATGGATGAATGGCGTGTGCGTGTGAGACGAGTGGACATCGAGATAACACATTTGTTTGAGAGACACCAAGGAAATCTACTATCGATGGTGCATATAGGCGGGAATTGAAAGAAGTGAAAGACTTATTGGTTTCAGTGATAGAGGGAGGGAGTGACAGAATGGGATAGCCAAAAGGAGATAGTTTAGTGTGAGTGTGTGTTTTAGAGAAGAGACCCGTCCAGACGGAAGCCATGTGCACATAAGAAGATGAACATTTTATGTGGGGTCGGAGCTAGGGGTAATTAACTAGGCATGGAGAAAGATGAGACATTGGACGTGCATGTGCGAGACGTATACATATATACGTGGGGGGTTTGTGTGCCCGCGCGCATGATTGAGATAAAAGAGAGGACATAAGTCATAAGATCAACATGACGGGAGAGATGGATCGATATGACTGTATGCATCCATGTGAGAGCGGAGGGAAGAAGGTACGATGTTGGAGCGTGTGTTTTTGTCTTTAAGAGAGAGTGGCGTGGGGTGGAGCATGCATATATGGCGAGCAGAGGGAGCGAGACACAAATGTGTGTGCAAAAGAGACCGATCTATAGAATCATGTAGAGAAAAAGATATATAGTGTGTGTGATAGGAAGCAAGAGTGCGTCCGAGAGAGAAGGTTGACGAAGAAATAGAAAAATAGGGAGCTAGAGATGCTAGTTAGAGGGAGACCGGCTATTGTGTTTTTTCTCTTTAAGAGAGATATAGAGTGTGTGATAGGAAGCAAGAGTGGGACCAAGAAAGGAAGTTGATGGAGAAAGACAAAAATAGGGAGATAGAGCTGCTAGTTAGAGGGAGATCGGCTAGTGTGTTTGTTATAGATAAGAGTCGAGTAGATCTGAATAGTAGGTTATGTCTGTGTGTGTGTGTGAGAGAGAGAGAGGGTGCGTTTGAGTGACATACAAACGAATATTAGGGAGAAATGAGACCTCGAGAGACGGAGTTTGTGTTTGCGAGAGAGAGTGAGACTTTTCAGAGGGAGAGTCGTAGATAGAGAGACATAGGGAACACGAGATATCCCTATGGAGAGAGGGTGTGGGTGAGAGGCATATAGGGGAACGGTGGAAAGAAATGAGACCTTGGGAGACTAAGTTTGTGTTTGAGCGTGAGAGATGGATATTTCAGAGGGAGAGTCGTAGCTATTGAGACTTAGGGAGCGCAATAAAGATCTAGAGTGAGAGGGTATGTGTGAGCGGCATACAGGGGAATAGCACAGAGAAATGAGACCCCCGGAGATGAAGTTTTTGTTTGTGTGAGAGAAAGAGATTTCACAGGGATAATTATAGTTAGAGAGGCATATCAGGGACATGTATAGTGAATGTCGAGGGAGAGACTAGTGCTAGAGTGTTACAAACAAGAAAATACTGCTATCAACATACAATTAGCACAAGACATACCCGTGAGATGGTGTAGGCATACGGGTCTAGATAGATATATGAGGGTGTCGTTGTCTAAACCGGCAGATCTCGGGTAGGGGTGTCCAAGCAGTGCGTCTAAGGATCGATGGTAACATGAGACTGGCTACACGATGTTTACCCAGGTTCAGGCCCTCTCGGTCGAGGTAATACCCTACATCCTTCTTGATTGATCTTGATGAATATAGGGTTACAAGAGTTGATCTACCTCGAGATCGTAATGGCTAAAGCCCTAAGAGTCTAGCCTATGAAATTGTGATTCTGCTACCCTCTACAGACTAGACCCTTCAGTTTATATATCCACCGGAGGAGACCTAGGGTTAAAAAGATTACTTGGGAAGAAAGGAATCATTACATCCGAACATTTATCCTGCCTCTGTAGATACACAGGAGTCCTAACCGGACATAGAGGATGTCAGTTTATCTCCATCTTCATGGCCCATCTATCTGGCCCAGCTAGGGTAGACCGGATCCTCGTGGACCCCCACATCCAGGACTCCCTTAGAGGGTGCGAGTGATAGCTATATGAGACGAAATTTCTGGATTAAAGGGATTCAAATATTTAAATTAGACATCAGGACATCAATAATATCATAATGAAAATTGGGCTATCAAACATGCATATTAATTTTAATTTGGGGATACATGTAATGTTATTTAGTTTATCAATATGAGCGATCCATTTATCTTTTCAATTAGAGACAATGCATTGCTTTACGCAATTCATTTCTAAATGGGACTACACTACATGTTGCATGAGTCAAACACATTATACGTGTTTGAGAAGAAGAAAAACCATGCGAGAAACACACATTAATTGGAGCTAGTTAGCGAGGAATGCATACACTAGATTTCAACATAAAATGGTTTCAAATAGTTCAATTCAATTTAAGATGGATCCAGCCTTCTGAATGTGAGATCATGGCATCTGGAAACCATATTTATGTAGAAAGAGTGTTTAGCTTTTGAAAGTACTAGTCAATGTGTAAGTGCAATGCACGCTAATTTGTGCATGCGGATATCAATTAGGATATTATTTGCCAGTTATTATGTGATTAGCACTATATTTGGCATGAAATTAACTCCACACTAAGCGTGTTGACCGCTCGACATTGAACCAGTCAAGGTCGTTGGATTGACATGATTTGATGGCCGAGGTTAATTGGATCTGCCCCTTTGGATCTTTATATATATATATATATATATATATATATATATATATATATATATATATATATATATATATATATATATATATATATAGGGTGGGTCTATTATGATAACACCCTTAAGACCCTTATTCTGTGCACATACTCACCTTATTCTGCTAACACCCGACTGTGACGCCCGAAGACCGACGTCCCAGAAGATCCCAGAAGATTCCAGATGTTCCGGGTTCTCCCGTGTGTTTCGTTTGTGCTTGTGTTATTTATTTTCGCATTGCATCATGTCATCATGCCATCATATCATATTTATCTTTGCATCTCAACTTAAATAAATTGTGTGGACCTTCAGTCCATTTAAATCGAGGGAAGAATGACTTCTCTTTATAACATATAAAAGTCTCTCAATATTATTAGGGAGCTATATAAATAAATATTCCATTCTTGGAATTAAGCATAACACACTTGCATATTTCCACATGCCTTTTTCTACTTCAAGTTTCACCGTCAAACCTCCCTATATTTCTTTTCCGTTGTTTCGAGGTTCCTCCGAAAATTCGAACATTTTTGGACACTTCTATAATCAAGTCATAGTTCAAACCCATTTGAATTAAATTCAAGTATGTTTGAATTATTTTCCGATCATGCCTTTTATATTTTTCTCGGACCGTGCTCATTTTATGATGCCCGAGAAAATTAATCCCATGTGCTAACTTTTGCCCTAACCCCCTCCTCATTTTTATTCTCTTCTCTTATTTTAGTTTCTGCTAAAAACCAGAGAAGGGAGAGCCCAGCCGCAGCTGTTCCAGCAGCCCACCGGCCTCCTTTTGTCCCAGCCTCCCTGGCCCATCAACCAAACTGCCTCGGCCCAACTTCTCAGGCCCAGCCGGCCCAATCCTAACCCTAGCCGAGAGCCCACGCATCGCTCCTCCTCCTTCCCTCCTATCCGCCGCCCCACTCACCCTCGTTCCCCGATTCCATCTCCTCGCCCGCATCTCCCTCTCGCTCGATGCCTCCCCTCGCTCGCGACCCGATTCCCCGTGCCCTCCGCTCGATCTCCCTCCTCCATCGCAACGACGCCCCAGCACGGCTTCCCCTCGAGCGCCCCTGACCCTCGTCCCCGCGCGCCCTCCAGGCCACAGCGCCCGCCGCCGTCCTCTTCTCCGCGCGAAGGCCGTGCCTCCGCGGCCAGGAGTGCCCGACGCCCGCGCCAGAGCCCCGCGGCCAGGAGCGCCTCTCCGCATCGCCAAGCGCCAAGGCGAGCCCCGACGACCTCTGCTTCTTCGCCTCTCCTCAGGCCCTTCCCCTCGAGCCTCCGTGCGCCAGCCTCCAGCGCCAAGCACCGGATCCCGCGGCCCCTGCCTCTCCGGTCGTCTTCTCCAGCGCCGGCAGCGGCAACCCCTCACCGCCTTGTTTTGTGGCTGTTGCTGTTGTTTTTGTTTTTTCGCCAAGCACTGAACCGATGTCTACGAGGCGAGTACGACTGCAGAAGATGCTCGAGGATCCCTTGGACGTCAAGTTCCACAACGATGCCAAGTACGACTACACGGCGACCCGACAAGTACCACGACCAAGTACCCCGACGACCGCGGTCTTCGGAATCGTCAAGTACCCCTCCGATGACAAGTACAACTACGAACGGGAACAACTACACGATGAATCGCCAAGTACCACGACATGACGGATGAACATCTATGGGAACTTGAACGGCTACATAACGTGTACCTCTACGGAACGACTACTTCCACTACCGTCGCCCCGTGTACCACGACTCGTGTACCACTACTTCCACTACTACCACTACTTCCCCTACGATCTCGAACCGCCCCGAGAACGATCGTTCCGAAGGTATAAGCCCGAGACGATGACCCGTGAATGCATGTGTTGTATGAAATGTTTGCCCTTGTGTGCACCGTGCCCGTTTCGCCTTTTGTCATGTTCCTCGGTTGCCTCGTCGCCGACCCGTGGGAACCCGGTGACGGGATCACCCCACCTTTCGTCTTGCATGTCATGCTCACGCCGAGCATTCTTTTGCACCGGTCTCTCAACGAGTTACCGGAACCGAGATGTTGCGTTGCATCATCTTCGGATCGTTGCCGTGGCACCCTTTTCTTCCACCGCGGTGACAATACTTCTTATCTTTTTCATGTCAACCTTTTAATAAACTTGCATAAACTCGTTCATGTCATCCGCATCATGTTAACAACCTTTGAATGTTTAATTGTTGTTTGCTTATAATTACTAAACATGCTCATGGGGATTTTCTGGACTTGTTGTTGTTATCTCCGGCCTCATTTAAAATGTCTTAATAGTGTAGTTTTATTATGCTTCACCTCTTGCCATGTTAAAAACATTTAATCTTGTCTTGTTAATAAAAGAGAGTCAACTAAATAATTGAAATGTGGTGTTTCGTCAATATGCAACTCATTGCATATTGAGCTCCACTTAACTTGTAGTCTTGTTTGTGCATTTTGCCATGCCATGCATAATTAAACCGGACATGCATCATACTTGGATGTGCATCGTATGCCATGTTTATGATTGTGTGTTTACCGAGTTGTTTGCTTCTTTCCGGTTGCTTCTCTTGTTAGCTTCGGTTTCGTTCCGGAGTTGTGAGGATTCGCTCGACTGTTGCTCCATCTACTTCATGGACCCGTTCTTCTCCCTTGCGGAATCCCAGGCAAGATGATCATACCCTTGGATACCTTTACTACCATTGCCATGCTTAGTTGTCTCGATGCTATCGTTACATGTCGCGCTACCCATCTTTTATGTCAGCCTCTCCTTGTTGCCATGAAACCTCTAACCTTGACACCTTCCTAGCAAAACCACTGTTTGGCTATGTTACCCGCTTGCTCAGCCCCTCTTATAGCGTTGTTAGTTGCAGGTGAAGATGAAGTTCGTTCCAGGAGGGAACTTATTGTTGTTATATCACAATATCTATAATTATTATTAACACACCTATATACTGGGCATGGGTGGAAGGCTTGGCCTTTTGCTCGGTGTTTTGTTCCACTCATGCCACCTTAGGCGCCGATAAACCGGCATTATGTTCCTTGATTTTGCGTTCCTTACACGATGGGTGGATGGGGACCCCTTGACAGTTCTACTTTGAATAAAACTCCTCCAGCAAGGCCCAACATTGGTTTTAATTTGCTCATAATAACAACTTAATTAATTAATTAAATTGCATAGGGAGTTAGCGCTACCCGAGGATTCTTTCTACATAGCAGGGGGGCCAGTGCTGATGGTGTTGGTCCCAAACGGGGGTCCTGCGGGGCCACCACGGGGAAACTCGAGGATTGGCTCCTGTAGCATCACCCATCCGGTCGTGTCCTGAGACGAGATACGCGCGGCTACTATCAGGGTGTCGACACACCGGGAGGTCTTGCTGGACTTGTTTTACCATTGTCGAAATGACTTGTGCTACCGGGATGCCGAGCCTGATCGGATTTTCCGTAAGATAAGGGGTGATGATATTATATTTATCACTTCAGCTAATCGTGAGAGCTTGTGATGGGCTAAGTTGGGACACCACTGCAGGGTTATGATCTTTCGAAAGTCGTGCCCGTGGTTATGTGGCAGATTGGAATTTGTTAATGTCCGGTTGTAGAAAACTTGACAGAGGTTCCGAAGTAAAACACACAACTGTGTGAGTAACCGTGACTGTCTCTTTTCACTTTGAGAAGAGAACACGGTGGGGTTATGTTTGACCGTATGTAGTTAGGATCTTTAGCGATCACTACTTTTGCGACCGTTTGCGTAGATGCTCATCTTATTTTGGTACTCATAAGTTAGCCACCATATTATGCTTAGCCGCTACTACAACCTCAACACCTTACCTCTTCCTACCCACAAAGCTTTGCTAGTCTTGTTACCCATGGTTATGGGATTGCTGAGTCCTCGTGGCTCACAGATACTACAACACCAGATGCAGGTTCAGCTGAGTTCGATGCAGGAGTGGGTTCAAGTTCTTCACTGGGAGCTCGATGAGAGAGTGGCCGTATGCTTGTGACGTTTCGGAGATCAGTAGTGGTTTCTACTAGGATTCGATCCTGACCTGTGGCTTTATGTTGTTTTAGGTATCTTTCTTTTGGATCTTCGCCCGTAGTCGGGTTGTGATGTTTTGAATGATGTTTTGCTTATGTAATGTATTGTGTGAAGTGGCAAGTGTAAGCCAACTATCTCCTTTTGCAATTTAATCCCTCTTTTACATGAGTCGTGCAAAGATACCAAACTTGATATCATTCTAGGATGGGCTTATACCTTTAAGTCGTGCTTCGACACGTAGGAGGTATAGTCCCATCCTGGGCATTACAAGTTGGTATTCAGAGCCTTCTCCGACCTAGAAGCCCCCACTGATTGATCGAATCGTTGACGGTTGAGTCTAGGCACACACTTAAAATGTTTTGAGTCCTATATATATATCGGAGAGTAGGATTTCTTTTGCTTCTCATCTCTTTTCACTCTGGTGAGGACTCCTGACGATTACTCTTGCCTCTTCTACTTTCAAAATTGCACCAATTTTTTTTAGGATCTCGCGAGTATTGTTTGGATTGTTTCGATGTCTTTGTGACGAGAACATTGTTCTCGATGCCTCCTGACATTAGGGGTTGTGGCAGTGTCCCGGGGAGTTGAGCTCCGAGGTGTTGTCGTCACAAATCCATCGCGGAAGTACTAGAATACTTAAGACGGCCGACATCGAAAACTCTCCTATGCGGTTAGTGGCAAGATAACCCCGACATCACCCAGTACTGGGGAGGTAGTTCGGGAGTATTGCCATAGCTTGTATAGTGGATGCGTTTCGAAGGTTCGAGGTAAACGGTTTCCGAGAACAACTGGTTATGTGTTGAAGGATGGATACAGCTGGATGTAGGATTAGAGTTGAGTGCGCGGTGCTTCCCCTGTATCCCGAACACCTGATTGCATAACTGGAAACTTTCGGAAATTAATAGGTGGGTTCATCTAGTAGTTCTAGGCATTCTTCCAACGAGTGCACGATATGAAGTTCGGGGTTCTACATTGAGTGAAGTGGTTTTATGGGCTTGTTCCGATCGGGAGTTGCATCTTAAAGGGTCCTTGGCTATGCTGATCCGGGGATTGCAAAACCCTTTTGTAACACGTTCCATGAGCTTTCAGCACAAAGATGTGGAATGAAGCTTCTATCTTGTATTTGTTCTATCTGTTCCTTGTTCCTTTTATTTACCTTTTCCTTCTCCCAAGTGTCTTCTCGACAAGCTGATGTACCTGCGGAATTCATTCGTTCAATTCTCTGTTCGGATAGATATGTTGCAACATAATCTTCTTCATAAACATATCTATCCTTTGTTTTTGTTTTGATTCTGGTATTCGAGTTGCTTCGATGTCAAATGTTGATTCCATACCCTTCCTAATCGGTGTTATCATATTTCTATGGGAGTGCTAATTCTTCTTGACCATCGAGATATTCATGTTAATCCTTTTCAACCGGTGTGCCTTCTCTTCAAGTTACTCCATACGGACGTCGTTGAGAAATCTGACGATTTGTCTGTTTCATTCATCTTAAGTTGTCTTTATTTTCCCCACCCTCCCACCCTTCTTTTTCTCGGAGCAAGAGATTCTCAGATGAAATATCCATTTTATTCATGTGATATTCTTCATTCTTTTCCTTCAATGTTCTTATCCGGTGAATTTTCGTGAAGATGCTCCAGAGCTTCAAGTTCATCATTCTTTTGTTCTCAAATTCTGCCAGTGGATGTAATTCAAGAATTCGGTGTTGATCTTATCCTTTACCTCTTTTCACAATGCTTTCTTATTCCGGTGCACCAATTATTCTTTCTCCTCTTGCTATTCATATCCGGAGTGCTGAAGATTCATAATTCCATTCTTAATCCGTTCAAACTATTTTGAGGTTGCTATCTTACTCAAGTCATTTAATTCAACCGGTGCAATATCTCTTAAGCAATCTTTTTCAATGGTGATTTCTTTGAGTGGGCCCTAACCCACAGTTCTTTTCCCAGGATCTTACCTGACTCTTCTTTTTCCGGAGTTATTTTGAAATTCTTTTCAAAGTGTGACGTAAGAATGAATCCCATCAGTCACAATCCTCCTCCAGGACCGCTTTCAAATTCTTTCCAGCGTTGGTTCAACCTTTTTAATTCTTCATCCCGGAGTGCTCAACAATTCTTCATGGCATTTCTCGTCTTCACTCTCAACATTTGGAGACCGGAGAAGAGTTCCTCTTAAATCTTGGCCCGTTCTCTCAAGATTCGTGGTTCTAGCTTCATGCCATCCTCATTATTGTTCAGATTGTGAGGAATTCTTTTATACCATCCGAAGCTTTTCATGAATTCTTTTCTTTGTGATCCTCCGAAGGCCATCATTTCAGAATATTTCTTCGTTCTCTGTTTGCAACTTCGTCCTCCAAATATTCTTCATCGATGCCTCTTCGTTCGTCTCCATATTCTTACGGTGGTTCTTTCAAGTTTACCCTTCCGTTGTTATCGTTTTAATTCATTTGTTCCTTTCACAATCCTACCGGTGGTTCGTTGAAGTTTTAACCAAGCTTGTGCTAGATCTCTCTTTAATTCTTTCCAACGAGAATAAGTAGTATGCCAAATCCTTTGGTTGTCATCAATTTAAATTGGTGAAGGAGATTAATCCCTTCTTTCGGAGCTTGTTCATCATATCATATCCTTGGTTCTAAGTTGTTCATCTTGTTTTTCGGAGCTCCATGTTATTTCTATTATATCATTTCAAGCTCTATCTAATTCATCGCAGGCCTTGAATCTTATTCTTTTCATCTTTCATTTCTCATGCTTTCTTTACCGGAGTTCTCATGGTGGTTCATCATGTTTTAATTCATCCTCGAAGGCTTCATCAAGATTCTTGTTGGAGCTCAAGCATTCTTCATCATGCATTCCAATTGCAATTCTTGCTACCTTATCTTTGAGATGGTGTTATGTCATTCTTGACAATTCCTTCATGTTTCATGATTCACGAGTTATCAAGAATGAGATATGTAAACCCATCATTTTCTTTGTTCAGGAGATCTTTCCAACCCTTCAATTTATTCGTGGATTTATCTTGGGTTGTATTTCACCTAAAAGCTTTCCCTAAGGATTGTTGCTATTATGGTGCTTATAAATGACCCAAGTTCTTCATTTATCATTCCGGTGAAATAAGTTTTTCGTCTCCTTGTTGATCTCAATCCAAGCAATTGTTTCTGTTAGTGGCAGCATTTCACCTCAAGTTTTGAGATGTTTTCCATAAGCCCACATCAAGCTTATTCGTTTTCGTTGTTGATTTTTTCCAACAACTCCATTCAACCGTTCTTCGTAAGGATGTTTTTCATATTCATTCGTGGAAGAAGTTGTCATTTTCTTCTCCATTCTTTTCTTTCATTGATTTATATGCTATTCCTTCATTCCGGAGGCATTGTTATGTTGCTCTCTC
The DNA here is from genome assembly GCA_902687465.1 of Secale cereale. Classification (NCBI taxonomy): domain Eukaryota; kingdom Viridiplantae; phylum Streptophyta; class Magnoliopsida; order Poales; family Poaceae; genus Secale; species Secale cereale. The sequence goes on along the minus strand of LR738711.1, from coordinate 341,537,104 downwards.
CAAACCATCATCTCATTTTATCAAGATCATGTTCTTTCCCTTGCTTATCATTTAACCGGAGTGTTGTATTCTTCATTCAAGTTACGTCATCTTATCTAGTTTTTGCCTGTCTTTTAACCGGAGTGTTGTCTGAATCTTTCTTAACCCTTGTGCCATTCTTTTAATTGTTTCGGAGGCAATGTGTTGTTGATTTCATCAACTATCATCCATCTTCTCAAGTTCTTGTTCAATTCCTTCCATTTTCAGACGGAGTGCTGTCCAAATTATGTCATTCTTATTCCTTGGCTATACCGTTGCAGTTTCATATTCTTTTGTCATCCGTGAGCTCTTGTTTCATGTCTTTCAACCTTCAAGGTTCTCATAATGTTCCTTGTTCCTCTTTGCTAACGATGTGTTTTCATCTTCATTCATCTATGTTCCTTGTTCCTCTTTGCTAACGGAGTGTTCTCATAATGTTCCTTGTTCCTTGTTCCTTGTTTGGCTCAATCAGATTATCGGCTGTGAGCAGGCCGGATGCAAAAGCGGTCCATAATAAGGCCCTAGTATATGACGGGCGTTTAGCAGGCCGATATAAATATAGGGCCCAAATGTTAAACGACCCTTTAAAAGGGTGAAACTAATATCAGGCAATACTATTAAATGGGCCTTTAGCAAACAGAAATCCTAACCAGGCCGAAAAGCATAGCGTCTAGTTGACGGGCCGAATCTAATATGCGCCATAATTTAGCCCAAAGAATGAAAGGCTCTTAAAGGGTCGGACCTGATATGGGTCGTAATATGGCCCAGAACATCGTATGCTATTAATGGCCTGGATCTCATATGGGCCCTTATTAGGCCCGAAACATGGCAGACTGTTAATGGACCGGATCAAATATGGGCCGGCATTTGGCCCAAAACATGGCAACCTGTTAACGGGCCAGCCCACTACTGTCTTCAAAATCTTGTGGGCCTGTATCCGGGCTGCGCCGTTATGGTCTGCCAAATCTTGTGGGCCTTTAGTTGGGCCGGCCCATTATGGTCTCCAAAATATTGTAGGCCTTTAGCTAGGCTGGCCCATTTAATCTTTATATGCCACTTTTGGGCCGGTCCACTTGTCAACATGTCATAGGCGCATCGCGCCCATAGGATGAGTGACATTTGTGCCAACGCAGAGCTGGCACATGGTTCCGTCGGCCAACGAGAATTTTACATGTGGAAAGTTGCCATTGGTCGTGGCTGTTAGTGGGTTATCGGATCCAAAACCGGACCCGATAGGTTAACAGCGACCCGTTATGTTGGATGCCACGTGTTCGTTACCCTTGACGAAAGCACTTCCATGACGCGGCATTTATTGTCATGGAAGTGGACACTTCCGTGATTATACTTTTGGTATTGTCATGGAACACTTCTATGACAGCACATGTATGACTATCTTGATTCTATCATAGAATCGTCATGGATGTACAAGCATGACAGAAAATGTGTCCTACTGTGACAAACACATATTATCACGAAAGTGTTTTTTGTAGTGAAGCTAACAGGACTCCGGTATACACCGCATGACATTTCCCAGGAAGGGACAGACACATGAGGAAGGATGGACACATGCCGGTCAATCCATGTGTTCCGGAGCAGTAGCAAGCTACATAGGCTCAGTGGAAGCACTAGGAGGCATTTCCCCATAAGATATGCTACCAAGGATAAACAACTAGGTGTCGCATCTCACACATACCAATACACGTTACCCGTATGCATAACATGCACGATATGTGTAGAATCAACATGGCATCACAACATATAACTCAACAACTCATACAGATAAAGGCCCAGGAGATCCTTCATAGCATTATATTACAAACACGGGTCACATGACCCAACATACAGAGCATACAAGCAACAGAAGCATACCATGTCTGAGTACAGACAACTAAAATGAAAAGTGCTAAGAAGTCTGACTATCTAGATGACCCTCCCAAGCGTACATGATCGTAGCTGAGGTAGCAAGCTACTCATCGAAGTCCAACAGAACTACTAGCGAGACAGAAGTCTCATCTGCAAAACATAAATTAAGTAAATGTGAGTACAAAGGTACTCAACAAGACTTGCATCAGATCCTATCATACATGCATCAGTATCAAGAAGGGTAATTTGGGGTTTGGTTGTAGCACACCAGCTTTGACTCAGTGGCTATCATGTACTATGACTATCAGTAATTCATTTGAGGTGAGAAAGCGTGCACGAGTCCACTAAACACCACATCAATACACTACTAGAGATTCATTCCCGTCGCCCTATGAGAAAGCCATGCATAGCACTCACACTTATCTTGAGAATTTTAGAGTATCCACTTCAAGTTGTCTATGTACCATATAAGCATCCAATTAGTCCATAAACCGAGGATGCGGCTATTCGAGTAGATCATGTTAACCCTGCAGGGGTGTACTTCTTCACACATGCTCTCGCCACTTACCACCATGTACATGTCATGTATCTCGGCAACCTTCAAGAGGAATCGTGGCAAGGGTGTCAGCCACAACCTAACTAACCACGCAATACTCTAGTTCAGGTTTATAACCTATCTGAGGTTGAAATCGCAAGGGAAGTCCGACCGATGTTTCCATCACGACATCAAACAATGTGTACAGGGTTCCCGAGCCCACCATCCGAGTACCACTCGGTACACCGGGCTATGGTGCCTAGTCTGTCCCAAGTCCACCCTGTCGGGTGCCACTCGGTAGAAAAATAGCACTACCTACAAACACCAGAAACTAGTTGCAACTCCTGGACAAAGATCAAGTCGGTTAATAAGTCGAGAGGGGTCGAGTAACCAGTACCCAATGTGTGGTAGTAACTAGTCTTGGACAACATACACATAACTCAGTTCTTAAGGACGATTCTACTGAGACAACCCACCATGTACTCCTACATGGTCTCTCACCGCTACCTTTACCGAATCATGTTCACACACTTATCTCTCAGCATCAGAACATAACATATCACTCCAATCCATTTCCAATGAATAAGACCTGACACAACTCTAAGCAGTAGCATGGTAGGAGCACAACATGGCTTAATCAACTACTACACATGCTAGTGGGTTTCAACTATTTACTGTGGCAATAACATGTCATGTAGGGGAATGGGTTCACTACCGCAACATAAAGTAGTAGTTGAATCGTTGTTTACCTAATGCAATAACAGAGAGTAGGAGCGAGAGAGTGGGATTGTATCAAAATTGGCAACGGGTTTGCTTGCCTGGTAGATCAACAGGGGGCACTGCTCCTCTGACAGGTACTCTGGAATGGTCTTCGGAGCAGGACTTATCGAGAAGGACGGTCCTGGCAATCAGTACACAAGCATATGAAACAATATGATGCATGATCATGGCATGTAAATGTGATGTGGTTCGTGCTAATGCAACTAGCAACAAGTTCAATGGAGCTCATTTGAATCAAGGATTCAAATGCAACTCCAAACTTAAGCATTTTAAATGCCCTTTATGTGTTTTCACTTATACAATAGGTATAAGTTATTTTTTCATGCATTAAAGTAGCATAAGTGGATAGATTGGACTTTTTTGATAATTTTTCATATATAAATTATTTCAATATGAGCTACGGTTGATTTTCTGTGAATGAAGTTTTGGCTATTTTCTGGAATTTCTAAATTATATTAAATACAGAAAAACAATTACTGCATCACCACTATGTCATGCTTGGGTCAGTGAGTCAATAGTGCTGACTTGACTCAAACCTGATGTGTGGGGGCCACACATCAGTTACAGAGGGCTAACAGATGGTTATTTCTAATCTAACTAAAATATTAGGGGCGTCGGGGCCCATCTTTCAGTGTCAGGGTGGTTTGTTAAGCGATGATTTGTCTTAAACTAATCACCTACCCGACTGGACCCACCGGTCGGTGGCACGGGCGGTAGCTCGTCGCCGGCCACCTCTGGTCGTGGCGGTGTCTGCGCTACAGGTGGTGGCTGAGAGCATGGGGGCGTAGCCCGAGCACGTCCGCATCCAGGGGTAACTGGGAGGACGTGGGGCGGTCGGATCTCGGTGGAGCGGAGCTCGCGGCGGCGGCCGGAGCTTGGCTCGAGCAGCAGGAAGGGCTATAGGGTGCAGAAGGGCAGGGGAGTAGGGGTAACGATGACAAGGGGCGATCTCGGGTGGTCGATGATGAAGACGACGGCGGTGACGACGATACGGTGCATCCCCGGTTGCTTGGCTCATCAAGGACGTAGAAGACGTCATGGCGGAGCTCTTGGGCACGGAGAGAGGTTGAGGGGGAGGCTCTGGCGACGATTACGGCAAACGGTAGTGAGGATGGCACTTGGCCATCGCGGGAGAGGGCGAGGGAGGCGAGGGGGAGAGATGTGAGGCGGTCGGCTCGATCGGGACGGCTCCCCCGGGTCTATCCGCGGCGCCACGCAAGCTAGCAGGCAGGAGGTGGCATGGGCGCGTGTGCACGCGCGGCAAGCACGCGCTCGGCATCCTTCTAGCGCGATGGAGACAACGACCGCCGTTGGCCAGCTGGGCTGGGCCGTGCTGGACCAGGCCAGGTGAGCGCCAAGTAAGCCCAGGTAAGGGTTTTTAACTTTCTGTTTTCTTTTCTATTTCTGACATTTCTTTTAATTTAGTTTTTGAACCAAACTAATTTTGTTGCTTCTAATAATTTTTTTAGGGACTAAAGGGATTATTCCAAAGCCCCTCATCAAATATAAGAATTATTGGACATATATTTAATATATCACAAATTTAAATCCAATGAAAATATTTATTGGATTAACTGAAATGCCCAAAATAAATATTTCCGAGCTCCTAAAAATATTGGTTTGAATTTTACCTTTGGCCAATACTTTCAGGGAAAAATAGGAACATTTTCTTGGACCCATTTGAAGAAATTTTTATCTTGATCATTTGCAAAAATGATTTCCGACGCTTTCACATGTCCCCAGTTGAAAATCAATCGAATTAAAACATGATGCTCACATGACTAGCTAGTCTAGTTATACCAGAACTAGGGATGTGACAGTTTATTAAAGACTTCTCTAAAATTTCTAGGCCTCTTACAAATATTTTACAAAAGGATATTCCATTTGTTTTTGATGATGATTGTGTAGAAGCTTTTGAAACACTTAAGGAAGACTTAACTTCTGCACCTATTGTTCAACCACCTGATTGGAACTTGCCTTTTGAAATTATGTGTGATGCTAGTGATTATGTTGATCTTGTTGTTCTAGGACAAAGAGTTGATAAGAAACTAAATGTTATTCATTATGCTAGCAAAACTCTAGACAATGCCCAGGAACTAGGCTACTACTGAAAAAAAAAATTTAGCAGTTGTGTTTGCTTGTGACATATTCAGTTTCTATATTGTTGATTCCAAAGTAATTGTTCACACTAATCATGCTGCTATAAAATATCTTACGGAAAAGAAAGATGCTAATCCTAGACTTATTAGGTGGGTTCTCTTGCCACAAGAATTTGATTTACATATCAGTCATAAGAAAGGAGCTGAGAATCTCGTAGCTGATAACTTGTCTAGGCTAGAAAATATTCTTAATGAGCCACTACCTATTAATGATAGTTTTCCTGATGAACAACTAGCTGCAGTAAACATTTCTCATAACACTCCTTGCTATGTTGATTATGCTAATTATATTGTTGCTAAATACATACCACCTAGTTTCACATACTAACAAAAGAAAAATTCTTCTATGATTTAAGACATTATTTTTGGGATGACCCACATCTTTATAAAGAAGGAGTAGATGGTATTATTAGACGTTGTGTACCTGCGCATGAACAGGAACAAATCCTACGGAAATGACACTTGGAAGCTTATGGAGGACATCATGCAGGAGATAGAACTGTTCACAATGTATTGCAATCTAGTTTTTATTGGCCTACTCTCTTCAAGGATGCTCGTGAGTTTGTTTAATCTTGTGATGAATTTCAAAGAATTGGTAATATCGGTAAGCTTTAGGAAATTCCTATGAATTATTCGCTTGTTGTTGAACCATTTGATGTTTGGGATTGTGATGATATGGGGCATTTTCCTTCCTCTAACGGGTATACTCTTATTTTGGTTGTTATTGATTACGCTACTAAGTGGGTAGAAGTTATTCCAACTAGTAGTGCTGATCATAACACTTCCATTAAAAATGCTTAGAGAAGTTATTTTCCCTAGGTTTGGAGTCCCTAGATATTTAATGACTGATGGTGGTTCACTACTGCAGGATGCTGCTAACGCGAAACTACAATCAGAGACCCTTCGAGAAACTGTGTGCGATGCCATAATCGCAAACGGTGGTGTATGAAAACCGTAAAAAATGTATAAAATGTTAGCGATGACGGATGCATCAAACATGGTTCAGGTTTTAGTTGCGTGTGCGATGAAGGGCATACGGTTCAGTTCAATTAACTGTCTGCGATGAGGAGGAACAAAAGAAATGGGCAACCAGATGCAGGTGTGTGCGATATACAGCATACGGTTCACTGGATGAACAGTTTGTGATTAGGCAAGAGAAAAAAAACGGTTCAAATATAACAAGAAGTGTGTGATACGTGGCAAACAGGTCTGTAATCAGAAATGTGTGCGAAGACCGATAATAACGCAGAAGATTTCTTCTAATAAGACGTATGTGATATGCTCTGTCTACACAACATCTATCAGCAAGGACTAGCTGTTCCACCAGTAGCTCATGTAAGAAAACTATCAAGTCAAGTGTGCTCAGGCTGGAGCAACCATCGTATGGGTGACTGGATGGGAAGTTGTGTCGATGTTAAATTAGCTAATGGGATGGGTCATTTCGATCAAATGACCGAAATGGCCCATTCCCTCAGCAAATTTATCCTCGAGGTCCTTGTTTTTTATTTTTTAACACATGTTAATTAAAGAAGTCCTATCGCATTACTTTTTGATAATGTGTGACACGTGGCATATAGTTGATCCATCCGACCTATTTGTGATGGAATAGGACGTGTGTGTTGTGGGCAAATGCTTGCTAGTATTCAACCATTTGGGATTGATGAATTCATCACCAACGGGTTCCCTAGTGTGGTCCGTGTTCATCTGATCATCATCTATGACTTGTGCTAGCTCGATGCTAAGTTTCCATTAATTGGTGGCGTTTTATGAATACGCCACCGTTTCCCACCATTTCCTCACCTGTTTCCCGCCACCCTGCTACATTGCACATAGGGGGCGCGCGACGCATGGAGGCGACAAGCGCAGCCTATAGCACATCCACCTTTTCCAAGCATACCAACCGACCAAAGCGCCACCTCTGCCAGCAACCTTGTCGATGAGGAAAACGAGCAGGCATCATGATACGTCTCCAACGTATCTATAATTTCTGATTGTTCCATGCTATTATTTATGATGTTTTGGATGTTTAATGGGTTTGTCATACACTTTTATATTATTTTTGGGACTAACCTACTAACCCATAGGCCCAGTCTAGATTGTTGTTTTTTTGCCTGTTTCAGGATTTTGCAGAAAAGGAATATCAAACGGAGTCCAAACGGAATGAAACCTTTGGGAGAGATAATTTTGGAGAAAATCACGCACGGGTGACTTGAGAACCACGGAGTAGGGGCCACGAGGTGCCCATGAGGGTGGGGGGCGCGCCCCCTGCCTTGTGGGTCCCTCGTGAGGCCCCAGGTGACCTCCTTCCTCCTATATAAGCCTACGTACCCCAAAACCAACAGACGAACAGAGAAAACCCTAATTCCACCGCCGTAACCTTCTATTCCCATGAGATCCCATCTTGGGGCCTGTTCCGGAGCTCCACCGGAGGGGGCATGTACCACGTAATGCTTCTACATCATCATCATCGCCTCACCATGAGTTGTGAGTAGTTTACCATAGACCTCGAGCCGCGAGATAGAGTGCCAATCGTGTGGGGACTGGTTGTCTTGCCAGATCTTTACATTTTCTTTTTTGAACACAAGATATTTACATCATCTGATGATTATTTAACTCGCACACAAGTACATAAAAATATGATTTTTCAAACCGTTTTGGTTAGGCGTTGCATGTAGATGTAGTTCAAATTTGAATTACGATCATAAAATGGTTAGAAAAGCACTTAAATGTCTATAGAAGGTCAAATGACCCCTGAAATTTTCCAATTTTTCACATGACAGTTGTATTAGTGCACGTCAAACGTAGGAAACAAATTGAAGGCCATAAGAGGAAGCTATCTCCCGTCCGTCAGCAAACATGCATTGTTCCCTCACGGAACCACACACCTTCTAGTGAGTTGCTCCGCTTTGTGAGGGGTGTGTGTCCAAACTTTCGTCAAATAGGCCAATTTTTTTACCACATCATCTTGGTGGCATGACATTAAATCAAGCATGGTTTCATGTTTTTCTGATCATTTTTTAATTTTTTGGAATTAAAATGCCATGGCATGCACTCCATGCATGTGCCCATGCCTTGACACCAATATGTTTGAAAATTCCTTCGAATTTACTGCACATGGATTAATTCGCACACAAGTACAAAAAATATGATTTTTCAAACTATTTTGGTCAGGCGTTGCATGTAGATGTAGTTCAAAATTGAATTATGGTCATTAAATGGTTAGAAAATCACTTAAATGTCTTTAGAACGTCAAATGACCCCTGAAATTTACCAAATTTTCACATGATAGTTGCACGTTAAACGTAGGAAAAAATTTGAAGGCCGTAAGAGGAAGCTATCTCCCATTCGTCATCAAACATGCATTGTTCCCTCTCCGAACCACGCACCTTCTAGCGAGTTGCTCCTGTTTGGGAGTGGTGTGTGTCCATACGTTCGTCAAACATGCCAATTTCTTTACCACATCATCTTGGTGGCATGACATTACATCAACCAAGGTTTCATGTGTTACCGATCATTTTTTAACTTTTTGGAATTACAATGCCATGGCATGCACTCCATGCATGTGCCCATGCCTTGACACCAACATGTTTGAAAATTCCTACTAGTTTACTGCACAACAAATTAATTCACACACAAGTACACAAAAATATTATTTTCCAACCGTTATGGTTAGGCGTTGCATGTGGATGTAGTTCAAATTTGAATTAAGCTCATTAAATGGTTAGAAAATCACTTAAATATCTTTAAAAGGTCAAATGACCCCTGAAATTTACCAAATTTTCGCATGACAGTTGTATTAGTGCACGTTAAACGTAGGAAAAAATTGAAGGCCGTAAGAGGAAGCTATCTCCCATTCGTCGTCAAACATGCATTGTTCCCTCTCGGAATCATGAACCTTCTAGCGAGTTGCTCTGGTTTGTGATGGGTGTGTGTCTAAACGTTCGCCAAACATGCCAATTTCTTTACCACATCATCTTGGTGGCATGACATTACATCAACCAAGGTTTCATGTGTTTCTGATCATTTTTTCAAATTTTTTGAATTAAAATGCCATGTCACTCCATGCATATGTATGCATGTGTCCAAGTTGTGAGACCAATATGTTTGAAAATTCCTTTTAATTTACTGCACATGGAATTAACTCGCACACAAGTACACATATATGATTTTTCAAACCGTTTTGGTGAGGTGTTGCATGTAGATGTAGTTCAAATTTGAATTATGGTCATTAAATGGTTTGAAAATCACTTAAATGTCTTTGAAAGGTAAAATGACCCCTAGAATTTTCCAAAATTTCACATTACAGTTGTAGTAGTGCACGTTAGACGTAGAAAAATTTGAAGGCCGTAAGAGGAAGCTATCTCCCGTTCGTCATCAAACATGCATTGTTCCCTCTCGGAACCACGGACCTTCTAACGAGTTGCTCCGGTTTGTGATGGGTGTGTGTCCAAACTTTCGTCAAACATGCCAATTTCTTTACCACATCATCTTGGTGGCATGACATTACATCAACCAATGTTTCATGTTTTTCTGATCATTTTTAAATTTTTTGGAATTCAAATGCCATGGCATGCACTCCATGCATGTGCCCATGCCTTGACACCAATATGTTTGAAAATTCCTTCTAATTTACTGCACATGGAATGAAATCGCACACAAGTACAAAAAAATATTATTTTTCGAACTGTTATGGTTAGGCATTGCATATAGATGTAGTTCAAACTTGAATTACGCTCATTAAATGGTTAGAAAATCACTTAAATATCTTTGAGAGGTCAAAGACCCCGGAAATTTACCAAATTTTCACATGACAGTTGTATTAGTGCACGTTAAATGTAGGAAAATAATTGAAGGCCGTAAGAGGAAGCTATCTCCCGTTCGTCATCAAACATGCATTGTTCCCTCTCGGAACCACGAACCTTCTAGTGTGTTGCTCCGGTTTGTGAGGGGTGTGTGTCCAAATGTTCGTCAAACATGTCAATTTATTTACCACATCATCTTGGTGGCATGAAATTACATCAACCAAGGTTTCATGTGTTTCTGATCATTTTTCTAATTTTTTGAATTAAAATGCCATGTCACTCCATGCATACGTATGCATGTGTCCATGTCGTCAGACCAATTTGTTTGAAAATTCCTTCAAATTTACTTCACATGGAATTAAATCGCACACAAGTACGCATATATGATTTTTCACACCGTTTTGGTTAGGTGTTGCATGTAGATGTAGTTCAAATTTGAATTATGGTCATTAAATGGCTAGAAAATCACTTCAATGTCTTTAACAGGTCAAATGACCCCTAGAATTTTCAAAAATTTCACGTTAGAGTTGCAGTAGGGCATGTTAGACGTAGAAAAAAAGTTGAAGGCCATAAGAGGAAGCTATCTCCTGTTCGTTATCAAACATGTATTGTTCCCTCTCAGAACCACGAGCCTTCTAGTGAGTTGCTCCGGTTTGTGAGGGGTGTGTGTCCAAACTTTGGTCAAACATGCCAATTTTTTTACCACATCATCTTGGTGGCATGACATTACTTCAACCAAGGTTTCATATGTTTCTGATTTTTTTTATATTTTGGAATTAAAATGCCATGTCACTCCATGCTTAATTGTGTCATAGCCGTTAGACAAATATGTTTGAAAATCCTTCCAATTTACTGCAAATGGAATTAAATCACACACAAGTACACGAAATATGATTTTTCAAACCATTATGGTTAGCTGTTGCATGTACATGTAGTTCAAATTTCAGTTACGGTAATTAAATGGCCAGAAAATCACTTAAATGTCTTAAAAGGTCAAATGACCCCTAAAATTTTCCAAAATTTGACTTGAGAGTTCTATTAGTACTACAAAATTTCTCGTTCGTTTAAAACACCATCCGTTCGCACTTTATTCCAAATTTGTCTTTCACAGCTAATAATTAATATCTACAACATCACACACAGTTGTTTTCTAGGAACCGTTTGCGATGAATATATCTGGGTCTATTTAAGTCTCCCACCTTAAGCTTCACTGGCTCGCCTGCTCTAGTGCCGGCAACCCCCGAATCCACGAATCCAGATCCCCATTCCCACAACCCCTTCTTGCAAAGATGACGCCGTGGAAACGCTTCGTGAAGACCCGTACGATGGTCGCGTCCCCCCCGAGCGCTGCCGCCTGCGCCGAGAGTGTCGTTGCATCCGGATTGAGAGCGGCTGCTTCCGCCGAGAGGGCGTCTGCAGTAGCCGACAGGGCAGTTGCAGCAGCCGAGACGGGTGCAGCTGCTACTACTATGGTGACTGCAAATGCCGAGAGCGCTCGAGCTACCATCCATGCCGGTGATGTCTCCCTAGCTCGGGTCGAGGCCATCCAAGCCAAGATTGAGGATGCACATGCCAAGATATTCTAGGACACCTCGGACTCCAGCATGCAACCCACGTCCGAAAAGGCGGCGGTGGCCATGGAGCACCTGCTTCCTCTTGTGGTCGCCGAGCGGGAGCTGGAGATGCAGGAGGCGGCGGAGATCGATGAACGACGAGAGGAGGAGTTGCGTGTGGCCAAGGTGGTGGTAGAGAAGAGTCTGTCCGTCGAGAAATCGGTGGTGGAGTACCAACGCGAGATCTGGCGCATCCACTACTACGAGTACTACAACCTTGAGGGCGGCGCCAAGGACGAGGACGAGGACGAGGACGAGGACGCTGTCGACTTCAGCATGGGGGACACGGAGTCCACCAAGGGCGACATGTCACCAGGAAAAGTCATTGACGTCTCCTCTCACACCATCGATGCATAGGCCAGCGCGGTGGCAGATTTTTAATTATGCGTACTTAGGCTTTGTTTTTAATGCTGGTCTTTAGTTAGAGCAATGTTTAGGTCAACTAGCTTTGTGTAATTACTAAAATTTCTCGATTCAGTAAGTTTGGTATGTCTACTGTATGCTCTTTTGTGTGCCCAAATTAGCAAGCGATGTTAAATTATGCAATGACGTACCCGGGGAAATTTCCACCAAAATTTGAATAATCAAACTCATCCCATGCGCGTAAAGTAAAAGAATCGTTTGTGATGCACACAATCGTTCAAAGTGAATGGTCGGACGGCACCGCGCGCGTTCAAAGTGAATGTGCCCATGCCTTGAAACAAAAATTTGAATTATCAAACTCATCCCATGCGCGTAAAGCAGAAGAATCGTTTGCGATGCACACAATCGTTCAAAGTGAATGGTCCAGCGGCACCGCGCACAAAGTTTCCTTCCACATTTGCAAAATTTTGGCCTACCACCAAAATATCTACCCCCGCCTCCTTCCCCCCTTCCCACTCCCTTTTCTCCCTGACCACAAGTCACATTTCCCCTGTTTTCTCCTTCCTTCCTTCCTTGCTAAGCTATAGCCGCTTTCTCGCTCTCGTCGTCTCGCATCCTACCGCCGGGGTCACCATGGTCATCTTCAAAGACATCTCCGGCGGTTCCTCCTCCGGCGAGTACTCCTTCACCACCCGGGTAAGCCTCTCTTCTCTCTCTCGGGCTATGACTTGGAATGAAGGATTTTTACTCGGAGGTCGATTTGAGTTGTTTTTTTGCTCTTGTAGCTCCCTAAGACCATTAGTGGCAACGAATGGAGCGAGGTGGCTGAAGATCTATCAGCTCGTTGTCACCATCAATCTCCATCCGTGAAGCTACTTGCGTATGATTATGTGGACACTGGGAGGAAGTTTCTAGCATGTGTAGAGAAGGTTAGACCCTATTCCGTTGTTACAAATCATTTGTTAGATGTGATTCAGACACTGTCACGGTCCTAACCCATTCATACCACACCTTCAACCAAATCCATCCTAACACAGTGTCATAGTTTGTACCTAGTATCTTAAATTGTTGCCATCTCATCAGCGGTGCCATTAGAAAATTATTTGGCACCGCTTCAGCAGTTTGTGCAGCCAACTTTGGTCCACACATCAGAGCAGCCAAGGAGAAAAATAATAAATCTTTATGGCACGAAGGAACTGGGCATTAGAGCAACTACGTGCTCCGGAGTCCGGGTACCTAAATTTTTTCCGCTCCATCGGCCCGCAAGTCCAGGGCACCAGTGCGAGATGTAGCAACAGTTGTCTTTACACCAGTTTTGGCATACATAGTGGACGGCCTTAGTGCTATTAGTTCTATGTTACTAAATTTGTGCATGTACACACCTGTTAGTGTCAATTTGCTGTCATCCAAACACTGTCGTTATGCTATTGCAGTTATATTTACCTTCCTCGTAAAATGTTCAATTTGTTATTTATTGTACATGAGTGAGAACTTGTAGCGTCGTTGTAGTTAATTATAGCTTTTGATGTTCCAGAATTTGGTTGTTGTCTCAGTACCAATTATTTCATTTCCACATTGATCTTTTTGAGAAGATATGTCATAATTAACATGTTTCTTCAGTTTTTCAAAATAAGTATTGTTGATTTTCTATGTTGCTATAAACCCGTTTCCCCTACAATTGTTACTGATCTAGTTTTAAATATAATAGGATGAACGGAAGTGTTCTTACTTGGAGTGGGTTGATCAAGAGTGGCCAGATTCTTTGAAGATGTGCCTAACGAAGCTCTGGAGCATGTATGAGGAAGTGAACACACATAGGCTTAGAGATAGTCTTGTCAACGTTGAAGCATATGTCAAGATGCGGGATAAAAAGTTGAAGGTGGAGAATGAGCTCAGATTTTTTAAATCAGACTTTGCTAAGATGGTGTTGGCAAAGGAGGAGGCACTTTCCCAGTTGGCCCGTGCAAAACGGGTTCTTACTGAACTGAAAGCAGAGGTGTATAAGACGAGCCTGGATGATCTCGATTAGGGAAATGAATATTTTGTTCTAATGAAGTTGAACTAGCTATATGTTGTAGTGTGTTGTTTTCATGTAGCTACCGTACTGTGATGTTATAATATATTTATGTGCCTGATATGAAATTGGCAAACAGCTGTTCGATATGAAATGTGAATTTGCGTAATACTGGAACTATTAATTGTAAACTAATAAACCTGTTAAATGTGTCATGGACTTTTGCAAACAGTTCTAGCAGTAAAAGCGCTTGCGATGGATTGCCCAATGCCACACAGTTTTCTTCATCAAATCGTGTGTGATATAGTTGATAAGAGCAAGAAGTAAACCAAGGAAGACCGTGTGTGATAGTTACACCTTTCACACACGAGCCTACACATAAAACTGTGTGGGATTTACGTCCGAACGGAAACGTTTTTCCTGGATTGACTGTGTGGGATGTACATAAGAACGGAAATGTATTCCTTGGATTGACTGTGTGTGATATACATATGAACGAAAATTTTTTTCTGGGATTCACCGTGTGGGATGTACATACCTACGGAAATGATTTTCTCAGATGACTGTGTGGGATGTACATACCTACGGAAATGATTTTCTCGGATTACCGTGTGGGATGTAGATACCTACGGAAATGATTGGATTTCCATGCCTCGCTCGATCACACACGGCCCCAGCTTGGGTCGTGTGGGAAGGACACCCTATCGCACACACTCACTTGGCGACGGTTCCAAATGCTGTCGCGGAAAGGGGTAAACACCGTTTGTTTAGGACCGACGTGCACCAGTGGTTCACACTTTATTCATGGTGCTTTCCATAAAATGCTTGGTAAGTATGATGTTAACCATAGAATTGCATCACCCTATTATCATCAATCTAGTGGTCAAGTTGAACCTAGCAATAGAGAAATAATATAATACTACAAAAGGCTGTCAATAGATCCCCAAAAAATTGGTCTAAGAAATTGGATGATGCACTTTGGGCTTACAGAATAGCTTATAAAAATTCTATGGGTATGTCTCCTTATAAAATGGTTTATGGAAAAGCTTATCATATGCCTCTTGAGTTAGAACATAAATCATATTGGGCAATTAAAGAACTCAACTATGATTTCAAAATTGCCTGTGAAAGGAGGTTATTTGATATTACCTCGTTAGATGAATGGAGAACCCAAGCTTTTGAAAATGCCAAATTATTTAAAGAAAAAGTTAAAAGATGGTCTCATAAAAGAATTGAAAAGAGGGAATTTAAAGTTGGTGAATATGTTCTTTTGTACAACTCTCATTTTAGATTCTTTGGAAGAAAACTTCTGTTTGAATGGGAAGGACCATATATTATCGAAGAGGTTTATCACTCTGGAGTTATCTAAATAAATAATGCCGAAGCTACTAAACCAAATGTGGTCAATGGGCAAAGAACTAAACACTATATCTCAGGTACATCTATTAATGTTGAAAGCAATATTATCTAAACCATGACACCGGGGGAACACATAAAGGAAACCTTCCGGAACACTCCGGAATAGTGAAAGAAAAGAGGAGGTACATGATATAGTAAGTAAACGGACTTTGAAAAATCAGCAAAAATATTTTGTGTTTATTTTGGAATATTAAAAAAATTAGGAAAATAAGAAATAACCGGGAAAGCAACCGAGGAGGGCACAAGACACCGGGGCGCGCCTGCCTAGCCTAGCTCGCCCAGGTGGGTTGTGCCCAGCTCGGGCACCTTCCCGACTCTGTTTTCCCCTCGTTTTGCTTTTTTCCCAAGATAAAAAATCTTTATATACCACCCGAATGTGTTGACCACCGTATCACGAAGAAATCTTTTGTTCTTATTTCTTGCTATTTTTCTATCAGACCCGTCGAGCCAGGCATCATGTCTTCTCCCTCATCCAACAAAGTAGAAGAGGATGCTTGGTTAATGAATATAAAACTAAAGAGAGAGGTACCATAGAAAACCATCAAGGGTGATAAAGCCAAGGAAGTTGCAGGAGAAGAAGCCCCGGCAGTGGGGCAAACCGTTCCAACAATAGAAGAAGAAGACATCCTTAAACCATACTATGATCATTTTACCCCTACTAAAATTGATGCTTTTTGGATCATCGAAATGGTTCATGTGAAAAATAAATATCTTACTCGTGAAAATATCTTGTTGCATGAGCATGGCATCGCCCTCCGGAGCATCATTCATAGATTGGAGCACCTTTTGATCTTGAAGTGTGAAGCTACTACCTCATCAACACCAGCAACACCTTCTTCACCACCAAAGGAAACTTGAGTTCATGGTATGGGCACTCCCCTTGCTTGATCCAATCTTGGGGGAGGTGCGCCGGTATCGTATCTCCACCACCTTCTTTGCCTTTATGTATCTTAGTTCGATCTTTAGTTATCTTTTGAATTAGTTGGATAAAAGTTTAGTTCGATCTTTCTTCGAGTGTCTGATTAGTGATCTATCTATCCATCTATGTAATTGTGTGCGAGATATATTGTAGCGACCCGACCCAAATGGATCGAAGTCTCTGTGCTTAAGTGTCATCCCTGGATCGGTATGCTGACACACATAGTACTCGATGAATTATAACAGAGTTCAATCACACACTTTATTACATCGAGGTCCTCAAAAGAGTATTTATTACAATAATATGGCCAAAGGCCATCTGGATAAAATAACTGCGGAAGCATCGAAGGTAAATGAGTCCATCCAACTCCACGGCAAACTGAGTGCAGAACAACGACCTATCGCACCTTTACTCCTCGTCGGAAAACTCTGCAACATGAGACGTTGCAGCCGTGTAGGTCAGCACATGGAATATGCTGGCAATGTCACACCATAGAAAAATAATAATGAAGAAGAGTATCTCTATATGCAAATTTAGCTGGTGGAGGCTCTAAGTTTAATTTTTTGCATAAAGCCAATTTTACCCTACATCAAAGGAATAAATTTTTATTTTACTACAAAATTAAAATGCCATTATTGAGAAGGTTCCTCCAACTCAATCCCAAAATTCCCAAGTTATTAGTAACCCAATGATTTCATTAAAAAGAGTGATGAGATCAACCAATAATTCAATTCCAGATACTCAAGTTGTCCATAACCGGGGACACGGCTAATCATGATTAGTTTGTACACTCTTCAGAGGTTTGCGCACTTTTCCCCACAAGACTCGACCACCTCCATGATTGGAAGATCGAGACATAGTCTTTCTGAAGTATTTCCTCCAAACTCTGGGTAGACCGGTACACCTACTTTCCCCTACATCAGCTAGTCTACCACGGAAAGAGGTCACACAACTTACTCAACTATGCCAGAGCCCATAATTGCTTGTGGCTGCACACAGAAGTTTCTAGGCATGAAATATCTTATGATCCCTTTGAGCCTAGGTGGCGGACCTAGGGTAATCACACGGGTACTCCGGGATTCCCCTTAGGCAAGAACTGGTTTCTCCAGGTGCCCCAAACAATCCACCCAGATGTGTTTTAAAGTTGCCACCTTATGTTGTCCCAAAATTATTATCTCTCACAACTTGCATGTATCACACATACCAATCCCCGTCTACGAGCATGGCTAAGCAATATATGACATAACGAATATTCCCGGGGTGATCAAAGGTCATAGGTTCCTACCAAAATAAACTACAAAGCATAACCACATGTTCCCAATCCTACTCATGCAATCTTTGAGGGTGAAACTAATGCATAGTAAAAACTGGGTATTTAAACTTATGATCAAAGTGTGAACTTGCCTTGCTGACGTTCGTTGAACTCTAAAGATTCGTAGTAGCAAGCTTCGCACTCCGGATGATCTAGCGTAAGCAAGCAATAACATACATAAGCATACAAGCAAAGATCCAAAAAGAAAACAAATAAAAGACTTCGAAAACTCCAAAAACACCAAAATAATGTTTTTGTACAGAATATAATTTTCACAGCAACAAAAATAAATGGTTTTGGTTTTAACAGAAGGTACATGTCGCAAGCTTCGATTTGCAAAAAGAATCACCCAAAACGGAGTTACGGAACTCAAGTTATGGCCTAACGAAGTTTGAATTCAGATCTGTTTGAATTCAAAATTTAAAATTTTCAAAAATATATTTCGTTAGGTTCTCTGGATAGAGGATATTTCTACGAAACCGTAGGAAAAAGAATCAACTAAATCGGATCTATATACTAAACGATATACTAGAAATAAGATTTGGTATAGAATCTGAATTGGAAAATATACTGATAAAAAAAAATTCGGACAGGGTGTTCACCGGACTTGTCGCCGGAGACGAGGAAGAAGGTGTCTCCGGTGTGTTTCGGCGAAGGACGCATGCGGGGCGGTGAAGAGCAACGTGAGGAGGATCCGAGGAGCAGTACCGTGGTGTCGGTATCGCCTCCTGGCGTGGTGGAGAAGCCGCCGGAATACACGAACTCCGGCGAGCAATTGACGAGGTTAGGGAGGGGGAAAAGCTCCAGAAGGAGAGGGCTTCGAACGAGGGGTGAGAGGGGAATGTGCAGAGGGTTTTATAGGGGTCAGGGGAGTCTATACGACGAGATCCACCGCGAGCTTAGTGCAACCATTAATGGCTATTTGTGCAAGAACGTTTCCGGATCAGTTCGACGATTTAAGGCAATAAAGTTGGGTTTTAATTCTCTGAATGGGTTTAACTTACATTCCTCTATAAGTTTCGTGTTGATGGAGAGTCAAAACGGTGAAAGAATAGTGGGAGGAGGAGAGGAAGAGGTGGTGCCATGGCTGTTACTAAGTTTCTGTAAGCGTACGTGCACGTGCACGGAGCGGGAAGATGACCGAGATGGGTCGTGGAGAGACTGGGCCTTTTCAGGGCCCGTGGCTGTAGGTTAATTTTTTTTTAATTAGACAAAGAGAAAAAAAATAAAAAGACAGAAAATAAAAATAATTTTATATAGGACATATATATATCAAAAAATTCAGAAAATAAATCCTACATGATGAACTATTTTTCAGAGGCTAAATAAAAACTTTATAAAAAACATTTTTAAAAAAATAAATAAAATGAAACTCAAATTTGAATTCAAAACTTTCGGCATTGTTTTCTTCTGACTTTTTGGAGTGTCATGTTCGCTCCTCTCATACTTTTGAACAAGTATCTCGTCAGGGATTTTTGAAATAAATTTCAATTGCCAAGTAGAATTCAAAGTCAGATAAAATTCAAATGCCTCTAAAATTTCCAAATGACAGTCAAATAAAAAAAATGCATAGATGCTTAGCTAATAATTGTAAAATATTCCAAATTGAAAATTTGGGATGTTACAAACCTACCCCCCTTAAGATGAATCTCGCCCTCGAGATTCGGGTTGGCTAGCAAAAAGGTGTGGGTGATCCTGTCGAAGATCTTCTTCGCGTTCCCAGGTGGCTTCTTCCTCAGTATGATGACTCCACTGAACCTTGCAAAACTTGATGACCTTGCTGCGGGTAACCCTGCTTGTTGTTTCGAGAATCTTGACGGGCTTCTCATCATAGGTCAGATCACTATCCAACTGTATGGCCTCGAGTGGCACTGTGTCTCTCAAAGGAATATCAGCCATCTCTGCATGGCACTTCTTCAACTGGGAAACGTGAAACACATCATGAACTCCTGACAAGGCTTCGTGTAATTCTAACTTGTAGGCAACTTCACCCATGCGTTCCAAAATTCTGTATGGCCCCACAAATCGTGGTACTAGTTTGCTTTTAATTCCAAACCGTTTAACACTTCGAAGTGGAGACACCCGGAGATATGCTCTATCTCCGACTTCATAAGTTACTTCCTTGCGTTTAGTATCGGCATAACTCTTCTGTCTGGATTGTGCTATCTTAAGTCTGTCACGGATCAACTTGACTTTCTCCTCCGAATCTCTGATAAGGTCGGGACCAAATAATTTACGGTCTCCAACTCCATCCCACATTAATGGTGTCATGCACCTCCTTCCGTACAAAGCTTCGAAAGGGGCCATCTTCAAACTAGCTTGATAGCTGTTGTTATATGAGAATTCTGCGTGTGGCAAATTATCATCCCAACTAGATCCATAATCTAGCGCACAAGCTCTCAACATGTCCTCCAGAATCTGATTGACTCTCTCGGTCTGCCCATTTGTCTACGGATGAAAGGTTGTACTGAACTCTAGCCTGGTACCCAAAGTTTCGTGTAACTGATGCCAAAACTTTGAGGTAAATTGTGTTCCTCTATCTGATACGATGGTCCTCGGAACTCCATGCAGACATACGATCCTGGTCATGTATATCTTGACCAATATAGCACTTGTATATGTGGTTTTCACGGGGATGAAGTGAGCTACCTTGGTCAAGCGATCAACTACTACCCAAATAGAATCATAGCCTGATCGGGTCCTGGGTAATCCTGTAATGAAGTCCATGCCAAGCTTGTCCCACTTCCAATCCGGTATCGGCAAAGGTTGAAGTAATCCTGCTGGTTTCTGGTGCTCTGCCTTAACCCTTTGACATACGTCACATACTGCGACATACTCAGCAATATCCTTTTTCATACCTGTCCACCAGAAACTTTCCTTCAAGTCCAAATACATCTTGGTGTTTCCTGGGTGTATCGAATAAGGCGAATCATGAGCATCCCGAAGAATCAACTTCCTGATCTCTGTGTCATTGGGCATGTAAATACGCTGCTCAAACCATAAGGTTCCGTGTTCATCCTCACGAAATCCTTCTGCCTTTCCTTGGTTCATCCTTTCCTTTATTTCTGCAATACCTTTGTCTAACTTCTGGGCTTCTCGAATCTTTCTCAACAAGGTGGATTGAATTTCCATTGTGGTAACAAAACCTCGTGGTACTATCTCCAATCGGAGATCTCTGAGATCATCAATTAACTCTTGAGGTAATCCTCCTGCTGTGAGGGTATTGACATAACTCTTGCGGCTCAATGCATGTGCCACAACATTGGCCTTTCCTGGGTGATAGTGCAATTTCATGTCATAATATTTTATGAGCTCCAACCATCTTCTCTGCCTGAGGTTCAACTCCTTTTGCGTGAAGATGTATTTCAAACTCTTGTGATCCGTGTAAACATCACAATGATTTCCAATAAGAAAATGCCTCCAGGTCTTGAGTGCATGCACTACAGCTGCAAACTCCAAATCATGCGTGGCATAATTCCGCTCATGGGGTCAAAGTTGACGTGAGGCATATGAAACAACTCTTCCTTCTTGCATAAGAACACCTCCAAGTCCCTGACGAGAAGCGTCGCAATACACCTGAAAATCTTTGCGTATATTCGGAAGAATTAGCACTGGGGCTGTGACCAAACGTTTCTTCAACTCTTGAAAACTATCCTCACATTCTTCGGTCCAATTAAACTTGGTGTCTTTCTTCAATAACTCTGTCATGGGCTTTGCGATCTTGGAAAAATTCTCAATAAATCTTCGGTAATATCCTGCAAGTCCAAGGAAACTGCGAATCTCTCCGACTGAGGTGGGTGCCTTCCATTCGGTGACGGCTTCAACTTTCGAAGGATCCACTGCTATTCCTTCCCCTGATATAACATGTCCGAGAAATCCAACTTTCTTCAACCAGAATTCACACTTGCTGAACTTTGCATATAACTGATGTTCCCTGAGCTTCTCAAGAACCAAGCGCAAATGTTCCTTGTGTTCTTCTTCATTCTTTGAGTAAATCAATATATCATCAATGAATACCACAACAAACTTATCCAAGAACTCCATGAATACCTTATTCATCATATTCATAAAATAGGCAGGGGCATTAGTCAAACCAAAAGACACGACTGTATACTCATAAAGCCCATATCTCGTGGTAAAGGCTGTCTTGGGTATATCCTGTTCTCGAATCTTCAGCTGGTGATATCCAGATCGAAGATCAATTTTTGAGAAAACTTTTGCTCCTTGTAGCTGGTCAAACAAATCATTGATCATCGGCAGAGGGTACTTGTTCTTGATCGTCACCTCATTCAACGCACGGTAATCCACAACCATTCTCAAGGATCCATCCTTCTTCTCAACTAGAAGCACTGGGGCTCCCCAAGGTGATGAACTCGGTCGAATATAACCTTTCTCCAATAATTCCTTAATCTGCTTCTTAATTTCCTCCAGGACATTTGCGGGCATCCGGTATGGTCTCTTGGATATTGGTCCGGTGCCTGGCACCAATTCGATCAAAAACTCTATGTCTCGATCCGGTGGCATGCCTGGTAGTTCCTCCGGAAAAACATTGGGATATTCCTTCACAACTGGTACTTCTTCCTGAACAACTCCCGAAAGAGAATTCACTTGAGTCTTCCTTGGTGTATGCCTCGACACATACTTGATCCGTTTCCCCTCTGGGGTGGTGAGAAGATTCGACTTACTAGCACAATCAATATTCCCTTCATACTTGGATAGCTAGTCCATGCCTAGAATTACGTCCAATCCTTGTGATTCTAGGATGATGATGTCTGTGGGAAAAACGTGTCTCCCTATGGTCAATGGCAACTGAAAACATCCCCGACTAGCCATATTCTCTGCTCCTGGGGAACTCACTAACATTGGTGTTTTAAGGGCTACGGTCGGCAACTTAAACTTATCCACAAACCCCCTTGATATGAGTGAATGCGATGCACCAGTGTCAAAAAGAACAAGGGCTGTAAATGAATTAATCAAGAACTTACCAACAACGGCGTTAGGCTGGTCATAAACTTCCTCCACATTGACATGGTTCACCTGACCTCTGGTAAAAGGATTTGGCTTCTTTCCAGAGCTTCCATTGCCATTCCCGTTCTTCGCCTCGGGACATTCTGTGGCGTAGTGTCCGGTCTTCCCGCACTTGAAACAGGTAATGTGGCTCAAATCCTTCTTTGTCGGTGTAGCGGGGTTGGAGTGATGCTGATTGTTGTTTCCTCCGTTTCCATTGCCATTCCTATGGCCATTATGGTTGTGTCCATTCCCCCCATGATGTGAATGTCCTCCATGGTTATGGTGAGTGTGTCCACCATACTTGCCAGATCCTGATCCATTATTTCCCGAGTACGGGGTATAGCGGGGCTTCTGCTGAACTCCAGAGTTGTAGAACTCCAGAGTTGTACTTTCCCTGTCCGTACTTCCTCTTGCGGTTTTCCACCTGCTGCTGCTTGCCTTCCAGAATGAGAGCCTTGTCAACCAACTCTTGATAATTGTTAAAGGTAGCCACAGTCAACTGAAGTCCCAAATCATCATTTAGTCCCTCAAGAAATTTCTCCTGCTTAGCAGCATCATCAGCCATGTCTCTGGGAGCATACCTGGATAACTTGCTGAATTCCTCCACATAATCACCAACAGAACGATTACCCCGGCGTAAGTTGCGGAACTCACGCTTCTTCAGACTCATAGCTCCGGCTGAAACATGTGCAGTACGAAACGCCTGCTGGAACTGATCCCAAGTCACATTTGCTATGGGGAATGTGGTGGTGTAATTCTCCCACCACGAAGCTGCTGGTCCATCCAGTTGATGTGCGGCAAAGCGCACCTTCTCTGCGTCAGTACATCCTGCGGTGGTCAGCTCCCTTCCGATCTTGCGGAGCCAGTCATCTGCGACGATCGGCTCCGTGCTGCTAGAGAACACGGGTGGGTTCAACCTCAGGAAACGGGTAAGGTTGTCGACCGGGGGTGGCGGCGATGGGTTGTTGTTGTTGTTCTGGTTCTGATTCTGGATGAGTAGCTGCATGAGGGCATTCTGGTTCTGGATCAACTGGGTAAGTTCCGGCGGAAATTCCGGGTCACGTCTCGGAGGCATCTGTTAGGTTTAGAGTGGATGAGAAATTAGAATAGAATAAGGGCCTAATGAGAGAAATCATTACCCATATGCTTATGATAGCAATAAAACTTCAAATCGAGCAATTCACACAAATCACACCACACGAGCAAAACCTACAGGTAGGGTCATATCCACAAGAGATATGATCTCTTCATACTCCCGCAATCATTCGTTGGACTACATTTGGTAGTGGTGGTCTGAACTAAATCTTCTCAAATCAAAGTCAATTCTAGCTTCTTCTTCTTCGTCAATGATGTCTTCATGGGTCTTGGTCTCATCAGCTGAGCAACTTGGTCATGGGGTTCAACAACTATTGAATTGAAGTAGAGAAGAGATAGAAATGAATAAAGAAGAGTACAGACCAACGGATATATAAGGAAGTGGTAAAATAGAGTTTTCTTCCTATGGTTTTCCATTTCCTAGTGGTCGTGTCCTACAGTCAGCGTGTGCTCTGATACCATCTTGTAGCGACCCGACCCAAATGGATCGAAGTCTCTGTGCTTAAGTGTCATCCCTGGATCGGTATGCTGACACACACAGTACTCGATGAATTATAACAGAGTTCAATCACACACTTTATTACATCGAGGTCCTCAAAAGAGTATTTATTACAATAATATGGCCAAAGGCCATCTGGATAAAATAACCGCGGAAGCATCGAAGGTAAATGAGTCCATCCAACTCCACGGCAAACTGGGTGCAGAACAACGACCTATCGCACCTTTACTCCTCGTCAGAAAACTCTGCAACATGAGACGTTGCAGCCGTGTAGGTCAGCACATGGAATATGCTGGCAATGTCACACCATAGAAAAATAATAATGAAGAAGAGTATCTCTATATGCAAATTTAGCTGGTGGAGGCTCTAAGTTTAATTTTTTGCATAAAGCCAATTTTACCCTACATCAAAGGAATAAATTTTTATTTTACTACAAAATTAAAATGCCATTATTGAGAAGGTTCCTCCAACTCAATCCCAAAATTCCCAAGTTATTAGTAACCCAATGATTTCATTAAAAAGAGTAATGAGATCAACCAATAATTCACTTCCAGATACTCAAGTTGTCCATAACCGGAGACACGACTAATCATGATTAGTTTGTACACTCTTCAGAGGTTTGCGCACTTTTCCCCACAAGACTCGACCACCTCCATGATTGGAAGATCGAGACATAGTCTTTTTGAAGTATTTCCTCCAAACCCTGGGTAGACCGGTACACCTACTTTCCCCTACATCAGCTAGTCTACCACGGAAAGAGGTCACACAACTTACTCAACTATGCCAGAGCCCATAATGGCTTGTGGCTGCACACGGAAGTTTCTAGACATGAAATATCTTATGATCCCTTTGAGCCTGGGTGGCAGACCTAGGGTAATCACACGGGTACTCCGGGATTCCCCTTGGGCAAGAACTGGTTTCTCCAGGTGCCCCAAACAATCGACCCAGATGTGTATTAAAGTTGCCACCTTATGTTGTCCCAAAATTATTATCTCTCGCAACTTGCATGTATCACACATACCAATCCCGGTCTACGAGCATGGCTAAGCAATATATGACATAACGAATATTCCCGGGGTGATCAAAGGTCATAGGTTCCTACCAAAATAAACTACAAAGCATAACCACATGTTCCCAATCCTACTCATGCAATCTTTGAGGGTGAAACTAATGCATAGTAAAAACTGGGTATTTAAACTTATGATCAAAGTGTGAACTTGCCTTGCTGACGTTCGTTGAACTCTAAAGATTCGTAGTAGCAAGCTTCGCACTCCGGATGATCTAGCGTAAGCAAGCAATAACATACATAAGCATACAAGCAAAGATCCAAAAAGAAAACAAATAAAAGACTTCGAAAACTCCAAAAACAC
Source organism: Secale cereale (assembly GCA_902687465.1). Taxonomy (NCBI): domain Eukaryota; kingdom Viridiplantae; phylum Streptophyta; class Magnoliopsida; order Poales; family Poaceae; genus Secale; species Secale cereale. The sequence continues at coordinate 341,511,333 of LR738711.1, read as the reverse complement.
CAAAATAATGTTTTTGTACAGAATATAATTTTCACAGCAACAAAAATAAATGGTTTTGGTTTTAACAGAAGGTACATGTCGCAAGCTTCGATTTGCAAAAAGAATCACCCAAAACGGAGTTACGAAACTCAAGTTATGGCCTAACGAAGTTTGAATTCAGATCTGTTTGAATTCAAAATTTAAAATTTTCAAAAATATATTTCGTTAGGTTCTCTGGATAGAGGATATTTCTACGAAACCGTAGGAAAAAGAATCAACTAAATCGGATCTATATACTAAAAGATATACTAGAAATAAGATTTGGTATAGAATCTGAATTGGAAAATATACTGATAAAAAAAAATTCGGATAGGGTGTTCACCGGACTTGTCGCCGGAGACGAGGAAGAAGGTGTCTCCAGTGTGTTTCGGCGAAGGACGCGTGCGGGACGGTGAAGAGCAACGTGAGGAGGATCCGAGGAGCAGTACCGTGGTGTCGGTATCGCCTCCTGGCGTGGTGGAGAAGCCGCCGGAATACACGAACTCCGGCGAGCAATTGACGAGGTTAGGGAGGGGGAAAAGCTCCAGAAGGAGAGGGCTTCGAACGAGGGGTGAGAGGGGAATGTGCAGAGGGTTTTATAGGGGTCAGGGGAGTCTATACGACGAGATCCACCGCGAGCTTAGTGCAACCATTAATGGCTATTTGTGCAAGAACGTTTCCGGATCAGTTCGGCGATTTAAGGCAATAAAGTTGGGTTTTAATTCTCTGAATGGGTTCAACTTACATTCCTCTGTAAGTTTCGTGTTGATGGAGAGTCGAAACGGTGAAAGAATTTAGTGGGTGGAGGAGAGGAAGAGGTGGTGCCATGGCTGTTACTAAGTTTCTGTAAGCGTACGTGCACGTGCACGGAGCGGGAAGATGACCGAGATGGGTCGTGGAGAGACTGGGCCTTTTCAGGGCCCGTGGCTGTAGGTTCATTTTTTTTAAATTAGACAAAGAGAAAAAAAATAAAAAGACAGAAAATAAAAATAATTTTATATAGGACATATATATATCAAAAAATTCAGAAAAATAGATCCTACATGATGAACTATTTTTCAGAGGCTAAATAAAAACTTTATAAAAAACATTTAAAAAAAATGAAACTCAAATTTGAATTCAAAACTTTTGGCATTGTTTTCTTCTGACTTTTTGGAGTGTCATGTTCGCTCCTCTCATACTTTTGAACAAGTATCTCGTCAGGGATTTTTGAAATAAATTTCAATTGCCAAGTAGAATTCAAAGTCAGATAAAATTCAAATGCCTCTGAAATTTCCAAATGACAGTCAAATAAAAAAAATGCATAGATGCTTAGCTAATAATTGTAAGACATTCCAAATTGAAAATTTGGGATGTTACATATATAATAAAGTTTAGTTTGAGTTTTTGTTCCTTTACTTCTTTGTTTCAATCATAATAAAAGAAATAACGAAAAAGTTCATATGCTAATCTTATGGTAACTAATGACATCACATAAGGAAAATTATAAGTGGTAAAATTTATAGGAGATTGAAAAACATAGCATTGGACAATGATGCAATTCATGAAAGAGTTAATAAGGGAAGAGAAGATTCACATGCAAATACACTATCTTGGACATCTTTTATGATTGTGAGCCCCCATTAAAATATTATATCCCAAAATTGTTGACGTTGGAGAAGAAATACAACGTAATGATTTATGTGTGTTCATATTCACATAGAAGTTATATTGTCATAGATCCTATAACATGTCGTGCTTGCTCAATATCTTTGCTAGCCAAAAATTCCGCACTAAGTGGAGATACTACTTGTGCATCCAAAACCGCTTAAACCCAAAATCTTATTTCGAGAGTCCACCGTACCTACCTATGGATTGAGTAAGATCCTTCAAGTAAGTTTTCATCGGGGCAATAAGGAAATAAAAATTGGTTTAAATGTGTTGGATCATTTAGTGGAAGAGAAAACAGAGCTTTGTATGAAATTGTAATGGCAAAGTAATAAAAGGGACAAACTGCATAATAAAGGTTGCTATCATAAGGGGCAATATAACGTGATGTTCCTTTGTACTAAGAGATTGAGCATACACACAAAAAGCGCATGGCAACCTCTACTTCCCTCTGCAAAGGGCCTATCTTTTACTTTTATGTATTTACTTTCATGTAAGAGTCAAAGTATTCTTCCCTATTCCTTTTTATTTTCTCCTTTTGCAAGCATCATGTGGTGAGGAAAGATCTAGGCACATATGTCCAGTTGGATATGAGTGAGCATGAATTATTATTGTCGACATCACCCTTGAGGTGAGTATGTTGGGAGGCGAAACTATAAGCCCCTATCTTTTTATTTGTTCGGTTGAAACTTTTTGCTCATGTGTATGTCATGAGTGTTAACAATCATAGAAGATTATATGATGGTTAAGTATGTGGATTGCCTAAAGGCTCTGATACACGACCCTTCCTGAAAATATGATAAATTGTAGTTGCAAAGTTGACTGAGAACATAGTTTATTGCTTTTCAATAGATTGTATGCTTCTACTTTAATATTGTGATGAATTGTTACTTGTCCATGAGAAGTCATATGATAAAGTTATGTGATAAAGTTTGTTGATGTTCGATAATATGCATTATGCTTCTATGTCCGTATTTTATTTTTATCGACACCTCTCTCTCTAAGCATGTGGACATGTTTTTTGATTTCGGTTTTTGCTTGAGGACAAGCGAGGCCTATGCTTGGGGGAGTTGATACGTCCATTTTGCATCATGTTTTCCTACTGTTATTTATAAAGTTTTCATGCATAATAATGTTTTATAGAGTAATTCTAATGTCTTTTCTCTCATAATATGCAAGGTTTACGCAAAGAAGAAGAATGCCGCTAGCTGGAATTCTGGACTTGGAAAAGCTACATCAGGCCACCTATTCTGCACATCTCCAAATGAGCTAAAAATTGAAGGAGAATTGTTTTGGAATATATGAAAAACACAGGAGCAAATAACTACCGGAGGGTCCCACCCTGGTGAGCACAAGAAACATGGGCGCGCCTGGGCCCCTAGGCGCGCCTTGGTGGGTTGTGCCCTCCTTGGCTGTAAATACCCGAGACCGACCCTCCACATGCCTTCCATGTTTTTTGTTGTTGCCATGTGTTTTACTTTGCTTGTTGTATTTCATCATGGCATCATGCACATTGCATCCGCATGTTTTCATAAAACATGTAGTTGTTCATAGTTGCCGCTTCTATTTTATCTCCGATGACGTTTTGTCAGTCCGCTTGTCTTCGTCGACCATTCTCAGTCCAACCACACACTTGACTATGTCCGACCAATTGACCCTTGATACGTCCATTTTGCATCATGTTTTCTTACTGTTATTTACAGTGTTTTTACCATAATAATGATTTCTGGAGTAATTCTAATGCCTTTTCTCTCATAATTTGCAAGGTACACACCAAGAGGGAGATTCTGGCAGCTGGAAATCTGGACCTGAAAAAGCTACGTCGGGCCACCTATTCTGCATAACTCCAAATGATCTGAAACTGCACGAGGATTTTTTATGGAATATTTAAGAAATATTGCAGTCAATAAACACCAGAGGGGCTACCAGGTGGGCACAACCCACTTGGGCGCGCAAGGCCCCCTAGCACGCCCTGGTGTATCGTGGCCTCCTTGGCCCACCTCCGTTGCCCATCTTCTGGTATATAAGTGATGTTGACCTAGAAAAAATCAGAAAAATACTTTCGGGACAGAACGCCTCCGTCTCAAGGTGGAGCTTAGGCAGGAGCACTTTTCCCTCCGGCGGAGCAATTCCGTCGGGGGAACTTCCCTTCCGGAGGGGGAAATCATCGTCATCATCATCACCAACCACTCTCCCATCTTGGGGACGACAATCTCCATCAACATCTTCACCAGCACCATCTCATCTCAAACCCTAGTTCATCTCTTGTATTCAATCTTGTTACCGGAACTATAGATTGTTGCTACGGGGCGACTAGTAGTGTTGATTACATCTTGTAGTTGATTACTGTATGGTTTATTTGGTGGAAGATTATAAGTTCAGATGCATTATGCATATTAACACCCCTCTGATCTTGAGCATGTTCATCACTTGTGAGTAGTTACCTTTGTTCTTGAGGTCACGAGAGAAATCATGTTGCAAGTAATCATGTGAATTTGATATGTGTTCGATATTTTGATAGTGTGTATGTTGTGATTCCCTTAGTGGTGTCATGTGAACGTAGACTACATGACACTTCACCATGTTTTGGCCTAATGGAAAGCAATGTGTAGTACTAAATAGATGGTGGGTTGCGAGAGTGACAGAAACTTAAACCCCAGTTTATGCACTATAACGTAAGGGACCGATTGGATCCTACAGTTTAATGATATGGTTAGAATTTATTCTTAATAATTTTCTCATAGTTGCAGATGCTTGCGGGACGGTTAATCATAAGTAGGAAGTTTGTTCAAGTTAGAACAACACCTAAGCACCAGTCCACCCACATATGAAATTATCAAAGTAGCGAACACAAATCAAACCAATATGATGAAAGTGACTAGATGAAATTCCCGTGTGCCCTCAAGAACACTTTGCTTATTATAAGAGACCGTTTTGTCCTGTCCTTTGCCTCAAAATGATTGGGCTACCTTGCAGCATACTTATTACAATTATGATTACTTGCTCGTTACAAATTACCTTGCTATCAAACTACTTGCTACTTACAATTTCAGCACTTGCATACACTACCTTACTGAAAACTACCTGTCATTTCCTTCTGCTCCTCGTTGGTTTTGACACTCTTACTTATCGAAAAGAGCTACAATTGATCCCCTATACTTGTGGTTCATCAAGGGTATTTTTTGGCATCGTTGCCGGGGAGTGAAGTGCTTCAGGTAAGTGGAAATTGGTAAGGAAACAATCACATAGTGTGCTGAAATTTACTGTCACTTGTTACTATGGAGAATAATGCTTTGAGGGGTTTGTTCACGGTAGGATCACCTCGCCCGGAACCAAAATTAGCTACCCCTCAACCCGCTGCACCTACTAAAAATATTGAATATGAAATCCCTTCGGGTATGATAGAACAACTGCTAGCTAATCCCTATGCAGGAGATGGACCCGAACATCCTGATATGCACTTGATATATGTGGAACAAATTTGTGGATTGTTTAAGCTTGCAGGTCTACCCAGGGATAAAGTTATGAGGAAGGTTTTCCCTTTATCTTTGAGGGAAAAAGCATTAGCATGGTATATCTATGCGATGATATTGGATCTTGGAACTGGAATCGATTGAAAATGGAGTTCCAGCAGAAAAAATTATCCTATGCATCTAGTTCATCGTGATCGGAATTATATATATAATTTTTGGCCTCATGAAGGAGAAAGTATCACTCTAGCTTGGGGGAGGCTTAATTCAATGTTATATTCATGCCCCAATCATGAGCTCTCATGAGAAATTATTATCCAGAATTTTTATGCTCGACTTTCTCATAATGATCGATCCATGCTTGATACTTCTTGTGCTGGTTCTTTTATGAAGAAAACTATTGAATTCCGGTGGGACCTTTTGGAAAGAATTAAACGCAACTCTGAAGATTGGGAACTCGACGAAGGTAAAGAGTCAGGTATAAAACTTAAGCATGATTGTGTTAAATCTTTTATGGATCCTGATGCTTTTCAAAAGTTTAGCACTAAATATGGACTTGAATCTGAGATAGTAGCCTCTTTTTGTGAATCATTTGCCACTCATGTTGAACTCACTAAAGAGAAGTGTCTTAAATATCACCCACCTATTAAAGAAGAAATTAAGGAACATCTACCCGTTAAAGAAGAAACTATACTTTATCATGTTGATCCAGTTGTTCATTCTTCTTATATTGAGAAACCACCTTTCCCTACTTCGATAAAGGAACATGCAAAAGTTTCAACTGTGGTTAACAAAAGCTATGTTAGAACACCTAAACCTGATGAACAAATTAAAGTATAGCCTAATATTGCTATGGTAAAGGATCTCTTGGAAGAAAATGTAGATTGGCATATTATTTGCTTTAATGAAGAGTCTGCTAGAATTGCCAAACCTGATGAAAGGGACAAACATAGACCCGTTGTGGGCGTGCATGTTATTTCAGTTAACATAGGAGATCATTGCAATCATGGTTTGCGTGACATAGGTGCTAGTGTGATTGCTATTCCCTACTCTTTATACCAAGAAATTATGAATGACATTGCACTGGTAGAAATAGAAAATATTGATGTCACTATTAAACTTGCTAATAGAGATACTATATCACCAATTGGGATTGTTAGAGATCTTGAGGTCTTGTGCGGGAAAATAAAATACTCTACTGATTTTTTTGTTCTTGGTACCCCACAAGAAGACTTCTGTCCCATTATCTTTGGCAGACCTTTCTTGAACACAATTAATGCTCAAATAGATTGTGAGAAGCAAACTGTCGGTGTTAGTTTTGATGATGAATTTCATGAGTTTAATTTTTCCAAGTTTTGTAGAAAGCTTGATGAAAAAGAATTGCCTAGTAAGGACGAAATTATTGGTCTTTCTTCTATTGATGTGCCTCCTACTGACCCTTTAGAGAAATATTTACTTGACCATGAAAATGATTAACATATGCATGAAAGAAATGAAATATATAAAAATTTCTTTGACCGCCGCCACCTACCTAAACACAATTTGCCTATTGAAGCTCTTGGAGGTCCACCTCCACCTAAAGGTGATCCTGTGTTTGAATTAAAACAATTGCCAAACACTTTTAAATATGTTTATCTTGATGAAAAGAAAATATATCTGGTTATTATCAGTGCTAACCTTTCAAAAAATGAAGAAGAAAGATTATTGAAAGTTCTAAGGAAGCACCGAGGTGCTATTGGATATACTCTTGATGATTTAAAGGGTATTAATCCCACTCTATGTCAGCACAATATATATATGGAACATGATGCTAAACCAGTTGTTGATCACTAATGTCGGTTAAATCCGAAAATGAAAGAAGTGGTAAGAACTGAAATATTAATACTTATGGAAGTATGTATAATCTATCCCATAGCTGATTGTTGATGGGTAAGTCCAGTCCATTGTGTCCCAAAGAAAGGAGGTATAACTATAGTTCCTAATGATAAGAAGGAACTTATTCCACAAAGAATTGTTACAGGCTATAGAATGGTAATTGACTTCAGAAAATTAAATAAAGCTACTAGAAAAATCATCACCCTTTGCCTTTTATTGATCAAATTCTTGAAAGATTATCTAAGCACACACACTTTTGCTTCCTTGATGGATATCCTGGCTTTTCACAAATACCTGTTTCTCTACCTGATCAAGAAAAGACCACTTTTTCTTGTCCTTTTGGAACTTATGCTTATAGACGCATGCCTTTTGGTTTATGTAATGCACCTGCTACATTCCAAAGATGCATGATGGCTATATTCTCTGACTTTTGTGAAAAGAATGTTGAGGTTTTGTTGGATGATTTTTCTGTTTATGGGAAGTCTTTTGATGATTGTTTATGCAATCTTGGGCGAGTTTTGCAAAGATGTGAGCAAACAAATCTCGTCTTGAATTGGGAGAAGTGCCACTTTATGGTTAATGAAGGCATTGTTTTGGGTCATAAAATTTCAAAAAGAGGTATTGAAGTGGACCAAGCTAGGGTTGATGCAATTGAGAAAATGCCATGTCCCAAGGACGTCAAAGCTATTCGTAGTTTCCTAGGTCATGCTGGTTTCTATAGGAGGTTTATTAAAGACTTCTCTAAAAAAATTAGGCCTCTCACTAGTCTCTTGAAAAAGGATATTCCTTTTGATTTTGATGATGATTGTCTCGAAGCCTTTGAAACACTTAAGAAAGACTTAATATATGCACCTATTGTTCAACCACCTGATTGGAACTTGCCTTTTGAAATTATGTGTGATCCTAGTGATTATGCTATTGGTGCTCTTCTAGGACAAAGAGTTGATAAGAAAATGAATGTTATTCATTATGCTAGTAAAACTCTAGACAATGCTCAAAGAAATTATGCTACTACTGAAAAGGAATTCTTAGCAGTAGTGTTTTCTTGTGATAAATTTAGACCTTATATTGTAGACTCTAAAGTAACTATTCACACAGACCATGCTACTACTAAATATATTATGGAAACGAAAGATGCTAAGGCTAGACTTATTCGTTGGGTTCTCTTGTTGCAAGAATTTGATCTACACACCATTGATAGAAAAGGAGATGAGAACCCCGTAGCCGATAAATTGTCTAGGCTTGAAAATGTGCTTGATGACCCACTACCTATTGATGATAGTTTTCCTGATGAGCAGTTAGCTGCAATAAATGTTTCTCATAGCACACCTTGGTACGATGACTATGCAAATTACATTGTTGCTAAATATTTGCCACCTAAGTTTTCCTGATGAGCAGTTAGCTGCAATAAATTATCCTATGATTTAAGACATTACTTTTGGGATGACCCACATTTTTATACAGAAGGAGTAGATTGTATTATTAGACGTTGTATACCTGAGCATGAATAGGGACAAATCCTACGGAAATGTCACTCCGAAGCTTATGGAGGGCATCATGCTGGAGATAGAACTCCTCACAAGGTATTGCAATCTGAATTCTATTGGCCTACTCTCTTCAAGGATGCGCGTAAGTTTGTCTCATCTTGTGATGAAAGCCAAAGAATAGGTAATATCAGTAAGCGTCAAGAAATGCCTATGAATTATTCAGTTACTGTTGAACCATTTGATGTTTGGGAATTTGATTTCACGGGACCTTTTCCTTCCTCGAACGGGTATACACATATTTTGGTTGCTATTGATTATGTTACTAAATGGGTAGAAGCTATTCCAACTAGTAGTGCTGATCACAACACCTCTATTGAAATGCTTAAGGAAGTTATTTTCCCAAGGTTTGGAGTCCCTAGATATTTAATGACTGATGGTGGTTCGCACTTTATTCATGGTGCTTTCCATAAAATGCTTGCTAAGTATCATGTTAACCATAGAATTGTAACACCCAATCATCCTAAGTCTAGTGGTCAAGTTGAACTTAGTAATTGAGAAATAGAATTAACTTTGCCAAAGACTGTCAATAGGTCCAGGAAGAATTGGTCTAAGAAATTAGATGATGCACTTTGGGCTTTATAGAACAACATATAAAAATCCTATGGGTATGTCTCCTTATAAAATGGTTTATGGAAAAGCTTGTCATTTGCCTCTTGAGTTAGAACATGAAGCATACTGGGTAGTTAAAGAACCCAACTATGATTTCAAGTTTGCTGGTGAAAATAGGTTATTTGATATTAGCTCATTAGATGAATGGAGAACCCAAGCTTATGAAAATGGGAAGTTATTCAAAGAAAAATTTAAAAGATGGCATGCTAAAAGAATCCAAAAGCGTGAGTTTAATGTCGGAGAATAAGTTCTTTTGTACAAATCTTGTTTCAGATCTTTTGTAGGGAAGCTCCTCTCGAAATGGGAAGGCCCATATGTCATCGAGGAGATTTACTGGTCTGGTGCCATCAAAATAAATAATTCTGAAGGTACTAATCGAAGGTTGTCGATGGGAAACGAATAATGCATTATGTCTCAGGTATGCCCTTTAACGTTGAAAGTAATATTATCCAAACATTGACACCGGAAGAGTACATAAAAGAGTCCTTCCGAAAATACTCCAGAATCGTTAAAATAAGGAGGTACCATATATGTAAGTAAACAGACTCTGAAAAATACACAAAAATATTTTTTGTAAGTTTTGGAATATTTTAAATTTTTGGAAATAAAGAAACTTACAGGAAGCGCCCCCTGGTGAGAACAATACACCAGGGCGCGCCCAAGTGGGTTGTGCCCACCTCGGGTATCTTCCGGACTCCGGATTTCTTTTGTATACTTGTTCTCCAAGATAAAAAATTCTATATATACCCCGGAACCTGTTGACCACCGTATTGCGGAGAAATCTTCCGTTTTCTTTTCCTGCTGTTTTTAGTCAGATCTATCAAGCCCGGCATCATGTCTTCCTTCTCCTCAAACCTCATGGAAGAAGATGCTTGGCTGATGAAGATCGAGACGAAGAGGGAGGAGCATACAAACGTCATGACAGGAGAATTGTGTATTGGGTATGGGCACTCCCCTTAGCTTCCGCCAAGCTTGGGGGAGGTGCCCCGGTATCGTATCATCCCACTATCTTTTTGCTTTTACTTATTTTAGTTCAATCTTTTTGCTTTAGATGAAATAAGTTTAGTTCGATCCTTTCTTCTCGAGAGTTTGCTTAGTGATCTATCCTTGTCACCATGTGCAAGTTATATAATAAAGTTAGGTTGAATTTTTTCTTTCTTTTCTTTCATGCTGCAAATAAAGAAAAGAAATAAAAGAAAGAAATAAATCAATATGATCATATACTAATCCTATGGTAGGTGATAGCACCACATAAGGAAAATTATAAGTAAAATTTTTTGTTAGAGATTGACAAACATAACATTGGTCAATGATGCAACTCATGAAAGAATTAATAAGGAAAGAGAAGATTCACATATAAATATACTATCCTAGAAATCTTTTGTGATTGTGAGCCCCCATCAAAATAGTATATGCCAAAATTGTTGACATTGGACAATGAAGAGAACTTAATGATTTATGTTTCTTCATATTCACATAGAAGTCATATTGTCATAGATCCTTTAACATGTGGTGCTTGCCCGATATCTTTTCTAGCCAAAAATTCTGCACTAAGTAGAGAAACTACTTGTGCATCCAAAAACCCTTAAACCCAAACCTTTTTCATATGGATTGAGGAAGATCTTTCAAGTAAGTTGTCATCGGTGCAAAAAGGCAATAAAAATTGCTTCTAAATATGTGAGATCATTTAGTGTAAGATAAAATTGAGCGTTGTACGAACTTGGATGACAAAGAATAAAAGCGATAGACTGCATAATAAAGGTTGTCATTTTAAGGGGTAATACAACATGATGTTCTCTTGCACTACGGTATTGAGCATGCAAACAAATAAGAGCATGGCAACCTCTGCTTCTCTCTGCGAAGGGCCTATCTTTTACTTTTATGCAAAGAGTCAAAGTTTTCCCTCCTTCCTCTTTTATTTTTATCCTTTGGCAAGCATCACGAGGTGAGGAAATATCTAGGCACATATGTCCAGTTGAATATGGGTGACATGAGTTATTATTGTTGACATCACCCTTGAGGTGAGTATGTTGGGAGGCAAAACTATAAGCCCCTGTCTTTCTATGTGTCCGTTTTAAATGTTTTGCTCATGTGTATGCGGTGAGTGTTAGCAATCATAGAAGACTACATTATGGTTGAGTATGTGGACTTGCCTAAAGGCTCCGATACATGACCCTTCCTGAAAAGATGATGAATTGTAGTTGCAAAAGTTGACTGAAAACATAGTTTGTTGGCTTCTAATAGAGTTTATGCTTCATACTTCGATGATGTGATGAACTGTTACTTATTCATTAGAAGTATATGTTTCAAGTTTAATGATAAAAGTCCTACGTTTATTTTTATTGCTGTTATTAATAATCTACATGATGCTTCTATGCCCGTATTTTGTTTTTATCGACAGCTCTCTCTCAAAGCATGTGTACATGTTTTTTGATTTTGGTTTTCGCTTGAGGACAAGCGAGGTCTAAGCTTGGGGGATTTGATACGTCCATTTTGCATCATGATTTCCTACTATTGTTTACAAAGTTTTTATCCATAATAATGCTTTTTGGAGTAATTCTAATGCCTTTTCTCTTATAATTTACAAGGTACACACCAAGAGGGAGAATTCTAGCAGCTGGAAACCTGGACCTGAAAAAGCTACGTTAGGCCACCTATTCTGAATAACTCCAAAGGATTTTTATGGAATATTTAAGAAATATTGGGGTCAATAAACACCAGAGGGGGCCACCAGGTGGGCACAACCCACCTAGGCATGCCAGGCCCCACTGGCTCGCCCTGGTGTATCGTGGCCTCCTCAGCCCACCTCTGGTGCCCATCTTCTGGTATGTAAGTGATGTTGACCTAGAAAAATATCAGAAAAATACTTTTGGGATGGAACCCCGCCATATCAAGGCGGAACTAGGGCAGGAGCACTTTTGACCTCCGGCGGAGCGATTCTGTTGGGGGAACTTCCCTCCCGGAGGGGGAAATCATCGTCATCATCATCACCAACTACTCTCCCATCTTGGGGAGGGCAATCTCCATCAACATCTTCACTAACACCATCTCATCTCAAACCCTAGTTCATCCCTTGTATTCAATCTTGTTACCGGAACTATAGATTGTTGCTAGGAGGTGATTAGTAGTGATGATTACATCTTGTAGTTGATTACTATATGGTTTATTTGGTGGAAGATTACATGTTCGAATCCATTATGCATATTAATACCTCTCTGATCTTGAGCATGTTCATCACTAGTGAGTAGTTACCTTTGTTCTTGAGGTCACGTGAGAAATTATGTAGCAAGTAATCATGTGAATTTGATATGTGTTCGATATTTTGATAGTATGTATGTTGTGCTTCCCTTAGTGGTGTCATGTGAACGTCGACTACATGACACTTCACCATGTTTGGGCCTAAGTGAATGCATTGTGGAGTAGTAAATAGATGGTGGTTTGCGAGAGTGATAGAAACTTAAACCCCAGCTTATGCACTATTCCGTAAGGGAACGATTGGATCCTAGAGTATAATGCTATGGTTAGAATTTATTCTTAATACTTTTCTCGTAGTTGCGGATGCTTGCTGGAGGGTTAATCATAATTAGGAGGTTTGTTCAAGTAAGAACAGCACCTAAGCACCGGTCCACCCACATATGAAATTATTAAAGTAGCGAACACAAATCAAACCAATATGATGAAAGTGACTAGATGAAATTCCCGTGTACCCTCAAGAACGCTTTGCTTATTATAAGAGACCGTTTTGGTCTGTCCTTTGCCTCAAAAGGATCGGGCTACCTTGCTGCATACTTGTTACAATTATCGTTACTTGCTCGTTACAAATTACCTTGCTATCAAACTACTTGCTACTTACAATTTCAGCACTTGCAGACACTACCTTACTGAAAACTACTTGTCATTTGCTTCCACTCCTCATTGAGTTCGACACTCTTACTTATCGAAAAGAGGTACAATTGGTCGCCGATACTTGTGGGTCATCAACCCTCTCTGCACAGATCTCACGCCCCCTTGTGCGTGTCTGAAACATAACTGGACCCGAACCGCTCAGTGGTCACTCTTGGATCGGAATCATCCTCAAACATCCCTAAAATATCTTCGGATTCTCATTTGGACTCCATAGCCTATATTTTCTTCGTCCGTCCGATTTAGATCAAAGGGCTTCCATTAGTCGTCATTTTGATCCGCTATATAAACCAACCTACCCTAACCATAGTCTACCCAGTCCCATCCGCGCCGCCGCCACTATCTCGCATCTTCATCGGGATCCTCCCAGGTCCCTCTCCCTCCAACCAACGCCCAAGCCTCCACCTCTCGATCCCCATCCAACAAACTGCCGATCGCCACCGCAGGCTCTGACTACCTCCCGTGTTTGCTGCACCGCCCAAATTGCAACAACCTACCACCATCCTCACCCGTACCTACTACCCAACGTCTCCCCGAAAAGCTTGCTTGCTCATGCATGAGCGCACACAGCCGCAAGGCCTCCTCCTGTCGCTGTTCTTCGCCACCTCCAGGACCGCGCCCCTAGAACCCTGCCTCAAGCACTTCGTGGAGCCAAGCCCCTGTGCCTCCACATTTCTTCCCGAACACCAGCTGTGCTTGCCCGTCTCCATGCTCGCTTTGGTTCATGAGGGGACCTCTCGACCATGCCTCCAGTCGACGCGGGCCCCCGAAGACCAAGGGTCGCCCCGCCTTGCCCCTTGCTCGGTTTCCTTCCCTTCCTCACGGCTCGTCTCGAGGTGATCTCTCTCCCTCTCTTATTTCTCTAGTTAGGAGTAGCAGCACCATTACCCCCGGAGCACCCACGCGATCGTCTCTGTGCAGCAAATCGTCGCCGGCCTCCCCTGCCTCGACCAAGTGGGGATTCGGCGCCTCGCCGCCCGGATCCGACCGTCTCCGCGTCATCCGCGCCGCCGACCCTGCCTCACCATGGACGTTCCTACCTGCTGCTGGAGCCCCGCTTCAAGTCCCCGCCGGTCTTCCTCCATGATGCTGCCGCCTAGAACCTACCGCGCCTCCGTTGACTTTGCATTGCACCTCCCGCCTGGATCCGCTACGCCGCCGCAGTTCCCCTCGTGCTCAACTTCAGGAGCACCACCGCCTCTCCTTCTGTTTGAGCAAAAGAGACCAGCGCGTGCCGGCATCCTCTGCATCACGGTGTCACACCCCTACTCCCTGTTGACTGCTCCTAAGACCCTCCTAGCCAGATTTGGCCTCCAAGGACCAGCCGCAGCCTCTGCCTCTGCCCAGCTCCAGATCTGAGATAAGAGCATCTCCACTCGTTCGGCCCCCCAGTGGAGAGGTCGACACTATTTCGGGATCACGCCCGACGCTTTTTAGGCCTTGGGGGCGATCGAGGACCTAGCCACGTCCCCAGGTGTCATCCCAAGGCGTCGTAAAATTCAAACTTTATCCATTCCCGCCACAAAATCTAGCGATCAGCGCAACAAAGTCCCAGCGATCGGCGATCAGCGCCACAGTTCGGCTGTCAAAAGAAAGGACACAAAAATAATGCATCAAACGGCGGCATCGGCCTCTGGCGTTGGACTGGTGGTAGTCGGAGAGCGTGGCTTGGTCGTCATCGGCGCGGCTTTTGGTGTCGTGGAGGCGTTGCTCAGGCTGTGCGGCGGTGTTGGGGTCGGTGTGCGAGTTGGCGCGGCGGTCGGCGACATTTGGTTTAGGTTGAGGCCTCGCTCCGCCTGGTACCAAGCCTTGACCTGCTCGTCCATCGCCGATATGTCCCCCCCCCGCCCATCAGGAAAACGAGGTCGGTGTTCCTTTTCTTCATGGCGACATTGGTCCAGAGCAGGTTTAGGATGAGGCCTCGCTCCGCCTGGTACCAAGCTTTGACCTGCTCGTCCATCGCCGACATGTCCCCCCGCCCATCAGGAAAGCAAGGTCGGTGTTCCTTTTCTTTACGGCGACATTGGTCCAGAGCAGGTTTAGCTTGACGACGCTGTTCGTCATCAACGTCGACCATTGCTCCTCGGTCTTTTCTTCCCTTTGGGCGGCGTGGTTCTTGGCGTCGGCGATGCAATGGAAGATGGACTCTTGCAGGCACATGGTTGCCGGCGCGGCGTCCTTCGCTGTCTTGGCGCAATTGTTGCCGTCCGGGTGCCCATCGGTCGCCCTCAGAGTCGGCGCATCCAGATTGTATGTCTCATTGGCCTTGGCGAGGGTGCATCGAACTTCCAACCACTTATCAATCCGGGAGAACAAGTGGAGGTACTTGAAATCTTGGTTGAGGGGGTTGTCCTGGCGATACATGGCGAACATCCGCACCATCTGCGCCGAGGAAACAAACTATCGGCGGCGTACACAGCGGAAGAAAGATCGACAGACCGACGTCATACTTGACTCTCTATGTTGGCGCGGCTCTCTAGGCGAGCCGCGATCTCCTCCACGATCCCATGCCATTTGTGGCACACCATTTGGATGAGTGCCCAATGATTCGACATGGCCTTCACGACACGCTGCATGTAGACGCCGGCGAAGTAGGTGTCGACCAGCTTGTGCTCGTTGAAATCTGACTTGATTTGCTCCCAGTACGTGCGGGCACTCTTGTTTGTGCCGGTGATCGGGTCGAGGCAGACGATCTTCCACGCTTCGGCGAGGCACTCGTCTTCTTTGTACACCCACTTGGTGCGCGGTTCGCTGGTCCTGGCCGCCTGCTTCATCTTTTTCCCTCTCCTCGCCGGGGCAGGCGCCGGTTCTTCTTCTTCTTCTTCTTCTTCTTCTTCTTCTTCTTCTTCTTCTTCTTCTTCTTCTTCTTCTTCTTCTTCTTATTCTTCTTCTTCCTCCTCCTCCTCCTCCTATGGCTGCTCCTCTCCGTAGTCGAGCTCGCAGTTCATGTCGCCGTTGAGGTCCAATGCATCATCTTGAGTTGTGAACCCGGGGGGTGCGGCGGCAGCGGCCGAGCCGGTAGTGATGATGTCGTCCATGTGGGCTTTCGCGGCGCCTGGGTTGCCAAGATGCGACGAGGAGGCTTGTGAGAAGAGCAGCGCGCCACGGCGCGGAGGTGGCCTCGGGGAGGATGCATAGGCTGGCGGTGAGTAGGTGTACGATGGGTACTGGACGCCGGCGAACGCTGGGGAGGGGGTGCGCTGGGCGGGATGGCCATGCAAAAGGTGATGTTGGGCTGAACCCATCGTGCGCATCATCGTGGGCGTAGCCATGCGAGGGTGTGCATCCCCATGGAGATGCCGAGAAGCTGGCCGGCGACCCGGCGCTCTGCTGGCTTGCCGCCCCCCAGGACGCATACGGGCCGTGGCCGGCTAGTGGATTCCTCATCCCCGCGCGAGACGCCTCTTTCTCCGCTGCCTGCTCCGCAGCCGCCCTTTCCCGGCGCTTCTTGGCCCTGTTCCTCAGGTCGGCGAGACAGCCTCCCGGCGCTAAACTTCCCCCTTCCAGTCGGTGTTAGACATGCTGGGGGGCTTGGACGGCGGCGCCCTCTGCTTCCTCTGTTTTGGCTAGGCGGCGGCGACATCGGTAGCGGCGTGAGGCGCAACGTACTTCTTCGGTGGCATGGCGGCCGGATGGAGAGGGGTGAGGGGAAGAATGGCGGGAGAAAGGGGGACATGGAGGGAAAGGGAGGGGATGAAGTAATGGAATCGGCGGGAAAAGGGCCTTCTCTCACCGACAGGGAGGTCCCACTCGCCTTTTCGTTTCGGCCGGCGCCCCCAGGTGACCCCCCCGGGGCTTGGGTTCGGCTCGGGTTCGCCGACAGTTTTTTTTGAGCCAAACCGGCGATAAACGAGAATCTAGGGGCGCGATTGGGCCTTTTTCCGGGCGCCGACACTAAAAAAGTGGCTTGGGGGCCAGTTGGTAGCACGGCTGGAGATGCTCTAAGGCCCATGGTGAGCCTCCAACGGCCATGCTCATGTTGGGCTAGCAAGATTCGGCCCGTGTCATGTTTCTTCCTGTTCTGCGAATTTGGTTAATTATCGACAGAACACAATTTTACAGAAAAACCCTCGTTGTTTATGCATATAATAACTCCACAAGCGTGCATCGAAATTAAACACACTTTAGATGTAAAATGCTTAGAATTTCATCTAGTTTCATAATAACAAACTTTCATCCATGTTAAATATGTTTAAAAGTGCTGTTTGCATTGTTTTGCATAAATAACATGTTAAAATGGTTAATGTCATAACTAACTAACTATAGCTTCGAATGAAATAAACTTTATATGTAAATGGGGGTAGAAAAATGCATAGATTAACACGGTGCACTTTATTTTGCATGTCTAATAACTTTAAAATATGGTTTAGGCATAACAATACCAAATTCGAAATATTCCTATGGGGATTTTTCGGAATTGTTGTTTGTTATTTTTCGGCCTCATTTAAATTGCTTAGATAGTGTAGTTCAATTGTGTTGCGCCCCTTGCCCTATTAACAACTTCTAAAATTGTTGATTAGCATAAACGAGAGCAAACTAAATATTTGAATGTGGTGTTTCCTCAATATGCAACTCGTTGCATATTGAGCTCCACTTAATTTGTAGTATTGTTTGATGCACTTTGCCATACCATGCATATTTCAATCGAACATGCATCATACTTGTTTGTGCATCATGCCATGTGTATGCTTCTATGTTTACCATGTCGTTTGCTTCTTTCCGGTTGTGCTTCGTCTTGATAGTTCTGGAAACATTGAGGATTGTGAGGATTCGTTCGATTATGCTTGTTTGTCTACTTCATGGAATCGGTCTTCTTCCTAGCGGGATCTCAGGCAAGATGACCGTTACCTTCGATATCATTACTATCTTTGCTTGCTAGTTGTCTCGATGCTATCGATATGTCGCGCTACCTACCACTTGTGGATAGCCTCTCAATATGCCATCAAACAGTCTCTAACATTTTCCATCATCCTAGAAAACCGTTGTTTGGCTATGTTACGGCTTTGCTAAGCCCCTCTTATAGAGTTGCTAGTTGTAGGTGCAGTTGTAGTTTATTCCAGGTTGGGACATGGATATCATGAGTTATTGCAATATCTCTTATTTAATTAATGCACATATATACTTGGTAAAGGGTGAAAGGCTTGGCCTTTTCCTTGGTGTTTTGTTCCACTCTTGCCGCCCTAGTTTCTGTCATACCGGTGTTATATTCCTTGGTTTGCGTTCCTTACACGACCGGGGTTTATGGGCCCCCCTTGACAGTTCTAATACTCTTCCAGCAAGTCCCAACTTTTGTTTTACCATTTGCCTAATAATAACTAAAACATGCATAGAGACCGGCTAGCACTCGAGGTATCTTAATCAACAACCCGAGACAGTGCACCTCATGAGTGTTGGTCCAAAGCGGGCACCCTACGGGGCCACCACAGATAAACTCGAGGCTTGGTATATATCTATAGGCTGACCTATCCGATCATGGCTTGAGATGAGATATGCACAGCTCCTATCAGGGTTTCGGCATGTCGGGAGGTCTTGCTGGATTTGTTTTACCATTGTCAAAATGTCTTGTGAACTAGAATTTCGAGCTTGATCGGGTTTTTCTAGAATGAAGGATTTTCCTCCGCGTCTCGTTAAAGTTTGTGATGGACTAAGATGGGACACCCCTGCATGGTTTAATCTTTCGAAAGACGTGCCCGCAGTTATGTGGCACATTGGAAAATTATAATACCAGTTGTAGAGGACTTGACACTAAACTTCAAATCAAAAACACCAATGACGTGTGTAACCATGACCATTTCTTTTCGACGAAGTTCAGGAAGAGACACGGTGGAGTTATGTTCGATTTGTAAGTAGTACATGATCACATCTTGATCATTAATAGTTTGTGACCCTTATGCGTAGTTTCTCTTCTTATTCTTGTAATCGTAAGTTATTCACCATACAAATGGTTAGTGCTTGCTGCAACCTCACCACTTAACCCTTCCATACCATTTTAGCCTTGTTAGTTTTCATACCCATTGTCGTGGAGTTGTCACGGTAGATGTCCCAAGGAAATGACTTAATTGCGGAGCCATAGTGACGTGGTTAGCTTAAAGGGGTTAAAATGGGACAAGAGACACGGGAAGTTTATACTGGTTCGGCCCCTTGCGGTGAGGGTAAAACCTAATCCAGTTTGAGGTGGAATTGCTTGGGTATCGATTGCTAGGGAGCGAATATGCTTGCCTAGCTCTCGATCTGTTGTTTCTTGCCCTAAGCCGCTGCCGGGTCGTCCCCTTATATACACGGGTAGATGCCCTGCGGCCTACGGAGTTCCGCCCGGCTCATACAATCGTGTCCGGCTCGGTGACTCTTTGTTACATGCCTTGCAATACAAGTTTAACATACATGGCGGTTTATACTTATAGGCCTTAAGCCGCTCTGGGCCTTGGCCCTTTATGAATTACTCTCATTAAACTACCATCTTCAACATTCTTCTAGGCTTGGCCCATGAACCGCCATTGGGTAACGCGGCCCCTCCTGGGCGGGTCATATCAAATACTTATATCCCCAACATTAGGCCCCAGGTTGATTTGAACTTGTTCATGTCAATCTTTCTTCATCTTCTCACGAGAAATTATAACCCGCCATGACGTCAGCCCTTGAAATGGTTGTAACCCGCCATGACGTTACTTGTCACTTACACTTGAACTTCCCAGATTTTCAACAAATCTCCACATTTATTGGGATTCCGATAATCGAGGCGCCTGCACTGTTACTTACCTGTTTTTCAGCCTCCTCGATTCTCCCGCGTGACCTTTATCCACTTAGCTTAAAAATAGGCCAAGAGTCCCTTTCCATTCTCTCCCCTTGCCTTCTTCCTCTTCATGTCCTTCCTCACGACGTTCACGCACTAGAGCTCTGCCAGCGTCATTGTCCTGTGCCTCGTCTTCAACATCGGCCGCGGCATCAACCTGAC
The DNA here is from genome assembly GCA_902687465.1 of Secale cereale. NCBI lineage: Eukaryota > Viridiplantae > Streptophyta > Magnoliopsida > Poales > Poaceae > Secale > Secale cereale. The sequence goes on along the minus strand of LR738711.1, from coordinate 341,491,312 downwards.
GTGATCAGATCTCTTCCGCGTGTCACCGTTGTTCACTCGTTCAGGTATGTTCTTCTCTTTCCTCCCTTCTTAGATCTATTAGGGTTCCCGCAAAACTCGCCAGAGTTTGTATCCTTCTCCTTCTCCAACTATGGCTTTCCTTTCGAACTTTATATTCCTCCACACCATAGTGTCGATAACATCTCTTTAGCAAATACTGTAATGCCTCATCTATGCGAAAAGACTGATTCATCTCCAGGAACTGCATCATACTGATCTTAGGTCTGCCTGTTCGTTGTTTTTAGCTTTATTTTCTGAGCTGCTGTAGATCCAAAGTTACAGTTTTAATCTGTGAAAACTGTTTGTCCCACACTTAGTAAAATCTGCTTTCCTGAATATCCGCGCTTGTCATGGCGGTTTAACTTTCCGGTTTATAACTATTCTTATGCATTAGGCCCCATTTAAGCCGCCACGCCGAATTATACATCGTAGTCTTATTTCCGGTTTTAATGAATGAATTTTGAACCGGCAATAATTTTCTTTCTTTTAGGCTTCTTTGTTCACAATGCCGCCGACGACAGTCACCACATGCAACTGGGTCCCTTCTGTTGTCACTAAGGCTACGCTTGCTGATTTTATCAAAATTGGATATCTGCCAAAGAAATCAGTTATGCACTATCGTGCCCCTAAAACGTGCGAAGAGAGACCTACTCCAAAGGATGATGAAGTTATTGTCTTTTCTGATCACATGAACCGGGGTTTTTCATCGCTCGGCTCTAAATTCTTCCAGTCTACACTTTTTCCAGCTGCATCCACAAGACATCGGACCCAATTCCATGTCAAATTTTTGCAACTTCCAGGTCTTCTGTGAAGTGTATCTTCATGAGGAACCCAGCGTCTTGCTCTTCATAGAGTTCTTTTATTTAAACCGCCATAATGAGTACACCAACGGATCCAGTTTGGAACTTCGAGCCGTCTCAATTCAAAGAAGAAGAGACTCTATATTCCCTTATGCCTGTCTGCCGAGTCAGTCCAAAGACTGGAATCAAACCTGGTTTTACTGTAAAGACACTTCCTCGGCTAATAAGCATCCATTGTCGGGTTATTGTATCCAGCGTTTAGACACCAAGCATCCTCTTGCTGAGAAACTTACTGCCGCAGAATGCAAGAAAATTGCTTCCACTCTTTCCAAGGTAAATGCCCTACTGGGAAACGGGCTGACCAGAATTGACTTGGTCCGGTGCTGGCTCGCCTGGTGAATCATTCCATTGAGCCGTAGGACCGTCTTAATGTGCGACTATAACTGTGAAACCTCACATCAATTACGTCACAACCTTGAGGATTTGGAGGAGGATGTAATCACAGATATGACCAAAGCTCTCTTAAACGAGAGCCTGGGAGACTGCAGCAAGGTGGGTCTGAGGCCTCTCTGCAACTTAACCTAGCACCAGAGGTGAGTCTTAACTTTAATTGTCCTTTATTTATCATTCTGACTCTCCTGTCAACTCAAAATTACTGCTCCTCACAGGCTAAGTCGGCTTTTTGGAAGAAAGCCTACGACCATGAAGCTGCAAAAAAGGCTAGAGCTGGCAAGAAAGCCACCAAAAAGGCTATAAAAAGACAAAGAAGAAAACCAGCCCTTCTGAACTGTTTGAACTGAACTACAGTACTGAGATGGAGGTAACCATTGACGCTCTTGGCTCCTTTTTCAACTACCTTATTGACACTGATTACTGTCAGGATGACACGGAGGCCAGCCAGACCGTTGATGAAGAGGTAATTACTATTTCCTCTGGCTCAGAATCCTTGCCAAGACAAAAAGTTCGACGGGTAATCCGGAAAGTAAGATTTTCATACCATTCAGCTCATTTAGATCCTCACTTTCTTTTGAAGCAACAGCAACACGAGAGTCAGCGTCAGACTCGGAACTTCGGGGAAGAAGAACTGTCCTCCGGTTTACCGAATACTCTAACTCGACGGAAGCGTCAAAATGAGGTCTTTCCACACTTAAACCCTATTTACCCACTGGCGGATCTTTACACGTCAACCACTAAAATCTTCTGATTCAAACTATTAGGAAACACTACAAAAAAATACACTTCCGTGATGATACGTGTTTGTCACTATAGGTCACGTTTTCTGTCATGCATGTACATCCATGAAGATTTTATAACAGAATCAAGATAGTCATACATGTGCTGTCGTAGAAGTGTTCCATGACATTGCCAAAATTATCATCACGGAAGTGTCCACTTCCATGATGATAAATCGCGCGTCACAGAAGTGCTTTCGTCAAGGGTGACCGACACATGGCATCCACCGTAACGGAACACCGCTAAGCTATCGGGTTCGGTTTTGGATCCGATAACCCGTTAACAGCCCCGACCAATGGGGATTTTCCACGTGTAAAATTCTAATTGGCTGACGGAAACAGCTGTCAGCTCTGCGTTGGCACATGTGTCACTCATCCAATGGGCGAGATGCGCCTACGATATGTTGACACGTGGACCGGCCCAAAAGTGGCCCATAAACTTTAAATGGGCCGGCCCAACTAAAGGCCCGCAAGATTTTGCAGACCATAATGGGCCGGCCCAACTAAAGGCCCACAGGATTTTGCGAACCATAATGGGCCGGCCCAGATAAAGGCCCAAAAGATTTTGCGGGTCATAATGGGCCGACCCAGGTAAACGCCCACAAGATTTTGCGGGTCATAATGGGCCAGCCTAGGTGAAGTCCCACAAAATTTTTGTGTAACATAATGGGCCGGCCCAGCTAAAGGCCCACGAGATTTCGCCAACATTAATGGGCCGGCCCAGCTGTAGGCCCATAAGATTTTGAGGACCCTAGTAGGCCGGCCCATTAACTGGCTGCCATATTTGATCCGGTCCATTAATGGCCTGCCACGTTCCGGGCCTAATAATGGCCCATATGAGATCCGGTACGTTAAAAGCCTACCACGTTCTGGGCCAAATTACGGTCCAGATCAAGTTCGGCCCTTTAAGAGGCTTTGGGCTAAATTATGGCCCATATCAGATTCGGCCCGTCAACGTGATGCTATGCTTTTGGGCCCACTTGTTAAAGGCCCATTTAGTAATTTGGCTTGATATTAGTTTCGGCCAGTTAAGGGCCCCTTTAGCATTTCGGTCCTATACTAATATCGGCATGTTAAAAGCCCGTCATATAGTTGGGCCTAACTACGGCCTGATTTGCATCCGGCCTGCTCGCAGCCGATAATTTGATTAGGCCAAACAAGGACCGAGACAATTTTGGCCTGTTATAAGCCCGTGATTTTATTGGCGCATTCATGGGCTAGGGTCTATGTCGGCCTGCTGCCGGCCCGTGAGCTGTTCGACACGATTCATGCCCAACCTACTTTTCAGCCTCCTAAAGGACCATTGAGTTTTCTTCGGAAAATAGCGCCGACGGTTTACTCGGCCTAGTAAAGTCCCGAATCTACTAGTGGGCCAGTCTACATTTAGGCATGTTAACGGACCAAGATGACGGGGCCCATGATGCGGATCATACATGGAGATTTGCATGATGAACTGACTATGTATCGTAATTTTACGGATTGGCCGGTTTACTGCGAAGACATGATATATATAAAGGAAAATAACTGCAGCATTGTGAATAAGAAAAAAACCTAGACTATACAATAAATAAATTATGGCATATTACATCCACTGGGCATCAAAGTTCGCCACTATGATAATAAAGCACAAGCAAAGAACAGATTACATACACTGGGCATCAAAGATCGCCACCAATGCAACTAAACATGCCGACAAAATAATATACGAAACCGACAACACTTCAATAGAGTTCAAGAAAGGTTAGCCCTGCTCAGGAGCTGCAGCACAAGCAGCTGAGCAAGCTGGTGAGACTGCACTTGTTTGACACTTATATCCTCCTCACTCTGAAAGATAAACAAGCAGACAGATGACAGGTTTTGCACATATAAATATCAGTGCTGACAATTCATCACATTTCTTACTGACGAATAAAGTGACACAATTTAAGATAGGATTAACACAATATGGTATTGTTCAGGCCAAGACATGGCAGGAAATGACATTGTGACAGAGTTGGCAGCTTCATGATACCACTGGATTACAGATCAAGAACTCATAAGTATCAATGGTTAGTGTGCTGTCAATTTATCCCATTTTAGATTGGCAAAATAAGATCACTTGCTCCGTATAGTTTAATTTACATGGTATGAAGAAGGAACTTGGTTGTACAACTGAAAACTTAAATTGATAAGGACAAACTTTTGTTTATGAACTGGAGTACATAATAGACTTTAAACATGCAATTTGATGCAAACACCAAAAATAAACAGTCATGCCTAACCAAATATACACAACAAAGTTTGAAGGCTTGAGAAGGACAGACTTCCGTTATTGGTGAAGGCAGGCTCTATAAAGCCCTTGTCCATTCTGATTGGGGGGCAATTCAAGAAGTTTACCACAGAATCTTCTTCATAAGAATTTCCTTTATTCTACATTTTATTAAGAGTAAATATAGATGTGACAATATAAAAAAATGGAGAATATTCAAGATAAGATGAAGAGTGATGCTACATAACGAAGTAGCTATGAATGTAAGTACAAAGATACATGCGAAAGGTACAACTAAGAGCAATGCAGAACTAAACTTCTCCAGTACCATTGGTGTTATCCAACCTTATGGTAAGAGTACATATAGATCTTATGTGTAGAAAATGGAGGGCAAAGGAAAATAAGCTGCAGAGTGATGGTACATGAACAACTACCTGCAATATAAGTACACTGATAAACGACAGCAGGTACTTACAAGAACAATGCAGAGCTAAAAAATTCCATTGGCATTGGATATATTCTACACTAATGTAACCATTCATACAAATCAGATAATTTGGAGCGAACAATTGATAATTAAGCTATCATGCATACTGCTGTCACGTAATGAACCAGGTATGTATGCAAGTACAGTGATACAGGACAACAGGTACTAACAAGAGCAAAGCAGCGGGCAACATATTTGCGATATCCTGTCGTTCTTTTAAAACCGGAATTATTTTTCAAGCAGATTTCCTGCAAAAAAGATCCGTAAGGCACATGCGGAAAAGTAGAAGGTCAAATTGTCATGCGATATCATAGACAGTACCTCATCCTTGAAATGAGACGAGTGCATAACAAGGTCTTTCCACTCAATGTCTTCTAAATTTAGCACATGAGACTTCACCCGAAATTCGTTTATAGACTTGCCATCAAAGTGTGATTTCCTCAGGTAACATCGATAGTTCTGCAATGCTTCCTTGAAAAGCGCAAGCAAGCTTTGCTCGTCATGACTATCCAGATTGACCCTCTCCTACTTAGAACAATGTAATATAAATCATTGATGTGTTCAATCAGCAGGAAATAGGAAAATAATCACCATGAATATTAGCACTTACACGTAAGTGGGACAGGAATATGTGAAAATAGTGTTTGTCTTCACTATAATCTTCCAATGGTGGGAATATATGCACGTAGTCCCTAACAACATTGAAAGCATTGTCTTTTAAAGTGGGAATAACTGGAATGGGTTTCCAATATGCAGGAACTGGTCGTCTCTGCAGTTGGGATAGGTCTTCAGCCGGTGGACTTGCTATACTTTTTGCTGGAGTGGGATTTTTTGTGGTACGGCTGGTGCTATGGCAACTGAAATCAGCATACCTTTTGTTGGAGTGAGAATCCTGTGTGGTGAGGCTAGTGGTGTGGCCAGTGAAGTATGGGTACAGTATGCTGGAGTCGGTCCTACGTTTTGTGTCATCGGTTGTACAGCCAATATAAGTGGGGTGCTGTCTGATTTCTCCGACACAACCACGTTTTTCAAGGATTTTGCTGGTGCTCTTTCAGTTCGGCAATCACCCTCTTCCTTTTTGATGTCTAATGCACAAGAACAACATTTGAGTGAAAAAACATGGTATGATGACAGATGGAATATGTATTGATGATGGATGGGCATGGCATCTCGACATATATGATGAGTGAACTAAGCAGATGGCGGTGCAACAAAGTAGAAGAAATGCAAGACGCCATATGCAAGATACGTGCAATCAATAAAACCTTGCCAAATTAGAGCAATCACCTTGATGGGTGAACATGACAGGCCATCTGCCTTTGACTCCTCGAGGTTAGAATAGTCATTAGGATCATATTCTGAACAAGAATCTATAGGTGGGGAGCGTATGAGTTTCATTGCATCTAGAATGGCACTCAATGCCTTGGTGCTAATTTTGTAAGTCATTGCAGTGTTCCACAATATTCTTCTGATGCGCGGATTCTGATATTCACTGTAATTACGTATAATATCTGAGAACCATGAAAACATAAATAGGTGTGTGATTATCTTTGTAATGCAGAGGATATTCTATTATAGGGGCGCCCCTGTAAACACTTGTGTGCTATCACTGGATTCTGATGAGAGAGCTCATGTGTGTTGTAATATGGTGCGTGCATTTATATAATCTGGCACAAGTACACAAAAAAATAGGATCCAGAAGTAAGGATAATTGGCAGATGATAGGTTCAAAATATACTGTATAGAGAGTTTATTGCCAAACCATGATAACAAGAGCACACAACAACTAGGAAGATCATAGTGTACATAACAGGGGTTCACCATAACCACTATATATAAATCGGAAAAGTGGAACTGGCTTAAAAATACAGTGTTGTATTGCCGCTAGTAACTGAAAGCCTATCGATCAAGTACATGCTAGCTCTATCAGCTGTTGACTGCAGATGTCCCTGCTCCCCTTCCTGACAAGGAACATACTGTACGTACTAAATACATAATAACAAAAGAGGAACATGTTAAAGAACAGAAAAGGAATCATATTCTTGAGGTTCTGCTTAATTGCATACAATGTTGGTTGCCCACTCATGATGAATCACAGCGCCCAAAGAAATGCAATTCCATGCTGTCTCTCTATATGTGGCAATTTTGAACAAGAGTCATTAGGATCATATTCTGAACAAGAGTCAATAGGTGGGGAGCGTATGAGTTTCATTGCATCCAGAATGGTGCTCAGTGCCTTGGTGCCAATTTTGTAAGTCATTGCAGTGTTTAGCTTCAAGAGTGGACTGCTGCTAGTGCGACCCAAAGCAGCTACACAGATCGTAGAGTAGATATAACGGCAAAACCGTAAGCATCAGAGTAAAATCAGCAAAGTGGAACTTCCTGGAATATATGTGCTAGTATTGCCGGTACAGCTAGAAAGGCTTCGGATACCAGCTCTCTTCAACTGAAGGTGCGGTACTGTTAATATCAGTGTAACTCTCAAAGGCGACACAGCTTCCCGCATTTCCTTGCTATTCTTATAGGATTCAAGTGGTCAGGCCACTACAAATCCTATTCCCATGTTTACAAAATCCTACGAATCAAAGAGGCCCGAATAGTTCAAAGTGTCCATACCAACCGACCGTATAGACCTCTACACTTCAAATGTCCCTACTCATCTTCACTAAAAGGAACATACTGTACTACTATCATACTCCCTCCGTTCCAAAATATAAGTCTTGGTAGAGATTTCCACTATGGATCACATACATATGTATCTGGATACATTTTAGAGTGTACATTCACTTATTTTGCTCCATATGTAGTCCATGGTGGAATCTATACAAAGACTTGTATTTAGGAACGGAGAGAGTACTTATTAAAGAAGAATGGAAGAGGAACATGCTAAAGAAGAGCAAGCAGATTTTGGATAATAAAATGTTCGTTGTGCAGTGCCCACATATGATGAACCAGAGCGCATTAAGAAAGCAACTCAATGCTGTCTCTCTATATGTGGTGCACATGCTATTTCGAAAGTAAAGTAGGAATATTAGCTGACCAATTAAATGTTATCTGTTTTAGTAATATCAGAATCATATCAGATTCGTACCTGAGCAACAAGTTTGGAACTATGAGTGGCACATTGTTTAGGTTGATAGATGCAGGAGCAGTGCTAAGCAGGTACGATGATGGTACTGAATATAAAGGCATGTCTGCATGCAAGTCGCGTGAATTTTTCCATTTGAGCCAGTCGACCATTTCAGGTGGTTGGATGAACATCCTACATCTCCTAACCCTTCTTCTTCCCCGTCTCTTATTCTTTTCATACAGAATACCGCACGGGCCGCCGACCGGACCAACGGCCCCCACCGGTTGTGTTCCTCCGCCGCCCCCACCCCCTACCCCCGCCCCCACCCACGTCGAGTTTTCTTCGTTCGGCGAGGCCCCACCACCGCCCCCCCCACAACCAAAGTCCCCACCCGAGCCCCTTCTTTCACACCGGCAAACTTCGGCGAGCTATGAAAAATCGACTGACCCAATTTTGAAATTTAGTCTATTGTGATTTAACTAGTGTGGAATATAAAAGGGGAAAACCATAAGCATTGTGAGGATCGTGTTGAGCGTGCCACGGCGGATCTAAAGGTGCAAACCGAACAAAGGCAACTTCACAACCAATGTTTGCTCTCAACTAGCAAGTAAGTGATGGACAAGAAATCAGAGTAAAGCAATGGCGATCTATTTTCTGGCTGCGATAAATAAGTTGAGCAGATACGAAAGAGTACCACCTCTGGTGCGGCGCCGTGTATGCCTCTGCTGAGAATTTGATGGTGCTGTGCTAGCGATGGCTGTCGACAGCGTGGAAGCAGATCTAGGATGATAGACGGTGGCGGCGGGCCGCGATGGACGAGACGGTCGTTGGAGCGGCGCCGGGAAGGTGGACGACGGCGGGGATGAAGCAAGAGGACGGGATGCAAGGATCCCGGTCCGAAGCCGTGGATGAGAGAGGTTGATCTTTTGTAATGGACGGCGGTGTCGGGGTATCAGCTCCGGCATGGTGGAGGAGCACGGCGGTGGATGGGGTGGCGGACGGAGGAGGCTGGGGTGGAGAGGGTGTTTTGGTGCCCACGGAGTACGAATGGGGAAATGGAGGTGGAGAGGAAGGGGGGAACCATGTGTGCAGGGCGCGCTTGTCTCACATGTGAGGAAATTTTCAAACATAGCCCCCGTTTCAAATTTCCTACATCACAACAATATTAGTCGGTTGGGGATAGGACGGTAATCTCACATAAACCAAATATTTGCCGACGAGAGTTTGTTTGTGGCGCCCACCATGTATGAATCAGGGAGGAAGTCGATTTCGGCTGAGGACACAATGTGTTTTGGCGCCCACCGTGTATGAATTCGGGTGAGAGGCGGTTATGTCACGTTTGAGTGAAATTACAAACCTACCATTATTGAAACCTATAGAAATCAAGCATATAGGCTTTGCGTGGTAGGGATAGGCACTAGTAATTTCCATCTCGTAGATTTTGGTTTCGGGCGCAATTCGTTCAAATTTTGCAGAGTGCACGTTTACCGTGCCAACTCAATTCGAATCCCGTTTGTATTCTATTTTTTCGGGCGGGATCCATTTTTGACTGGAATAAAATTCTGTATACATCATTTTTTTATATATACTTTCAAAAGCACAACACCCTTTATACACAAATATGGTTTACAAATGGCATGATCTCAGATTCATAAGGTTGTATCCATCAATTTGGACTTTCAAATATTTGAAACCACTTTATGTTGAAATCCAATGTATGCATTCCTCGCTAATTATCTCCAATTAATGTGTGTTTCATGCGGGTTTTTTTTACTTCTCAAACATGTATAATGTGTTTCACACACGCAACATATAGTGTAAACCAGTTTAGACATTAATTGCATACAAACCATGCATTGTTTCTAATTAAAGAATCCATGGATCACCAATATTAACAAACTATATAACATTACACGTGTCCCCAAATTCAAATGAATATGCATGTTTGATACACCAATTTGCGTTATGATATTATCGATGTCATGATCTCCTGTTTAAATATTTGAATCCCATTAAATCTAGATATTCGTCTCATATAATTATAACTCATGCTTATATAGGACTATCTCTCTAACCTATACGCATTCATCATCTCTCGTGCTACCTGTATGTCGACAATGATCTTTTATGTTCGTAACACACTGACGGTGCTCTCTCCCTCGACCTTCATCACTCTATCTCTCTCTAAGTATATCTCGCTCCCTGCTATGTGTCTCTAACTATGATTCTCCATGTGGAATCTCTTACCCTCACACAAACACAAAACTTTGTCTTCCGGGGTCTCATTTCTCTCTACTATTCCCCTATGTGCCACTCGCACACCCCTCATACAGAGATGTCTTTCTCTCCTTAGGTATGAGAACCTACGACTCGTCCTCTTGAATATCTATTTCTCACACACAAACACAAACTCTGTCTCCTAGGGTCTCATATTTCTCCACTGTTCTCTTATATGTCGCTCACACACACTCTCTCTCCCTAGAGATATCTTGCGTTCCCTCGTATGTTTCTCTAGCTATCACTCTCGTTTTGAAATATCTTTCTCTCTCGCAGACACAAAACTCCGTCTCTTGAGATCTCATTCCTCTCCGATATTTATTTGTATGTGAGTCAGACGCACCCTTTCTTCACACCCACACCCATAACTCAGCCTTCTGATCCACTCGACTCCTATCTCTAATGCACACTAGCTAGCATATTTATCTTTCTATTTATTTGTTTCTCCACCAACCTTCTTTCATTTATAGGTTGATCTCTTTTTCACAATCGTTGTGCCTCACTCCCTCTGCTCGCCATAGATGCATGCTCCAGCCCACGCCACTATCTCTTAACGACAAAAACACATGCTCAATTGTCGGGCCTTTTTCCCTGCATTCTCGCATGCATGCATATTTTCATACCGATACGTCTCTCCCATGTCGTTGATCTTAGCTTATGACTTATGTCTTCTTTTTTTTTATCTCGATCATGCTCGCGCACACACACACATCCCATGTACACATGTATACCTCTCACACATGCACGTTGAAGGTCTCTATGTCTCCATACGTAGTTAATTACCCTCAACCCTAACGCCACATCTAATCGTTCTCTTCTTGTGTGCAAATAACTTCCGCCTAGATGGGTAAAACACACACTCACACTTAACAATCTCCTTGTAGCTACCCCCTCTCACTCTCCCCATATATCCCCGAAACCAATAAGACCATCCCTTCGTTTAATTCCTGCCTACATGCACCATCGATATATAGTAGTCTTCCTCGGTGTCTCTCGAACAAACACGTTCTCTCGATGTCGACTACTCTCACGCGCACACACCTTCTCTTCCCTCTCTACGGGCATTTTCTCTCTCGCACCCCATCGTTGGTGGCCTCTGCCATACACATCACCTCTCTATGATGAAGCGATGAACACTTAAATTACATCCGTCACCGAGGGCGCCGCGACACACACACACACATACACACACACACACACACCCACGCATGCACGCACGCACGCACCCACCCACAGACACACAAAAACGCACACGCACACAAACACGCACACACACACACACTAAGACTCCATCTCTCCCCCCCACACACACTGAGACTCCATCTCACACACACATGCTCTAGGCGGAGCATTTGTTACTACGCCCTTCATCCACCCTTACCAGTATGATAAACAATCACCTTAATTTACTTGTATAACATGGACAAATTCCACCTTACTTTAGTAGTTAGCAAACTTATCATCTGTACCCTGATAAAAAACCGAGTTGGCGATGATGGTGTGCCTGCCATCTTGTAATATAGACCGTCTGATCTATATCTGATGGATAGAAAGCTAACTATGATAATTTTACAAAAGATAGCCGCACCTCTCTCCACATCCTTATCTCGCACACCTCATTGCTGGGCAATTAAAAAAGAAAGTCTCCGGAACAATCTAGCATGGTGGCCGTTGCCGCTTGCCGGCGCCGTCCATTCCCATGCCTCCGCCCATTCCGACCACCAGTCACCAGCAGGCTCCACTCCCCCTCACCTTATCTCTCATCTTTCATTGTTTCGATGACATTCTCGAGATACCAGTTTTCCGATAAAATTATCGAAATATCATTAATTTTTACACATTTTTCCAATTTTTACGCATGGGTAAAGCACAACATGTGTTTTGTAAAAAAATGCATATTGATGTTCTGTGCAATGCACGAGCATCTTGCTTGTAATTATATAATGCAAATCACGAGCAGGAAGTGACATTTTTCTACACAACCACGTTAACATGGCCACGTAAATCACCCGCACAAAAAAACATGGCCACGTAGATCACTAGCTAAAGTAAATACCATTATACTTATATCCCGATGCAAAAGGTTGAGCACATGTCCGAAGAGTAGAGTTGCACACACACACTCTGTCTCTCAGAATCTCTCTCACACACACACCAGTTACGTGACGCCCACTTAAGCAGACACGTATGTTACAATTTGTGCACCCGCGGGTACACGTGATGCTGCACATTTATTTAAGCCAGACGGCGAACCCAAACAGTAGCTACATTCATTCCCCTCCCGCCGCCTCTTCTCTGGTAGCCGTTGCACGGAAGCCAAGAAATATGGTGATAGCGTGGGTTAGCCATGTACTAGTATGATGTAACTACACTGGGTTGCCGTGTTTCGTACTCTTCCAGTCCACTTTGGAGATGATTGGTTGATTTTATATCGCTGAATAATATAAAATATTATGAGTGCAGACGCTCCACCCCGAGGTTCGTTGCTCCTTCTCGGTCGTTGGGAATCTATGTTCTTGCACTCTATTTTTTTCACGTGAGCTTTGTTCATCCTTTTGCCAACACGCGATACGTCTAGCATCAAGGTTCACGTGTCATGCAAGGATCGTTCCATCTATATGAAGAACACGTGGGACTGGATCTGCGAGACGGACATGTACCCAGGAGTGGACGTGCGAACCTGTGTAACATAGCGCAATAGGTGAAGTAGAAAGACATAAATAGTATGAACATGCTTGGCATATAGGCATTTGTCTCTTACTACCACTAAATGTTGTACGTGCAATGCCCGGTGATGTTATGGAGTACGTGACTAAGTACCCTACTACTACTATATTAATTGGAGGCACACATTAGGTATGCCCCGAGACCTTCCAACTAGACGTGTCTTTCTCTTCGGGTCGCACTTTGTATCATTCATACCACTAGTACAGTAGTACTACATTGTGTGGTCTCCGACCCAGAAGTGCAGACGCTCTACTACGTTGTTCATGTCCCACTCCTGTCACTGACTTGTGCGACATCCAGCACGTGCCGTGTGTTTGGCACTCCTTCGTCGTAAGATTTGAAATGCTAGCATTCATTAGAAATAAATAATAAATATAAATCACCAATGATACTATACCACGCGGTTTCCTTGCTTCTCGATATTGGAAAGAATACTACCGCTCGCCGACATGTGGGACGTCGACCATCCTAGTCCATTTGCCATGCCCGTTGAACTCCAAGGGAGAGTCACCCCGGTCGTCGCGCCGCAGTAATTATTAATGAGCTGTCAAATCACAGGCCCAACCTTACCCACTGTGAAGTTGCTCGGACGAAGGAACCATCATGACTTCGTTGAATTCCGCTTCTTGAAGAAAACTACTGTACCAGCAGTACTGCTAGCTATAATAGATACTCCAGCAGAGGCCTCGTTTGGTTCATATAGGATAGGAATTTTATTTGTACTTATTTGGTTCTGAGTCTTGCAAGCTGGGAATGAATGAGATGTGTATGTGTCTTATTTGTACTTATTATTTGGATCTTATTTGTTGGTTCTAAATCTTGCAAGCTAGGAATCAATGAGATGTGTAGGCATCTTTGTTGTACTTATTATTTGGATCTTATTTGTTGGTTATGAATGTTGCAAGCTGGGTAACACGTCATGATGATGCAGAGGACAACAACCATAACAAACAGTTCAAACTTGGTAGTATTATCTTTGTGCAAGTGCGACAAATGTGCTGATCGTGTGTGTCCTGAGAGTAATAATTCTAATTGTTGTGCATGTTGATCATGTGGCACTGATAGAACGAGCCAATGCATTGATGGTTATAAGTACACATTTCTATTAAAGCTAATTAAATTTAACTAAAGTGACCACTAACTCCTGTTATTATAGTACCAATACAGACCCGCTTGTGAACCGACGTGTGGCCGGAGTAGGTGTCTCTTAATGGAGGTGTTTGAATGCACCGAGGGTGCATCTTCTGCCGGGCGTGCAGAAGACGAGGGAGGGGTAGTAACTGTTGTCGCCTGTACACACTCCTTTTACTGTTGAATCCAGTTCCCCAAGAGCTGAAAAATGAACTGCTGTCGTCGCCTACACACTCGTTCACTTGAAGAGACTCCCATGGCGATCCGAGGGGTGAGCCTGCTGGATATGGACTTCAGCAAGGATTCCCCTTGGAGTTCGCCGTTCAGTCCTATAGCTGCACCAAGTTGAGTGTGATGTACACCAACGATTCGGACTCGGTGAAGCTGTGCCTCACCGAGTTCAAGCAGTACCTATAGGACGAGAAAGCACAATGTTGCATGACTAGACCTTGTGCCCATCCATTCATCTCCTGACAGGGACCAGCGGATTGCCGTGGCCAAGGTATGTGTGCGGGACGAGGTTCTCATCACCACTTCTGTAGGGCCATCAGAGGTTCTGGAGCATTCGCCCGTTTCATCAGCAGCGCCGACTGCACCTTCGCTACAGTGGAGAGAAGGAAGAACGCGACGATTCGGCCATCTGGTGCAACAAGCTTGTCGACATCGAGAAGAAATACAAGATCATCAGCAACGGGCAGGAGAAGGACTCCGTGGTTGACCTCGCCGATACCATCATCGACCCCTGTTATGCCAACATGAAAGAAGACAACGATACCAATGACCTGAACACGTGGGAGGTACCTCTGAATCTAGCCTACATAACCTACGCAGCCAGGAGGGCATGGGAGGTACCTCTGAATCCACCCCGCACCCGAAAAAGTCAACCCTCGTACTCCCTTCTGCCCGCATCTTCCCCTGCTCTAGTTCGTTTGGTCCTAGGTCTCGACGTCGTCCTCCGCCTTGGTGCTCTAGCCACGGCGCCGCCGTCTATCATTCCCAATATGGTCAGCAAAACAAGAGGAATTGGGAGACAACTGTTCATCGAGAGGCTGACAGTCCCGGGCCCACCAGGTCCATGGCCTAGGTTTTGTTGTTTAACATGGGCAGCCCACGGCATGTTTCAACATTTTTTGGATCCAGCATGTATCAAGCAGCCTCTGGGCCTCCCAACCTAGCTTGTCTATAACATCAGCAACCCAAGTTATGTTTGTTTTTTCAAGACAACGCACAACTCAGTTCTATTTTTCATTTTCATTAATCCTATATCTGAATTTTCTCCAACTTTCTTTTTCGATGTAAACTGAGTTTTCTCCTAGTCCTTTTCCCTAGAACCAACTCAACAGTCCCACGTCTAGCCTAAATAATAATAATAATATCCCACGTTATTAACTCATCAAATTTAAATGATATTTTATTTCGTAATTTTTTGTTTGCGAGAGATTTTATTTTATTTTGTAAGTTGAAAGTTTCTTAACAAAAAAATAATTATAATTGTTTATATAAAACTTGGCAAGTTAACTCCTAGTGATTGCGTACATAAGCTTGCAAAGATTTTACCGACCAATGCAGTAATAGACGTGCAATCATGTGTTTATGTTTTTATAACATTTCTCCGTCTAGCCCAACATGATATTTTCACGCACCCAAGCAAGTCCGCGGATTTCGAGAAAAATGCAAATGGGCTTTAAATTCTACCATACATATAAACGGGTTGCATAAATGCTCCATCAGTGTTTCACCGAGCCCACCAAATGGACTAAAAAAACAAATGGACTGGCTGACATGGCCTCGCCGTCGTCCACCGCCTCGGTGCGCTCCGCGTGGCGTGGTCAACATACGAGAGTCATCGAAAGATGACTGTACGTGGACAGCCTGACGGTTGGGCCCCAACAGGTCCATGGTCGCACGCAAGGAAAGTTCTTCCTTATTACGCGCGGCACGTGGACTGTACGTGGGAAGGGCTTCTGTATTTCGCGAAAAAAATGTTCCCCCCGCTGACAGGTCGGACCCACAAGTTATATCTTCGCATGCAAGGAAGTGCCTCCTTATTACGCACAAAAAAACGAATACCCCCCTGCTAGCTGGGGGCTGACTTGTGGGCCTACTAAGTTGACGGGGACGGAGGGCTTTGCCAACTTAGTCAATATGAACGATTCTGGCTCCAGTGACCATACGATGTCCATCCAACGGCCATAGTGCTTCTTCAACCTCTGGTCTTCTTGCTCCAGCCGCCCAAAGCAGCACTGGTCGCGCCGCGTGCTCTTGCCTCCCGTGCCTGGCTGTGATGCCGTGGAGGCCTCACCGCCCCCTACTACTCCCACCGCTGGCCAAGGCATCCCTCTTCTCACCCACACCCCCTGTTATTCTACGGCGACGAGAGCCTCACGCCGTAGTCGAACCAGTGAACCCTCGTACTCCTCTCCGCGTGGGCATCCACTGCCACATCTTCCCCGGCTCCGCGTCGTCCCCTTCCTAGGCCTCGTCGTCGTCCATCGCCTTGGTGCTCTTGGCGCGGCGTGGTCAATTTGGTCAACGACTGACTTCCATCGGAAGAGTACTGTACGTGGAGAGGCTGATGGCTGGGTCCACGGCCACAGCCCAATTTTTTTTGATTTGCCAAGTAAGTCGCTTTTTCGGGCCTGTTGGGCTGCAAATATTTCAAGAGGAGGAGAGCTTCATTCGTCTGGCCGAGAAAATGGCCTACCAGTAATGAGAAATGGGCTGTACATTTTTAAAACAGATCAAGGCGGCAATTAGTTTCAAATTTCTTTTTTTTCATTTCGAGATTTTAAATTGCATTGATTTTTATGCGTGGACAATTTGTTGGATTTTATATTGATATACATTTTTTTAAATCAGTTTGAATGTGACTCGAAATTTCGGGATTAAAAATAGTTCGGACCGCACTGAAATATGCAAAATTTCGTATAAATTTTTAAGGGACAATTTTGTTTTTGCCACTCTAGGTTTTGCCAATTTTCCTTATGCCACTCTAGATTTTGACATTTCACTCTTGCAACTCTTACTTTTTGACAATTATCACAAAATGGCAATTGTGATAATTGTCAAAAACTAATAGTGGCAAAAGTGAAATGTCAAAATCTAGAGTGGTATAAGGAAAATTGGCAAAATCTAGAGAGGCAAAAACAAAATTTTCCCATTTTTTTTACCGTGGCCACAATATGGGCTGTAATGCTAACAAGAAGAATATGAGCTCCAAAAAAAACCTTATGAATTAGTAAATGGGCTGTAAATTATTAGAAATAATGGCAGATGGGTTGTATGTTGTTTTCCACAGATTTGACGCTATCCTAAAAAAAAGGTTGACGCACAAGCAGTGTCCGTTGGATTTCCATTCAACGTCCGTCGTGCTTCTTCAATCTCTGCTCTTCCTGCTCCAGCCGCTCAAACAAGCACCGGCGGGACTGCCTGCTCCCTCCTCCCCGTGGCCGGCTGTGCTGCCGCGCAGGACTCACCGCCACACCGTACTCCCATCGCTGGCCAAGCCATCCCTCTACTCACCCACACCTGCTGTTATTCTCCGGCGATGGCAGACGAACCAGTAAACCCTTGAACAGTCGTACTCCCTCCGTTTCGTGGAATTTTCATGGCAGATGTCCGAATTACCGGACTTAGTCGTGAGGCCGCGCATCTATGTAGTAGCTTGAGAGGGGTTGAGCGGAATTGGGAGACACAACACAAGACAAGGATTTAGACAGCTTCGGGCCCCGGGAAACATCATCCGGTAATAACCCTACGTGCTGTTTGAGGCTAGGTCTCATTATGATCCTCGTGGTGTCGCCGGTAAACCGGCTCTTTGTGTCTAGCCCTAGAAACTTGTGAGAACCTCTCTCAACTTGTCTAAACTTGTCCCTCTTTGGGGAGCCCTGCCCCTCCTTATATATGTTGAAGGGGCGGGTTACATGTAGAGTCCTAGTAGGATTAGGATTGCTTTATTACAAGGAGTCATAGTCTTGTTTCCTTTGTAAGAGAATATTCCTTGTGCTTTCTTCATAAACCGGCCCACCATAATATGAACCGGCCATCTGGGCCTTGGGCCTTGTCATCCGTGATCCACCAGCCGGGTTACCAGTGAGTGATATTATTTTGGCAGGTTGCTTATAAACCGTCCGGTTAGGACGGATCACTAGTGAATCCCCAAGTGTAAACCGTCTTAAGTAAACCGCCAAGTCCGGCCGGGTTACGCCGCGGGGTATATCCCCGACATTAGCCCCCAGTTTAGCTTGGATTTATCCATGGTAAACTTGATCCTTCCAATGCAAAAATCCAGGCACTTCTTCTGAAAAATCCGAGTCAATAGACAAGCTTCATAATCCGCTTGCATGTAGAAAAAATATTGCAAATAAAGAATCCATTTGACTCGGCCTTCTATGCTCTGACTTGACAAAAATATTGGTCTTCAAATATTCAATTGATATCCAGCCAGCTTGAAGATGTAGAACTTGCCGGTTTATGATTACCAAAATTGCTGGATTATAAAAATTGATGCTCCCGGGTCACGACTGTTTATGGACGTCGGGTTATAATTGTTGCCAACGCCGGGTCACACCATTAATGTTTCGGACTTACCCAAAACTGAGAATTTGAAGATGTTCCTCCTTTATATGCATATTACCTGTAGCCCACAAGTCTTAAGAGGAGAACATAGTGATATCTTATGACTTGTTTCAATATAAATGTTGCAACTTTGAAGAAATCCGGATTGTTCATCCCAGTCATTAGTAAAAACTAAATATTCCACATATGTAGCCCCCAAGTGTCGGGTTGTCATGCTTGCATCAACCTGGGACTTGTAATTTGCAATATGCTCAAAAACTTCAATCAGTGTAGCCCCCAAGTGCCGGGTTATTATGCAATAATGAGCAGGGACTTTGGTAGATATAATTATGTAAACTTGAGCAGCAACATGTAGCCCCCAAGGACCGGGTCATTATGCAATAATGAGCAGGGACTTTGTAGATATAATCATTGAAAATAACATTATATAATGTAACTTCCATCGTGGGGTTTGATCCCACGTCCACAAGGTTAAGAGCTTTGTGCTTTACCAACTGAGCAGTGGACCCTTCAATATAATGGATTAATACTTGTGTACATTGAATTGTTGATAGGAGCGATTGGTAGCCCCCAAGGGCCGGCTCAATATGATGTGATGAGTTGGGTCTTCAATAAGGTGAGCAAAAAATGACTTTGCATTAGCCCCCAAGTGTCATGGTGCATGCTTGCAGCGACATGAGACTTGCATATTTGATGTAATCTCAATTTGAATAATGTAGCCCCAAGTGCCGGGTTGTAAGCCTGCAGTGACTCGGGACTATTCCTTTGTAAAATAATTCATACCATTGACAATATGATATCCATTGCGCTGAAGCGACTTTGAAAACCTTAATCATAATATTGGTTATTGATAACCATAATAAACATCCAGCCATGTTGGCTATTTAAAGATTTGAAGAATATAATCCGGTTTGAAGACCGGTTCCAGTGATATTTAATCACAACCAGGCCGGGTTAATAAACACCGGTCATTATTTTATCTCATACTGGCGACTTATAGTCAAAGCCAGGCCGGTTTAATAAACACCGGTCATTATCTGGGTCTGCATGAATGAGGCTAAAAGATGTCCTCTGATTAAGTGTGCTTGACGACCTAAATCTAGTAGGCATAATCGAAAGCGTAGGCGCTGATGAGGCTCTTGGCTCTCTTATTTGGCTTTTGATGGCCGATCCGGGTTATAATGAACGCCGGTTTAACTCATGCTGGTGTTCATGACCCAGACTTTGAACTTATGCTGGTATTCATGATCCAGACTTTTACTTTGTAGATATGTGGTCAACTTTGAAATTGCCCAGTTCCGGATCAAAAAACTTGGTTAACCACATAAAACTTTGAAAAAACGCAAAAAACAAAGCATTGTTGCAAATAAGACCATGTAGTCGAGGCTTTTTGTGAGGTGCCAGGCTCCATATTTACCAATTAATGGATGTGATCCAAGGAGCTATGATTCATTTTGCCAATCAATGGATGTGATCCAAGGAGCTATGATTGATTTTGCCAATCAATGGATGTGATCCAAGGAGCTATGATTCATTTTGCCAATCAATGGATGTGATCCAAGGAGGAATGATTCATTTTGCCAATCAATGGATGTGATACAAGGAGCAATGATTCATTTTGCCAATCAATGGATGTGATCCAAGGAGCTATGATTCATTTTGCCAA
>LR738711.1:341451185-341470908 GCA_902687465.1 Secale cereale | reverse complement strand
ATTTTGCCAATCAATGGATGTGATCCAAGGAGCAATGATTTATTTTGCCAATCAATGGATGTGATCCAAGGAGCAATGATTTATTTTGCCAATCAATGGATGTGATCCAAGGAGCAATGATTTATTTTGCCAATCAATGGATGTGATCCAAGGAGCAATGATTCATTTTGCCAATCAATGGATGTGATCCAAGGAGCAATGATTCGAATACGATCATATAAACCGGACCAGAAGGGATTAAGCTAGGATTCAAATGCGATCTGTAGCCCCCTAGTGACCGTGGAGGCAGGGTACCTATAAGAGAGTTGCGCTTGTATGGCAAGTTCTGTTTGGCCCCTTATAGAATTGTCCTGCATATCAAAATAGACTGATCAAAGCATCTTGTTTTCTTGATGAAAATGATATATATCAAGAGAAATAAACTTTAGATGGATATCACCTGATGTATTTTGACCTTATGATCCTCATCGGTGTCTGTTTATTCAAACCGGTATGTTGAATAGATCGGATCGCAGGGCGGACAGTAAAACGACTTCAGCATCAGTGGCAACACAGACATATGAATCGGCCGCAGTTGTAAACCGGTGCAGGTAAGCAAGTTGTCCTCCGCGTTGTAAGCGGACGCGTGAACCGGCCGTCTGTTCAACGGGTAGTGTGACACAGAGGAAACGTCGTTGTAGAATATTGCCAGCGCGTGCTTTATTCTCGCAGTAGAATAATAATTTCACCTGTATATAAAAATACCAATAGGGCAGTGTAATGGTGCTCAGAGAAATTAAAATGTCCTGATAAATATATAGGAGGGATAACACCTGATTTGCTCAAGCAATAGATGGGTCGGCCGGCGTCGACAGGCTAATTATCCTCCTCATTGTAAGCCGACGTGGTCGCGAAAGATGACCACAACATTGTAAACCGGCACGGACGCGAGAGACGGCCAAGGCGCTGTAAACCGGCACAGGAATCCGTGGAATAACGACAACCACTTGTGTCGGACAATGTTTGGCGTGCCTCCATCACCGCGGTATAACATCACTTTGTAATGAAGAATGGTCCTGTACACAAAAATATACAAATCAAAGTAATTTGTCCTTTGATAGAAATAATATGTGTTAATAAAAAAAATATGAGATGGATAGCACCTGATGTTTGCAGATGGCAAACGGCTTTGGATGATGATTGACCCGTTCACTCCAACCGAGGTGCGGTGGCTCAGGGCACCAATAGGCTGCGGGAGACGGCGACCGCGGCGGCGGATCAGCGGGGGTACCGATGGGTCACAGCCCCATCGGTCTCAATTGATGGGCGGCTCAGAAGTACTAGCGATAGTTCCCCCGTTGTAGTGGCGACAGCTCCAGCAGGGGCGATGCGGCTCACGGCCACGGCGGCGAAGGCAGTGGAGGCGGTTTGAGGTGATGCTTCGAGAGGAGCGGCACCACACGCGGCTCATCGGCTGCGGTTTGAAGACAGGCCACAGAGGAGAGGCGGCGGGGAGAGGCGCTATGGTGACTTAGCTAGGCAAACAGCGACTTATGGCCGCAGAGACAGCAGCGACAGGTGATGGCTCAGAACGACCGCGGCGGATCGACCGGCGGAGGCGTGCTTGGAAGCGACTCAGGTGGCCCACGACGAGGACACTCCGGCGGCTCAATAACAGCACAAGGTGGAAACCGGGGCGGCTCAAGATGAGACGCGACGGCTCGGGTGACCCGGCAAGGAGCGACGGGTGATGAGTGATGACGAGCCAGCGCTGGTAAAGCGGCCAGCGGCTCGCGCGAGGCAACTTGTGGCGCGACGGAGAGGTGCTTGTGAGGAAGCCGGTGGCGGAGACTCGTCGGCGACGTAGACTTGCAGCCGAGATCAAACCGGAGCACGCGGCGGTGATGGAGGCGTCCGGGTCGTACAAGAACACCGGTCCGGGGCGGCTCGGAAGAAAAAACCACCGCGGAGACTGGCGACTTAGCGGAGACGGTGGCTCGAGGCCCACTCCAGTATTGGCGACTTGAAGCAGAGGTGAGGCGGCAATGGTGGGCCGGCGATAGCAACCCAATATCGCAGGAGCAGAGGTCCACGTAGGGCGGCTCAGCGGGGTTTCTCACACGGCGGCAAGGGGAGGCCGACCTCAGATAGAGCGATAAGAGGCCCAGGCGGCGGTGCGTCGAAGCAGTAACAGATCGACTCGGAGGCAGTCGGTGGACTCAACCCGTGCCCGCGACCGCAGTGGCAGATGTCAAAAACGGCTCGGAGTCGTCCTGCGCCCATGATGAGAATCCTTCTCCGAACTGTCATTGGTTTGATTTTTTCTCTTGTGCTGATGGATGGATCGCTTTTGTCTTCACATCCGGAACTAACAGTACCTTTGCTAGCTGGCGATTTCTGACTTTCCTTCTAAATTGATTGTTGCCTCGGATTTTTTTCCTTTCTACAGTATATTATCTTTGCTGCCGTTGAAACGGCCTCGCCGGACCATCTTTTTTGGCTAGAAAGTAAGAGCTGAACTTTATGAGTTGATGCCCTCGGAACTTGAAACACATATGCACAGCGGCGAAAACATGGCAGATCGGACATGTGCTCGATGCATAGCAATTTAGACCCGGCCGTTGATTCTAGAAAATTGTGAAATCTTTCGATCCCTGGAAGAAATCCCTCCAAGAAATCAACACCACCGTGCACTGGCCCCACGGTGGGCGCGAACTGCCATGGAATTGTCACGGCAGATGTTCGGATTACCGGACTTAGTCGTGAGGCCGCGCATCTATGTGGTAGCTTGAGAGGGGTTGAGCGGAATCGAGAGACGCAACACAAGACAAGGTTTTAGACAGCTTCGGGCCCCGAGAAACATCATCCGGTAATAACCCTACGTGTTGTTTGAGGCTAGGTCTCATTATGATCCTCGTGGTGTCGCCGGTAAACCGGCTCTTTGTGTCTAGCCCTAGAAACTTGTGAGAACCTCTCTCAACTTGTCTAAACTTGTCCCTCTTTGGGGAGCCCTGCCCCTCCTTATATATGTTGAAGGGGCGGGTTACTTGTAGAGTCCTAGTAGGATTAGGATTGCTTTATTACAAGGAGTCCTAGTATTGTTTCCTTTGTAAGAGAATATTGCTTGTGCTTTCTTCATAAACCGGCCCACTATAATATGAACCGGCCTTCTGGGCCTTGGGCCTTGTCATCCGTGATCCGCCAGCCGGGTTACCAGTGAGGGATATTATTCTGGCAGGTTGCTTATAAACCGTCTGGTTAGGATGGATCGCTAGTGAATCCCCAAGTGTAAACCGTCTTAAGTAAACCGCCAAGTCCGGCCGGTTTACGCCGTGGGGTATATCCCCGACACTCCGCGTGGGAAACAACTGCCGAGTCTTCCATGCCTCCGTGTTGTTACCTTCCTAGGCCTCGCCGTCGTCCACCGCCCTGATGCTCTCGGCACGGCCTGCCGAATGTGGTCAACGAACGACATGCATCTGAAGTGGATTGTACGTGGAGAGGCTGACAGCTGGGTCTACGGCCGCACGCAAGGAAATGCCTCCTTATTACGCGCAAAATAATGGTTCCTCCACCTGACATCTGGGACCCACCAAAAGGTCCTCTGTATTTCTCGAAAAAAGTGTTACCGCCGCTGACAGCTTGGACCCACCAACTATATCTTTGCACGCAAGGAAGTGCCTCCTTATTATGCACAAAAAAATGAATACTTCCCCTGCTAGCTGGGACCCAGTATAGTGGCAGGCTGACTTGTGGGCCTACTAAGTTGACGGGGACGGAGGGCTTTGTCAACTTAGTCAATATGCATGATTCTAGCTCCAGTGACCGTACGATGTCCATCCAACGGCCGTAGTGCTTCTTCCACCTTTGGTCTTCTTGCTCCAGCCGCCCAAACCAGCGCCGATCGTGCCTCGTGCTCCTGCCTCCCGTGGCCGGCTGTGCTGCGACGAAGGACTCACCGGCCCCTTCTACTCCCACCGCTGGCCAGGGCATCCCTCTACTCACCCACACCCCCTGTTACTCTGCGGCGACGGCAGCCTCACGCCTCAGCCGAACCAGTGAACCCTCATACTCCTCTCCGCGTGGGCATCCACTTCCGCGTCTTCCCCGGCTCCACGTCGTCCCCTTCCTAGGCCTCGCCGTCGTCCACCGCCTTGGTGCTCTCGGCGCGGCGTGGTCAATGTTGTCAACGACCGACTTCTATCGGAAGAGTACTGTACGTGGAGAGGCTGACAGCTGGGTCCACGGCCATAGCCCTATTTTTTTGTGATTTGCTAAGTAAGTCGCTTTGTAAGGCCTGTTGGGCTGTAAATCTTTTAAGACAAGGAGAGCTTCATTGGGCTATCCGAGAAAATGGCCTATCAGTAATGAGAAATGGGTTGTACATTTTTAAAATGCATCAAACCGACAATTAGTTTCAAATTTCTTTTTTTCATTTCGAGATTTTAAATTGCATTTATTTTTATGCGTGGGCAATTTTTTGGATTTTATATTGATATACATTTATCTTAAAAATCAGTGTGAATGTGACTCAAAATTTTGGGATTAAAAACAGTTCAGACCGCACCGAAATATGCAAAATTTCGTAGAATTTTTAACCGTGGCCACAATATGGGCTGTAATGCTAACAATAAGAATATGGGCTCCAAAAAAACCTTAAGAATTAGCAAATGGGCTGTAAATTATTATTAATAATGGCAGATGGGATGTATGATGTTTCCACAGATTTGAGGCTTTCCTAGAAAAAGGTTGACGCACAAGCAGTGACTGTTGGATGTCCATCCAAAGGCCGTCGTGCTTATTCAATCTCTGCTCTTCCTGCTCTAGCCGCTCAAACAAGCGCCGGCGGGACTGCCTGCTCTCTCCTCCCCGCGGCCGGCTATGCTGCCGCGAAGGCCTCACCGCCCCACTGTACTCCCATCGCTGGCCTAGCCATCCCTCTACTCACCCACACCTGCTGTTTTCTCCGGGGACAGCAGATGAACGAGTAAACCCTCGTACTCCTCCGCGTGGGAAACAACTATCGAGTCTTCCCTGGCTCCGTGTCATTCTCTTCCGAGGCCTCACCGTCGTCCACCGCCCTGGTGCTCTCGGCGTGGCCTGGTCGACGTGGTCAACGACCGACATGCATCTGAAGTGGACTGTACGTGGAGAGGCTGACAGCTGGGTCCCCGGCCGCACGAAAGAAAGTGCCTCCTTATTACGCGCAAAATAATGATTCCTCCACCTGACAGCTTGGACCCACCGAAAGGGCCTATGTATTTAACGGAAAGAATGTTACCGCCGCTGACAGCTCGGACCCACCAGCTATATCTTTGCACATAAGGAAGTGCCTCCTTATTACACACGAAAAAATGAATACTCCCCCTATTAGCTAGGACCTATTATAGTGGCAGGCTGACTTGTGTGCCTACTCAATTGACGGGGACGGAGGGCTTTGTCAACTTAGTCAATATGCACGGTTCTAGCTCCAGTGACTGTACGAAGTCCATCCAACGGCCGTATTGCTTCTTCAACCTCTGGTCTTCTTGCTCCAGCCGCGCAAACCAGCCAGCAAACCAGCGCTGGTCGTGCCTCGTGCTCCTGCCTCCCGTGGCCGGCTGTGCTGCCGCGGAGGCCTCACTGCCCTCTACTACTCCCACCATTGGCCAGGCCATCCCTCCACTCACCCACACCCCCTGTTATTCTGTGTCGACGGCAGCCTCACACCGCAACCGAACCAGTGAACCCTCGTACTCCTCTCCGTGCGGGCTTCCACTGTCGCGTCTTCCCCAACTCCGACTCGTCCCCTTCCTAGGCCTCGCCGTCGTTCACCACCCTGGTGCTCTCGGTGCGGAATGGTCAACGTGGTCAAGGAATGACTTCCATCGGAAGAGTACTGTACGTGGAGAGGCTGACAGCTGGCTCCACGGCCGCAGCAAGGAAGTGCCTCCTTATTACGCGCAAAATAATTATTCCTCCACCTAACATCGGGGTCCCACTGGACGGGCCACCGTATTTCGCGAAAAAACGTTTCCCCCTGACTGCTGGGACCCACCAGCTACATCTTCGCACGCAAGGTAGTGCGTTCGGGCAAAAAAACGATTCCCCCAAGCTGCTGGGACCCACCAGCTAGATCTTTGCACGCAAGGAAGTGTCCGACAGTCGGGACCCACCTGGTCGAAGCGTACGTAGCGTTGTCATTCTGGTCGCGAACTTGTACGTACATACTAGCGATGTAGAGGCGCGCACGTGTCGTAGCAGAGGCGCGCATGTAGCATGTACACGTACATACATCGGCCAGGGTGCAAGAAAGAAAATACGGCCACGTACCTACATACGGGCAGGGTCTCGAATGCCTACTCGCGCGTACATACGGCCAGGGCTCGTGTACATGGCTGGGTCGGAATGAAGAAACGACATCGTTGTCGTGTTCATGGGGAGCCAACCGGCCGGGTCAGAATGGAATGCGTCGTCGTGTTCATCGGGAGGGCTTGGACGGAATAGCTGATGGAAACGAGGCCTGGCGTACCACAGAATGGAAAAAAGGGCCTTGTGTTCGACCGGCCACGTTTTAAACAGGATCCTGTTCATCGGGAGGGGTCTGGCGTACCGCAAAATGGAGGAAACGGACCTCCTACGGTCGAAACGGGGGTCCCGTTGATCTGGAGGGGTGTGGCGTACCGCAAAACGGAGGAAACGGACTTGTGTTGGAGCGCTACGGTCGAAACGGGGGTCCTGTTCATTGGGAGGGGTGTGGCGTACCGCAAAATGGGACTCCACGGGATACTGTTCATCACCACCGTCCACCCCCTCCAGCATCCACGGGCTACTATTCATCCATCGTCGACCTCGTCTAGCCTCCACCTGCGACTGTTCAGCCTCCACCGCGCGCTACTCCACCGGCTACTGTTTAACCAGCCCTCTCCACGGGTTCCTGTTCAACCGCCCCTCCACGAGCTACTATTCATCCAGCCCTCCACCGTCTACTGTACATGCAGCCCTCCACAGGGTGGTCCAGTTCATGCAGCCCTCCACGGGGTCCTGTTCATGCAGCCCCAACCGGCTCAATCAAATGGGGTCAGGTTCATGCTGAGGCAACACCACGGGGTCCTGTTCAGCCACCCCCACTGGGAATCGTTCATCCAAAACCCCCAGCAATGCTCACTGTTCATGCAGAGGCAGCATCGATCGGCTTCAGTTAGCAGCAGTAGCGAAGGAATCGCTCGATCGGGTTCAGTTAACAACCATCGATCGATCCCTCGGGTTTAGTAACGCGTAGCCTGCAGTGCAATCGCTCGGGTTCAGTTAGAGCCCAACGCCTCGCTCGGGTTCAGTTAGAGCCCAATGCCTCACACCCACGCACGTGCGTGTATGAGAGATACGTGCATCGCTCGGCCCCGACCACCCACTGTAACCGGGAACTCCCCGATATTTTCCTCGCCCTCGCTTCTACCATAGCTTTTTCCGTCATGGACAGCCCAAAGAATGTCATGCAGCTGCGTCTCTGGACCGCCCAGGACGAAAAGCCCATTTTTAGTCATGAATTTTTATCATAGAAGTAGGACCCCACCACATCTATTATGATACCATGTTCTGTCATAATTATTATCATAGAAGTGTCATAAGTATGACAGAAAAAGTTTCGTTCGGCCCAAAATGTCACGGAGAATCTTTATAACTTTGTACTGACTCACTTTAACCCGTGCAGTGGCCAAGCCAAGCACATTAAGAGACCCAAGGCGAGTAAACCGGCGGCTGATCCAAAAGTCATTGAGTCGGAGCAGCAAGTTTTAGCAACAGGTGTTCAGAGGCCAACAGAGGAAGCTACTCATCATGCTCCTCCTGAAACTCCTGATGCCTCTATTGATCTTGCCAAGGTCAACTCTGCAACTGCTGAACCGCTGGCCCCGTCTGAGCCGGCACAGAACCAAACTTGAGATGTTATAATCACTTGTACAGCTTTTGGAGAGCCGGGCAATCCAACTGTTCTGGCCAAACACACTGACAAGCAAGAGCTAGTTGAGAAACGGAGAGTAAGGTTCGACATGGCTCAATATGCCCAGTTTAGCAGCGGTGAAGTACTTTCTGGATATCTCAGTCGAGTCCATAGAAGCCGTGACCTTGAGATTGGCATGGTGAAGCAGATGCACAAGAAGTTTGAGGTAAGATTCTTAACCAAATTATATAAATCCTTCCAGCCCCCATATTTATTGGATATGATAGAATTGAATATGATGTAGACTTTAGAATAATATGTATAGTAATCACTGTTCAAGAAATCTTCCGATTCAACGATTTATCATCCGATTTATCACTACTCTTGGGGTGACCGATAAGATTATGCCTTATCTTCACCATTTATCGTTTGAGCCGATTTATCGCTATGACAAGTGATTTATCAGAAATCTACCGATAAATTGGGCCTATTTATAGCACTATGTTCACAAAAAATTATGTTTATTTGCGTTTTGTGGACCTTGTTATGCAATATGTAATGTTATCCTATTTTGTTCGTCATTATACAAGGATTCAAAGGCTAGGAATCAAGGTAACACGTATGTCCGATATTGTTTTGGTGTTAAATATATCATATTTTAGTGTTGACAACCTGAGATTTGCAAAAAATGGCCGATTAATAGTCGAACGATAAAATCGATTAATCGGCCAATTTCCGATTAATCTCAAATCCACAGCTGTCCGAGACGATAACGATAAGTGATATCTTCAACATTGATAGTAATTGACTCCTTTATGAACCGGCACACATCTTGATAGGAAATCTGTCTTTGATGAACATTGCATGTGTAGCCCCCAAGGGCCGGCTTAATCAGCATGAATGAGTTGGTCCTATTTTTCCCTTGTATAGGACATGCATGTATACCCCTCATAAGCCGGTGGCAATGATTATTTTGCCACCGAGTTAGTATAAAATGAATGATAATAAAGAAGCAATATGCATTATCCCCCAAGTGCCAAGTACTCTTGCTTGCAAAGTGCTTGGGATTTTACTGATATGAACCGGGACATAAAAAGCACTTTAACATCCATTTGCCCCCAAGTGCCAAGTGTTGTTGCTTGCAAAAGGCTTGGGACTTCAATTCTTGTAAACTGGAAGGTAATTTGCTTCATATTCTCTTTGTTTGTACATGATACCACTGCTGAATTGCAAGTGCAATTAGATGATGCAAAGAGCCGGCTTAAGTTTCAAGAATCTGAATCCCAGAAGGCGGAATCGAAGTTTCAATTTAGTCTTACTGCAATGAATAAGCTGAAGGCTAAATTTGTAACGAAGAAATTGGCTTCGGCTGAAGAGAGAACCGCCTTGATTTAGAGAGCTGAAAAAGCTGAATCAACCGTTGAAAAGGTGATAGCTGAACTCACCGGGTTAAAGCATCGTGTCTCTGAAATGACTTCAGCTATCTTCGGTAAGCCGCCATGATGCAAACATAATTTTTTAAGTAACATAAACCGCCACTAACCAATTAATGATTCGTGTGGGTAGCAGAAGCAGTAATCTTGGCAGAGAGTCGCTTGTAAAACTTAAAGCGATTTACAACCTTGTGGAGCAATTATACACTGGAGCTCAACGCGCATTAGCTACTGTCTCTCCGTCCAACCATACACCAAATTTTTTTGTAGGTGTATTGAGGATACTGTCGGTACTGCATGCCAGGTTTGATGAGATGAAGCGGTCATCTGCAAGAGCCGGTGCGGTAACAACTTTGAGCTGAGCGAAGGCATTGATACCGGAGTTACATCCAACCGACTTGGCCACTAGCTATCCATGTTTGAAGGAGGATGGTACATCCTTTGACCAAAAGGATTTCGCTGCATGTGTTAAGGACATCCGCCCTTTGGCTAGCCTGATTGCCGGTGAGATAGATCTGTCGAGATATCAGGTGGCTTACAGCCTTGAAAACCAGAAGATGCCCACTCCGGCTTACAAAGTGATGGAGCTAATCCCTCCAATCAGTAAGCATAGTTTTGACCCTGAAATTGATCCCTCTGATCTTATCGAGGAAGAAGCTGAATTTGAAGCTTTGGCTGGCGTCGATTGGCTGTCTCAAAACTTTCAGATAGAGGACGTCAAAGAACTAGAGAGGGATAAGCCGGAGGCTTCAAAGCAGCATGGCCAAGGAGAATGAGCCGCCGGGCGGTTCATATGCATGATCCTGTTTAGAGAACACTTATTTTGGTTGGCTCATAGAATCTTGTAATAGGGTAGTTGAACTTGAATCTGGTGTGCCATCGTGCACGGCTCTGCATTTGTATGATATTATTAATTTGTCAAGCATCGAAATATGACTTTATATGCTTGTGATAGTATTGACTTGTGTAGATCAATATAACCCTTATCCTGCACATAAACAAAGAACAAATGCCCTGGCGGTTTACCGCCGGGCGGGTCATTATGCCCAACTTATGCCTCCGGGGACAGGTCTCCATAACCAGTGCCGACTTAAATTACGATGGAAAATACTCATAGCTGGAAGATACGATTTAGGCTGCCGGCTATACCAGTCTTCATTCAGTTATAACCGCGTAGAGGTCTCGCTTCGGAAATAAGATTGTTACTTTTTGGCGGCTTGGAGCCGTTCATTGGGTTGGGTTGCAGAGACACAAGGAGGCTTCAAATATGAGCCATAAGTAGCATCAGCTTGTCTGAACTTATAAAGAACGCAGCTCGAACGAAAAAAACTCACAAAAAGCAAAAGAACCAGAGAAAAGATATCAAAAACATCTGAGGCTTTTGCAGGCCGCCAAGCCAAAGGTTCTTCTTCAATGAAACTAGCCTTGTTGGCCACTGGAATGTACTTGCGTGCTATGAGCCGGCTCCCACAGTACCCAATCAACATTTGAACCTAGACAAGTACATGTGTTTGCTTTAAAGATAGACTTGTCTAGAGTATGCGGGGTCAGAGTTGCATCTTGCATCATAGGTCGAATTGTCCAAGTTTCAAGGAAGGCTGCATTTTGAGCCTGGATCTATCCTGACTATCAATAAGACGTGCTCTCGCATGGCTGCCGGCGTTTGAACCTCAGCAAGCTCAAGTCTTGGTCAAATACACCATATAAGACTGATTGCCAAGAGTTCGCCGGGTCAATCAGGATGACCTGATGGAGTTGAAGCAGCTGGGTACAGGTAGGATGACCCATAGGTTGTGCCCTCTTTGGTAGAATATGCCAATGTTTGAACATAACCCGGTCAAATGGGTAGTAATGATGTGTTCTCTCCGGTCGAATACGCCTATGTTTGAACAGGATGCCCCTAAGTGACATACTTACCAATTATTCTCATCAAAGGCTTGTGCATGAGTTGTGCTATGCAACCAACTCTCTTTTGTCCCTGTAATTTGGGCATCAAGCCTCTTGAGTAAACATGTAGGACTCAGCTTTGAAGAAAATGATAGAGGCCCCGAATTATCAGGGATGTCGGCTTTATTATATTGTTCTAATATTTACATCATCGAACTATATACATCATGAGATCCAGAGGCTTAAGTGTAGCAAGGCTAGAGACGAGCAATATTCCACAGCCGATTAGTCTCCTCTTGTGATGTGTGTGAATCCTTGTGCTCTCGAACATCAATCAGATAGTATAACCCGTTGTGCACATTCTTGCTGACGACAAAAGGTCCCTCCCAAGGTGGTGAGAGTTTATGCATATCAGTTTGATGTTGCATGAGCCGGAGAACTAAGTCGCCTTCTTGAAAGGTTCTGGTTTTGACCCGTCGGCTATGATATCATCGTAAATCCTATTGATAGATCGCTGAACGAGCTGCCGCGAGATCACGTTCTTCATCCAACAAATCCAATGCATCCTGACGTGCCTTCTCATTATCAGCTTTAACATAAGCCCCCACTCGAGGCGAGTCATGGCGGATAGCACTTGGAAGAACCACCACAGCTCCATAGACCATGAAGAAGGGTGTGTAACCTGTATATCTGTTGCGTGTTGTATTGATGCTCCATAACACAGAAGGTAACTCTTCCACCCAACAACCCGGCGTTCTCTTCAAAGGAACCATAAGCCGGGGCTTGATCCCTCGCAGAATCTCTTGATTAGCTCGTTCCGCTTGACCATTAGACTGGGGGTGAGCCACAGAAGAAACATCAAGTTGAATATGCTCTCGTTGACAAAATTCCCTCATAGTACCCTTCGACATATTAGTGCCATTATCTGTTATAATATGTGAGGAAAACCAAAACGGAAAATCACCTTTTTGATGAATTGAACCGCTGTTTCAGCATCACACTTGCTAACCGGCTCTGCCTCAATCCATTTGGTAAACTTGTCCACTGCCGCCAAAAGGTGGGTTTTCTTATCCTTGGACCTCTTGAAAGGCCCAACCATATCAAGACCCCAAGTCGCAAATGGCCGAGTTATTGGGATCATCTTCAACTCTTGAGCCGGAACATGAGCGCACCGTGAAAATTTCTGAAAACAGTCACATCTGCTGACCAAGTCTTCAGCATCAGTATGAGCTGTAAACCAATAGAACCCGCGACGAAAAGCTTTGGCCACAAGAGATTTAGAGTCGGCATGATGACCACAATCTCCTTCATGAATCTCTCGCACGATTTCACAGCCTTCCTCAAGAGAGACGCAACATTGAAACGCCCCTGGAACACTACGATGGTGCAACTCTCTGTTTACAATTGTCATTGACTTAGACCGCCTGGTTATCTGTCTGGCTAAGATTTCATCATCAGGTAACTAACCCCGGGTCATGTAAGCCAAATAGGGAACCGTCCAGTCAGGTATAACATGAAGAGCCGCCACCAATTGTGCCTCCTGGTCAGGAATAACAAGGTCCTCCTTTGTGGGTAACTTGACAGACGGGTTAAGTAAAACATCCAAAAAGGTGTTGGGCGGCACCGGCTTACGCTGAGATCCTAACCGGCTTAAGGCATCATCCGCCTCGTTCTTTCTCCGATCAATATGCTCAACTTGGTAACCCTTGAAATGACCAGCAATAGCATCAACCTCTCGACTGTAAGCCGCCATGAGTGGATCCTAGGAATCCCAGGTGCCAGAAACCTGCTGAGCTACTAGATCTGAATCGCCAAAGCATGTTACCTGGCTCAAGTTCATCTCCTTGGCCATCCGAAGACTGTGGAGCAATGCCTCATACTCAGCTGCATTATTAGTACATGGGAACATTATCCGGAGAACATAAGAAAACTTATCACCTCGCGGGGAAGTTAGGACAACTCCAGCCCCCGAGCCTTCTAACTGTCTGGATCCATCAAAGTGAATATTCCAATAAGTGATGTTCAGTTTTTCCTTAGGCATCTGCAGTTCTTTCCAGTCATTGATAAAATCCACGAGCGCTTGCGACTTGATGGCCGTCCGAGGCACATATTTTAAACCATGCGACCCAAGCTCAATGGCCCACTTGGCCACTCGTCCTGTGGCTTCTCTGTTTTGCATGATATCCCCTAAGGGAGCAGAACTCACCACCGTAATAGGATGACCCAGGAAATACTTCTTGAGCTTCCGGCTTGCCATGAAGACCCCATATACCAGCTTCTGCCAATGTGGATACCTCTATTTGGACTCAATGA
Organism: Secale cereale; assembly: GCA_902687465.1. Taxonomy (NCBI): domain Eukaryota; kingdom Viridiplantae; phylum Streptophyta; class Magnoliopsida; order Poales; family Poaceae; genus Secale; species Secale cereale. The sequence goes on along the minus strand of LR738711.1, from coordinate 341,457,378 downwards.
GCACCTAGCTGATATAATAAACCAGCCTTTGAACCGGATACTCTTTGCCAGCCTATTTCTTTTCCTGCATAATGGCCACGCTGATAGCCCTGCTATTTGCAGCAACATATAATAACAAAGACTCCTTGTCAATGGGGGCCGCAAGAACCGGTGACTCAACCAATTGCTTCTTGATTTGCCTCGAACGCCTCGTCAGTAGCTTCACTCGAGACAAAATCATCTATCTTTTGCATCATCTGATATAGAGGGATAGCCTTTTCACCTGAGCGGCTTATAAACCGGCTCAACGCTACTATCCGTCCTGCCAAGCGCTGGACATCATTGACACACATCGGTCTTGACAAGGAGGTGATAGCCTTAATTTTCTCAGGGTTAGCCTCGATGCCTCGCTCAGAGACTCAAAAACCCAAAAGCTTGCCTGCTGGAACAGAAAAAACACACTTGGTCAGGTTAAGCATCATCTTATACACCCAGAGATCGTCAAACTTTTCCTTCAGGTCGACGATCAGGGTGTCCTTCTTTCTGGATTTAACCACAGTATCATCCACATAAGCATGAACATTACGTCCAATCTGGCCATGCAAGCAATTCTGTACACACCACTGGTAAGTCGCCTGGGCACTCTTAAGCCCGAAAGGCATAGACACATAGCAAAAGGCTCCAAACGGAGTGATGAAAGCCGTCTTCTCCAAGTCCTTAACTGCCATCTTGATCTGATGATACCCATAATATGCATCTGAAAAACTCAAACGTTCACAACCCATCGTAGCATCAATGATATGATCAATACGAGGGAGGGCGAACGGGTCAGTTGGGCAAGCCTTGTTTAAATCCGTGTAATTTACACACATTCGCCAAGTGATGTTATTTTTAAGCACCAAAACCGGGTTGGCTAACCACTCAGGATGAAAAACTTCAATGATGAACTTGGCTGCTAAGAGCCAGGCCACCTCTTCATCAATGGCCTTCCGTCTCTCTTCATTAAAATGGCAAAGAAACTATCTGACCGGCTTATACTTCGGATCAATATTGAGAGCGTGCTCCACGAGTTCTCTCGGTACACCCGTCATGTATGAAGGCTTACATGCAAAGATGTTCCGGTTCTCACGGATGAACTCGATGACCGCGGTTTCCTATTTTGGATCTAGATTAGCACTGATACTGAACTGTTTAGATGAGTCGCCAGGAACAAAGTCAACTAGCTTGGTGTCATCCGCCGATTTAAACTTCAGCAATGGGTCATGCTCTGTGGTTGTCATCTTCAAAGACGTCATATCTGCCGGGTCAACATTATCTTTGTAGAATTTGAGCTCCTTTGTGGCACAGACTGACTCTGCGTAAGCCGCATCACCTTCTCCACATCCAAGGCTATCCTGCGACTCCCATGCACTGTAATGGTCCCCTTGTGACCCGGCATCTTAAGCTACGAATAAACATAAAACGGCCTCACCATGAACTTAGCGTAAGCCGGCCTTCCAAACAGAGCATGGTACGGGCTGTGGATCCTAACAACCACAAACGTTAAATTTTATTCTGTCCTGGCATCATATTCATCCCCAAAAGTTACCTGCAAGTCAATTTTGCCCACCGGGTATGCCGAATTACCAGGCACAACTCCATGAAAGACAGTGTTGGACGGTCTAAGTTTCTTGTCAGTAAATCCCATACGACGGAAAGTATTGTAGTAAAGGATATTGATACTGCTACCTCCATCCATGAGCACCTTGGTGAACATGTATCCTCCGACCTGAGGTGCTACCACCAAAGCCAGCTGACCTGGATTATCAACTCGGGGTGGGTGATCTTCGCGGCTCCACACAATGGGGTGCTCAGACCATCGCAAGAAACGGGGAACTGCCGGCTCAACGGCATTCACCGCGCATTTATGAAGCTTCTGGCCCCGCTTGCACATGCTTCTGGTAGAGACGCGGTACAACCCACTGCTCAATTGCTTCGGGTTACTCTGATATCCGGACTGTTGCTTATTCCCTTGACTGTTTACTGGTTGTTCCCGCCTTGATTTCCTTGGCATTGAAACCCAGAGTTTAAGCCGCCGCCTCCATGACCCAGATCATGAAAACCAGATACTGAACCAACGTTTGTCCCATATTTGTTCTCGATAGACTCCCTATAAGACCTCATGATGCTACAATATTTCCACATATGGGTAGTCGGTTTTTCATCCGTTCCATGCTGCGGACATGGCTGATTCATCACCTCATCAATGTTATACCTTGGATGCAGCTTCCCCAAGGGACGCTGGTTAAAACTCCGTGTCCCATTATTGGCTACAAAAGTGTCAGCCTTTCGCTTGTTACCACTTCTTTCATTGGTCGGGTTAAACTGCTATCCTCCTGAGTCATTACTCTTCTTTCCCTTTCCCGGTCTTTCAGTCTCGGACTCAGGGTCCTTGGTTCTATCAGAGTTGGCATATTTGACGAGAGCTGCCATGAGCTCCCCCATATCGTCACAATGACGATTAAGCCGCCCCAAATTTTGATTGAGCGGAAGGAACCGACAATTTTTCTCCAACGTTAATTTCGCGGATTCGGAGTTGATCTTATCTGAAGAATGCATAATGGTTGAGACCCGGCATACCCAACTGGTTGTCGATTCGCCCTCGTTCTGAACACAAGAATCTAGATCCACAATCTACATTGGCTGCTTGCATGTATCCTTGAAATGCTTGATAAACTTGGCCTTCAGCTTTGCCCACGGCCCAGTGGAATTGACATGCAATCCTTTCAACCAGTTATGAGCTGTGCTTTCCAGCATCATGGTGAAATACTTAGCACATGGGGCTTCACTAACATCTAACATCTCCATTGCCATCTCGTAACTCTCTATCCAAGCCTCAGGGGGCTGATCTGTTGTGTAGTTAGGTACCTTACGAGGGCCCTTGAAATCCTTGGGCAACCGCTCGTTCTGTATAGCCGCCGTTAATCACGGTACGCCCCAAGCTCTAGAAGTTCTGCCTATCTCTATTGAAGTTGCCGGGTAATAAGGCACCGGCTGATGATCGGCCGCCAGCTTGGCCTCTCGACGCATCGTGCCCTGATCCACTAAGTCCTGTGCATTGGCGTCATGCCGCGCTGACTTATGCCCACGAGGCAGGTTACGGTGCCGCTCTGTGCTTGAAACCTCTGGCGAGTCAACATGCCTGCTGTAGCTGGCACATGGACGGGGGGTTGAGTGAATCCGGTCTCGACTATAAGAATAAGCATGTTGCTATTGCAGTGCCGTCTGAAGTTGTTCCTGGGCCCTCAAGGTCTCCACTGCCACAAGAGTTTCACCCTCAAGTGGCAAAGCCGCCAATCTCGTCGCCACTTCTATCAGGTTATCCAGAAGGTTGGAATAGTGACCCGCCGGCGTTGCCGGGTAATGATGTGTTGCATGGTTTTGATTTGCATACAGAGAACATGTCATACACGGTTGAACCGGCCCTTCGGCCCTAGGCACTTCAGCCGTATGGTTTGCCCCCTCATTAGCAGCGTTCTCATCCACTGAGAGCCGGTAAGAATCCGCTTGAATACACTGAGCCTGGGCGTCCAAGACAGTCCGTTCTGCAGTCATCCTGGCGTTCTCCACCGCCAGGTCTACTTTTTCTTGTGCTATCTCCTATCGTAGCTTATCCATACCTGCCTTGTGTAGGTCCTGGTTCTCCGGGGTTACCTCCGTTCCCATCAGAGTCACCAGAGCCTCCAACAGATTTGTCAAGAGTTGAGCCGGCGGGCGCATTGGTCCGCCCACGCCTGCCACAGTCGCCGTCGCCCCGGGTGTTATAGCCCCGGCGACAGTCGAGCCGAGAGCCGGTTGGGTGCTGGTCATGAAAATCGCCACCCTACTCGGCGGCTCACAGGGGTCCGAAATACTGCTACCATCGGACCATCCTCCAAGCCGTCCGCTTTGCATCTGATACATTGAGTTAGTCTCACCTGTGGATGACTTACCGTCGGAGAGAACAAACGCCTCACCGCGAGATCCAGAACCTCCAGCGCCCTGGACGTATCAAACAAAAGAACGCTTCACGGTGGACTGAGCCTGGGCAGGTCGGTGCAGTTGTCGGCACAAGGCCTGATTCTCCGATCTTGCCTATGAGGACGTGGATTCCACCGAAGGGGATCCGGTACCCGTACTCAATTGAGCCGGCCTCGGGGCGCCAGCCCGCGTCATCAATGTAGAGCTTGCCGCGACAACTCTTGGTCATCCGGCCGACAACTTATCCCTTGAGCCCTTCGAAGTTGCCCTTCAAGAACTCGAAACCACAGGCCGCAGGCCCCACGGAGGGTGCCAACTATCGTGGAGTTGTCACGGCAGATGTCCTACGGAAAGGACTTAATTGCGGAGCCATATCAACGTGGTTAGCTTAAAGGGGTTAAAACGGGACAAGAGACATGGGAAGTTTATACTGGTTCGGCCCCTTGCGGTGAGGGTAAAACCTAATCTAGTTTGAGGTGGAATTGCTAGGGTATCCATTGCTAGGGAGTGAATATGCTTGCCTAGCTCTCGATCTGTTGTTTCTTTCGCTAAGCCGCTGCCGGGTCGTTCCCTTATATACACGGGTTGACGCCCTGCGGCCTACGGAGTCCCGGTCGGCTCATACGACTATGTCCGAGTCGGTGACCCTTTGTTACATGCCTTGCAATACACGTTTAACATACATGGCGGTTTATGCTTACATGCCTTAAGCCGCTCTGGGACATGGCCCTTTATGAATTACTCTCATTAAACTACCATGTTCAACATGCTTCTGGGCTTGGCCCATGAACCGCCATTGGGTAACCCGGCCCCTCCTGGGCGGGTCATATCAAATACTTATATCCTGAACACCCATGGTAATGGGATTACTGTGTCCTGCTGGCTCACAGATTACTACAACAACAGTTGCATGTACAGGTAATGCGATGATCTAATGTGAGAGCGATGCTTACTTGTTTTAAGTTCTTCTTCTTCTTCTTCTTCTTCTTCTTCTTCTTCTTCTTCTTCTTCTTCTTCTTCTTCTTCTTCTTCTTCTTCTTCTTCTTCTTCTTCTTCTTCTTTGATCAAGGGGTATGTTCCGGTTCGGGAGCCCAGGATTAGCATGGTGGATGTCGTCCTTCTTTTTTCTTTTGATATCATCCATAGTCGGGTCCTACTCTTTTGTATGATGGTTGCTATGTATTGATGTATTTTTGTATTGATGTTGTCAGTTGTGGCAAGTGTAAGCCTTTATGTCGTATTCTCATCTATTCAGTACATGGTATGTTGTAATGATATCCATGTTGCTAAGCACTCAAAATGAGGTTGTGCCCCAATCATGATTTCATCACGTGATCAGGATATAATCGCATCTTGGGCACTACAAGTTGGTATTAGAGCCTTACTGACCTTAGGAGCCACCTTGATTGATGAAACTATTGGCGTTGTCAAGTCTATAAAAAACTATTTTGAGTCAAGTTATATATAGGAGAGTAGGAATTCTTTTTATTCCTTTTCGTCTTCGTCGCTCTGGCGAGGAATTATGACATAGGTGTTTTGATCCCACTACTCTTCCCCTTCAATTATTTTTCTTTTATTTAGAATCGCGCGCGTATTGTTGGGATCATTGTGATATTAGTGTGACGAGAATTCTGTCTTGGTGCCTCCCGGTTGTATGGATTGGACCCGGAGAGTTGAGCGCTGAGGTGTTGTCGTCATAGTGTTTATCATTTCAGTTTCGGAATACCAGAGGTCGCCAACATTCAAAAACTCTTATGTACTCTTTGTGGTGAGAGTAGTTTGGAACCACCCAGTACTGGGGAGAGCGATCAGATGTATTGCCACAACTATTATATCAGATGTTTTCCGAAGGTCTGAGGTACACGAATTTTTAGGTTTTGTTGGTGACGTGTTGACAGATGGATACAGTTGGAGCGTAGAATTCTGCTAGGAGTTGTGTGAGATATTTGTGGCTCCCTGTATCCCCTACACCAGATTTAATAACTCAAAAATTTCAGGATTTCTCAGGTGGGAACTCAAGTAGTTACCCAGGATATCTTCTAACCAATGCATGATATTAGGTTGGGGTCCAACGTCTAGTGGTTCGCTTGTCATGGTCGATTTTATAGTGGTCTCGTTGCGTCTTAAGGAGTCCTTGGATATGTCGACTCGGGGCGCTTCGCTTTCATTTCTGACGTTGGCTGTAACATCGTGCCTGGGGGGGGGGGGGGCTCAT
>LR738711.1:341149298-341451051 GCA_902687465.1 Secale cereale | reverse complement strand
GGGGGGGCTCATCACGAAAATTTGGATGGAATCTCTATCATATGTTTGTTCCGGCTTCTTTCGCATGCCAAATCCTTTGTTTTGTTTTGGATGTGGTATTCGAGTTGCTTCTATGTCAAGTGTTGATTCCATAACTTTCCTAAGCGGTGTTCTCATATTTCTATGGGAGTGCTAATTCTTCCTGATCATCGAGATTGTCATCACATTTTTTTCTCTAACTGTGTGCTTCTAGTCAAGATAATTCAATCTTGTTTTTCAATTGCAAGATCGACTCTCAAATTTTCTCAACAGTGTATATTCCAGCCGTCCCAAGTTGCTTAATCGAGTATCCATTATATTCATGTGAAGACGCTTCATTCTTTCCTTCAAAGTTCTTATTCGGTGATTCTCATGAAGATTCTAAGGAGGCTTCAAGTTCCTCATTCCTCATTCTCTTTTCTTCTCCGGAGAGTTCAATTGAATCTTTCGGTGTTGAGCATATCCCTTTCAATTGTCCAATGTTTTTGGCATACCTATTTTTTGGGAAACGTAGCATGTAATTTCAAAAAAATTCCTACGCCCACGCAAGATCTATCTTGGAGATACATAGCAATGAGAGGCTGAGAGTGTGTCTACGTACCCTCATAGACCAAAAGCGGAAGCTTTTGACAACGTGGTTGATGTAGTCAAACTTCTTCTAGCTCTAACCGATCAAGCACCGAATGTACGACACCTCTGAGTTCTACACACATTCAGCTCGATGACATCCCTCGTCCTCTTGATCCAGCAAGATGTCGAGGAAGTAGATGAGTTCGGTCAGCATGACGGCATGGTGACGGTGATGGTGAATTGATCTCCGCAGGGCTTCGCCTAAGCACCGCGAGAATATGACCGGGGTGTAAACTATGGAGGCGGGCGCCGCACACAGCTAAAAATTGATGTTATGTGTTCTAGGGCGCCCCCCTGACATATATATAGGTGGGAGGGAGAGGAACGCAGCCAGGGTTCGCCCCAAGTAGGATCCAAATCCTACTTGGGGTTTCCCAAGTGGCACCCCATCCTTCCATAAATCATCGGAGGGAAAAGGGAAGAGGGAAGAGAGAAGGAAGGGGGGCGAACCCCCTCTTCTCCTTCTCCTATTCGGCCTCCTGCCATAGGGGGGTGTGCCACCCCTTGGGGGCTGGTGTTGTAATGCCCAATATGCAACTATATCTCCTACGTGTCGAGGCACGACTTAGAGACATAAGTGCATTCTGCAATGATCGCAAGCATGGTATCTTTGCACAAATCATGTAAAAGTTCAGGGAAGAAAGTGTAAAATAGTTTTCTTACACTCGCCACGTCACACAATGAATACAATAGCATACATTCATCCAAATAACACAGGGTCCGACTATGGACGAAATCGAAACGAGAAAGATACCACAACACAATGCCTGATCGCCCCTAATAGGAACCACTACTGATCATCGGGATATGATACATGGTAATGACCACGCTCTTCATAGAACTCCCAGTGATGTTCTGATCCATCTTCTGCATCGTACTCGGCTGTACCTGCATCTGGTGTGTGTAGTAAACTATGAGCCACAAGGACTCAGCAATCCCGTTCCCGGGTATCAAAACTAACAAAGCCTTAGGTGGGGAAGGGGTAATAAAGTGGTTGCAGCGAGCACTAAGCAACTTGCTTACGAATTCACAGAGGGAAGAGAAAATGTGCCAACGGTCACCAATGATGACCAATAAGTGATCCTCGCTACTCACGTTCATACATAACCCCACCGTGTTCACTTCCAGAAGCCCTTCGGAAAGAGACCATCACGGTTACTCAGACAGGTAGCATATTCTTAAGGGTATGGTGTCAAGTTATCTACAACCGGATATTAACAAATTCACATCTGCCACATAACCGCTGGCACGACTTTCGAAAGTTCATATCCCTGCAGGAGTGTCCCAACTTAGCCCATCAAAAGGTCATGATCTGTAGAGTCGCAACTCCAAATTGGGAAAACCTGAGTATTCTCGGAATCCCGTGCTCAAGATATTTCGACAAAGGTAGAACTAATCCAGCAAGACCACCCGCCGTGTCGACACCCTGATAGTAGCCGCACGTATCTCGTATCAAGCCACGACCGGATAGGTCAGCCTACGGGGGTCAAACCTCGAGTTTCCCTGTGGTGGCCCCATAGTGTGCCCGTTTGGGACCAACACCATCAGCACTGGCCCCCCCTGTTTTGTAGAATTAAGAACCCGGGGACATGACCCCCTATGAAATTAATTAATTAAGTGTTTATTATGGGGCAAATTAAAACTAATGTTGGGCCTTGCTGGAAAAGATTTAAGAAGTGCGAATAATCAAGGGGGGCCCATAAACCCCAACCGTGTTATGAATGCAAAATCAAGGAACATAACACCGGTTTATCGGGTCCTAAGGTGGCATGAGAGGAACAAAACTACAAGCAGAACGCCAAGCCTTCCACCCATTATCAATATATATGTGCATTAATAAATAAGGTATATATTGTGTTATCCCAATAAAGAAGTCCAAACATGGAGCAATCTTCAAACTTTACCTGCAACTAACAATGCTATAAGAGGGGCGGAGAAAAAACATACTTAGCCAATCAACGGTTTGCTAGGAAGGCGGTTAGAGTGTTTCATGGCAACAGTAGGAGGTTGACAAACAGGAATAGGCATCGAGGCATATCTAAAGAGCGAGACAACTAGCATAGGCAAACATAGAGGTGCTATCGAGGAATGGTCATCTTGCGTGGGATTCCGCAAGGTAGAAGATCGAGTCCATGAAGTAGTCAAACAAATCCTCACAACTCCGGAACGAAACTGAAGCTAACGAGAGAAGCAAACCGGAAAGAATAAAACAACATGGTAAACACACATATCTTAACCATGGCATGATGCACAAACAAGTATGATGCATGTCCTGTTTAAAATGCATGGCATGGCAAAGTGCTCAAACAAAACTACAAATTAAGTGGAGATCAATATGCAACAAGTTGCATATTGACAAAACACCACATCCAATTATTTAGTTCCTCTCGTTCATATACACAACAATAATAAATGTTGATTAACATATCAAGGGGTGAAGCATGAGCAAACTACACTATCTAGTCATTTTAAATGAGGCCGGCAATAACAACAACAATTCCGGAAACTCCCCATGTGCATATTTATAAAATACTAAATCAAACAACCATTTAAACATTTAAAGGTTGTTATCATGATGCGAATGTCAAATGCAAGTTTTATACAATTTTTTATTAAAAGTTGACATGAGCAAGATATGGAGTATTTCGCCACAGTGGTGGAAAGGAAGGGTGCCACGGCGGCGATAACCGAGAATGATGCCACGGCAACATATCGGTTCCGGTAACTCATCGAGAGACCGGTGCAAAAGATTAAGGGCGGCGTGAGCGTGTCATGCAAGAAGGTGGGTGCTCCCAGTTACCCGGTTCCCACGGGCCGGTGGCAAGGCAAACGAGGGGCAAACATGTGACGATTCGGGCACGGTGCAAACAAGGGCATCTCATACAATAGAAGCATTCGTTCTCGGGTGTCGTCTCGCGGTATACCTTCGGAGCGTGCGTTTTGGGGTGGAACGAGTCATCGAGGGAAAGTAGCCGTTCATGTTCGTAGTCGTACACGTCGACGGTAGTTGTACTCATCTCTTCGTGGAAGTAGTGGTACTCGGTGACGGTAGTGGTACGCGGTTCGAGTTCGTTCGGGTCATCGGTAGAGGAACTTGACGTCCACGTGTCGACAGTAGTGGAACTTGGCGTTTTACAACCCGGTTCTTCGGCGACGGTAGTCGTACACAGGCCGTCAGGGAACTTGACGTTTTCGAAGGGGTACTTGCCGAACAACGTTGTCGTGGTACTTGGCGATTCCGAAAACGCGGTGAATGAACTTGGCGAGTCCATAGGCACCGATGGTGGTGTAGTCGTACTTGAGGTCCTCGTGCACTTGGGCGTCTCTGGAAGAGGAACTTGGTAGCAACAACGAGGGGGCAGCAAGATCTTCGGGTCATCGGCAACAAGGCAGGGCGACATGTGAGGAAGGAGAGGCGGGGTGCCACGAGCGGGAGGTTGGAGAGGCGCCTTGGCGCGGTGGAGATGATGCAGCAGCGGGCCCGGCGTGGTCGAAGGAGATGAGGAGGCCAGTCACGCTCGAGGACGAGGCTCCTGGCATGGTGGCGGTGTTTACCCGTGGGTGGAGGCGGGAGACCACGGCGCGGCGGCGGGCACGGAAGGTGGCGCGGGCCTCTTGGTGGTCTTCGACGGCGGCGAGGTGCGGAGGAGGTGAGGTGCAGCAAGTGGCTCGACGGTGAGCGCTCGTGGATGCGCGAGACGACATGGAGGAGGCTGTGACAGGGGCGGCGGAGTAGGCTATTTGGCTGGGGCGGCGCGGTCGTTCATGGTGGAGCAGGGAGCTTGGGGCGCCGACGCAGGGCCTCTCCCCTGCCTGGCGACGCGGGAGGAGGATGACGGGAAAGGAGAGGGGACGAGAGGGAGGTCAGGCGAAGGGGCATCGGGGATCTAGCGTTGCGCGGGTGTGTGATGTGTACGAGAGGGAGAGATGATGAGGGGAGAGGAATCGAGAGGAGAGGGAGATGGCGGCGCTGAGGATGAGAAGAGGGAGTGGGGGAGATCGAGAGGATGGGGCATCGGGCTAGGGTTAGGAAGGAGGCTGTTGGGCCAGCTCGCTGGGAGGCCTAGCTAGACCAGGGAGGCCGGCGGGTGGCCTGGGCCGGCTCTGCAGCTGCCAGAGAGAAGATAGGAAGAGGCCGGCTCGGTTGAGGGTTCCCTCTCTTCCATTTACAGAAAATGAAGAAATAAAAGAGAGAAAAAGAAGAGGTTTGGGAAGGAGAAGAGGGCATGGGGTTTATTTCCTGGAACTCACAAAAATGAGTTCGATCCAGGAAAATAGAAGTTGCCTGATAGAAAGATTTAAATTCAAATCCATTTGAATTTAAATTTGAATGATTTGAACTAGGGCAATATATAGAAGAGCCAAAAATGATGATTATTTTTGGAGGAACCTCGAAATAAGGGATAAGAATTGTGGACAAGATTTAAAGGTCAAACCCGAAGTAGAAAGACATGGGGAATATTTGCTAGTGTGTTTTGGGTGATTCCAAAGAATGGAATATTTATAATAGCTCCCTAAATATTGGGAGGGTATGTTTTAATGAGAATCACCATGTGAACAACCTCGATTTAAATAGATCAGAAGATCTACGCAATTTATTTAGTTGAGATGCAAATATTAATGACGTGATGGCATGAGGACAAGATGCAATGCAAAAATAAAAAGAAACAAGCAATTAAAATACACTGCGAAACCCGGAATAGCTGGAAGTCTTCTCGAGCATCGGTCTTGGGGCGTCATACATAGAATGATATTGTACCTGGCTCTGATACCAACTTGTAATGCCCAGTATGCGACTATTTCTCCTTTGTGTCGAGGCACGACTTAGAGACATAAGCGAATTCTGGAACGATCGTAAGCGTGGTATCTTTGCACAACTCATGTAAAAGTTCAGGGATGAAAGTGTAACATAGCCGGCTTACACTCGCCACATCATACAATGAATACAATAGCATACATTCATCCAAATAACACAGGGTCCGACTACGGAAGAAATCCAAACAAGAAAGATACCACAACACATGGCCTGATCGCCCCTAGTAGGAACCACTACTAATCGTGAGGATACGATACATAGTAACGACCACGCTCTTCATCGAACTCCCAGTGAAGTTCTGATCCATCTCCTGCATCGTACTCGGCTGTACCTGTATCTGGTGTGTGTAGTAACCTGTGAGCCACAAGGACTCAACAATCCCGTTCCCGGGTATCAAAACTAACAATGCCTTAGGTGGGGAAGTGGTAATAAAGTGGTTGCAGCAAGCACTAAGCAACTAGCTTACGAATTGAGTGTGGGAAGAGAAAATGCACCAACGGTCGCCAAAGATGATCAATAACTGATCCTAGCTACTCACGTTCATACATAACCCCACCGTGTTCAATTCCTGAAGCCCTTCGGAAAGAGAACATCATGGTTACTTACACAAGTAGTGTATTCTTAAGGATATTGTGTCAAGTTATCTACAACCGGATATTAACAAATTCCAATATGCCACATAACCGCGGGCACGGCTTTCGAAAGTTCATAACCCTGCAGCGGTATCACAACTTAGCACATCACAAGCTCACGATCTGCGGAGTCGCAACTCCAAATTGGGATGACCCGAGTGTTCTCGGAATCCCGTGCTCAAGATATTTCGACAATGGTAAAACTAATCCAGCAAGACCACCCGGCCTGCCGACATCCTGATAGTATCCGCACATATCTCGTCTCAGGCCACGGCCGGATAGGTCAGCCTACGGGAGCCAAACCTAGAGTTTTCACGTGGTGGCCCCGCAGTCTGCCCGTTTGGGACCAACACCATCAGCACTGGCCCCCCTGTTATGTAGAATTAAGAACCCGGGGACATGACCCCCCTATGAAATTAATTAATTAAGTTTTTATTATGAGGAAAATTAGAACCAATGTTGGGACTTGCTGGAAAAGCTTTAAGGAGTGCAAATTATCAAGGGGGGCCCATAAACCCCAACCGTGTTAGGAACGCAAAATCAAGGAACATAACACTGGTTTATCGGGTCCTAAGGTGGCATGAGTGGAACAAAACACCAAGCAGAAGGCCAACCATTTCACCCATTACCAATATATATATGCATTAGTAAATAAGGTATATATTGTGTTATCCCAATAAAGAAGTCCAAACATGCAGCAATCTTCAAACTTCACCTGCAACTAACAATGCTATAAGAGGGGCTGAGCAAAAGCGTACTTAGCCAATCAACGGTTTGCTAGGAAGGAGGTTAGAGTGTTTCATGGCAACAATAGGAGGCTGACAAACAAGAATAGGCATCGAGGCATATCTATAGAGCGAGACAACTAGCATAGGCAAACATAGAGGTGATATCGAGGAATGGTCATCTTGCCTAGGATTCCGCAAGGAAGAAGAACGAGTCCATGAAGTAGTCGAACAAATCCTCACAACTCCGGAACGAAGCCGAAGATAACGAGAGAAGCAAACTGGAAAGAAGCAAACAACATGGTAAACACACATATCATAACCATGGCATGATGCACAAACAAGTATGATGCATGTCCGATTTAAAATGCATGGCATGGCAAAGTGCTCAAACAAAACTACCAATTAAGTGGAGATCAATATCCAACAATTTGCATATTGACAAAACGCCACATTCAATTATTTAGTTCCTCTCGTTCATATATACAACAATATTAAATGTTGATTAACATGTCAAGGGGTGAAGCATGAGCTAATTACACTATCTAGTCATTTTAAATGAGGCCGGAAATAACAACAACAATTCCGGAAACTCCCCATGTGTATATTTAGCAAATATTAAAGCGGACAACAATTTAAACATTCAAAGGTTGTTATCATGATGCGAATGTCAAATGCAAGTTTTATACATTTTTTATAAAAAGTTGACATGAGCAAGATATGGAGTATTACGACACCGTGCTGGAAAGGAAGGGTGCCACGGCGGCGATAACCGAGAATGATGGCACGACAACATATCGGTTCCGGTTACTCATCGAGAGACCAGTGCAAAAGATGAAGGGCGGCATGAGCGTGTCATGCAAGAAGGTGGGTGCTCCTGGTTACCCGGTTCCCACGGGCCGGTGGTAAGGAAAACAAGGGGCAAACACACGATGATTCGGGCACGATGCAAACAAGGGCAACTCATACAACACAAGCATTCGTTCTCGGGTGTAGTCTCGTGGTATACCTTCGGAGCGTGCGTTTCGGGGTGGAACAAGTCGTCGAGGGGAAGTAGCCTTTCACGTTCGTAGTCATACACGTCGATGGTAGTCGTACTCATCTCGTCGTGGAATTAGTGTTACTCGGCGACGGTAGTGGTAGACGGTTCGAGTTCGTTTGGGTCATCGGTAGAGGAACTTGACATCCACGGGTCGACGGTAGTGGAACTTGGCGTTTTACAACCCAGTTCTTCGGCGACGGTAGTTGTACAAAGGGCGTTGGGGAACTTGATGTTTTCAAAGGGGTACTTGGCGAACAACGTATTCATGGTACTTGGCGATTCCGGAAATGCGGTAAATGAACTTGGCGAGTCCATAAGCGGCGATGGTGGTGTAGTCGTACTTGAGGTCCTCGTGCACTTGGGCGTCTCTAGAAGAGGAACTTGGCATCAACAAAGAGGGGGCAGCAAGATCTTCGGGTCATCGGCAACAAGGCAGGGCGATGTGGGAGGAAGCAGATGCGGGGCGCCACAAGCGAAAGGTTGGAGAGGCGCCTTGGCACGGTGGAGATGACGCAGCTGCTAGCCCGGCGTGGTTGAAGGAGCTGAGGAGGCCAGCCGCGCTCAGGGTCGAGGCTCCTGGCACGATGGCAGTGTTGACCCGTGGCTGGAGGCGGCAGACCACGGCGCGGCGGCAAGCACAGAAGGTGGCGCGGGCCTCCTGGTGGTCTTCGACGGCGGTGGGGCGCGGAGGAGGTGTGGTGGAGCAGATGGCTCGGCGGTGAGCGCTCATGGAGGCACGGGACGATGAGGAGGAGGCCGCGACAAGGGCGGCGGAGCAGGCTATTTGGCTGGGGCGACACGGTCCTTCATGGCGGAGCAGGGAGCTTGGGGCGCCGACACAGGGCCTCTCCCTTGCCTGGCAACGCAAGAGGAGGACGACGGGGAAGGAGAGGGGACGAGAGGGAGGTCAGGCGCAGGGGCATCGGGGATCTGGCGCTGTGCGGGTGCACGAGGTGTTTGAGAGGGAGAGATGACGAGGGGAGAGGAATCAAGAGGAGAGGGAGATGGCGGCGCTGTGTATGAGGAGAGGGAGCGGGGGAGATCGAGAGGATGGGGGATCGGGCTAGGGTTAGGGAAGAGGCTGTTGGGCCGGCTCGCTGGGAGGCCCAGCTGGACCAGCGAGGCTAGCGGGTGGCCTGGGCCGGCTCTGCAGCTGCCAAAGAGAAGATAGGAAGAGGCCGGCCCGGTTGAGGGTTCTCTCTCTTCCATTTACACAAGAAGAAGAAAGAAAAGAGAGAAAAAGAAGAGGTTAGGAAAGGAGAAGAGCGCATGGGGTTTATTTCCTCAAACTCACAAAAATGAGTTCGATCCAGGAAAATACAAGTTGCCTGATAGAAAGATTTAAATTCAAATCACATTGAATTTAAATTCGAATGATTTCAACTAGGACAATATTTAGAAGAGCCATTAATGATGAGTATTTTTGGAGGAACCTCAAAATAAGGGATAAGAATTGTGGACAAGATTTGAAGGTCAAAGCAGAAGTAGAAAGACATGGGGAATAATTGCAAGTGTGTTTTGGGTGATTCCAAAGAATGGAATATTTATAATAGCTCCCTAAATATTGGGTGGGTATGTTTTAAAGAGAATCACCATGTGAACTCCCTCGATTTAAATAGATCAGAAGATCTACACAATTTATTTAGTTGAGATGCAAAGATTAATGACATGATTGCATGATGACATGATGCAATGCAAAAATAAAAAGAACCAAGCTAATAAAAAACATGACGAAACCCGGAATAGCTGGAAGTATTCTCGAGCATCGGTCTTGGGGTGTCACAGGTGCGCTCCCCTCTCATGGCCCAATAGGCCCAATACTCTCCCAGGGTTGACCGGTACCCCCTCCGATGACCCGATATGTACTCGTTGCCCTCCGGAACTCATCCGGTGTCTGAATATCATCGTCCTATATATAAATCTTTACATCTCGACCATTTCGAGACTCCTCATCATGTCCGTAATCTCATCTGGGACTCCGAACAACATTCGGTCACCAAATCACATAACTCATATAATACTATATCATCAACGAACGTTAAGCATGACGACCCTACGGGTTCGAGAACTATGTAGACATGACCGAGACACCTCTTTGGTAAATAACCAATAACGGAACCTGGATGCCCATATTGGATCCCAGATATTCTACAAATATATTTATCGATCAAACCGTTATGACAACATACACAATTCTCTTTATTCTTCGGTACGTTACTTGCCCGAGATTCGATTGTTGGTATCTCTATACCTAGTTCAATCTCGTTATTGGCAAGTCTGTTTACTCGGTCATAATACATCATACTAGAACTAACTCATTAGTCACTTTGCTTGCAAGACTTCTCATGATGCGTATTACCGAGAGGGCCTAGAGATACCTCTCCGATACTCGAAGTGACAAATCCTAATCTCGATCTATTCCATCTCAACAAACATCTTCAGAGATACCTATAGAGCATCGTTATAATCACCCAGTTACATTGTGACATTTGATAGCACACATGGCATTCCTCCGGTATTCGGGGGTTGCATAATCTCATAGTCAAAGGAATATGTATTTGACATGAAGAAAGCAATAGCAGTAAAACTGAACGATCATTATGCTAAGATAACGGATGGGTCTTGTCCATCACATCATGCTCATAATGATGTGATCCTGTTATCAAATTACAACTCATGTTCATGGTTAGGAAACCATAACCATCTTTGATTGATGAGCTAGTCTAGTAGAGGCTTACTAGGGACACAGTATTTGTTTATGTATTCACATATGTATTTAGATTTCCGGTCAATAAAATTTTAGCATGAATAGTAAACCTTTATCACGATTAAGGAAATATAATAATAACCATTTTATTATTGCCTCTCGGGCATATTTCCATCAGTCTCCCACTTGCACTAGAGTCAATAATATAGCTCACATCGCCATGTGATTAACACCCAAAAGAGTTTAGTAGATTCAATAATTTAGTTCACAACGCCATGTGATTAACACTCATAGTTCTCATCACCGTGTCATTGACATCGAAAGAGTTTACTATAGTCAATAATCTAGTTCACATCGCCATTTGATTAACACTCATAGTTCACATCGCCATGTGACTAACATCCAAAGAGTTTACTAGAGTCAATAATCTAGTTCACATCGTTTATGTGAGTAACACTCTAAGGTATGATCATGTTTTTCTTGTGAGAGATTTTTCATTCAACGAGTCTGCAACATTCAGATCCATGTGTACATTGCAAATTTCCCTGTCTACAATGCTCTACATAGAGCTACTCTAGCTAATTGCTCCTACATTCAATACACATCCACATTGATTCTCGGAGTCATCTGGATTAGTGTTAAAGCTTGCATCGGCGTAACCCTTTACGACGAACTCTTTATCACCTCCATAAGTGAGAAACATTTCCTTATTCGACTAAGGATAATTTCGCCCGATGTCCATTGATCTACTCCTGGATTACGTAATGTTGTACCCCCTTGCCATAAATGTGGCAAGGCACACATTTAGTTTGGTACACAACATGGCATGCTTTATAGAACCTATGGCTAAGGCATAGGGAATGACTTTCATTCTCTCTCTATTTTTCTGCCTTGGTATGGCTTTGAGTCAACTTCGTGCCTTACAACTCAAGCAAAAACTCCTTCTTTGACTGATCCATTTTAAACTCCTTCAAAATCTTATGAAGATATGTACTCATCGAAAGTCTTATCAAGAGGCTTGATCTATCTCTATAGATCTTGATGCCCAATATGTAAGCATCTTCACCGAGGTCTTTCTTTGAAAAAACTCCTTTCAAACACTCCTTTTATGCTTTCAAGAAAATTATCCATCATTTCCGATCAATAATATGTCATTCACGTATGCTTATCAGAAAGGCTGCAGTGCTCCCACGCACTTTCTTTTAAATACAGGCTTCTCCGAATGTCTATATAAAACCATATGCTTTGATCACTTCATCAAAGCGTATATTCCAACTCCGAGATGCTTGCACCAGCCCGTAGATGGATCGCTGGAGCTTGCACACTTTGTTGGCACCTTTAGGATTGACAAAACCTTCTGGTTGCATCATATACACATCTTCTTTAAGAAATCCATTAAGGAATGCAATTTTGACGTCCATTTGCCAAATTTCATAATCATAAAATGCGACAATTGCTAACATGATGGGGACAGACTTAAGCATCGCTACGGGTGAGAAAGTCTCATCGTAGTCAACTCCTTGAACTTGTCAAAAACTTGTCGCGACAAGTTGATCTTTGTAGACAGTAACATTACCATTAGGGCCAGTCTTCTTTTTGAAGATCCATTTATTCTCCAGGGCTCACCGATCATCAGGCAAGTCCACCAAACTCCACACTTTGTTCTCATACATGGATCCTATCTCAGATTTCATGGCCTCAAGCCATTTATCAGAATCTGGGCTCATCATAGCTTCTGCATAGTTTGTAGGTTCGTCATAGTCTAGTATCATGACTTCCAGAACAGGAGTACCATACCACTCTGGTGCAGATCATGCTCTGGTTGACCTACGCGGTTCGGTAGTAACTTGATCTGAAGTTTCATGATCATCATCATTAGCTTCCTCTCTAATTGGTGTATGCATCACGGGAACGGTTTTATGTGATGAGCAACTTTCCAATTCTAGAGAAGGTACAATTACCTCATCATGTTATACTTTCCTCCCACTCACTTCTTTCGAGATAAACTCCTTCTCTAGAAATGTTCCATTTTTGGCAACAAAGATCTTGCCTTCAGGTCTATGGTAGAAGGTCTACCCAATTGTTTCCTTAGGGTATCCTATGAAGACACACTTCTCCAAATTGGGTTCGAGCTTATCAGGCTGAAGCCTTTTCACATAAGTGTAGCAACCCCAAATTTTAAGAAACGACAGCTTATATATCTTGACAAACCACAATTCATATGGTGTCGTCTCAACGAATTTAGACAGTGCCCTATTTAATGTGAATCCAGCTGTCTCTAATGCATAACCCCAAAACGATAGTGGTAAATCTCTAATAAACTACGGCTACGGCGTTTGAACACACCATTACGCCGTGGTGTTCTAGGTGGCATGAGCTGTGAAACTATTCCACATTTTTTAAATGAAGGCCAAACTCGTAACTCAAATATTCACCTCCGCGATCATATCGTAGAAACTTTATTTTCTTATTATGATGATTCTCTACTTCACTTTGAAATTCTTTAAACTTTTCAAATGTTTCAGACTTGTGTTTCATTAACTAGATATACCCATATCTGTTGAAATCATCTGTGAAGATCAGAAAATAACGATACCCGCCACGTGCTTCAACACTCATCGGACAACATACATCGGTATGTATTATTTCCAATAAGTCATTAGCTCGCTCGATTGTTCCGGAGAACGGAGTTTTAGTCATCTTGCCATTAGGCATGGTTTGCAAGTACCAAATGATTCATAATCAAGTGATTACAAAAGTCCATCAGCATGGAGTTTCTGCATGCGCTTTACACCAATATGACCTAAATGGCAGTGCCACAAGTATGTTGCACTATCATTATCAACTATGTATCTTTTGTCTTCAATATTCTTAATATGTGTATTACTATGATCGAGATTCACTACACCATTCACCTTGGGTGTATGACCATAGAAAGTTTTATTCATGCAAATAGAATAACAATTATTCTCTGACTTAAATGAATAACCGTGTTGCAATAAACACGATCCTGTCTTGTTCATGCTCAACTCAAATACCAAATAACATTTATTCATGTTTAACACTAATCCCGAAAGTAAAGAGAGTGTGCGATGATGACCATATCAATCTTGGAACTACTTCCAACACACATCCTCACCTCACCCTCAACTAGTCTCATTTATTCTGCAACTCCTATTTCGAGTTACTAATCTTAGCAACCGAACAAGTATCAAATATCCAGGAGCTACTACGAGCACTAGTAAGGCACACATCAATAACATGTATATCAAATATACCTTTGTTCACTTTCTTATCCTTCTTATCCGCCAAGTATTTTTGGGGTAGTTCCGCTTCAAGTGACCATTTCCTTTGCAATAGAAGCACTTAGTTTCAGGCTTGGGTCTAGCTTTGGGCTTCTTCTCGGGAGTGGCAACTTGCTTGCCATTTTTCTTGATGTTCCCTTTCTTTCCCTGCCCTTTTTCTTGAAACTAGTGGTCTTGTTAACCATCAACACTTGATGCTCTTTCTTGATTTCTAGCTTCGCGGATTTCAGCATCACGAAGAGCTTCGGGAATTCATAATCCCTTGCATATTATAGTTCATCTGGAAGTTCTAGTAGCTTGGTGACAGTGACTAGAGAACACTGTCAATCACTATCTTATCTAGAAGATTAACTCCCACTTGATTCATGTGATTGTAGTACCAAGAAATTCTGAGCACATGCTCATTAGCTGAGCTATTCTCCTCCATCTTGTGGGCAAAGTACTTTTCAGAGGTCTCATACCTCTCGACATGGGCATGAGTCTAAAATACCAATTTCAGCTATTGGAACATCTCATATGCTCCGTGGCATTCAAAACATTATTGAAGTCACATTTCTAAACCTTAAAGGATGGTGCACTAAACTATCAAGTAGTCATCATGTCGAGCTTGCCAAACGTTCATAACGTCAGCATCAGCTCCTGCCACTGGTTAATCACCTAGCGGTGCATCAAGGACATAATTCTTCTATGCCGCAATGAGGATAATCTTCAGATCACAAACCTAGTCTGCATCATTGCTACTAACATCTTTCAAATTAGTTTTCTCTAGGAACATATCAAAAACAGGGGAGCTAAATCGTGAGCTATTGATCTACCACATAGCTATGCAAATTCTATCATGACTAAGTTCATGATAAATTAAGTTCAATTAATCAAATTACTAAAGAACTTCCATTTAGATATACACCCCTCAAGTAATCTAAATGATACGTGATCCAAATAAACTAAACCATGTCCGATCATCATGAGAGATGGAGTAGTCATCAATTGTAATGCCCCAAATGTAACAATTCCATTTATGGCAATATATGCAATGTTGACTTCATCAATTCCATTCTGGGCTCTTCCTTCATTTCTGGTATCTTCGTTTTGCTGTGTGCGTGTGTGCATATCATCCATGTCATGTCATCATGTGCATTGCATTGCATTCGTGTGGCCACTAGCACCCGGTCATGCTCGTCTCTTCCCGTTGCCTGTTTCGAGTTTCGACACTCACACACGTGCCTGTGGCACCTCCGAGTCCTTCTTTCGTATGTGGCCGTAGAACGTTCTCAGAATGAGGTGAGACTTGTCGTACGTTGTTGTTTTAGTACGTGAAGACCGCCTATCAAGTTTCGTCGCGTTTGGAGGTCGTTTGATACTCCAATGGTTAACCTCGTGGGCTAAAAGCTCCTCTACCTCTTGGCCCAACACCCCTCCACAACAGCCCACTAACCCAGCACAACCACTCCACTCCTCTTTGTCGTCGGATCGTAATCGTGTGGGTGGAACCCACACCCCATTTGGACACTCCTAGCTCTCAGAATCTATAAATAGGCCTCCCCGCGTCCATTTTCGGGCGAAACCCTAGCTCCCTTCCTCCTCCGCGCGCCGCACGTGTCCGTGCCGCCGCCGGACGTGTCCGCCATTGCCAGCCACGTCGCTCCGGCCAACCGGGCGACGACACATCAGCAGGGCGCCCCCTCCGGCCAACCCGCAGTCTCCACGTCACCGCTCCCTCCCGCTTCTCTCTCCTCCGCCACCGCGCGGCCCGCAGGGCCCAGAGCCAGCCCGCCCGGCCCGCGCGTCCGCCGCCGCCTTCGCCTCTCGCCCCGAGCGCCTCGGCCGCTCCGCCTTCCGCCACTGCGGCTCGGCCCCTCGCCGCTCAGCAGGCCCGTCGCCGCCGTCGGCCGTCTGCTCCCTCGCCGGGCTCCCGCCGACCAGCCGCCACCACCGCCTCGCGGATCTCCGCCGACACGCCTCCACGCTTCGTCCCCGCCGCCGGGTTGCGTCACCGCCGCTGGTCGGACGTCGCCGCCCCTCCTGCCGGTCGTCGCCGACCCTCGCCGCCATAGGTCCTTGCCTCCGCTGTCGGAGCCAGACCCGATCCAGATCCGGATCCGCGGGGTGGATCAGATCAACCCATCCCGCAATCCAAACGCCTCCTCCAGTGCTCCGTCCTCCAAGCAACAACAAGCACCCAAGTGGTCGTGGATTCTCCCACCCACCCAACCCAAGCAACCTTCCAAGCCTCAGTTCCAAGCTCCAAGACTAAGTGTACCTTATCAACGGCGTCTTTCAGAAGTTACTTGCAACAAGTGAGGCCAGAAGGGTCACTAAGCAAACAAGTGTACTCAAAGGCGCCTTCCGCCTCCTTACTACTTCTCGAGCTTGCGTTCTATTCCCTCGCAGAGGAAAGAGAGATGCAGCATGGTAGCGTAAGTATTTCCCTCAGTTTTTGAGAACCAAGGTATCAATCTAGTAAGAGACCACGCGTGAGTCCCTCGCACCTGCACAAACAAATAAGAACTTCGCAGCCAACGCGATAAGGGGTTGTCAATCCCTTTACGGTCACTTACGAAAGTGAGATCTGATAGAGATGATAGTTTATATTTTTTGTATTTTTGCTTATAAGAACATAAAATAAAAGCGGAAAAAGTAAAGTAGATGTAGATTGATATGTTGAGAATACACCCGGGGGCCATAGTGTTGTCTCGTGGCTTCTCTCATGAAAGCGATATTCTACGGCGGGTAAAAAAATTACTATCGAGCAATTGATAGAAAAGCGAATAATTATGAGACTATATAGGCATGATCATTGTATATAGGCATCACATCCGAGACAAGTAGACCGACTCCTACCTGCATCTACTACTATTACTCCACACATCTACTACTATTACTCCACATGTCATAAGAACAGAGTAATGCCTTAAGCAAGATGACATGATGTAGAGGGATAAACTCAAGCAATATGATATAAACCCCATCTTTTTATCCTCGATGGTAAGAATACATTACGTGCCTTGCTACCCTTACTGTCACTGGGAAAGGACACCGCAAGATTGAACCCAAAGCCAAGCACTTGCAAGGATATTATGAGCACACATAAAGAGTTCAGAAAAGAATCAAATATTTCTCATATATAATTTTGATCATAAACCCACAATTCATCGGATCGCGACAAACACACCGCAAAAAGAGATTACATCGAATAGATCTCCTCGAAGACCGAGAAGAACTTTGTATTGAGATAAAAAGAGAGAGAAGAAGCCATCTAGATACTTGCTGTGGGCCCAAAGGTCTGTGGTAAACTACTCACAACTCATGGTGAGGCGATGATGATGATGATTTAGAAGCATTCCGTGGTAGATCCCCCCTCCGGCGGAGCTCCGGAACAGGCCCCAAGATGGGATCTCACGGGAACAGAAGGTTACTGCGGTGGAATTAGGGTTTTCTCTATTCGTGTGTTGGTTTCGGGGTACGTAGGCTTATATAGGAGGAAGGAGGGCACCGGGGGCCTCACGAGGGACCCATAGGGCAGGGAGCGCGCCCCCCACCCTCGTGGGCACCTCGTGGCCCCTACTCCGTTGTTCTCAAGTCTCCTGTGCGTGATTTTCTCCAAAAATATCTCTCCCGAAGGTTTCATTCCATTTGGACTCTGTTTGATATTCCTTTTCTGCAAAACCCTCAAACAGGCAAAAAACAACAATCTGGACTAGGCCTTTGGGTTAGTAGGTTAGTCCCAAAAATAATATAAAAGTGTATGACAAATCCCATTAAACATCCAAAACATCATAAATAATATCATGGAACAATAAAAAAAATATAGATACGTTGGAGACGTATCAAGCATCCCCAAGCTTAATTCGTGCTCATCCACGAGTAGGTAAATGATAACAATAGAATTTTTGATGTGGAATGCTAACCAACATAGTTTTTCAATGTAATTCTCTTAATTGTGGCATGAATGTTCAGATCTGAGAGATTCAATATAAAAGTCTGTATTGACATAAGAAATAATAATACTTCAAGCATACTAACAAAGCAATCATGTCTTCTCAAAATACTATGGCTAAAGAAAGTTATCCCTACAAAATCATATAGTCTGGCTATGCTCCCTCTTCATCACATGAAATATTCATATCATGCACAACCCCGATTTCAACCAAGCACTTGTTTTCATAATCTATTCTTTCAAACCTTTCAACTTTCACACAATACATGAGCGTGAGCCATGGACATAGCACTATGGGTGGAATAGAGAGGTGGTTGTGGAGAAGACAAAAAGGAGGGAGATAGTCTCACACCGATTAGGCGTATCAACGGGCTATGAAGATGCCCATCAATAGATATCAATGTGAGTGAGTAGGGATTGCCATGCAGCGGATGCACCAGAGCTAAATATGTATGAAAGCTCAACAAAAGAAATTAGTGGGTGTGCATCCAACTTGCTTCCTCACGAAGACCTAGGGCATTCGAGGAAGCGCATCATTGGAATATACAAGCCAAGTTCTATAATGGAAATTCCCACTAATATATTAAAGTGACTAAACATGAGACTCTCTATCATGAAGAACATGGTGCTACTTTGAAGCACAAGTGTGGAAAAAGATAGTAGCAATTTTCCCTTTTTCTTTTTCTTTTTCTTTTTTTTTGAGCCTTTCTTTTCTTTGGCCTCCCCCCCTTTTTTTGTGGAGGGGCTTTATTGATTTAGCCTTTCCTACCATGGGACAATGCTCTAATAATGATGATCATCACACTTTCATTGAATTACAACTCCATATTACAACTCGATACTAGAACAAGTATGACTCTATATGAATGCCTCCGGCGGTGTACTGGGATGTGCAATGAATCAAGAGTGACATGTATGAAAAATTATGCGTGGTGGCTTTGCCACAAATACGATGTCAACTATATGATCATGCATGGCAATATGACAATATGATGCGCGTCATATGAACTGAACGGTGGAAAGTTGCATGGTAATATATCTCGGAATGGCTATGGAAATGCCATGATAGGTAGGTATGGTGGCTGTTTTGAGGAATCATATGGTGGCTGTTTTGAGGAAGGATATATAGTGGGTGTGTGGTACCGACGAAAGTTGTGCTATACAAGAGAGGCTAGCAATGGTGGAAGGGTGAGAGTGCGTATAATCCATGGACTCAACATTAGTCATAAGAACTCAATGCATGCTCCTAGGGGAGGTTGGTAGGAGTTAACCATCGCGCGCCCCCGACCTCCACACGAAGGTTGGCACTTTAGAAATACCTCATGCTCTAACTTCGTCACATCGCGGTTCACCATATGTGCATGCTACGGGAATCGCTAACCTTAACACAAGTATTTCTCGATTTCATAATAACTCCACTAGCATGACTCTAATATCAGTATCCTCATATCTCAAAACATTTATCAAGCATCCAACTTCTCTTCATATTCAATGCACTTAGTGTGAAAGTTTTTAGTACATTGATATTGGATGTCTATCATGTGAAGACTAGTTTTTAGCCTAAACACATTACCATGCTGTTTTAATAGACTCTCAAATGGATATAAGTGAAGCATGAGAGTTCAACAATTTCTTCAAAATATTATCAGCACCGTGCTAAAAAAGATATAAGTGAAGCACTAGAGCAAAAACTATTCAACTCAAAAGATATAAGTGAAGCACATAGAGTGTTCTAACAATTAGTAGGCCATATTTAAATCTCTCAACTAGGTGTGTCCAGCAAGGATAATTGTGGCAAACTAACAAGCAAAGACTCAAATTATACAAGACGCTCCAAGCAAAACACATATCATGTGGTGAATACAAATATAGCTCCAAGTATAGTTACCCAGGGATGAAGACGAAAGAGGGGATGCCTTCCCAGGGCATCCCCAAGATTAGCCTTTTGGTTGTCCTTGAATTTTACTTGGGGTGCCTTGGGCATCCCCAAGCTTAGGCCCTTTCTACTCTTTGTTCCATAGTTCAACAAAGTAATACTCAAAACTTGAAAACTTCACAACACAAAACTTAGACAAAAATCTCGTGAGCTCCGTTAGTATAAGAAAGCAAACCACTACTCAAAGGTACTGCAATGAATTCATTCCTTGTTTATATTGGTGTTAAACCTACTGTATTACAACTTCTCTATGGTTCATACTTCCCAATATTACTCATAGATGCATTGAAATAAGCAAATAACACACGAAAAACAGAATCTGTCAAAAACATAACAGCCTCTAGTAATCTGCAGGTTTCGCATACTTTTGTAACTCCAAAAAATTCAAACTAAATTGGTAAACGTGGGGATTTGTCTATTAATCATCTTCAAAAAGAATCAACTAAATAGCACGCTCTAGTAAAATCTGATGACCATTCTAGCGAGCGCTAACGATTCTGTTTTTCACAGCAAGATCACATAAACTTCACACAAGTCTTCCCAAAGGTTCTACTTGGCACAAACACTAAACAAAACACAAAACCACATCTAAACAGAATCTAGATGCAATATTTATTCCCTAACAGCAGCAAAAAGAAAAAATATAAAATTGGGTTGGCTCCCAACAAGCGCTATCATTTTACGCCCCTAGCTAGACACGAAACATGATAGATCTAGGAATTGACATCTTTGGAAGGCAATCCATAAGTGGCTCTCATAATAGATTCATATCTTAATTTGATTTTCTTTCTAGGAAAGTGTTCCATGCCTTTCTTTAATGGAAATTGGAATATAATATTTCCTTCCTTCATATCAATAATTGCACCAATCGTTCTAAGGAAAGGTCTACCAACGATAATAGGACATGAAGGATTGCAATCTATATCAAGAACAATGAAATCTAAGGGCACATAATTCCTATTGGCAACAATAAGAACATCATTAATCCTTCCCATAGGTTTCTTAATAGTGGAATATGCAAGATGCAAATTCAAAGAACAATCATCAAGCTCATGGAAACCTAACAAATCACACAATTTTTTTGGGATAGTGGAGACACTTGCACCCAAATCACACAAAGCATAGCATTCATGATCTTTTTTTAATAGTAGGTTCCCACTCATCATAAAGCTTTCTAGGGATAGAAACTTCTAACTCAAGTTTTTTCTTCATAAGATTGCATCAAAGCATCAACTATGTTGTCGGGGGAAACTGTCCGCCACGAACACCTATGGGACCGGAGCCCCTTGTCTGTGCGGTAAGAGGGCGGAGGGAGCACGAAGAGCAGATCGTAGTGAACACGCGGGCAGTTTACCCAGGTTCGGGCCGCGGTGGACGCGTAAAACCCTACTCCTGCTTAGTTTGTATTGAGTTGGAGAGCTCGGGAGCTTGAAGAACTAGCTACACCGAGCGTATGAGCGATCTAGGTTCCGAACCCTTTCTACGTTGCGCATGGGCCTCCTTTTATAGTGCAAGGGGTCACCGACAGGTGTCAACGTAGGAGAAAGGGGTAAAAACGTAAAAGAGGTGGTAGTTGTAACAGTGCGGGAATAGTGGAGCTACAGTGCGTGAACAGTGGTCGCTACCTACTTTGACAGTGGGGGACAAGGGCATTTAATGCCCGTCGCCGTCGACCCCAAAAGCTCCCGCCCTTGCGTCTCCGTTCGCCACGGCGATGGCTTCGCCTCCGTGGAGTGCCACCGTGTCCCCCAGGCTGCACAGCTATCCGCCACGCGTCCCTGGAATGGCCCCAGGGCGACGCGTGGGCCGATGAGCTGGAGCGCGGGCACATAGCGCAACTCTCCCGGCAAGCACCTTGCCGGGGTCTTGACCTTGCCGGGCCCGGGAGCTTGCCGGGCTCTGAAGCTTGTCGCTCCCCGGTCCCTCGCCGGGACGCATATAGCGCCGAGGCGTGTCTTCTATGACGTAATCTTCTAGTCTTCCTGGCAAGCTCCTCTTGCCAGGGCCTTGCGTGAGTGAGGTAACCTTGAGCCTGGAACGGCCTTCCCGGCAAGCTCCGCTTGCCGGGGTCTCGATCTTCTGTCTTGTATACTTTGTTTTTGAATGGTTTGACATGGAGCAGGAAGGTCTCCGGCGAGCACGTGGTAAACCCTGCCGCGGGAAGCTGCAACTGCCCGTGCACAAGTTGGGGTACTGAGGCACCCCTACCTTAGTACACCGACAGGAGCCCCCGGGCCTGGGCCACACACGGTACCGAGCGCTGTTGGGCCAGGCCCAAAACAGTGCACGGGCACACGCGGCCCACGTCGTGCCGAATCCACTTCCGCATCCGCCGCATCCCCCCGTAACGGCACGCGTCGATTGCGGCGTCGTGGGATGGGACGTGCCCACGTTCTTTTAATGGAAAGAGCGAAACGCCCCCCACTTCCCCATAAAAGCAGAGGAAGCAGGAGCGGTTCCCCTCCTTACGCTTTCATTGCATCCTCTTCCACCTCCAGAGATCCCCTTTGCGCTCCGCCTCCACACCTCCGCCGCCGCCGTCTGCACCTCCGGCGCCGCCGGGCTCTTCATCCCCCTTCCTCCGCCGCCTCCGCCATGGCCCCGAAGACCGAGAAGGCGAAGGCGGAGAAGGCCAAGAAGGATAAATCAGAGCAAGCGGCGAGGCTTACCGCGTATCGGAAGCGGAACCTCGTCTTCCCGCCGAGGCTCAGCACGCGGGAGCTCTGGAACAAGTATTACTTGTTCTGGTCCAAGGGAACCAAGACGCACCCCCGCACTCGAGCTTACCCGGCCGCCGCCAAGGACAACTACCCCGGCGGGTAGTATTTCTTCGCAGCCTTCTTCCACTACGGTCTTTGCCCTCCTTTTTCTGAATTCTTTTGCGACATAATGCACACCTACGGCCTCCACCTTCTTGACTTCACCCCCAACGCCATCCTCACAATCGCGGTCTTCGCACACATGTGCGAAAACTATATAGGAATACACCCAAACGTAGCGCTGTTTAGGCACTTCTTCACCCCCAGAGCAGAAGCCGGCGCCCCCCTCTCCGGAGGAATATCTTGGGTTTTTCGTCTGAACAAGAAGGAGTCCTAATTGCCGGGGGAGCTCCGCGGCAAGTGGGAGGAATGGCGTGCTGATTGGTGCTGGATTGTCGAGGACCAGCCGCAATCCTTCACCGCGCCGCGCACAACGCCCATCGTGCGCGGCAGGGATTGGAGCGAGCTGGATTCGGACGACAACAAGCTTGACATCGCCCTCATCAGGATTCTGCGTCTCCGGGTAGCTAGGCTGTCTGTCGCAGAAGTAGGCACAGACTTCCTCCGCCGCCGCATCGCCCCTCTCCAAGACAGGAAAAGGCCGGCCTGGGAGTACGGCAACTCGGCGGATATCATGAGGCTGCGACCCGGGCTCAACTTTAACTTCACGTCGCTGGAGCTGAAGGGGATGGTCCGGGAGCTGTTTAAGCACGACCCAGCCCACCCGGAATGGTTCAGGGGTCCCCGGGGAGTGGTGCCCCTCTGCAACAGCACAGCCAGGGACAATCTTCGCGCCATGATGCCCGCGTGCGACTCGCACGGCGTCGACCGCACGTGGATCGCGCCCAAGCCGGACGTCATCTTGAATCTCTTCGACAACCTGGTGGAGGTGGCGAAGAACAAGAACGAGACCCGGGAGCTGACACGGGACACCATCGACCAAGAGATAGCGTACATAGCTTCTCGGGTCGAAGAGGCCGCTGCAGCCGCAGCGGCAGGAGAGTTCGGCTACACGCCCGAGGAGGCAGATGCCGCGGAAGCGTCCTGCCAACCGGAGGAGGCGGAGATCTGCAGGCTACTGAAGCTGCCTCCCGACGAGCTCGCCGGAGTCCCATCCTTGAGGCACTCCGGGATCATCGGAATCCAGACGGAGGCCGCGGCGAGAGGCAACGCCGCCGGAGGGAACAGGGGCGCCGCAGGGAGCGGAGGCGCCGGAGGGAGCGGAGGCGCCGGAGGGAAAGAGGCCGCAGCGCAGGGCGCCGGACCCGAACGCTGCTCCGAGGAGCAGCCCCCAGCGCAGCCCCAGCGTAAGTCTGGATTCTGTACTTTCGCTCGTCGGGCGCGCTTGGAGATTTTGTCTTGTTCCAATATCTTGATGTTTTTGTCTTGACTTGTGCAGAGGTGGAGCCACAGCCGCAGGAGCGTCCGGAGGTCGCCCCCGAGGAGCCACAGGCCCCGCCGTCCCCGCCAAGGCCGAACTCCCCGGCAAGGGAGAGCGCTCCGCCAAGGGCGGGTACTCCGCCAAGGGCGAGTACCCCGCCAATGGCGAGCAGCCCGGCGAGGGCGGCCACTCCGCCAAGGCAGAGCTCCCCGGCAAGGGAGCCCGCCGCTGACGACGTCCGCCAAGGTAGGTTCTGTAACTTTGTCTTCTTGGAGTTGTCTCTTTTTGGATATTTGCTTGAACTCTTTTTTGCTTCTTCTTCTTCTAGATCCTCCTCCCCCCGAGCAGATGGAGACGGAGGTCATCATCATCGAGGAGGAGGGCGCGCAGGGCGGCGGCGGCGACGCCCCTGTCGCCGAGGACACGGCGGGAGCCGCCGAGCCGGACGCGCAGGAGACCGCTCCGGCTACGGACGCAGCGGCCGGGGAGGGGGACGGCGACCGCACCGCCGGCCCGGAGGCGGCGGGAGCATCAAGTGCTGCGCCGGCCGCCGACCCCTCCGCCGGAAAGGAGCAGGCCGGCTACTACCTTGAAGCCCCCAACGGCATATTTATCCAAGTGCCGTGGGGTTCTTCGTCGCGAGCCCCCGCGGAGGGCGAGGCCTTTGATGGGGAGGTGCTCGCCTCCGCGGGCTTGAAGATTGTCGAGGTGCCCGGCGGAAGCGACGGGCCCGAGGAGGAGAAGCTGCTTCACCAACTCCTGGCCCTTTACCGGGCCAGGCAGGCGAAGCTTGCTTCTCGGGAGGCCCTCGCCGCCAAGGCCGCCTCGGAGATGGAGAAGCGCGCGGCGGAGCTCAGCGCCGCCAACCAGGCTGCCCTCCGCGAGGTAGCGGAGGAGCGCGAGCGGCTCGCCGGGGAATATCAAGAGTGGCTGCTGGAGAAGGCCGAGGCCGAAGAGCAGCAGCGGCTCGCCGGGGTGGAGCTGTCCCGGCGAGAAGGAGAGCTCGCCCAGCGGAAGGTCAACCTCGACTCCCACGAGGAAGACCTTGCCGCTCGGGAGCAGGCCCTTGGCGGGGAGCTGAAGGAGGCGAGAGCTGCCGCGGCTACCGCGGAGACCGCCAAGGAGGAGCTTGCCGCCAAGGTCGTGCAGCTGGAGGAGTCGCTGAAGGCGAGCGTGGAGAAGGTCGCCGCGCTCAACACGGAGCGCGAGAAGGACGCCCACACCAACTCAGAACTCCAGGTGCGTCTTTCTGAGAAGGGCGACGAGCTGAAGGCCGCCAAGGACTCCATCGAGGATCTGGAGCTGAAGGTCTCCACGCTGAAGGACTCGCTCGACGCCGTCCGGGATCGGGAGACCAAGTTGAAGGAGGAGCTCCGCAAGGAGCGAACCTTGGTGGACAGCGCCAACAAAGCGGCCGAGAACTTCCGCCGTACCGTTGAGGTATGGACCGAGGACTTGGTATCTTCTGCGTCCAACATCGACCAGGAGCTGCTGGCGCTGAAGCTGGAGCATCTCATCTACTCCCCGGACCAAAACCTCCCTCACAGCGCCAAGCTCAGCCTCTTCTTCAGGGGGATCGCGCCGGACCTTGCAGATCTGCGGAAGAAGATCCCCGCGCAACTGGCCGAGGAGTCGCGCCGGCTCTGCACGGGAACCTTGGAGCGTGTGCTGACGAAGATTGTATACCGCAATCTCGGCATAAACCTCACCAACGTTCTTCGCAGCTTGCCGGCCGACGCGAACATGGAGGCGCTGAAGGAGCAGGTCGCCCACATCATCGCCAAGGTGAACAAGATCTCCAGGATTGAGGGCGACCGCGTAGACTAGGCCTCCTTTATCTTTATCTCTTTTTGTTGCTGCATAGGGTGTTTGTGAACTCATTAATCATTGCGACAAGTTATCCTTTGTAAGATATTTATCTCATTTTGATCAATCAGCGCAATGTTATCTTCCTTGTCTTGGTCATTTACTTTGTATGCTTTTCACCCTACGCTCCCGGGGAGCTTGTCGGCAAGGGGCCTTTGCCGCGAGCGCTGAGTGCCTAACTCTGAGCAGCCTGCTGGCCAAGGTCTCACCGGCAAGCAACCTTGCCGCAGCTAGTCGCAACGCACTTAGCTTGCTGAGTGAACTCGAAAACGAAGCAAGGGCGCGACACTTGTCGCAGCTCACTCAAGTCGTTGAGCGTACTCGAAAACAAGATAAGGGTGCGTCCAGCTACGGGTAGGTTCCTCCGCGCACAGGTTTTCCATACAAAGTGTGATTGTTCAAGGAAGACAACTAAAATTTAAAAATTTGAACTGGTCAAATTCTAATAACTTATCTTTCATATATTGCTTGCTTCTCGGTAAGGCTTCTCTTTCTTGAACAGCACTTGGTTCCTCTTCCATCTCCTTCCCCCCCCGGCAAACTTGTGCGCGAGGAACGTTCCTTCTGCTTAAGAGGCAAAGGAAAAGAAGAGGGAAACAAGTATATGGCCTTTCGGCGTTCTAATGCTTACCGGGTGTGTATGTTGCACAAAATGCCAAATAACACATGCAAATAGCAAAGAAAAGCATGCAAAAGGCAATCAGTGCAAAACACAAAAACTTTACTGATGCATGGGGTCCGCGCCCGGCTTTGTACAAAGGGTTACATGCAACAGCGGCAAAGCTTGTACAAAAGGTGGTTGCCGGAGCGGATCACGGCAACCGCGCCTTACGGGTGAAACTTGCGAAGATGCTCTATGTTCCAGGAGTTGCTCACCGGTAAGCCTTCTTCGGTCTCGAGGCGGACAGCGCCGGGCCTCGTGACTTGTCTCACCCGATAAGGGCCTTCCCACTTCGGCGTCAACTTGTTGGAATTCTTGGCGGACTGAACACGCCGAAGAACAAGGTCGCCTTCCTCGAGACTCCTGGCCTTGACCTTGCGGCTATGATAGCGGCGCAAGGCTTGCTGGTATCGAGCAGCTCGTACAGCAGCCTGGAGACGTCCCTCCTCGAGGAGCAATGCATCATCTTGCCGCAGTTGCTCTTGCTCGAGCTCATCATAAGCGAGCACTCGAGGAGATCCGTATACGAGTTCCGTGGGGAGAACTGCCTCTGCTCCATAGACTAGAGCAAAGGGTGTCTGTCCGGTGGCTCGACTTGGTGTCGTTCTGATTGACCAGAGAGCCGTCGGTAGCTCCTCTATCCAATTTCTTCCGCACTTGCACAGCCTGTCAAAGGTCCTTGTCTTGAGTCCGCGCAGCACTTCAACATTGGCCCTCTCCGCTTGACCATTGCTCCTCGGGTGAGCAACAGAAGCGAAACAGACCTTGGCGCCAAGGTCCTGGACGTACTGCATGAAGGTGCGACTAGTGAATTGTGTACCGTTGTCGGTGATGATCCTGTTAGGGATTCCGAAACGGCAAACAATCGACCTGAAGAACCTGACCGCTGACTGTGCTGTCACCTTTCTCACTGGCTCCACTTCTGACCACTTTGTGAACTTGTCGATTGCAACGTACAAGTACTCAAAGCCCCCGACGGCTCGGGGGAAAGGGCCGAGGATGTCGAGCCCCCAGACCGAGAAGGGCCAGGACAAAGGAATTGTTTGGAGAGCTTGAGATGGCTGATGAATCTGCTTTGCATGGAACTAGCACGCTTCACACTTGGTTACTAGTGCAGTTGCATCTTGGAGGGCTTCTTGCCAAAAGAACCCTTGCCGGAAAGCTTTCCCGGCAAGTGCCCTTGCGCCAATGTGGTGGCCGCATATGCCTCCGTGTATTTCCGCCAACAGCTTCTGTCCATCTTCCCTGGAGATGCACTTTAGTCTTACCCCATTGAGCCTTCTTCTGTACAGCTCGTTATCCACGAACTGGTACATACTTGACTGCCTGGTTATCTTCTCTATTTCTTCTGGGTCGTCGGGAAGTTCTCCAGTTTGCAGAAAACGGACGATCTGCTGCGCCCATGCCGGAGCTTGGGGCTCAACGGCAAGGACTAAAGGCATGAGGGCCGCTGCGGGGACCTCGGCTTCTACGGCAAGAACCTCTGGCTCTGCCGGAGCTGAAGGTCCCCCGGCAAGCTCGCCGGGGCGAAGCTTGTCGGGAACGCTTGCTCCAACTGTACAGACCCGAGGATCTGCAGGAGCAAACTGTTCCTCAGCGTTCTGGTTGTTGATCTTGGGGACCTTGGCGGCGGTTTCAGGAAGATCCGCCGGCAGGTAGTCGCCGGAGACCAACTTTCTCTTCTTGGACTGCCCAATTGATGGTGTAACGGATGGTTGAGTTAGCTTGAGCAAGAAGGTCCCTGGTTCCACAGGTAACTTCATCGAGGCACACTTTGAGAGGCCATCTGCTATTTCATTCTGAGCTCTCGGGACGTGCTCCATCTGCAGACCCTCAAAGTGCTCCTCAAGCTTCCTCACTTCATCGACATAAGCTTCCGTCAAAGGGCTCTGGTAACTCTTGTTGACTTGCCGGACCACCAACTGAG
This sequence comes from Secale cereale, assembly GCA_902687465.1. Taxonomy (NCBI): domain Eukaryota; kingdom Viridiplantae; phylum Streptophyta; class Magnoliopsida; order Poales; family Poaceae; genus Secale; species Secale cereale. The sequence continues at coordinate 341,422,709 of LR738711.1, read as the reverse complement.
AATCTCCCCGCACAATCAGCTTCCTGATCCCAAGTTCGGCCGCAATCCTGAGGCCGGCAAGCAAACCTTCATATTCAGCATTGTTGTTTGTCGCTTGCTCCCTGGGAAAGTGCATCTGGATAACATACTTGAGGTGCTCTCCGGTGGGCGCGATGAGTACCACGCCAGCACCGGCGCCTTGCAGCGAGAAGGCACCATCAAAATACATTACCCATTCACTTGTCGCTTCTTGTACGGGTGCACTTGTTTCTTGGGCTTCCTCATCGGGCGTTGGGGTCCACTCAGCTATGAATTCTGCCAAACCTCGGCTCTGTATAGTTGAAGTACTTTCAAACTTGAGTCCAAAGCTCGACAGCTCCAGTGCCCACTCAACGATCCTGCCTGTTGCTTCTGGGTTGTGCAATATCCTCTTCAGCGGAAAGCGAGTGACCACTGTTATCTCGTGTGCTTGGAAGTAATGGCGCAGCTTTCTCGAGGCCACGAGGAGGCCGAAAAGCAACTTTTGCACACCAGAGTACCTTGATCTAGCCCCCTGGAGAAGGGAACTTACAAAATACACTGGGCGCTGCACCATCTTCTTCCGCACTTCATCTTGTTCCTGCGCAGAGTTGTCCTTGTCGGGGCCAGAGCTTGTCGGAGCAGCCCTCTGCTTGTCGCTGGACTCGCTTGCCGGTGGTGTAGCCTCCTCGTCGGACTCCCTCTCCGCTACTAACGCAGCACTAACCACCTGGTTGGTTGCCGCTAGATATAGCAACAACTTTTCCTGTGGTCTAGGTGCGACAAGTATCGGAGTGGAGGACAGGTACCGTTTCAAATCTTGCAGCGCTGCCTCCGCTTCCGGAGTCCACTTCATGGGACCCGCCTTCTTCAAGATTTTGAAGAAAGGTAGGGCGCGTTCTGCAGACTTCGAAATGAACCTACTGAGGGCAGCCACACAACCTGCAAGCCTCCTGACATCCTTGACGCGCTTCGGGGCTTCTATCTGCTCGATGGCTTTTATCTTGTCGGGGTTGGCTTCAATCCCCCTCTGTGACACAAAGAACCCGAGAAGCTTGCCGGAGGGGACTCCAAAGACGCACTTCTCGGGGTTCAACTTGAGCTGTATTCTGCGTAGGTTCTGAAATGTCTCTTCCAAATCTTGGACTAGGGTTTCTTTGCTCTTGCTCTTCACCACGATGTCATCCATGTAAGCCTCTACATTTCTGTGGATCTGTGGCTCGAAAGCAGTGTGCACTACCCTTGCAAATGTTGATCCTGCATTCTTCAGTCCAAATGGCATGCGTATGAAGCAATAAGTGCCACAAGGAGTGATAAATGCAGTCTTCTCTTCATCCTCTTTGGCCATAAAGATCTGGTGGTAGCCTGAATATGCATCAAGAAAACAGAGTAGCTCACATCCGGCAGTGGAGTCCACGATTTGGTCAATGCGCGGCAAAGGGAATGGATCCTTGGGACATGCCTTATTCACATCGGTGAAGTCTATACACAGTCTCCACTTCCCGTTGGCCTTGCGCACGACGACTGGGTTCGCTAACCACGTCGGATGGATCACACCTCTAACTAGGCCTGCCGCCTCTAGCTTCTTGATTTCTTCGTTGATGAATTCTTGGCGCTCCACGGCTTGCTTTCTCACTTTCTGCTTGATGGGCCACGCATGAGGACAAACAGCAAGCTTGTGCTCAATTACCTTCCTGGGAACACCGGGGATGTCAGATGGTTGCCAAGCAAACACATCGACATTCGCCCGCAGGAAGGCAACGATCGCGCTTTCCTATTTGCTGTCAAGTGTGGCACTGATGGTGAAGGTACCACCAGTGCCGTCCTCCTTGGCGGACACCTTCTTGGCTGCCGGAGGAGCAGCCATCCCTTTCTTACACTTGCCGGTGGAGCTCGATGGAACGTCCTCGACGGCAGCGCAGCACTCCGAAGAGGTGCGGTTGCCGGAGTGGGCCCCAGAGCACTTGCCGGACTTGGTCTTCGTCTTCTTCCCCCCGGGAGCTTCAGCGGCAAGTGTGTCCTTCTCCGCCGCAGCTGCTGCATCCCGGTAGATCTTGTCGGCGCAGACAAGCGCATCTTTCTTGTCGCCATGGACAGTGATGACGCTTATCGGCCCCGGCATCTTGAGTACGTTGTAAGCATAATGGGAAGCTGCCATGAACTTGGCGAGGGCAGGACGGCCGAGTATTCCATTGTATGGCAATGGAATATCGGCGACGTCGAAAGTGATGCGCTCAGTTCTGAAGTTGAGCTCCCCGCCAAAGGTCACCGGCAGAGTGATCTTCCCCTTGGGCTTGCTCCTTCCCGGGTTGATTCCTTGGAAAGAACCGGTCTCTTCGAGCTCGCCATCTGGAATTTGGAGTTTCTTGATCACAGCAGAGGAGATCAAGTTCAGCCCGGCCCCGCCGTCAACCAACATTTTGGTGACCTTGAGGTTACGGATGGTGGGTGAGACCAGCATCGGCAAGCACCCGACCGCAGTGGTGCGGTCAGGGTGATCCTCAAGATCAAAAATGATGGGCGTGCTGGACAATTTGAGGAGCCTGCGCGACTCCACGGGCGGCTCCGCTGCATTCACCTCGCGGACCCACTGCTTGAGCTGGCGGTGGGAGGTGTGCAGAGAGGCGCCACCGTCGACGCACAGGACCTCCGTGGCCTTCTGGAACTCCTGCTCACTGTTATCCTCGTCCTCCATGTCTTCGTCGTCGTCTTCTTCATCTTTGTCGCGGCCCCGGGGAGGTCGATCACCTTGCCGCTGCTTGGCCTTGCCGCGGCGTCCTCCCCGGCCATTGAACGGCCGCTTCTTGCTTGGTTCTCCCCCGCCACCTTGGGCCTTCTCCTTGTCGCGCCTCTCGTACTCAGCTTTCTGCTGCTCGACGAGGTACTCGACGCGCTTGCAGTTGGAGAGGTCGTGGCCCTTGGTGCGGTGGATCTTGCAGTACTGCTTGTCGGAGCCGTCCTGCTTGTCGGCTGCCGCTACAGGGGCAGGCTCCTTGCCGGAGCCGCCAGCCTGTGTTTGCTTGGCGGGAGCCTCCTTGCCGGACTTCTCGACGGCAAGCACCTCCTTCTTGTTTTTCCTTCTGTTGTTCCGCCGCCGGCCCTTCTTTGCCGGGGCGGCGTCGTCGCTGTCGCTTCCTCCTGCGCCAGCATCCTCCCCGGGGAGTCTCCTCCCCTCTTCTGCGCGTGCGCACTTATCAGCCAGAGCGTAGAGCTCGCTGACATCCCGAATCTTGGTCATTGCCATTTCTTCACGCATGCGGCGGTTACGCACGTTCTGGTGGAACGCGCTGATAACCGCGGCAGGGTGAACGTCGGGGATGTTGTGCTGTACACGGCTGAAGCGTTGGATGTACTTGTGCAGGAATTCTCCTTCCTTCTGGGCCAGAATGTGGAGATCGCTCTCCTGGCCGTGGGGTTTGTGGCCGCCTGTGAAGGCGCCAACAAACTGGTGGCAAAGGTCTACCCAAGAAGAAATGGATCCTTCCGGCAAGTGCATAAGCCAGGAACGAACGTTCGGCTTAAGCACGAGCGGGAAGTAGTTCGCCAAAATCTTCTCGTCGCGCCCCCCGGCAGCCTGCACCGCGATGGTGTAGACGCTGAGGAATTCCGAGGGGTGCGTCTTGCCGTCGTACTTCTCCGGTACGTCGGGCTTGAAATTCTTCATGCTGGGCCACTGGACGCGCCGCAGCTCGCGGGTGAACGCAGGGCAGCCTGCCGCGTACGGCAAGTCACCTGGTTCACCGGGCGCGCGCGCGTCGTCAACGTTCCCAGCCCTCTGGTCTGATTGTCGCCGAGCTTCTCGGCGGCGCTCGATCGTTGTCCGAGCGTCTTCTTGTCGCCGGTCGTCAAGGACCTGGCGCTGGTCCCGACGGGCCCGCGGATCCGACGACGCCGTGGAGCCGTCGTCGGCGTTGTTCCGGCGGGGCGGCGTCTTCTGCTTCTGCGGCGGGGAGTGCACGGTTGTCGCACCCCCGGCGGTCTTGTCGCCGTCGGCCTTCGCCTTCTCAGCTTGCCGCGGCCGCGAGGTCGCCGGCTACTGTGGAGAGTCATTGTTGGCGAAGGCGATTAGGCTCTGGATGGTGGCCCTCCAGTCTTCGGCCTTGTCTGCCGCTGGAGGGAAATCGAGGAGCAGTTGCGCTCTTGCGAGCGCTTCCGCTGGAGTGGAGGGGAACGGGGGCGAGCGGTGCGAGGAGCGGGATATGCTCGGACTCCTAACAGCGTTAGAAGGAGCAGGGTCCCGCCCCGGCGCCTTCGCTTTGCTTGTGCCCGGACGGCGGTCCGGGGTGTCCCGCGAGCCTCTGGTTTGTCCTTGCCCCAGCAAGCGGATACCACCTCCTGTGGTATGGCGCTGCTGGGTTGTCGTGTGCTGAGACGGACGCGGCGCGTCCACGGAGACCGAGGCTCGGTCGTCGGTCCTGTCCTTGGATTTGGTGGCGCCGCGAGTGTCCTCGCCGGCGACCACCCTTCCGACGGCGTCTCCCCCGCCCACCGTTGGTTCCGGTGGCGGCGGATGAGACGCAGACGGGCCTCCGACCTCCGAAGCCTTCTTCTTCGGGGCCATGGTGCTGTTGTTGATGAAGTTGCTGACGAAACTGGAGAGGTTGATGAAGAATGCGCCCGCGTGAACGCCGGATCAGGTTCGCACAACCTCGACGCCCCCTACCTGGCGCGCCAAAGATGTCGGGGGAAACTGTCCGCCACGAACACCTATGGGACCGGAGCCCCTTGTCTGTGCGGTAAGAGGGCGGAGGGAGCACGAAGAGCAGATCGTAGTGAACACGCGGGCAGTTTACCCAGGTTCGGGCCGCGGTGGACGCGTAAAACCCTACTCCTGCTTAGTTTGTATTGAGTTGGAGAGCTCGGGAGCTTGAAGAACTAGCTACACCGAGCGTATGAGCGATCTAGGTTCCGAACCCTTTCTACGTTGCGCATGGGCCTCCTTTTATAGTGCAAGGGGTCACCGACAGGTGTCAACGTAGGAGAAAGGGGTAAAAACGTAAAAGAGGTGGTAGTTGTAACAGTGCGGGAATAGTGGAGCTATAGTGCGTGAACAGTGGTCGCTACCTACTTTGACAGTGGGGGACAAGGGCATTTAATGCCCGTCGCCGTCGACCCCAAAAGCTCCCGCCCTTGCGTCTCCGTTCGCCACGGCGATGGCTTCGCCTCCGTGGAGTGCCACCGTGTCCCCCAGGCTGCACAACTATCCGCCACGTGTCCGTGGAATGGCCCCAGGGCGACGCGTGGGCCGATGAGCTGGAGCGCGGGCACATAGCGCAACTCTCCCGGCAAGCACCTTGCCGGGGTCTTGACCTTGCCGGGCCCGGGAGCTTGCCGGGCTCTGAAGCTTGTCGCTCCCCGGGCCCTCGCCGGGACGCATATAGCGCCGAGGCGTGTCTTCTATGACGTAATCTTCTAGTCTTCCTGACAAGCTCCTCTTGCCAGGGCCTTGCGTGAGTGAGGTAACCTTGAGTCTGGAACGGCCTTCCCGGCAAGCTCCGCTTGCCGGGGTCTCGATCTTCTGTCTTGTATACTTTGTTTTTGAATGGTTTGACATGGAGCAGGAAGGTCTCCGGCGAGCACGTGGTAAACCCTGCCGCGGGAAGCTGCAACTGCCCGTGCACAAGTTGGTGTACTGAGGCACCCCTACCTTAGTACACCGACATATGTGTTTGGTGAAAGCTTTATTTTGACTATAAGCATGCGGAGAGTTTAGTACAGATTGCAACAAGGAAATACAATCAGTCAAAGAGCAATTATCATAATTGAATCCCTTCAAATCCAAAGTAGTGGGTTCATCACTATGCAAAGTTTTAATCTCTTCACTCCCACTTTTAATAATTTTAGCATCAAGATCTAAAAACTCAGAATCATTCCCAATCCTATCTTCATCAAGATTTATACTAGAAAACAAGGATCTAATAGGAGACACATCAATAACTTTCAGATCTTCATTTTTATTTTCATGATAACTATAAGAACACGCTTTTATATAATTCTCTCTTTTAGCACGCATCCTAGCGGTTCTTTCTTTGCATTCATTAATGGAAATTCTCATGGCTTTGAGAAACTCATTGATATCATGCTTAGGTGGGATAGATCTAAGTTTCAAAGAATCAACATCAAGAGTAATTCTATCCACACTTCTAGCCAATTCATCAATCTTAAGCAATTTCTCTTCAAGCAAAGCATTAAAATTCTTTTGCGAAATCATAAACTCCTTAACACTAGTTTCAAATTCAGAAGGCATCTTTCCATAAGAGTTGTTGTAGGAATTACCATCATTATTAGAGGAATTACTAGGAAAAGGCCTAGGATTGAAGTTCCCTCTATAAGCATTGTTACCTACATTATTCCTACCAACAAAATTCACATCCAAAGATTCATTGTTATTTTCAATCAAAGTGGACAAAGGCATATCATTAGGATCAGAAGAAGCACTCTTAGCAGCAAATAATTTCATAAGTTCATCCATCTTTCCACTCAAAACACTAATTTCTTCAATAGCATGCACTTTTTGACTAGTAGATCTTTCAGTGTGCCATTGAGAATAATTAACCATAATATTATCTAGGAGTTTGGTAGCTTCTCCTAAGGTAGTTTCCATGAAAGTGCCTCCTGCGGCCGAATCTAAATGATTTCTAGAAGCCAAATTCAAGCCAGCATAAAAGTTCTGAATAATCATCCATAGATTCAAATCATGTGTAGGGCAATTACATATCATTAATTTCATTCTCTCCCAGCTTGGGCAACATGCTCATGATTTAGTTGCTTAAATTTCAGAATATCGTTTCTAAGAGAGATGATCTTAGCAGGAGGGAAATACTTAGAGATAAAAGCATCTTTGAACTTATTTCACGAATCAATACTATTTCTAGGCAAAGAAGAAAACCAAGTTTTAGCACGATCTCTAAGTGAAAACGGAAATAACTTCAATTTAACAATATCGTTATCCGTATCCCTTTTCTTTTGCATATCACACAAATCAACAAAGTTGTTTAGGTCGGTAGCGGCATCTTCACTAGGAAGGCCGGAGAATTGATCTTTCATGACAAGATTCAACAAAGCAGCATTGATCTCACAAGATCCAGCATTGGTAATAGGAGCAATCGGAGTGCTAATAAAATCATTATTTTTGGTATTGGAGAAGTCACACAATTTGGTATTGTTCTGAGCCATAGTGACAAGCAAGCAATACAGCACACACAAGCAAACAAGAGGCAAGCGAACGATAAACACACGGCAGAAGAAGGGTAAATAAAACGGCAAGGGTGAAGTCGGGGAGAGGAAAACGAGAGGCAAAAAATGTAATGCGAATGCTAAGGGTTTGTGATAGGTACTTGGTATATGACTTTTGCGTAAGCCTCCCCGGCAACGGCGCCAGAAATTCTTCTTGCTACTTCTTGAGCTTGCGTTGTATTCCCTCGAAGAGGGAAGGGATATGCAACATAGTAGAGTAAGTATTTCCCTCAGTTTTTGAGAACCAAGGTATCAAACCAGTAGGAGACAATGCGCGAGTCCCTCGCACCTGCACAAACAAATAAGAACTTCGCAGCTAATGCGATAAGGGGTTGTCAATCCCTTTACGGTCACTTACGAAAGTGAGATCTAATAGAGATGATAGTTTATATTTTTGGTATTTTTGTTTATAAGAACAGAAAATAAAACCAGTAAAAGTAAAGTAGATGTAGATTGATATGTTACAAATAGACCCGGGGGCCATAGTGTTCTCTAGTGGCTTCTCTCATGAAAGTGATTTTCTACGGTGGGTAAACAAATTACTGTCGAGCAATTGATAGAAAAGCAAATAATTATCAGACTATCTAGGCATGATCATTGTATATAGGCATCACGTCCGAGACAAGTAGACCGACTCTTGCCTGCGTCTACTACTATTACTCCACAAATCAACCGCTATCCAGCATGCATCTAGTTTATTGAGTTCATCAGAACAGAGTAACGCCTTAAGAAAGATGACATGATGTAGAGGGATAAACTCAACCAATATGATATAAACCCCATCTTTTTATCCTCGATGGCAACAATACAATACGTGCCTTGCTACCGCTACTGTCACTGGGAAAGGACACCGCAAGATTGAACCCAAAGCCAAGCACTTCTCCCATTGCAAGAACTATAGATCTAGTAGGCCAAACGAAAACCAATAATTTGAAGAGACATGCAAGGATATTATGAGCACACATAAAGAGTTCAGAAAAGAACCAATTATTTCTCATAGATAATCTTGATCATAAACCCACATTTAATCGGATCTCGACAAACACACCGCAAAAGAGATTACATCGAATAGATCTCCTCGAAGACCAATGAGAACTTTGTATTGAGATCCAAAAAGAGATAAGAAGCCATCTAGATACAAGCTATAGACCCGAAGGTCTGTGGTAAACTACTCACCACTCATGGTGAGGCGATGATGATCATGTAGAAGCATTCCATGGTAGATACCCCGTTCGGCGGAGCTCCGGAACAGGCCCCAAGATGGGAACTCACGGGAACAGAAGGTTGCGGCGGTGGAATTAGGGTTTTCCCTGTTTGTCTGTTGGTTTCGGGGTACGTAGGCTTATATAGGAGGAAGGAGGGTACCGGGGGCCTCACGAGGGACCCACGAGGCAGGGGGTGCCCTAGGCAGGGGGCGCGCCCCCACCATCGTGGGCACCTCGTGGCCCCTACTCCGTAGTTCTCAAGTCTCCCGTGCGTGATTTTCTCCAAAAATATCTCTCCCGAAGGTTTCATTCCGTTTGGACTTCGTTTGATATTCCTTTTCGGCAAAACCCTGAAACAGGCAAAAAACAGCAATCTGGACTGGGCCTTTGGGTCAGTAGGTTAGTCCTAAAAATAATATAAAAGTGTATGACAAAGCCCATTAAATATCCAAAAAATCGTAAATAATAGCATGGAACAATAAAAAATTATAAATACATCGGAGACGTATCACTCCTCCACCTATCAACAATGCTATTGTCAAGCACAATCCCAAAGCTGCAAGAGTGAACGTGATGAATGCAGCTCAAGCTGAGAATTCTTCAGCTGTGATTATTGGTAATCTTCCGGTTAACTCAATTCCTGCTCAAGTCTTGTTTGATTAAGGTGCATCATGCTCTTTCATATCTCACCATTTTGGATCGAAGCATATTTTTCTAACCGAATCTTTGCCAAGGGAGTTATCAATTGTTTCTCCGGGAAAACGAATGCATTCTAGCATGTTTACTTCGGATATATCTATTCATATGGGTGATTATAGTTTTCTGGTTTCTCCGGTTGTTCTCGGTAATTCAGATATTGATCTTATTCTTGGGATGGATTGGCTCTCGAAGCATGATGCTCTTATACATTGTGCAAATAAGGAAATCAATCTAACTCATCCTTCAGAAGACGTGATTATCTTCGCATCTCAAGATAACACAATCAGGATATTCTCTCTTAATGACAAGGGCGAGATTAATGACATTTTTCAGATTCCGGTGGTTTGTGCATATGAGGATGTATTCCCTAAAGAGCTTCGAGGCATGCCTCCAAACCGTCCAGTTGAATTCGTCATTGAACTTGAACCCGGTATCGAGCCAGCATGTCGGCGTCCGTACAAGCTTTCTCCTAAAGAGTTGAAGGAGCTAAAGAAACAACTCGATGAGTAAGAACGTATGGGTCTAATCAGACCTAGTACTTCTCCTTGGGGATGTGGTGTTCTATTTGTCAAGAAGAAGGATGGCACGGAACGCCTTTGCGTTGATTACCGGCCATTGAACAAGAATACAATAAAGAATAAGTACCCGCTCCCCAATATGAGTGAATTGTTCGAGCAGCTCAAAGGAGCCAAGGTCTTCTCGAAGCTCGATCTCCAGATGGGTTACCATCGGATTCGTATTCGTGAAGAGGATATTCCCAAGACCGCATTCAAGACAAGCTATGGCTCCTATGAATACACGGTCATGTCTTTTGGGCTTGCAAATGTTCCACCCATCTTCTCTCAGATGATGCACTTCATATTAAACCCCTACACCAATGAATTCGTGCTCGTCTACCTCGATGATATCTTGGTATTATCCTAGAATAAAGAAGACCATGCCAAGCACCTCCGGTTGGTCCTTGACAGGCTCCGTGAGCACCGGTTCTATGGGAAGTTCTCCAAATGTGAATTCTGGCTGGACAAAGTCCTCTATCTTGGCCATATTATCTCTGCCGAGGGCATTTCTGTTAACCCCGAGAAGGTTGAAGCTATTGTCAACTGGGAACCTCCGCAGAATGTCAAGCAACTCTGAAGCTTCCTTGGTCTCGCTAGCTATTGCAGAAGGTTCATTGATAACTTCTCCAAGATTGCCAAGCCTCTTTCCAACTTGCTGCAGAATAATGTCAAGTACTCGTGGACTCCTGATTGTGGTGTGGCATTCAAGACACTCAAAGAGAAGCTCATTTCTGCTCCGGTTCTTACTCCTCCAGATGAGTCCAAGCCTTATGAAGTCTTTTGTGATGCTTCATTGCAAGGTCTTGGTGGTGTTCTCATGCAAGACAAGAAGATTGTGGCATAGACTTGTAACACTCCAAATTTTTTTATTTGGTTTTCATCAAATTCTTTAATTACTTGGAAGGAGGTTATTTAAATTTTTCTTAAAGCCTATCCTTCTCAAATCTTTTATGACTAATATTTTATGTGTTCTTCTCAATCTTGATTTTTGGTCTTGAGGGTTTTTCATCTTGTGTTGGCTCAACACAAATAATTTTGGAAGGTTTTTACAATTCATTTTTATTAAAAAGAATTCCTATAAATTATGGATTTATTCTTCCCCACTGAAAAGTTTCTCTCTTGCCATGGCATATGTAGAAAATTTTCTCCCAAAACCCACCTCCCTACTTTCGGTCAAACCAAGCATCCAATTTCAGCAAGTTTCAACCAGTTTTAGATTTTATTTCTATTTATTTTATCCTCAACCATTTTTCTGTAATTTAGTATGGACTCTTGGGATTTACAAAGGAAGTATGAGATCCTTTAAGTTTATGAGCCCAAGAAAATTACCCTAGCTACTCCTTAGTACCCTCAACCTAGATCCATCAAGATCTGCTGGTCCACAGTTCAAATTTTTCAAAATTTGCTCACTGCAAGTTTGGACCATATTTGCCATTTTTTGTGAAATTCATTCTTTTTCTTTTCCTAAAAATCTGAGATAATTCAGGCAGTCTCCAGTTGCATCAAGAGGTCACCTCACCAATTCCCAGCTCCAGAAATATTTTCCATGTGCCTAAATCATTTCATCGAACATGTGGCAAGCACTGTTACTGTCAAGCTTCAGAGTTTTAGTGTTTAGTTTCAGTCGTCAGTGTCATTTTCTTCAGAGCTTGGCGTCAATCTCGCCAGTGCTTGCTCTGGCCTCTTGCTCCCTGCTCCTCCTTCCTATCCAGTGCACCGCACGGTCGTGTGGACGAGCGCAAGCATCGGTGGCGACATGTCTCATCAACGCCGGCGTCTTCCGCATTGCCAGAACCGCCCGTGGCGGCCAGCTGGGGGTAGCCCTGCAGTACGGCGCCGTCCAGCACCGCCCACACCACCAGGAGCCTCCGCGTGGCCGTCCTCTTCTCTGTGCACGCTGCAGAACAGTCACCGTGGCCTGAGAGGCGCAGAGCGCGCTCTCTGCCGCTGACGAGCCCGTGAGGCCGTTCCGTCGAAGACTTGGAGTATCGCCCAAGTTGTATCAAGTTTTGGCGGATGGAGCCAGTGGACCAATCCAAAGATGCCTAGTCACCTTAACCTCCCGTCCAACCTCTGCCTCGCCGAAATCATTCGCCGAAGTGATCCCGTTTGCGGCAACCGCCTCGGGCCGGCAATAAATGGAGGCCCCGAGCTCTCCTTCGACCTAGCACCACTCCTCCACCTCACCAAGAGCCACGCCCAGCCGCTAGGAGGACCTCGAGGAGGCGTTCTCCCCCAGCTCTGGCCGCCCCGATCCGCTTTGGGCTCTGGCAAGATTCTTTCTGGTGAGAGCACGCCCGCCTCCCAAACTGTGCTAGTAGCCTCCTAGTGCACCCACTCTTCTAACCCGAGCCCCAGTTTGACGTTTGCAGCCCTCCTCGGCAAGATCCATCACTGCCCGAACCGCCGTCCATCGGAGTGGAAGCCACCATCAACGTGGTGCTCGCCGACAACCAAGTCCACCGCCCACCGACGCGTAATTGTCCCGTGAGTGCAACCATACCCTTGCCCTCCTCTGGATCGCCGTCGTTCGTCGCCGGCGATCATCGTTTGCTTCGGTCAACGGTGAGATTTCAAACCTCACGGCTGGGACCCCCTCGTCAGCATCTCCACTCTTATTCAAACTGTTTTCTGAAAGCGCCTTCGGGCAAAGTACGTGTTCCCTTTGGGTTGGCGTATTTTCAACCGAAGGGTTTTCTGTTTTTCTAAACTATCCCTTGGAAAGTTTCTGTTTCATCACAGATTAGTCCCTGGACTAAAACTTTATATCTTTTAAACAAAAGATGAATTTTAGCTGATTCTTTTTGTATCATCTTTATTTTTCTGTCTAGTTTATTATCATATTTATTTGAAAAAAATTTGGAACAATTTTTATGCACGCACGGTATTTACGTTAGTATCCGATTTATTTTATAACGTAGATACCGAAGGAGGTGACGGAGCCGCAAACTTCGCCGAGCTAGACTCAGACTACTCCGAACCAGGAAAGCATGTTTGAACCTTTGTTATGATGAGTGTTTTGCATGTTTGCTTGAGTAGTTTTCTCATGGCATGTTTAGTTAAGCATTTGTGAATGTTATACTGCATGCAAGGCAAGCTGCAAGTGAGCTTCGAAATTTGACGTGTTCATATGATGGTGAGATAACCTGATCATGGGGTGGCATGATAGGTTGTAAGCTGGTATTGTTGAAGCATGCTAGTTTTATGTCAACCCTTTAACTCCAGTATTAACGTGGATCAAATCATGTTCCCATTCGTCTCCTTTTCGTGCTGCCACATGTCTTCTACAAAGAATGCGGTCTAGTCAGTTGCAAACCACTTTCCTTGTACACACCAAATAGAGGGGCCGTGATGAGGGTTCCATGGCCCTGGATTAAAGCCCGTCATCCGGTCAGGGGGCATGGGTGTTTCCGGTTGGGACCGAGAGGGCGGCACCCCTTAGAGCATGCGATATAAATTTGATCCCATTCTATTCGAGGTTGTAGCCTCCCCGTCTTAGAGTTTTTCTTGAACGTTGCCTAGGGTGATTCCTGGAAGCGGAATGCGGAATGGGTGTGTACTGGTTAGATGTGTTTCTTCTAAAATACCGTAAACAGAACTAGTCTGTTGTGACTACTGAAATCCGTTGGCTGCAGAGTCAAAACCATTCGAGTAACCCTGTCCTTGGTCAAGGACTTTGATCATCATATCAATGTCAGTATCACCGTCACTCTCAGCGTCCGTCTCAATGTCAGTCTCAGTGTCAGTCTCAGTGACAGTCTCTCGTGAATAAACATGGAACTAAGAGTGGTAAACCCGGCTGAATGTTATTCCCGTGGATGGACTAACCAATTTATTATTATGTACGGAGTATTTCCTTGGGATGATTTACCCTCATGAGTTACTTGAATTCGAATGGTGAAATATAAGCCCTTTATGTGATGTCGCTCAGACGTTCGACTGTGGCATTCTTGTTCTTTACTTTTTATATAAGCCCTTTATGTTATGTCGCTCAGACGTCCGACTGTGGCATTCTTGTTCTTTACTTTCGATATAAGCCCTTTATGTGATGTGGCTCAGACGTCCGACTGTGGCATCCTTGTTATTTACTTTCATTATAAGCCATCTTCGAGATATCACTTAGACGTCCGATTGTGGTACGTACTGTCATTTACGATTTAATATAAGCCCTTTATGTGTTGTCGCCCTGACCCCCGACTGCAGCATGTTAATTTATTTTACCTTTTGAGGCGTCGCTTCAGACACCCGATCGGTCTTCAGCTACTTTATTGGGATTTCGGGAGGACTACCGCCTGACTTACTTTTTATTTAACATGCGGTGCAAATTTATTATCTGAGTGTGCATTTCTAGTCTGCTCATGTGCATCATGTTTGCATTTGTTATATCTTATGTCCAAACTGTCTTGCGAGTACATTAAAAGTACTCACCTGGCTTGTTGATTTGGCCAGATGTTGACGAAGGCGACCTTATGGATGAAGAGTTCGATAGCGAGTCCGATGCCTAGAGGAGTCCCAGTCAGTCTCGTACGATCTTGGAGTTGGTCACTTGTATTATATACGCTTCCGCTACCCTAATAAAATCATCGAGCCTCACTCCGGCGCTTGATGAGCTGTAAGATTTTGGAGTCATGTCACCCACTTCACTGTGACATAACCACCACCACTTTTATTACGAGTCAGTAGTTATGCCACCATACCCTTTGTGTCATATCCGCCTTTATGTATAATATCGGCAGGCTTGTAATAAATTGTTGAGCAGCCACAACTCAACCTTGTATAATATTTAGTACTTCTGGATTTCTGTCTCAAGGATTTGTCTACCAGTAAGGAGGATTCTTCTTTACTGGTCTTATAAAAAGGTCGGTTTCTCAATAAATGTTTTATTGGAAAACCGGTCCTATGAACCTTGGTATTAGAGCCAGGCTGACTGTAGGAAGCCACTAGGTGCGATCACTAATCGGTTATTAGCGTAATAAGTGCTATTTTAACATTTTGCAAATGTAGCAATTTTCTGTTAGTCATCATAAATTTATGATTTGACTATTCGGAATTTTTGTCTACCTTTGTAGATGGCTGGCAGCAACTGTGAGTCACAGGTGTTCGCCAATGTACCTCAGGGATTTATCAAGCTTCTCGTCTCCATCACTAAGGTCGTGATCGGGCCATCGGCTCGTCCGGACTTCACACTCTACCAGCACAAGCTCAGCGACAGCGTATCTATGCACCAGGCCGTGGTGCAATTCAAAGGGGGATGTTCTGAGTCACGCCGCTTCCGATTTGTGGGAAGGGCCATGCCTACGGAGAGTCATGCCATGCAGATGGCTACCCGAGAGGCGATAGCTCGTCTCCGGGATGCTCTTGCTTCGATGAAGGCTCGTCGCTACCGCTACCTCCCATGCCACGTGCGCTACACATGTCACTATGCGTTCGCTTGCCCTAGGGGAGAGAGAGATGAGGCTATTGAAATGTTCGTTGAGTATCTCAAAGCTCTTGGGGCAGCTTTTGATAACCTCGTGGACGACTTTGTGGCTGCTCGTATGGACTTAGCTCAGGGCTGTTCCGCCAACAGGAGGGAGCTCCTCCATACAGCACCACCACTGACTTACGTCTCATCCTCGGCATCCTATACACCTGCCATCTTAGCCACCGCTCGCCGCCTGCCTACCACTGAGGTGTTTGACCGAGTCATTGCTCCTACTCCAGTCAGTGCTGCACCACCTGCCGCGCCCGCACCAGCTCCTCAACCCAGTACTTCGCGCCTGGAGCCTATTAGTGAGGAGGAGGTTGAGTCTCCAGCGTCACTGGGTCTTACCATTGGCAGGCCGAGGGAAGTTTTTACCATCTCCTACTGAGTGCGCCTAGCAGCCGTGCGATGTACCAGCTTGTATGATATGTTTATATGTATATAGGTTTGGTGAGAAGTAGTTTGTGTGCACATCATGTAGGAACTCGGAGAAGTGCACTAGCCTAAATAACATGTCAGGTATGTGTACGCACATCCTGAGTGATGTACTGTATAATTAGGGCTTGTGTGTAAGATATGTACTGAGCAGTCCTTCTCCATGCGCAATCAAGTATTTTCTTGAAAATTTTTGGAGTTCTTAAAATTTCCGCCTTTGCAAAATTATTTATTTTTGCCACTCAGTTTTTCTCATGAGTTCTACAAAAATACCCCAGAGTGGAAAATGCCTCGTCCCTAGACTCGTTCCATGCCATATCCGCCGGAAGAAAATTATGGTACCCAGACAAGTAACAATTTCACGTAGGGGCAATCAAGTCAGCAAGGCAGTGAAGCATCATTTTCTCAAGTATGCCGCCTTTATGAGCAAAGCCAGCAACATCAAAAAATGATGAACCATGTTATCAATATGGGAAATCACCGTGAATCATATCAGCAACATTCCAAGTTGTCTGAACTACAAAAGACACGTCCCCCAACGTTCTCTCACACTGATAAACTTCTTGAGGCCGATGACTGGCTTCGAGACATTGAAAGGAAGTTAATTATTGCACAATGTTCGGACCGTGAGAAGGTCCTTTATGCACCTCACTACCTCGCTGGAGCAGCTGCATCATGGTGGGAAAATTTCCTACACATGCACCCCAATGAAAATAACTTCACCTGGGAAGAATTTAAAGAAGGTTTTCGTGGGGCGCACATTCCCAGAAGCATTATGAAGATCAAGAAAAGGGAGTTTGATGACCTCAAGCAGAGAAGCATGACAATGACTGAGTACAATAGTCAGTTTACTCAATTATCTCGTTATGCCAACGAAGAGCATATGACTGAAAATAAAAAGATGGAAAAATTTCTGGATGGTCTGGCACCAGCACTTAAATGCTTGCTGGTCGTACACACCTTTCCTGATTTCAAAACACTTGTGGACAAAGCTATTACCTTGGAAAAAGAGCGCCGCAGCTTGGAGGATTTTCGCAAGCGCAAAAGGGACAAGACTACTCATGCTCGCAACAACCGGAACAAGACTGATTTTCAGAAAAATGGAGCGATCAAATCCACGACCAATGTCCCACGCCCGAACACAAATTTTCATGCAAGTGACAAGGATTTTACGTATCGCCCAGGTGTTACTTGCTAAGCTTGTGGAGAGGAGGGACACTATGCCAAACAATGCCCAAAACCAAGAAACTCGGCCCCCAAGCCGAACAACAGTGGAAACAATTCAACACCCAGGCGTAATAACTTCAACCCCAATAACAATCACAAGAAGGGTCACTTGAACCATGTGACCACGGGGGAAGCACATGATGCCCCGGATATCGTACTCGATACGTTCCCTGTCAACACAATACCTGCCATGGTTTTGTTTGATTCTGGAGCTTCTCACTCTTTCATTTCAAAGAAATTTGCTTTTCAAGATGATTTTTCGATGCTTCCCTTGGAAAAATCCATGACCATCAAGTCCCCCGGGGTTAAGCAAATCACTCAGAGTTACTGCCATGGTGCGGTTATTGAGATTGCGGGACTAAAGTTTCAGGCAAACCTCATTGTATTGGAAAATAAGGGATTGGATGTTATCCTAGGAATGGACTGGTTAACCACCAACAAGGGATTTATCGACTGCTTCAATCGGACTGTAATTCTTACTCATCATCACGGGAAGACGATAAAGGTTGCAGCTCAAGAAAGACCAGTATCACGACAACCAAGGTTGAACAAGGTGGACATTTCAGAGTTAAGAAAAGTTCCAGTGGTGTGTGAGTACCCGGACGTATTTCCTGAAGAACTGCCAGGCATGCCACCAGACCGGGAAATAGAGTTCATCATTGAACTAGCACCTGGAACCACCCCCATTTACAAGAAACCCTATAGAATGGCACCCTTCGAGTTGGTAGAATTGAAGAAGCAAATAAAATAATTACTGGACAAAGGATTTATACGGGACAGCTTCTCACCCTGGGGTTCACCAGTATTATTTGCCAAGAAAAGGGATGGGACACTGAGATTATGTATAGACTATCGAGCACTCAACATTGTCACCATCAAAAACAAATATCCAATGCCACGGATAAATGATTTATTTTACCAGCTCGCACAAGCCAAGGTTTTCTCAAAAATTGATTTAAGGTCGGGGTATCATCAATTAATAGTACAGACAGAAGATATCCCTAAGACAACATCACCTCCAGATACAGATTATATGAATTTACGGTAATGCCGTTTGGACTGACAAACACCCCCGCATATTTTGTCCACCTCATGAACAAAGTGTTTATGAAATCTATGGACAAACTTGTTATGGTGTTCATTGATGATATCCTGGTATACTCTAAGACGCCAGAAGAACATGCTGAACATCTTCGAATTGTACTGGGAGAATTAAGGAAACATCAACTATACGCCAAATTCAGCAAATGTGAATTTGGTTAAGACAGGTTGGTTTTCTAGGCCACGTATTGACCCAAGAAGGTGTTGTCGTGGACCCAGAAAAAGTCAAGGCCGTACTTGGCTGGAAACCACCAGCCAACGTAACAGATGTACGAAGTTTCCTGGGAATGGTTGGATATTACCGAAGGTTTATTGAGGTGTTCTCCACCATAGCAAAACCAATGACATAGTTACTCAAGAAGGATAAGAAATTTGTATGGACTGAAGTTTGCGAGAAAAGTTTCCAAGAACTAAACATGAAATTAACAACAGCACTAGTATTGGTTGTACCAGACATACACAAAAGTTTTGAAGTATATTGTGACGCATCCCGGAAGGGCCTCAGATGCGTACTAATGCAAGAAGGCAAAGTATTCGCATACGCTTCCAGGTAACTACGAAAGCATGAAGAAAATTATCCTACTCATGACTTGTAACTGGCAGCAGTCATTCATGCACTCAAGGAGTTGAGGCACTTTTTGCTTGGAAATCGTTGTGTAATATATACGGACCATAAAATCCTCAAATATATTTTCACACAACCCGAACTCAATTTACGACAACGACGCTGGTTGGAATTAGTGAAAGATTATGATGTTGGCATTCACTACCATCCAGGAAAGGCGAATGTAGTGGCAGATGCTCTTAGTCAAAACCCCAGCTCGGGCAACGACAGTCTACAAAACTTGAGACCTGAATTTCACCAGGAGTTCGGCAAACTCAACTTGGTGATGGTCACTGAAGGCAATGTGGCAAATTTGGAAATATAGCCCACCCTAATGGAACAAATTAAGAAGGCTCAGCATGGACACCCCAGCATCAAAGGCATAAAAAGGAAAGTGAGTCTGGGCAAGGACTCAGAATTTGTCGTAGACGATAAGGGAATATTATGGTACGGAGACAGACTTTGCGTACCAAATATAGAGGACCTCAAACAGCAAATTCTAGCCGAAGGCCACACCGCTCCATATTTAATCCACCCTAGAGGAACCAAAATGTACAAGCATATTTAGGAATTTTTTCGGTGGCACGGTATGAAGAGGGATATAGCCACATTCATTGCATGTTGTGATTCATGTCAGCGCATTAAAGTCGAGCACCAAAAACCAGCAGGACTATTACAGCCAAATAGGATACCTGAGTGGAAATGGGACGAAATTGGAATGGATTATATTGTCGGACTACCTTTGTCACAACATGGAAATGATGCCATATGGGTCATCACAGATAGATTAACTAAGGTGGCACATTTCATCCCAGTAAAGACAACCCACACCACTCAGAAGCTTGCCAAACTTTACCTCTCCTGTATAGTTTGTTTGCATGGAGTTCCGAAGACTATAATATCCGACAGAGGTACTCAATTCGTCTCTAAATTTTGGGATCATTTACAACAAGCTCTGGGAACTCAACTAGTATTCAATACAGCATACCACCCCCAGACTGGAGGACAAACTGAACGTGTTAACCAAATTCTAGAGGACATGCTAAGAGCATGTGTTCTCACCTATGGAACCAGTTGGGAAGAAAGATTGTCGTATGCCAAGTTTGCATACAACAACAGTTACCAAGCCAGTCTACAAATGGCACCTTTTGAAGCCTTGTACGGGTGAAGATACTGTACCCCATTAAATTGGTCAGAAACAGGAGACAGTCGTATCTTCGGCCCGGACATGCTCAAGGAAGCTGAGGAGAAGGTTAGACTAATCAGGGATCGAGTCAAGACAACCCAGAGCTGACAAAAGAGTTATTACAATCAAAAACATCGTGAAGTCACCTTTGATCCCGGTGAATATGTGTATCTACGAGTATCTCCTATGAGGGGCCTGCAACGATTCAAAGTTAAAGGAAAGCTAGCACCATGGTTTATTGGACCCTTCTGTGTGATTGCACGAAGAGGCACATTGGCCTACCAGCTAGACCTACCCAAAGAACTGCCAGACGTCCACGACGTGTTCCACGTCCCACAGTTGAGGACATGTGTAAGCAACCAAGAGAAGCATGTATCTCATGAGAGCATTGACGTGCAACCAGACCTCACCTACAAAGAACGTCCAATAAAAATATTGGAGGAATCTGAAAGGAAGACCCGTCAGAAATCAATTAAGTTTTTCAAGGTTCAGTGGAGCAATCGCACCGAGGATGAGGGAACATGGGAAAGAGAGGACTTTCTTCGGGCAGAGTACCCACACCTATTTGAGGATAAGCTGAAATCTTGGGGACGAGATTTTTCCTAAGGGGGTAGGTGTTGTAACACTCCAAATTTTTTTATTTGGTTTTCATCAAATTCTTTAATTACTTGGAAGGAGGTTATTTAAATTTTTCTTAAAGCCTCTTCTTCTCAAATCTTTTATGACAAATATTTTATGTGTTCTTCTCAATCTTGATTTTTGGTCTTGAGGGTTTTTCATCTTGTGTTGGCTCAACACAAATAATTTTGGAAGGTTTTTACAATTCCTTTTTATTAAAAAGAATTCCCATAAATTATGGATTTATTCTTCCCCATTCAAAAATTTATCTCTTGCAATGGCCTATGTAGAAAATTTTCTCCCAAAACCCACCTCCCTACTTTGGGTCAAGCGAAGCATCCTATTCCAGCAAGTTTCAACCTCTTTTAGATTTTATTTCTATTTATTTTATCCTCAACCATTTTTTTGTAATTTAGTTTGTACTCTTGGTATTTCAAAGGAAGTACCAGATCCTTTAAGTTTCTGAGCCCCAGCAAATTACCCTAGCTACTCCTTAGTACACTCAACCTAGATCCATCCAAATCTGCTGGTCCACAGTTCAATTTTTTTCAAAATTTGCTCACTACAAGTTTGGACCAGATTTTCCATTTTTGGTGAAATTCATTCTTTTTCTTTTCCAAAATATCTGAGATAATTCAGGCAGTCTCCAGTAGCATCAAGAGGTCACCTCACCAATTCCCAGCTCCAGAAATATTTTCCACATGCCTAAATCATTTCATCGAACAGGTGGCAAGCACTGTTACTGTCAAGCTTCAGAGTTTCAGTGTTTAGTTTCAGTCGTCAATGTCGTTTTCTTCAGAGCTTGGCGTCAATCTCGCCAGTGCTCGCTCTGGCCTCTTGCTCCCTGCTCCTCCTTCTTATCCAATGCGCTGCACGGTCGTTTGGACGGGCGAAGCGTCGGTGGCGATGTGTCTCACCAACGCCGGCGTCTTGCGCGGTGGCAGAACCGCTCGTGGCGGCCAGCAGGGGCCAGCCCAGCAGTACGACGCCATCCAGCATCGCCCACAC
Source organism: Secale cereale (assembly GCA_902687465.1). Taxonomy (NCBI): domain Eukaryota; kingdom Viridiplantae; phylum Streptophyta; class Magnoliopsida; order Poales; family Poaceae; genus Secale; species Secale cereale. The sequence goes on along the minus strand of LR738711.1, from coordinate 341,401,372 downwards.
CACCAGGAGCCTCCGCGTGGCCATCCTCTTCTCTGTGCACGCTGCAAACAGTCACCGTGGCCTGAGAGGCGCAGAGTATCGCCCAAGTTGTATCAAGTTTAGGCATTGGATGGAGCCAATGGACCAATCCGAAGATGCCCAGTCACCTTAACCTCCCGTCCAACCTCTGCTTCGGCGTAATCACTCGCCGGAGTGATCCCGTTCGCGGCAACCGCCTCGGGCCGGCTATAAATGGAGGCCCCGAGCTCGCCTTCGACCCAGCACCACTCCTCCACCACGCCAAGAGCCACGCCGAGCCGCTAGGAGGACCTCGAGGAGGCCTTCTCCCCCAGCTCCGGCCGACCCGATCCGCTTCGGGCTCCGGCAAGATTCTCTCTGCTGAGAGCACCCCCGCCTCCCAAACCGTGCCAGTAGCCTCCTAGTGCACCCACTCTTCTAACCCGAGCCCCAATTTGACATTTGCAGCCCTCCTCGGCGAGATCCATCACCGCCCAAACCGCCGTCCGCCGGAGTGGAAGCCGCCGTTGACGTGGTGCTCACCGACGACCAAGTCCACCACCCACTGACGCAGAATTGTCGCGTGAGTGCAACCATACCCTTGCCATCCTCTAGATCGTCGTCGGTGGTCGTCGGCGATCATCGTTTGCTCCGGTCGACGGTGAGGTTTCAAACCTGACGCCTGGGACCCCCTCGTCAGCCTCTCCTCTCTTATTCGAACCGTTTTCTGAAAGCGCCTTCGGGCAAAGTACGTGTTCCCTTTGGGTTGGCGTATTTCCAACCGAAGCGTTTTCTGTTTTTCTAAACTAGCCCCTGGAAAGTTTCTGTTTCATCACAGATTAGTCCCTGGACTAAAACCTTTATAACTTTTAAACAAAAGATCATTTTTAGCTGATTCTTTTTTGTCATCTTTATTTTTCTGTCTTGTTTTTTATCATATTTATTTGAAAAATATTTGGAACAATTTTTATGCACACACGGTATTTACGTTAGTATCTGATTTATTTTATAACGTAGATACCGAAGGAGGTGACGGAGCCGCAAACTTCGCCGAGCTAGACTGCGACTACTCCGAACCAGGCAAGCATGTTTGAACCTTTGATATGATGAGTGTTTTGCATGTTTTCTTGAGTAGTTCTCTAATGGCATGTTTATTTAAGCATTTGTGAATGTTATACTGCATGCAAGGCAAGCTGTAAGTGAGCTTCGAAATTTGATGTGTTCATCTGGTGGTGAGATAACCTTATCATGTGGTGGCATGATAGGTTGTAAGCTGGTATTGTTGAAGCATGCTAGTTTTATGTCAACCGTTTAACTCTAGTATTAACGTGGATCAAATCATGTTCCCGTTCGTCTCCTTTTCGTGCTGCCACATGTCTTCTGCAAAGAATGCGGTCTAGTCAGTTGCAAACCTCTTTCCTTTTACACACCAAATAGAGGGGCCGTGATGAGGGTTCCATGGCCCTGGAATAAAGCCCGTCATTCGGTCAGGGGGCATGGGTGTTTCCGGTTGGGACCGAGAGGGGGGCGCCCCTTAGAGCGCGCGATATAAATTTGATCCCATGCTATTCGAGGTTGTAGCCTCCCGATCTTAGTGTTTTTCTTGAACGTTGCCTAGGGTGATTCCTGGCAGCGGAATGTTGAATGGTTGTGTACTGGTTAGATGTGTTTCTTCTAAAATCCGTTATGACTACCGAAATCCGTTGGCTGTGGTTAAAGAGTACAAACTCTGCAGAGTCAAAACCATTCGAGTAACCATGTCCATGGTCAAGGACTTTGATCGTCATATCAATGTCAGTATCACCATCAGTCTCAGTGTCCATCTCAACGTCAGTTTCAGTGTCAGTCTCGGTGACAGTCTCTGGTGAATAACCATGGAACTAAGAGTGGTAAACCTAGGTGAATGTTATTCCCGTGGATGGACTAACCAACTTATTATTATGTACGGAGTATTACCTTGGGATGATTTACCCTCGTGAGTTACTTGAATTCGAATGATGAAATATAAGCCCTTTATGTGATGTCGCTCAGATGTCCGACTGTGGCATTCTTGTTCTCTACTTTTGATATAAGCCCTTTATGTGATGTCGCTCAGACGTCCGACTATGGCATTCTTGTTCTTTACTTTTGATATAAGCCCTTTCTGTGATGTCGCTCAGACGTCCGACTGTGGCATCCTTGTTATTTACTTTCATTATAAGCCATCTTCGAGATGTCGCTTAGACGTCCGACTGTGACACGTACTGTCATTTACGTTTTAATATAAGCCCTTTATGTGGTGTCGCCCTGACGCCCAACTACGGCATGTTAATTTATTTTACCTTTCGAGGCATCGCTTCAGACACCCGATCGGTCTTCAGCTACTTTATTGGGATTTGGGGAGGACTACCGCCTGACTTCCTTTTTATTTAACATCAAGTGAAAATTTATTATCTGAGTGCACATTTCTAGTCTACTAATGTGCATCATGTTTGCATTTGTTATATCTTATGTCCAAACTATCTTGCGAGTACATTCAAAGTACTCACCTGGCTTGTTGATTTGGCCAGATGTTAACGAAGGCGACCTTATGGATGAAGAGTTCGATAGCGAGTCCGACACCTAGAGGAGTCCCAGTCAGTCTCGTACGATCCTGGAGTTGGTCACTTGTATTATATACGCTTCCGCTACCCTAATAAAATCATCGAGCCTCACTCCGGCGCTTGATGAGCTGTAAGATTTTGGAGTCATGTCACCCACTTCACTTTGACGTATCCACCACCACTATTATTACGAGTCAGTAGTTATGCCACCATACCCTTTCTGTCATATCCGCCTTTATGTATAATATCGGTGTGCTTGTAATAAATTGTTCAGCAGCCTCATCTCAACCTTCTATAATATTTAGTACTTTTTGATTTCTGTATCAAGGATTTGTCTACCAGTAAGTAGGATTCTTCTATACTGGTCTTATAAAAAGGTCGGTTTCTCAATAAATGTTTTATTGGAAAACTGGTCCTGACAACACTTCTCGTCAGCTGAAACTAAATGAGAAGAATTACCCCACACATGATCTTGAGCTAGCAGAAGTTGTTCATGCCTTGATCACGTGGAGACATCTTCTCTTGGGCAGAAAAGTGGACATCTTCACCGATCACAAGAGCTTGAAGTACATCTTCACCCAGCCAAACCTTAACCTTCGCTAGACTCGTTGAGTTGAAATAATTCAAGAGTACGATCAAAGCATTGAGTATAGCCCTGGCAAGGGCAACGTCATTGTAGATGCCTTGAGCAGAAAATCGTATTGCAACAGTCTCCTTCTCAAACCGTTCGAGCCTGAACTTTGTGAATCATTCAGGAAGTTCAACCTCCAAGTTGTTCCGCAAGGCTTTCTTGCAAACCTTCAAGTTGCTCCTACCTTGGAAGATCAAATCCGTGAGGCCCAACTCAGTGATGCTATGGTGCGGAAAGTGAAACATGGTATTGCTAAGGGTACTCCCAAGTACAAGTGCTATCGCATTGATGACAGAGACACTTTATTCTTTGAGGACAGACTTGTGGTTCCCAAAGGTGATCTCAGAAAGCTCATAATGAACGAAGCACATGACTCACTCCTCTCGATACATCCAGGAAGTTCCAAGATGTACCATGACCTCAAGCAATCATATTGGTGGACTCACATAAAAAGGGAGATTGCCCAATTCGTGAATGAATGTGATGTATGCAGAAGAGTGAAGGCACAACATCAACAACCAGCCAGACTCCTTCAACCTCTACCTATTCTCGAGTCGAAATTCGATCACACTGAGATGGATTTCGTCACTGGTTTTCCCAAGTCCAAGAAAGGAAATGATGTTATCTTTGTGGTGATTGACAAGCTAACTAAAGTGGCTCATTTTCTTCCCGTCAAAGAATCGAGCAATGCAGCTAAGCTGGCAGAGTTGTACACCTCCAGAATTGTCTCTTTGCATGGCATTCCTCAAGTGATCTCCTCAGACCGTGGAAGCTTGTTCACTTCCAAGTTCTGGGATTCTTTTCAGTCAGCTATGGGCACCAAGATTCGATTCAGCACTGTGTTTCACCCTTAGACTAGTGGTCAAGTCGAAAGAGTGAACGAAATCTTCAAAGATATGCTCTGAGCTTGTATCATCTCCTTCAGTATGAAATGAGAAGATTGCCTTCCATTTGCCGAATTCTCCTACAACAACAGCTTCCAAGCAAGTGCAGGCAAAGCTCCTTTTGAAATCTTCTATGGCAGAAAGTGACGTACCCCACTCAACTGGTCCGAGACTGGTGAACGTCAACTCCTTGGAAATGATTTGATCTCAGAAGCCGAACAAATGTGCAATGTCGTACGTGAGAATCTCAAAGCCGCGCAATCGCGTCGAAATAGCTACTATGACGGCAATCATCATGACTTGGCTTTCGACATTGGAGATCATTTCTATGTCCGTCTTTCTCCTCTGAAGGGCACTCAAAGGTTCGGTATCAAGGGCAAGCTTGCTCCAAGATACGTGGGTCCTTTCAAGATTGTTGGCAAGAGAGGCGATCTAGACTACCAACTCGAGCTTCCCTCCAACTTTGCAAATGTGCACGATGTGTTTCACGTGTCTCAACTCCGCAAGTGCTTCAAGGCGCCTGAACGCACCATTCCTTTCGAAGAGATTGATCTTTAGCAAGACTTGTCTTATCATGAGCACCCCGTTGCTATTCTTGAAGAAACTCAGCGCAAGACCCGCAACAAGTCCATCAAATTCTTGAAAGTAAAGTGGTCACACCATACCAACCAAGAAGCTACATGGGAACGAGAAGATCATCTCCTTTCCAAGTATCCTGCCTTCTTTCAGTCCTAGATCTCGAGACAAGATCTTTTTGTAGTGCAGGAGAGTTTGTAACGCCCATGATGTAACAATTCCATTTATGACAATATATGCAACGTTGACTTCATCAATTCCATTCTGGGCTCTTCCTTCATTTCGGGTTTCTTGGTTTTGCCATGTGCGTGTGTGCATATCATCCACGTCATGTCATCATGTGCATTGCATTGCATTCGTGTTGCCACTTGCACCCGGTCATGCTCGTCTCTTCCCGTTGTCCGTTTCGAGTTCTGACACTCACACATGTGCACGTGGCACCTCCAAGTCCTTCTCTCGTATGTGGCTGTAGAATGTTCTCCGAATGAGGTGAGACTTGTCGTACGTTGTTGTTTTGGTACGTGGAGACCGCCTGTCAAGTTTCATTGCGTTTGGAGGTCGTTTGATACTCCAACGGTTAACCTCGTGGGCTAAAAGCTCCTCTTCCTTTTGGCCCAACACCCCTCCACAACGGCCTACTAACCCAACACGACCACGTCCATCCTCTCAGTCGTCGGATCGTGATCGCGTGGGCGAAAACCACACCCCATTTGGACACTCCTAGCTCCCAGAATCTATAAATAGGCCTCCCCACGTCCATTTTCGGGCGAAACCATAGCTCCCTTCCTCCTCCGCGCGCCGGACGTGGCCGTACCACCGTCGGATGTGTCCGCCGCCGCCAATCATGTCGCTCCGGCCAACCAGGTGATGACACATCAGCAGCGCGCCCCCTCCGGCCAACCCGCGGTCGCCACGTCACCGCTCCCTCCCGCTTCTCTCTCCAACGCCACCGCATGGCCCGCGGGGCCCGGGGACGGCCCGCGGGGCCCGCGCGTCCGCCGTTGCCTCCGCCTCTCTGCTCGAGTGCCTTGGCCGCTCTGCCTTCCGCCACCGCGGCTCGGCCCCTCGCCGCTCGGCCGGCCTGCTGACGTCGTCGGTCGTCTGGTGCCTCGCTGGGCTCTCGCCGACCCGCCGCCACCGCCGCCTCGCAGATCTCTGCCGACGCGCCTCCACGCTTCGTCCCTGCCGCCGGGTCGCGTCACCGCCCCTCGTGCCGGTCGTCGCCGACCCTCTCCGCCGCCGGTCCTTGCCTCCGCCGCTGGCGCCCAACTCCGGCGAGTCGCCGCCGGAGCCGGACCCGATCTAGATCCGGATCCGTGGGGTGGATCAGATCCACCCATCCCGCGACCCAAATGCCCCGCTGCACCCGGATCCCTCCATCCTGGAACCCCTCCATCCCGCGTTGACTTTCGTGGAGGTATATTTTCACCAAGTCCCAGATCCACGTAATTTTATTGCCTCCTTCATCATGTGATAATTTTGTGCTAGGTGCTTCGTTTTGCGCGTATGATATATCGAAATGTTCTTCTCGACATGCTCTACATGTTAGCATCAGTTTCATGCATGTTAGGGATCATCTAGTTGACTTAAACTTCGTGGCAAGAGTGCTTCGTGATGAAACTGTTTCAGCACTTGTGGTCTGTGTAAATTTGTTGGCATGTTCGTGGGCAAGTAAGTTTGTGCATGTTGGTCCGAATGAAGTGAATGATATCTCTAGATGTTCATTGTGAAGTGCTCTACATGATGGTTGCTATATCATTCATGTTAGGTGTCATATTGCCATGTTTATCTCTGTTGCAAAAGTGCATTTGACTGATAAGTTTCTGAACTTGTTATGAGATGAGGTTTTGTCTTGCTTGTGTATATTAATCCATGTGTGATATGAGCTAGGTGTCAACATGAGTTTTGCTCTTTGGAATGTGCTCTAGATTATAGATTCATTTTCATGCCATGATATATCTTGAGATGAGTGCAACAAGCTTGTTAACATGTCATCATGATGTTAAATTTTCTGCTAAGTGTGAATCTGTTAATTTTTATGCCATGTTCCCATGATGCCAACGTCGTTGTTGTGCATGGTTAGAGTTGTCCAGTGGGTGTTCCTTGATGTATATGTTATGCCCTAGCTATCCATTCTCTTGTTTGACATGATGGCTTGCTGTAGTTTATTGTTTTCATGCTCTCAAGTGGCTATAAAATGTATCTGTCAGCATGTTATCAACAAGTTCAGTTTTGCCAAGTCAATAGCTAGTGTTCTATGCACCCTATGACAATTTTCTTGCCATGAGTAGCTTCTCAAATATGTCTTCTTGCTGTTGGTTATCTTCACAAGCCATGCTATGCTTTGAGTTGAGTTGCACAAGCTTGCAAACATGCTTATCGTTGTAATTTCTGCCATGTCTTGTAATTTTCACTAAGTCTGACAAATCTGTAAACTTATTGAATCTTGCCATGCTTGTTTAATTGTGTTCCAGCAAGTTTTTGGGTGTGCTCTAAGTTCATGCTTGTTATGTATCATGTCTATTTCACATCCATGCCTTTTGTCTTCATGTTTTGGTGTTGTAGCATAATTATTTCTTCCTCCAAACATGACATGTTGCTGTAAACTGCAGTTTTGCATTGCATCTTGTTTTGCTTGTTATTTGCAAACCGTGCATCCGTTTCCGGTGATCTTTATATCGATTTCAACCAAAATCTTCCCCTCTATCCAATGGCTTGCTTGGATGCCCAAGATGATGCCATTTCCATCATCTTCTCCTTAGGCTCAAGAGCTTCCTCATGCATACGTACTTCATACTTGCATTCCATGACATGTCTTGCATCATGTTGATTGTGCATTGCACCATGTTTTATATTGTGCCGTTGTAATGTTATTGTGTTGGGTAGATCCGGGAGCCAATTCGGAGATCGAGGTTCCTTTCGAGGCTGAGTTTGAGGAGCAAGGTTACGATCCCTCGGAGGACTCAATAGGCAAGATGACCATTTCCAGATATCACTTCTATCTTTGCCTATGCTAGATGTCTCGTTCTTTTAGATATGCCTCGATGCCCATTCCTGTTTGTCAGCCCTCCTATTGTTGCCATGAAACATTCTAACCGCCTGATATGTCTCCAACATATCTATAATTTTTTATTGTTCCATGCTATTATTTATGAAGTCTTAGATGTTTAATGGGCATTATCATTCACTTTTATATCATTTTAAGGACAAACCTACTGACCCAAAGGCCCAGTCCAGATTGCTGTTTTTTGCCCATTTCAGGGTTTTGCAGAAAAGGAATATCAAACGGAGTCCAAACGGAATGAAACCTTCGCAGGAGATATTTTTGGAGGAAATCACGCGAGATAAACTTGGGAGCCAAGCCAGAGGACAGGGGACCCACCCTCCAGGGTGGGGGGCGCGCCCCCCTGCCTCGAGCGCAGGCCCGGTGGCCCCTGGTGCCCCTCTTCCTCCTATATATGCCTACGTAGCACAAAAACTCCAGACACAGAGAGAAAACCCTAATTCCACCGCCGTAGCTGCTGTTCCCGTGGAGATCCCATCTTGGAGCCTGCTCCGGGAGGGGGATCCATCACGGAGGCCTTCATGATCATCATCATCGCCCTCACCATGAGTTGTGAGTAGTTTACCACAGACCTTCGGGTCCATAGCTAGTATCTATATGGCTTCTTCTCTCTCTCCGGTTCTCAATACAAAGTTCTCCTCGGTCTTCAAGGAGATCTATTCGATGTAATCTCTTTTTGCGGTGTGTTTGTCGAGATCCGATGAATTGTGAGTTTATGATCAAGGTTATCTATGAAAGATATTTGGTTCTTCTATGAAATTTTTATGTGTTCTCATAATATCCTTGCAAGTCTCTTCGAATTATTTGTTTGGTTTGGCCTACTAGATCTATAGTTCTTGCAATGGGAGAAGTGCTAGGCTTTGGGTTCAATCTTGCGGTCTTCTTTCCCTAGTGACAGTAGGGGCAGCAAGGCACGTATTGTATTGTTGCCATCGAGGATAAAAAGATGGGGTTTTCATCATATTGCTTGAGTTTATCCCTCTACATCATGTCATCTTGCTTAAGGCGTTACTCTGTTCGTATGAACTCAATACACTAGATGCATGCTGGATAGCGTTTGATGTGTGGAGTAATAGAGGTAGATGTAGGCAGGAGTCGGTCTACTTGTCTCGTACGTGATGCCTATATACAATGATCATGCCTAGATAGTCTCATAATTATTCGCTTTTCTATAAATTGCTCGACAGTAATTTGTTTACCTGTCGTAGAATACAGCTATCATGAGAGAAGCCACTAGAGAAAACTATGGCCCCCGGGTCTATCTCTATCATATTACTTTTCCGTCAATTTCTGCCGCCGTTATTTATTTGCTTTCTTTATTTTCTATTTCTATACCCAAAAATACCAAGAAGATAAACTATCATCTCTATCAGATCTCACTATCGTAAGTGACCGTAAAGGGATTGAAAACCCCTTATCGCGTTGGCTGTGAAGTTCTTATTTGTTTGTGCAGGTGTGAGGGACTGACGCGTGGTCTCCTACTGGATTAATACCTTGGTTCTCAAAATCTGAGGGAAATACTTACGCTACTGTGTTGCATCTCCCTTTCCTCTTCGAGGGAATACAATGCAAGCTCAAGAGGTAGCAAGGAGAATTTCTGGCGCCGTTGCCGGGAGGCTTACGCAAAAGTCATATACCTAGTACCTATCACAAACACTTATCCTTGCCGTTTTATTGCCCTTCTCTTTGCCGTGTGTTTACCGTTTGCTTGTCTCTTGTTTTCTTGTGTTGCTATGTGCCCTCTATTAGCTTTCATCTTCGATTGCCAAATTATGGATCCTCATCCACTTGCTAATCTCTTTAAGAGATCCAATTATGTTGAACCAATTGCTAGTGAGCTGCGTGCACTAGATTATCTTTATGGGGTTTTGCTTGAAATTTATGAATATGAAAATTGTGAGGAATTGTTAAAAGAAAAAGTGATTCATGAGAGCTTATTAAATAAAAAGCATGATTGCAATGAGGTTATTGTAAATTCTATTAATGTCAATTGTGTTAATGACATGCAAAACCCTAAGCTTGGGGATGCTTATTTTGCTATGCCCACTACTTGTTGCAATGATCATGATTGGGGTGATGATTCTTACGATCTTGAAAATTTATCTAAACCCTATCGTGAATATGAGATTGATAATAATGTTTGCCATAGTATTGAAAGTGGATTTGAAAGAGTGTCAACTTTTGATCCCACTACTTTAGATATTGATCAATCTTATGAAATTTTTGATAAAAGTGGGTTTGGGAAGGTCATGACTTTAGTTAATGTTGATCCTACTATTTTGGAAGAGTGTCAACTTTGCTTGCATGTGGATCGTGTTGAGAATAAGTTATGTGATAGCTATTTTGTTGAATTTGATCATGATCCTACATGCAAATATTATGAGAGAGGGAAATATGGTTGTAGAAATTTTCATGTTACTAAGTTACCTCTCGTTATGTTGAGATTGCTATTGTTTCTTTCTCCTTCCTTGCATATGCTAGAGCTTGCTTGTCTTGCTAATTTGTTTTCCTATAAAATGCCTCTGCATAGGAAGTATGTTAGACTTAGATGTGATTTTCACATGCTATATGATGCTCCCTTTTGTGCTTCAATTCTTATCTTTCATGTGAGCATCATTGAATTATCGTGCCTAGCTAGGGTCGTAAAACGATAGCGCTTGTTGGGAGGCAACCCAATTTCATGTTTTTTGTTTTTGTTGATGTTAGGGAATAAATATTGCATATAGCCTCTAATTAGATGTTTTTTCATGTTTTGTTTAGTGTTTGTGCCAAGTAGAACCTTTGGTAGAACTTGTGTGAAGTTTATATGATCTTGCTGTGAAAAACAGAATCATTAGCGCTGGCTAAAGTAGTTTTCAGAGTTTACTGGAGCGTGCTTTTTAGTTGATTCTTTTTGCTGCTGATTGGTAGACAAATTGCGCAAATTTACCAATTTATTTTGAATTTTTTGGAGTTCCCGAAGTAGGCGAACCCAGCAGATTACTAGAGACTGTTCTATTTTTGATAGATTCTGTTTTTCGTGTGTTGTTTGCTTATTCCGATGCATCTATGAGTAATATTGGAGGATATGAACCATAGAGAACTGGAAGTACAGTAGGTTTAACACCAATATAAACAATGAATGAATTCCTTGCTGTACCTTTGAGTGGTGGTTTGCTTTCTCTTACTAACGGAGCTCACGAGAATTTTTTTTCTAAGTTTTGTGTTGTGAAGTTTTCTTGTTTTGAGTATTGCTTTGATGGACTACGGAACAAGGAGTAGCAAAGGCCTAAGCTTGGGGATGCCCATGGCACCCCAAGTAAATTCAAGATAATCAAAAGCCTAAGCTTGGGGATGCCCCGGGAGGGCATCCCCTCTTTCGTCTTCATCCATTGGTAACTATAATTGGAGCTATATTTTTATTCGCAACATGCTATGTGTTTTGCTTGGATCGTCTTGTATAATTTGAGTCTTTGCTTGTTAGTTTGCCACAATAATCCTTGCTGGACACACCTATTTGAGAGAGTTAAATATGCCCTAGAAACTGTTAGAACACTTTGTATGCTTCACTTATATCTTTTGAGTTTAAAAGTTTTTGCTCTAGTGCTTCACTTATATCTTTTAGAGCACGGTGGTGGTAATATTTTGTAGAAATTGTTGAACTCTCATGCTTCACTTAGATCTATTTGAGAGTCTATTAAAACAGCATGGTAAAGTGTTTAGGCTAAAGAAACTAGTCTTCACATGATAGACATCCAATGTCAATGTAGTAGAAATTTTCACATTAAGTGCATTAAGTAGGAAGAGATGTTGGATGCTTGATAAATGTTTTGAGACATGGGTATAGTGATATTAGAGTCATGTTAGTGGAGTAATTATGAAATTGAGAAATATTTGTGTTAAGGTTGGTGATTCCCGTAGCATGCACGTATAGTGAACCATTGTGTGACTAAGTTAAAGCATGAGGTATTTGTAGAGTGTCAACCTTTGTGTGGAGGTCGGGGGCGCGTGATGGTTAACTCCTACCAACCTCCCCCCTAGGGGCATGCGTTGATTGCTTTGTTTTGATGACTCGTAGATTTTTGCAATAAGTATATGAGTTCTTATGACTAATGTTGACTCCATGGATTATACACACTCTCACCCTTGCACCATTGCTAGCCTCTCTTGTACCGCGCAACTTTCGCCGGTGCCATAAACCCACTATATATCCTTCCTCAAAAGAGCCACCATATTGTTCCTCAAAACAGCCACCATACCTACCTATCATGGCATTTCCATAGCCATTCTGAGATATATTGCCATGCAACTTTCCACCGCTCCGTTTATATGACACACATCATATTGTCATATTGCCATTGCATGATCATGTAGTTGACACCGTATTTGTGGCAAGGCCACCATGCATAATTTTTATACATGTCACTCTTGTTTCATTGCACATACCGGTACACCGCCGGAGGCATTCATATAGAGTCATACTTTGTTATTGTAGTATCGAGTTGTAATATTGTGTTGTAATGAAAGTGTGATGATCATCATTTATAGAGCATTGTCCCATGGGAGGAAAGGCTGAATCTATAAAGCCCCTCCGCAAGAAAAAAAGAAAAAAGAAAAAAAAAGGCCAAACAAAAAATAAAGGCCCAAAAAAAAGAAAAAAAGAAAAAAAACAAAAGAAAAAAAAATGGACAATTGCTACTATCTTTTTCCACAATTGTGCTTCAATGTAGCACCATGTTCTTCATTGTAGAGAGTCTCATGCTTAGTCACTTTCATATACTAGTGGGAATTTTCGTTATAGAACCTGGCTTGTAGATTCCAATGATGGGCTTCCTCAAATGCCCTAGGTCTTCGTGAGCAAGCAAGTTGGATGCACACCCACTAGTTTCTTTTGTTGAGCTTTCATTCATATTTAGCTCTAGTGCATACCTTGCATGGCAATCCCTACTCACTCACATTGATACCTAATGTTGGGCATCTCCATAGCCCTTTGATATGCCTAGTCGATGTGAGACTATCTCCCTCTTTTTGTCGTCTCCACAACCACCTCTATTCCACCGATAGTGCTATGTGCATGGCTCACGCTCATGTATTGCGTGAAAGTTGAAAGGTTTGAAAAGATAGAGCATGAAAACTAATGCTTGGCTGAAATTGGGGTTGCGCATGATATGAATATTTTGTGTGATAGCAAGGGAGCATAGCCAACACTACATGATTTTGTGGGGATAACTTTCTTTAGCCATAGTATTTTGAGAAGACGTGATTGCTTTGTTAGTATTGCTTGAAGTATTGTTATTTCTTATGTCAATATAGACTTTTATCTTGAATCCTTTAGATCTGAACATTCATGCCACAATTAAGAGAATTACATTGAAAAACTATATTGGTTAGCATTCCACATTGAAAATTCTTTCTTTATCATTTACCTACTCAAGGACGAGCAGGAATTAAGCTTGGGGATGCTTGATACTTCTCCAACGTATCTATAATTTTTTTATTGTTCCATGCTATTATTTATGAAGTCTTAGATGTTTAATGGGCTTTATCATTCACTTTTATATCATTTTTGGGACTAACCTACTGACCCAAAGGCCCAGTCCATATTGTTGTTTTTTGCCTATTTCAGGGTTTTGCAGAAAAGGAATATCAAATGGAGTCCAAACGGAACAAAACCTTCGCAGGAGATATTTTGGGAGGAAATCATGCGAGATAAACTTCAGAGCCAAGCCAGAGGACAGGGGAAGCACCCTCGAGGGTGGGGGGCATGCCCCCCTTCCCAGGGCGCTCCCCTGCCTCAAGGGCAGGCCCGGTGGCCCTGGTGCCCCTCTTCCTCCTAAATATGCTTACGTACCCCAGAAACTCCAGATGTAGAGAGAAAACCCTAATTCCACGGCCGTAGCTGCTGTTCCCGTGGAGATCCCATCTTGGAGCCTGTTCCGGGAGGGAGATCCATCACGGAGGCTTTCATCATCATCATCATCGCCCACACCATGAGTTGTGAGTAGTTTACCACAGACCTTCGGGTCCATAGCTAGTATCTAGATGGCTTCTTCTCTCTCTCCGGATCTCAATACAAAGTTCTCCTCGGTCTTTGAGGAGATCTATTCGATGTAATCTCTTTTTGCGGTGTGTTTGACGAGATCCGATGAATTGTGAGTTTAAGATCAAGGTTATCTATCAAAGATATTTGATTCTTCTCTGAACTTTTTATGTGTTCTCAAAATATCCTTGCAAGTCTCTTCGAATTATTGGTTTGGTTTGGCCTACTAGATCTATAGTTCTTGCAATGGGAGAAGTGCTTGGCTTTTGGATCAATCTTGCGGTGTCCTTTCCCAATGACAGTAGGGGCAGCAAGGCACGTATTGTATTGTTGCCATCTAGGATAAAAAGATGGGGTTTTCATCATATTGCTTGAGTTTATCCCTCTACATCATGTCATCTTGCTTAAGGCGTTACTCTGTTCGTATGAACTCAATACACTAGATGCATGCTGGATAGCGGTCGATGTGTGGACTAATAGTAGTAGATGCAGGCAGGAGTCGGTCTACTTGTCTCAGACGTGATGCCTATATACAATGATCATGCCTAGATAGTCTCATAATTATTCGCTTTTCTATCAATTGATCGACAGTAATTTGTTTACCCGTCGTAGAATACCGCTATCATGAGAGAAGCCACTAGAGAAAACTATGCCCCCCGGGTCTATCTCTATCATATTACTTTTTCGTCAATTTCTGCCGCCGTTATTTATTTTCTTTCTTTACTTTCTGTTTCTATACCCAAAAAATACCAAAAATATAAACTATCATCTCTATCAGATCTCACTATCGTAAGTGACTGTAAAGGGATTGACAACCCCTTATCGCGTTGGCTGCGAAGTTCTTATTTGTTTGTGCAGGTGCGAGGCACTGGCGCGTGGTCTCCTACTGGATTGATACCTTGGTCTCAAAAACTGAGGGAAATACTTACACTACTGTGCTGCATCTCCCTTTCCTCTTCGAGGGAATACAACGCAAGCTCAAGAGGTAGCACTGCCTTCCTAGCAAACCGTTGTTTGGCTAAGTGCGCATCGGTCAGCCCCTCTTATAGCGTTGTTAGTTGCAGGTGAAGTTTTGAAGATTGCTCCGTAATGAAGTTGTTGTTGGGATAACACAATATATAAATACCTATTAAACTAATTCAACTATATTGGTAATGGGTTGATGGCTAAGCCATTCTGCTTGGTGTTTTGTTCCACTCATGCCACCTTAGGAATCGATAAACCGATGTTATGTTCCTTGATTTTGCATTCCTAACAAGGTTGGGGTTTATGGGCCCCCCTTGATAATTCGCTCTGTTTAAAGCTTTTCCAGCAAGGCCCAACATTGGTTTTACATTTGCCTAACAGCTAAAATTTGCATAGGGACTAGCTACCCCGTGGACTTAATTAACAACCCGGGCCAGTGCTCCTCATGAATGTTGGTCCAAACTGGGGGTCCTGTAGGGCCGCCTTGGGGAAACCCGAGGTATCTGGTATTACCTGTAGCATCGCCCATCCGGTCGTGGCATGAGACGAGATATGCGCGGCTACTATCAGGGTGTCGGCACGCCGGGAGGTCTTGCTAGATTAGTTTTACCTTTGTCGAAATATGTTGAGCACGGGTTTCCGAGAATACTCGGGTCTTCCCACTATGGAGTTGTGACTCCACAGATCGTGAGCTTGTGATGGGCTAAGTTGGGACACCCCTACAGGGTTTGATCTTTCGAAAGTCGTGCCCGTGGTTATGTGGCAGATGGGAATTTGTTAATATCCGGTTGTAGATAACTTGACACCTTATTCATGAATACACTATCTGTGTGAGTAACCGTGATGGTCTTTCCGGAAGGCTTCGGGAAGTGAACACGGTGGGGTTATGTTTGATCGTGTGTAGTTAGGATCACTTCTTGATCAACTTGCCGATCGTTGGCACTTGTTCTCTTCTCTCTCTAAACTCGTAAACTAGTGCTTAGTGCTTGCTGCAACCCTTGTTTATAGCCTTTCCACACCTAAGGTTTTGGTAGTTTTGATACCCGGGAACAGGATTGCTGAGTCCTCTGTGGCTCACAGATTCAACACACACCAGATGCAGGTACCGCTGAGAACTATGCAGGAGATGGTTTAGAACTTCACTGGGAGTTCGATGAAGAGCGTGGACTTTACTATGTTTCTTATCCTGACAATCAGTAGTGGCTCTTACTAGGAGGATCTGGGCTTGTGTTTTGGTATCTTTCTCATTTGGATTTTCGTTCGTAGTCGGACCCTGATGTTCTTTGCTTGATGTATGCTATTGTATTCATTGTGTGATGTGGCGAGTGTAAGCCCACTATCTTTAACAAGTTCATCCCTGAATTTTACATGAGATGTGCAAAGATACCATACTTGAGATCATTCTAGTATGCGCTTATGTCCTTAAGTCATGCCTCGACGCGTGGGGGACATAGTCGCATACTGGGCATTAGATCAATGGTGAACATCTCTATGTTGGTCATATCTACTATAGGGTTCACGTTCGACCTTTCAGTCTCTAGTGTTCCGAGGCCATGTCTGTACATGATAGGCTCGTCAAGCTTAACCTGAGTATTCCGCGTGTGCAAAGCTGTCTTGCACCTATTGTATGTGAACATAGAGTCTATCACACCTGATCATCACGTGGTGTCTCAACACGACAAACTGTAGCAATGGTGCATACTCAGGGAGAACACTTTTTTCTTGAAATTTAGTTAAGGGATCATCTTATAATGCTACCCCCATACTAAGCAAAATAAGATGCATAAAAGATAAACATCATACACAATCAAAATATGTGAAATGGTATGGCCATCATCATCTTGTGCTTTTGATCTCCATCTCCAAAGCATCATCATGATCTCCATCGTCACCGGCTCGACATCTTGATCTGCATAGTAGTGTCGTAGTCGTCTCGCCAACTATTGCTTCTACAACTATCGCTAATGCATGGTGATAAAGTAAAGCAATTACATGGCATTTGCATTTCATACAATAACGAGACAACCATAAGGCTCCTGACGGTTGTTAGATATGTTACAAAACATGATCATCTCATACAATAACGTTTAGCACATCTTGTCTTGACCATATCACATCACAACATGCCCTACAAAAACAAGTTAGACATCCTCTACTTTGTTATTGCAAGTTGGCTGTTACGGGCTTCTAGCAAGAACTGTTATTACCTAAGCATCAAAAACACAACGGTGTTTCGTCAAGTTTGATGTTTTAACCTTCGCCAAGGACCAGCCACAATCATATATGAATCAACTAAAGTAGGAGAAACAGACACCCACTAGCCACCTTTGTGCAAAACTAGTTGCAAGTCTGTCTGTGGAACCGGTCTCATGACCGTCGTCATCTATGGTTGGTCCGGGCCTCTTCATCCCACAATACCGCCGACTCAAAATAAGACGTTGGTGGTAAGCAGTATGACTATCACCGCCCACAACTCTTTGTGTTCTACTCATGCAAATCATCTACGCATAGACCTGGCTCATGATGCCACTGTTGGGAAACATAGCATGCAATTTAAAAAATATTCGTACGCTCACGCAAGATCTATCTCGGAGATGCATAGCGATGAGAGGGGGAGAGTGTGTCTACGTACCCTCATAGATCGGAAGCGTAAGCGTTGGACAACGCGGTTGCTGTAGTCGAACTTCTTCTAGCTACGACCGGTCAAGCACCAAACGTACGACACGTCTGAGTTCTGCAGACGTTCAGCTCGATGACGTCCCTCGTCCTCTTGATCCAGCTAGATATTGAGGAAGTAGATGAGTTCCATCAGCACGACGGCGTGGTGAAGGTGATGGTGAAGTGATCCGGGTAGGGCTTATCCTAAGCACCGCAAGAATATGACTGGGGTGTAAACTATGGAGGGGGCCGCCGCACATGGCTAACAATTGATGTTATGTGTTCTATGGCCCCCCTCACATATATATAGGTGGGAGGGAGAGGGGGGCAGCCAGGGTGCACCCCAAGTAGGATCTGAATCCTACTTGGGGTGTGCCAAGTGGAGCCCCCTCCTGCAATAAATCATCGAAGGGAAGAAGGGAAGATGGAAGAGAGAAGGAAGGGGGCACGAACCCCCTGTTCTCCTTATCCTATTGGGCCTCCTTCCATAGGGGGGGGCGCCACCCCTTGGGGGCTGGTGTGATCCCATATCATGGCCCAACAGGACAAATACTCTCCCAGGGTTGACCGCTACCCCCTCTAATGACCCGATATGTACTCGATGCCCTCCGGAACACTTCTAGTGTCCGAATACCATGGTCCTATATATCAATGTTTACCTCTCGACTATTTCGAGATTCCTCGTCATATCTGCGATATCATCTGGGACACTGAACAACATTCGGTCACCAAATCACATAACTCATATAATACTATATCGTCAACGAATGTTAAGCGTGCGGACCCTACGGGTTCGAGGACTATGTAGACATGACCGAGACACCTCTTCAGTCAATAACCAATAGCTGAACCTGGATTCGCATATTGGCTCCTACTTATTCTACAAAGAGCTTTATCGGTCAAACCGTTATGACAACATACACAATTCCCTTTGTCCTTCGGTATGTTACTTTCCCGAGATCCGATCGTCGGTATCTCTATACCTAGTTCAATCTAGTTACCGGCAAGTATCTTTATTTGTTATGTAATACATCATCCTGCAGCTAACTCCTTAGTCACTTTGCTTGCAAGGCTTCTTATGATGTGTATTACCGAGAGGGCCCAGAGATACCTCTCCGACACTCGGAGTGACAAATCCTAATCTGCCAGGCTATCCCATACACCCCGACTCATAGGAACCAACATCCTCGTCGGCCATAGGAACATTCCCTCTTGGCACATACATCTGTGCATCCAGTCCGGTACTCAAAGCACAAGTGCTCCTGGGGTGATTTTGGTAATTAATGTCAACATATCTCTTGTTGGACTAATATTTTCATCTAGTATATTTCAGAAAGTTCAACAAAGGAGTGGCATGGACAAGAGGATGTGGAACCCCTTCAAGAGGCTAAGGACAAAGATTGGCAAAAGCTCAAGACTCTTCATTTATATTTTAGTGATCCAAGATCACATTGAGTCCATAGGAAAGCCAATACTATTAAAAGCGGATGAGGTGTTGCTTAATGGTCTATTTGCTCAAAGTGCTTAGTGATATGCTCCAAAGCCCTCAACAACTTTTCATTTCCACATATGTCCTAAGCCTAAAGTCAAACTCGGCCCCACCGATTAGATCTATCCGACACCACCGAGTTCACTTGACATAGCCACTGACGGAAACCCTAATCAGTTCGATCTCACCGACGGGATCTCGGTCTCACTCGAGATGGGCTTGCAAACTCTCTGTTGCTTGTTGCAATTATTACGGTCCCACCGAGGTATGTAGTCGGTCCCACCGAGTTTGCCTGACTAACTCTCTGTTTTCTTATTACCAAAATCGGTCTCACCGAGTTTGTGTAATCGGTCAAACCGAGTTTAGGTTTTACCCTAACCCTAGCACATTTGTCTCACCGAGTTGATCATGTCGGTCCCATCGAAAAGACTAACGTTCACATCTTGAACCAGGTCGGTTTCACCGAGTTTCACTATTCGGTCTGACCGAGTTTGGTAAATTGTCTGTAACGGTTAGATTTTGTGTGGAGGCTATATATACCCCTCCACCCCATTCTCCATCAAAGAGAGAGCTATCAGAACGTGCCTACACTTCCACTACTCATTTTTTTAGAGAGAACCACCTACTCATGTGTTGAGACCAATATATTCCAATCCTACCACAAGAATCTTGATCTCTAGCCTTCCCTAAGTTGCTTTCCACTCAAATCATCTTTCGACCATATCCAAATCTGTGAGAGAGAGTTGAGTGTTGGGGAGACTATCATTTAAAGCACCTGATCAAGGAGTTCATCATCAACACACCATCTATTACCCTTTGGAGAGTGGTGTCTCCTAGATTGGTTAGGTGTCACTTCGGAGCCTCCGTCAAGATTGTGGAGTTGAACCAAGGAGTTTGTAAGGGCAATGAGATCGCCTACTTCGTGAAGATCGACCCGAGTGATGCAAGTCATTCATGGGGGATGGCCATGGTGGGATAGACAAGGTTGCTTCTTCGTGGACCCTTCGTGGGTGGAGCCCTCCGTGGACTCGCACAGTCATTACCCTTCGTGGGTTGAAGTATCCATCAACTTGGATGTACGATAGCAGCACCTATCGGAACCACGCCAAAAATCTCCATGTCTTCAATTGCGGTTGCACAGTCCAATCCCATCCCTTTACTTTCTTGCAATTTGCATGCTTTACTTTCCACTGCTCATACATGATTTCTACTATGAAACTTTATTCTTCTAGACACGTGTTGGGCCTCCAAGCGCAGAGTTTTGTAGGACGGTAGCAATTTTCCCTCAAGTGGATGACCTAATGTTTATCAATCCGTAGGAGGTGTAGGATGAAGCTGGTTTCTCTCAAACAACCCTGCAACCAAATAGTAAAAAGTTTCTTGTGTCCCCAACACACCAAATACAATGGGAAATAGTATGGGTGCACTAGTTCGGCGAAGAGATGGTGATACAAGTGTAATATGGATAGTAGATATTGATTTTTGTAGTGCGAATTATAAAAACCGCAAGGTAGCAAGTAACAAAAGTGAGCACAAATGGTATTGCAACGATGGAAAACAAGGCCTAGGGTACTTACTTTCGCTAGTGCAATCTCTCAACGATGCTAATATAATTGGATCACATAACCACCCCTTAACGAAATCACCTCAAAGTTATTCTTTCCGTTCAATCTATCAAGAGTTCATACTAAAACAACATAAAGTTATCCTTTCCGATCTATCTATCTGGAGTCCGTACTAGAATAACACAAGGTTATCTTTTCTGATCGATCTTTCAAGAGTTCGTACTAAGATAACACAAAGTTATCCTTCCCGATCAATCTATCAAGAGTTTGTACTAAGAAAACACCAAAACATAATCAAAGAGTGCCCCAAGATTTCTATCGGAGAAACAAAGACAAAAACGTGCATCAACCCCTATGCATAGATTACCCCAATGTCACTTCATGAATCCGCAAGTTGAGTGCCAAAACAAATATCAAGTGGATCAATATGATACCCCATTGAGACCACGAGTATCCAATTACAAGACATATATCAAGTGTTCTCAAATCCATAAAAGTATTAATTCCAAAGAAATCTCAAAGGGAAAACTCAATTCATCAAAAGATAGAGAGGGGAAAACACCATATGATCCGACTATATTAACAAAGCCCCCGATACATCAAGATTGTGCCATCAAGAACACGAGAGAGAGAGAGAGATTAAACACATAGCTACTAGTACATACCCTCAGCCCTGAGGGTGGACTACTCCCTCCCCATCATGGTGTCCGCCGGGATGATGAAGATGGCCACCGGTGATGATTTCCCCCTCCGGTGGAGTACCGGAAAAGGCCTAGATTGGTTTTCGGTGGCTACAGAGGCCTTGCTGCGGCGGAACTTCTGATCTAGGTCTACGCCGAAGGGTTTCGGAATATTTGTGAATTTATAGGGTAAAGAGGTGGTGTGGGAGGCCACCGAGGTGGACACAACCTACCTGGCCACGTGAGGGGGTCCTGGCGCGCCCTGGTGGGTTGTGCCCCCCTTTGGGCCACCCCCAGATGTTGCTTCAGCCCATTGGGTATCTTCTGGCCCATAAAAATTCTCCAAAAAGTTTCGCGGTGTTTGGACTCCGTTTGATATTGATTTCTTGCGATGTAGAAAACATGCAGAAAACAACAACTGGCACGTGGCACTATGTCAATAGGTTAGTACCAGAAAATGATATAAAATTACTATAAAATGATTGTAAAACATCAAAGAATGATAATATACAGCATGTAACAATAAAAAATTAGAGATACGTTGGAGACGTATCAACATCCCCAAGCTTAATTCTTGCTCGTCCTCAAGTAGGTAAATGATAAAAACTGAATTTTTGATGTGGAATGCTGCCTATCATGTCATATCATATTCTTTTCTTTATAGCATGGACATTTGGACTTTTATATGGTTGAAAGCAATAGTCTAGTTTTGACATGAGATTTAAGTACTCAAACATATCAACAAGCAACCAT
Source organism: Secale cereale (assembly GCA_902687465.1). Taxonomy (NCBI): domain Eukaryota; kingdom Viridiplantae; phylum Streptophyta; class Magnoliopsida; order Poales; family Poaceae; genus Secale; species Secale cereale. The sequence continues at coordinate 341,379,508 of LR738711.1, read as the reverse complement.
GTCTTTCAGAATATCAAATGCCAAAGAACGTTATCCCTATAGAATAATATAGTCTTGTCATGCTCTGTCTTCCCAGCTCAAAGTATAAATCATGTACTACCCCGGTGTCAGCCAAGCAATTGGTTCATACTTTTTTACGCGCTTCAGCATTTTCAACTCTCGTGCAATACATGAGCGCAAGCCATGGATATAGCAATATAGGGGGAATAGAATGCGGTGGTAGTAGACAAAAGAAGGGAAGAAAGTCTCACATCAACTAGGCAAACTAATGGACCATGGAGATGTCCATCAATCGATATCAATGTGAGGAGTAGGGATTTGTAGAGGTGCTAAAGCTCAAAGCTTAAATTGAGAGACAAAATTACATTGGGAGGTATACTTTTCCCACCAACGAAAATGACTCAAAGTTCACAACACTTTCCATGCTAGATATATCATAGGCGGTTCCCAAACATAAAATAAAGTTTATTCCTTTTCCACCAAACTTTCACAAGCCATGGCCAGCCGAATCCATGGTTGCCTTTCATACCAACACTTTCCAAGGAATTTATTATTTGACAACATAAAGTAAATTTGTTTTTCATTTTGGGACTAGGCATCCCTAATACCATTGCCTTACTCTCATGCAATGACAAGTGAATAAACACTCATTGTGAGAATAACACATCTAGCATGGAAAATATTGGCCACAACTGACCGCCTCGCGAGCGGTACGGGCACACAAAAGGTGTAACATCCCAAATGTTCAATTTGGAATGTTATACATTAGATCATCATGCATATCATATTTTCTTGCGTTTGGTGGATCCAAGAAAATCCTAAGCAACTCAAGGACCCTCGGAGAGAGTTGGGGATTTCAATATTTTCATATTTGAGGTTTCTCAAATTTTGAAAATAGGATCATTTGATTTTATTTATTTTATCTTCAAGTATTTCTACCATGAAAATATGAGAGAGGGAGTAAAATGACTCTCCCAAAAATAAAGAAATACGGAGGATTTAATAAAAAAAAATCAAATAAGTTTTCTTTGGAGTTTTCTTTGAATTAGGAAAAAATGCATGTTTTCAAAAATGCATTTTAGTGCCAAGAAAATGTTCATCTTGTTCTAAATATTCTATTTAGACGGTGAAAATTTGTTTTGGCAATTTTAGATTTTTTTTATTTTCTTTTTTCTAGATTTTCTTTTCGTAGCGTCGGCGTTAATTAGAAAAAAAAAGAGGACCCGACCCGACTGGGCCGATGCCCAGCCGAGCCAGGCCCAGCCCCACCGCCTTCCCCGCCGAGCCCCGTCGTGGTCGGGTCGGACTCCGACGTCGCCGCCGCCGCGGTTTGCTTGCCCCTCCCCTAAGCTTCTAAGCCTGTAATGCCCAGGATGGGACTATATCTCCTACGTGTCGAGGCACGACTTAGAGACATAACCCCATGCTGGAATGATCGCAAGTATGGTATCTTTGCACAACTCATGTAAAAGATGGGGATGGAAAACATAAAATAGTTGGCTTACACTCGCCACGTCACACAAATACAATACATGTCTCAATCATCATACAAAAGAACAACACAGCCCATCTAAGGGTAAAACCCAAAAGACAAGATACCAAACATGATTTAAATCCACAGGTCGGATCGAATCCTAGTAGAAGTTCCACTACTGATCATCAGGATAACGAACATAGTATCGACTACGCTCCTCGTCATACTCCCAGTCTAGCTCGGTGCCATCACCTGGATAGCTCACCATCGGACCTGCATCTGGTGTGGTGAAGTAACTGTGAGCCACAGAGGACTCAGCAATCCCATTCCAGGGTAACAAGACTATTTAAGCCTTGGGTAAGGATAAGGCTGAAGAAAAGAATAAGAGTCTGCAGCAGCAACTAGCACTAGCTTACGTGAAAGAGTGCGAGAAGAGAAGTGCCTCGGTCGAGAGATGATCATGAAGTGATCCTAGCTAAAGCTCAACAAACATAACCCCACCGTGTTCAACTTTCGAATCCCTATTCGGAAATTGACAGTCACGGTACACACGCTGGTAGTGTATTAGAACTATGTGTCAAGTTATCTACAACCGGATATTAACAAGCTCCCATCTGCCACATAATCGCAGGCACGGCTTTCGAAAGTTCATAACCCTGCAGGGGTGTTCCAACTTGGCCCATGACAAGCCCACGATCCGCGGAGTCGCAACTCCAAGGTGGGAAGACCCGAGTATTCTCGGAATCCCGTGCTCAAGATACTCCGAACTAAGGTAAGGCTTATCCAGCAAATCCTCCCGGCGTGCTGACACCCTGATAGTAGCCGCGCGTATCTAGTTTCAGGCCACGACCGGATGGGCGATTCTACAGGTTTTTACCAAACCTCGAGTTTCCTCGTGGTGGCCCCGCAGAACCCCCGTTTCGGACCAACACTCATGTGGAGCACTGGCCCGGGGTTGTTGATTAAGAAAGAGGGTTAATTACTCCCTATGCAAGTTATTTAGTTATTAGGTAAATAGTACCAATGTTGGGACTTGCTGGAAAAGATTTAGCACTTAGCGGTTTATCGAGGGGGGCCCATAAACCCCAACCGTGTGAGGAACGCATAATCAAGGAACATAACACCGGTTTATACGGTTCCTAGCGGCATGAGTGGAACAAATCACCAAGCAAAAGGCTTAGCCTTCCACCCTTGCCAATATATAGATGATTTATTTTTAAGCATTTATACAGTGTGATAACCCAACAAAACTTCAACATGAAGCAAGCATCTTCAACTTCACCTGCAACTAGCAATGCTATAAGAGGGGCTGAGCGAAGCCTACGTATAGCCAATCAATGGTTTGCATAGGAAGGGTGGTTAGACATGATCATGGTTACAAGTAGGAGGCTGACATGAAAGACATGGGCATTGAGGCAAAACTATAGATCGAGACTTCTAGCAATAGGCAAAAATAGTAATGGTATCCGGGTTCGGTCATCTTGCCTGAAGAGTTGTCATTCGGATCGTAAGAGGGGTCCTCGTGCTCAACCTCATTGGTAACCTCGTGCTCGTACTCGTACTTGGTCTCAGCTTCCGGCTCTAAAAAATACAATCACACAAGGCACGAATCAACAAGATGCAATGCGCACACCAAAATGATGGATGCACTATGAGAGCACACGGAGCACGGAAAATAAGCATTCAAGCAAAAGCTTCAAAACATGATAACAATAGGATATTATGAATCTACACGGAAAATCAATCAAGTTTCATATAAGACTCGCTGAAAACGGAGTTACGGGCTAAAAGTTACACACAAAACAATAAACATGCGAAAGCTGAAAATTACAGCAACATAGCAACTTCGGAGCACTAGATAAATAAGCTACATCACTCAAACACCATGGCAAAGAGCATGATCATAAACTAGACATGTCCTATAGCAAATAATTCCAAAGGTGCACCCCCAAAGGAGCCACGGATCAATAGCAACAAGCTTGGACATATTGAACTTGACAACAAAATCCTGACAGCAGAATTTTATTGACACTTTGGAGCAAAATATAAATATGCTACAGCCAATCAAATAAGCATGTGAGAGCATGAATGGCTAGCCAACAGTATATACAACAAGGAACCATCAAGAGTCGCCCCAAAACTATCATGGATTGTCCTAGAACAGCAAGCAAACATGGCATCTGAGATTTACAGATTCCAGACTTAGTGAAATTTCACTAAGTGTTAAAACAGCAGTTTCATCATGGCATATTTGAGAGCAAGTTTAAGTCACCTCAAAACTAAACAAGGCAAGTGGTAAGCACCACATCAATGTACACATGATGGTGATTCCGAAACATACACTCATGCATCATGGAGATAAACACAACGATAGCAATGAGCTCAACAAGATGTCATCTCATAACAACTTAAACAACTAAACAACCACATAGCACTTTGCAACGAAGATATCCATGGCAAGATTAAATCTATCATGCAACCTAACACAATCAACGTGTAGAGCATGGCAAGACGAACACGTGGACATGTCATTTGCATCATTCGGATAAACGAGCTAAAAGATACCACTATGCAAAGATGGCATAAAAACATCACTAACAGCAGTTTATATCGGGATGCACTCTTGCAACAGAAAAATAAGCATCTAGATGAACTCAAACATGCATGGCACAATGGAATGAAACGTCGTGCTAGTCACCACGAACGTCTGGACATGTCATTTTCGCAAAACGGAGCAACACACAAGAAGATATCAACATGTGAATATTGCATCAGACAACACAAATTCTGGGGACTTAGAAGGATTTGGGGGCAACCTTCAGATCTGGAGATAACGGGCTGAGGAGTGGATCTGGCGGCCCGACTGGGCTGGTGGCGGCTGGGCCGAGGCGGCGAAGTGGAAGCGGCCCACGAAGACCTGGGCGCCGGCCTGGGCGGATTTGGGCGAGGAGCGGCCTGGCTCGGCTAGGAGGCGAGGCCCAGGTTGGCGACGCGGCCCACCTCGGAGGAGGCCCGGAGGCGGGGTGGCGACGGCTGGCGATGCGGGACGCCCGGGCGAGGCGATGGCCTTTGCGCGGGAGGAGGCGCCTGGATGGGCCTCGGGAGATGCTGGCCCGGTGGGATCCGGCAGAGGAAGCGGTCGGATCGGGCCGCTAGGTCTGGGAGATTGGCCCGGGAGGGAGGCCGGCTCGGCTGGAGAGAGATGGCCTAGAGGCCCGGCTGGCGCGACCCGCGCGGAGAGGAGCGGCCTGCGGGGCGACGCGGCCCAGTAGGTTAGCTCGGCGGAGTGGATCGATAGATCGGGGCCTCCCTGCCCCGATCCGATCTGGCGACGGCGCTAGCGAAGGAGCCTGGCGGCGCTCGGTGCTGGCTCCTCGAGCCTGGGAGCAGTGGCTCCGGTGGGGGCCGGCCGGAGGGAGTGGGGCGGCGCTGGAGGCGGAGAAGGTGAGGAGCGGCGGTGAGGAAGATGAGGTGGTGAGGAGGCGTTTTTCCGGCGAGGTGATGGAGCTCCGGCGAACTCCGGTGAAATTCCGGCGAAACTCCGGCGAGGTGGTGGTGGCTGGAGGAAGGAGAAGGTGAGGGCTAGGGTTTCCTTGATTTGGGGCAAAAATTGTGGAAGGTGGACAAATATATAGGCACAAGGAGCTAGGGTTGCCCAAATGGAGTGCAGTTTTCGGCCACGCGATTAGAATTGGATGGCTTAGATGATAGGAGGGGTTTGGAGGGGTTTGGTGGGCTGTTGGAGGGGTGTCTTGGGCCTCAAAGTGGAGGCACTTTGAGCCCACGAGAATAACTGTTGGGGTAGCAAACGGACTCGAAACGCGATGAGATTTGACAGGCGGGTTACACACATCAAAACAACAACACACGGCAAGTCTCGCGCCAAACCGGTAACGTAACACGGACAAACAACAAAGTAGGCCTACGGGAAGCCACGGACACGTGAGGGAGCTCCGGAACGCGAAACGGACAACGGGAAGGAACGCGTGGAACCGGATGCAAACAACAACACAAATGCAATGCGATGCACATGACTACATGATATGAATGAATGCCACACACGCAACGCGACAAAACGGCGAAAACCCAAAAGACAAAGAACCCGGAATGGAATAGAGGAAGCCAGAGATATATTATATGCCCAAAAGGGAAAGTATTACATCCGGGGCATTACAAACTCTCCTCTACTACAAAAAGATCTCGTCCCGAGATCTAGGACTGGAAAAAGGAAGGGTACTCGGAACGAAGATGATCTTCTCGTTCCGACGTAGCTTCTCGGTCGGTATGATGTGACCACTTGACTTTCAAGAATTTGATGGACTTGTTGCGGGTCTTGCCTTCGGTTTCTTCAAGAATAGCAACGGGATGTTCTCGGTAAGACAGGTCTTGTTGAAGATCAATCTTTTGAAATGGAATCATGCGTTCAGGAGTCTTGAAGCATTTGCGGAGTTGAGACACATGGAACACATCATGAACATTGGCGAAGTTGGAAGGGAGCTCAAGTTGATAGGCTAGATCGCCTCTTTTGCGAAGGATCTTGAAAGGCCCGACGTATCTAGGAGCAAGCTTTCCTTTGATACTGAATCTTTGGGTTCCTTTCATAGGAGAAACACGAAGATAAACATGATCACCAATGTTGAAGGCCAAATCACGATGCTTGCCGTCATAGTAGCTCTTCTGACGGGACTGAGCGGCCTTGAGATTCCCACGTATGACTTTGGACATTTCTTCGGCTTCTGAGATCAAGTCTTTGCCAAGTAGTTGACGTTCTCCTGTTTCAGACCAGTTGAGAGGTGTACGGCACTTTCTGCCATAGAGAATTTCAAACGGAGCTTTGCCTGCACTTGCTTGAAAGCTGTTGTTGTAAGAGAACTCGGCAAATGGAAGGCAATCTTCCCATTTCATGCCAAAAGAGATGACACAGGCTCTGAGCATGTCTTCTAGAATCTGATTCACTCGCTCGACTTGACCACTAGTCTAAGGGTGAAAAGCAGTGCTGAACCTGATCTTAGTGCCCATGGCGGACTGAAAGGAGTCCCAAAACTTTGAAGTGAACAAACTTCCACGGTCTGAGGAGATGACTTGAGGAATGCCATGTAAGGACACAATTCTGGAAGTGTACAACTCTTCCAATTGAGCTGCATTGATGGATTCTTTGACTGGAAGGAAGTGAGCGACTTTGGTAAGCTTGTCAATCACCACGAAGATAGAATCATTCCCTCTCTTGGACTTAGGAAAGCCAGTGACGAAATCCATTTCAATGTGGTCGAACTTCCACTCGGGAATAGGAAGAGGTTGGAGAAGACCGGCTGGACGTTGATGTTCTGCTTTCACTCTTCTGCAAACATCACATTCATTCACGAATTGGGCAATCTCCCTTTTCATGCGTGTCCACCAGTAAGATTGCTTGAGATCTTGGTACATCTTGGAACTGCCAGGATGAATGGAAAGGAGAGAATCATGTGCTTCTTCCATTATGAGCTTCCTGAGATCACCTTTGGGAACAACGAGTCTGTCCTCAAAGAACAAGGTATCTCTCTCATCAACACGATAGCACTTGTATTTAGGAGTGCCCTTTGCAATACCATGTTTCACCTTCTGCACCATGGCATCACTAAGTTGGGCCTCACGGACCTGATCTTCCAAGGTAGGAGCAACTTGAAGATTTGCAAGAAAACCCTGCGGAACAACTTGGAGGTTGAGTTTCCTGAATGCTTCACAAAGCTCAGGCTGAAACGGCTTGATAAGAAGGCTGTTGCAATATGCCTTTCTGCTCAAAGCATCTGCAATCACATTCGCCTTGCCAGGAGTGTATTCAATGCTGGGATCATACTCTTGGATCATTTCAAACCAACGAGTCTGGCGGAGGTTCAGATTCGGCTGTGTGAAGATGTACTTCAAGCTCTTGTGATCAGTGAAGATGTCAACTTTTCTGCCCAACAACAGATGTCTCCACGTAATCAAAGCATGTACCACAGCTGCTAGCTCGAGATCATGTGTGGGGTAGTTCTTCTCACTTGGCTTCAGCTGACGAGAAGTGTATGCCACAATTCTCTTATCTTGCATAAGCACACCACCAAGTCCTTGAAGAGAAGCATCACAGAATACTTCATAGGGCTTGGATTCATCTGGAGGAGTAAGAACTGGAGCAGAGATGAGCTTTTCTTTGAGAGTTCTGAATGCCACTTCACACTCCGGAGACCAAAAGTATTTGACATTCTTCTGAAGCAAGTTGGAAGGCTTGGCAATCTTGGAGAAGTTCTCAACGAACCTTCTGCAATAACTGGCAAGACCCAGAAAACTTCGGAGTTGCTTGACGTTCTGAGGAGCTTCCCAGTTGACAATTGCTTCAACTTTCTCGGGATTTACCGCAATGCCGTCAGCTGAGATGATATGGCCCAGGTACAAAACCTTATCGAGCCAAAATTCACACTTGGAGAACTTGGCATAAAACTTATGCTCACAGAGTCGATCAAGAACCAGACGTAAGTGCCTTTCGTGATCTTCTTCATTCTTGGAAAATACCAGAATATCATCCAGATACACAAGCACAAACTCGCCGGTGTAGGGGTTGAAGATGTAGTGCATCATTCTCGAGAAGGTAGGAGGAGCATTGGCGAGACCAAAGGACATGACCGTATACTCGTATGAGCCGTAGCTCGTTCTGAAGGCAGTCTTGGGGATGTCTTCCTCGCGAATGCGAATTTGGTGATAGCCCATTCGGAGGTCAAGCTTAGAGAACACTTTAGCTCCCTTGAGCTGCTCGAACAGTTCGTTGATGTTGGGGAGCGGATACTTGTTCTTTATTGTCTTCTTGTTCAATGGCCGGTAATCGACGCAGAGACGCTCTGTGCCATCTTTCTTCTTGACAAATAAGACACCACAGCCCCAAGGAGACGTACTAGGCCTGCTGAGACCCATACGCTCCTGTTCATCAAGCTGCTTCTTCAATTCCTTCAATTCTTCAGGAGAGAGCTTGTACGGACGCCTGCATGCTGGCTCTGTACCCGGCTCGAGTTCAATAACGAATTCCACCTGACGGTGTGGAGGCATGCCTGGAAGTTCTTCAGGAAAGACGTCTTGGTATTCGTTCACCACCGGAATTTGAGATATGGCATTAATCTCGCCCTTATCATTGAGAGAGAAAAACCTGATAGTGTTATCTCTGGAGGTGAAGATAATCACATCTTCATCAGGATGAGTCATCTTGACTTCCTTCTGTGCACAATCAATGTGAGCATCATGCTGAGAAAGCCAATCCATCCCGAGGATGAGGTCAATGTCAGAATTACCAAGAACCACCGGATTAGCCAGAAATCGATAATCACCCATGCGAATAGAAACATTTGGAGCATATATACTGGAATGCATCTGCTTTGCCGGAGATGAAATTGCCAATTGCCTTGGTAAAGCTGCTGTGGTCACACTATGGTTGGATGCAAATGGGTATGACATGAAAGAATGTGAAGCACCCGAATCAAATAACACTTTAGCTGGAAAAGAGTTCACTGGAAGGTTACCCAAAATGACATCAGAAGAATTTTCCGCTTGCGCTGCATTCATCAGATTCACCCTTGCTGCCTTTGGATTATGCTTGACAATAGCTGAACTCACAGGTGGAGGAGGTGGAAGACGCTTCGGGTTGGGGCACTTGTTAGCATAGTGACCTTTCTGAGTGCACTTGTTGCAAGTCACTTCTGAGAGAGGACGGAAATGAGAACCACTTGACTTGGAACCTTGAGACTGAAACTGATTCCTCGACTGGTTGCTCGGGTTGGGTGGGTGGGAGAAACCACGTCCACTAGAGTTCTTGTTGTTGGAGTTGTTGTAGGGAGCTCGAATCACTGGAGGAGGAGGAAGCCAAAATTTATGTTGCTTCGAGACCATCTGAGACGATGAGGAGGAGTGAACGGCATCTCGAATCCTCTTTTTTGAAGCCTCCATCTTTAGCTGAGCTGCCTCTTGTTTCAAAGCCATGTTATAGAATTTGTCGAATTCATCGGGCTCGAACAAGGTGAGAGCAAGTTGAAGTTCATCCTTGAGACCACCACGAAACTGGTAGATTTTGCTCTTGGCGTCAGGAATGTCTTGCTTAGCATAGCGGGCGAGGTTTTGGAACTTGACATTATACTGGTAGACAGTCATAGAGCCCTGCTCCAGGTTGCGGAATTGCTCACGCATACCCTCGATGACACTTGTTGGAATATGGTGAGAGCGAAAGTCCTTGCAGAAATCCTCCCAAGAGATCACAGGACCTAGTCTGGAGTCTTTGTACTACTGCCACCAGTCAGCTGCTTGTTCTTTGAGTTGGAAGGCTGCAAACTTCACATAGTCCTCTTCTCTGACTTTACTGCACTCAAAATGCTTCTTTATGTCGGTTAACCAATCTTCAGCATCAAGAGGGTCGACACAGTAACTGAAAGCTTTTGGATTATTGGCCAAGAACTGGTTGAGAGTAGCATGGTGCTGTTGGTTGAAGAAGTTGTCTTGATTCCCTGGAACACCCTGATTAGCTTGATTAGCTTGCATCTGCTGCATCATCTGCATCAACAACTGGGTGTTCTGATTTGTAGTCTGCATAATCGCTCTCCAAGCCTCAGACATAGGAGGAGGGGAAGGAGGACGGTCTGGGACCTCTTCACCCTCTGGGTTAGCGTTGGGAACTTTTTTCGGAGCCATCCTGAAAGAGATGACCACGAATCAGCAATTGATTGAAAGAAGATAAAGCTGAATCAATGGAATGAATTGCAACAAGTCTTCACAATAATCATTCGAACAATAGGAACGAATGAAATCATTCGAACAAGAGGAAAGAATGAAATTCTCAGTTAAATGATAACATCAATCTTCACGAGAAGCCACATAGGGGACAAAAGGTAAAATAAGAAAAACAACAAGGTACAGATGGAAACAAACACAAGATAGGAGCTTTGTTCTGACATCTTTGTGCAGCAAGCTCATGAACGCGTTACGAAAGGGTTTTGCAATCCCCGGATCAGCATAGCCAAGGACCCTTTAAGATGCAACTCCCGATCGGAACATCGGTCATAAAGCCACTTCACTCAATGTAGAACCCCAAACTCGGTAACCTGCATTCGTTGGAAGAATGCCTACGATCTACTGGATAAACCCACCTATTAATTTCCGAAAGATTCCAGTTATGCAATCAGGTGTTGGGGATACAGGGGAAGCACCGGGCAATCAACTCTAAACCTACATCCAGCTGTATCCATCCTTCAACACATAACCAGTCTTTCTCGGAAACTGTCTACCTGGGACCTTCGAAAAGCATCCACTATAACAAGCTATGGCAATACTCCCGAACTACCTCCCCAGTACTAGGTGATGTCGGGGTTATCTTGCCACTAACCATATAGGAGAGATTTTCGATGTCGATCGTCTTAAGTATTTAGTACTGCCGCGATATGCTTGTGACGACAATACCCCGAAGCTCAACTCCCCGGGACACTGCCACAACCCCTAATGTCAGGAGGCATCGAGAACAATATTCTCGTCACAAGAACATCGAAACAATCCCACAATACTCGCGAGATTCCTAAAAAAAATTGGTGCAATTTTGAAAGTAGAAGAGGGAAGAGTAGTCGTCAGGAGTCCTCACCAGAGAGAAAGGGGATGAGAAGCAAAGAAATCCTACTCTCCGATATAATATAGGACTCAAATTATTTTCAGTGTGTGCCTAGATTCGACCGTCAACGATTCGATCAATCAGTGGGGGCTCCTAGGTCGGAGAAGGCTCTGAATACCAACTTGTAATGCCCAGGATGGGACTATATCTCCTACATGTCGAGGCACGACTTAGAGACATAACCCCATGCTGGAATGATCGCAAGTCTGGTATCTTTGCACAACTCATGTAAAAGATGGGGATGGAAAACATAAAATAGTTGGCTTACACTCGCCACGTCACACAAATACAATACATGTCGCAATCATCATACAAAAGAACAACACAGCCCATCTAAGGGTAAAATCCAAAAGACAAGATACCAAACATGATTTATATCCACAGGTCGGATCGAATCCTAGTAGAAGTTCCACTACTGATCATCAGGATAACGAACATAGTATCGACTATGCTCCTCGTCATACTCCCAGTCTAGCTCGGTGCCATCACCTGGATAGCTCATCATCGGACCTGCATCTGGTGTGGTGAAGTAACTGTGAGCCACAGAGGTCTCAGCAATCCCGTTCCCAGGTAACAATACTATTTAAGCCTTGGGTGACGATAAGGCTGAAGAAAAGAATAAGAGTCTGCAGCAGCAACTAGCACTAGCTTACGTGAAAGATTGCGAGAAGAGAAGTGCCTCGGTCAAGAGATGATCACGAAGTGATCCTAGCTAAAGCTCAACAAACATAACCCCACCGTGTTCAACTCCCGAATCCCTATTCGGAAATTGACAGTCACGGTACACACGCTGGTAGTGTATTAGAACTATGTGTCAAGTTATCTACAACCGGATATTAACAAGCTCTCATCTGCCACATAACCGCGGGCACGGCTTTCGAAAGTTCATAACCCTGCAGGGGTGTTCCAACTTGGCCCATGACAAGCCCACGATCCGTGGAGTCGCAACTCCAAGGTGTGAAGACCCGAGTATTCTCGGAATCCCGTGCTCAAGATACTCCGAACTAAGGTAAGGCTAATCCAGCAAATCCTCCCGGCGTGCCGACACCCTGATAGTAGCCGCGCGTATCTAGTCTCAGGCCACGACCGGATGGGCGATTCTACAGGTTTTTACCAAACCTCGAGTTTCCTCGTGGTGGCCCCGCAGAACCCCCGTTTCGGACCAACACTCATGTGGAGCACTGGCCCGGGGTTGTTGATTAAGAAAGAGGGTTAATTACTCCCTATGCAAGTTATTTAGTTATTAGGCAAATAGTACCAATGTTGGGACTTGCTGGAAAAGACTTAGCACTTAGCGGTTTATCGAGGGGGCCCCATAAACCACAACCGTGTGAGGAACGCATAATCAAGGAACATAACACCGTTTTATACGGTTCCTAGCGGCATGAGTGGAACAAATCACCAAGCAAAAGGCTTAGCCTTCCACCCTTGCCAATATATAGATGATTTCATTTTAAGCATTTAAATAGTGTGATATAACCCAACAAAACTTCAACATGAAGCAAGCATCTTCAACTTCACCTGCAACTAGCAATGCTATAAGAGGGGCTGAGCGAAGCCTACGTATAGCCAATCAATGGTTTGCATAGGTAGGGTGGTTAGACATGATCATGGTTACAAGTAGGAGGCTGACATGAAAGACATGGGCATCGAGGCAAAACTATAGATCGAGACTTCTAGCAATAGGGAAAAATAGTAATGGTATCCGGGTTCGGTCATCTTGCCTGAAGAGTTGTCGTTCGGATCGTAAGAGGGGTCCTCGTGCTCAACCTCGTTGGTAACCTCGTGCTCGTACTCGTACTCGGTCCCAGCTTCCGGCTCTAAAAAATACAATCACACAAGGCACGAATCAACAAGATGCAATGCGCACACCAAAATGATGGATGCACTATGAGAGCACACAGAGCACGGAAAATAAGCATTCAAGCAAAAGCTTCAAAACATGATAACAATAGGATATTACGAATCTACACGGAAAATCAATCAATTTTCATATAAGACTCGCTGAAAACGGAGTTACGGGCTAAAAGTTACACACAAAACAATAAACATGCGAAAGCTGAAAATTACAGCAACATAGCAACTTCGGAGCACTAGATAAATAAGCTACAGCACTCAAACACCATGGAAAATAGCATGATCATAAACTAGACATGTCCTACAGCAAATAAGTCCAAAGGTGCACCCCCAAAGGAGCCACGGATCAATAGCAACAAGCTTGGACATATTGAACTTGACAACAAAATCCTGACAGCAGAATTTTATTGACAATTTGGAGCAAAAGATAAATATGCTACATCCAATCAAATAAGCATGTGAGAGCATGAATGGATAGTCAACAGTATATACTACAAGGAACCATCAAGAGTCACCCCAAAACTATCATGGATTGTCCTAGAACAGCAAGCAAACATGGCATCTGAGATTTACAGATTCCAGACTTAGTGAAATTTCACTAAGTGTTAAAACAGCAGTTTCATCATGGCATATTCGAGAGCAAGTTTAAGTCACCTCAAAACTAAACATGGCAAGTGGTAAGCACCACATCAAAGTACACATGATGGTGATTCCGAAACATACACGCATGTATCATGGAGATAAACACAACGATAGCAATGAGCTCAACAAGATGTCATCTCATAACAAGTTAAACAACTAAACAGCCACATAGCACATTGCAACGAAGATATCCATGGCAAGATTAAATCTATCATGCAACCAAACACAATCAACATGTAGAGCATGGCAAGACGAACACGTGGACATGTCATTTGCATCATTCGGATAAACGAGCTAAAAGATACCACTATGCAAAGATGGCATAAAAACATCACTAACAGCAGTTTATATCGGGATGCACTCTTGCAACAGAAAAATAAGCATCTAGATGAACTCAAACATGCATGGCACAATGGAATGAAACGTAGTGCTAGTCACCACGAACGTCTGGACATGTCATTTGCGCAAAACGGAGCAACACACAAGAAGATATCAACATGTGAATATTGCATCAGACAACACAAATTCTGGGGACTTAGAAGGATTAGTGGGCAACCTTCAGATCTGGAGATAACGGGCTGAGGAGTGGATCTGGCGGCCCGACTGGGCTGGTGGCGGCTGGGCCGAGGCGGCGAAGTGGAAGCGGCCCGCGAAGACCTGGGCGCCGGCCTCGGCGGATTTGGGCGAGGAGCGGCCTGGATCGGCTCGGAGGCGAGGCCCAGGTTGGCGACGCGGCCCACCTCGGAGGAGGCCCGGAGGCGGGGTGGCGACGGCTGGCGATGCGGGACGCCCGGGCGGGGCGATGGCCTTTGCGCGGGAGGAGGCGCCTGGATGGGCCTCGGGAGATGCTTGCCCGGTTAGATCCGGCAGAGGAAGCGGTCGGATCGGGCCGCTGGGTCTGGGAGATCGGCCCGGGAGGGAGGCCGGCTCGGCTGGAGAGAGATGGCCTGGAGGCCCGGCTGGCGCGACCCGCGCGGAGAGGCGGAGAGGAGCGGCCTGCGGGGCGACGCGGCCCAGTAGGTTAGCTCGGCGGAGTGGATCAATCGATCGGGGCCTCCCTGCCCCGATCCGATCTGGCGGCGGCGCTAGCGAAGGAGCCTGGCGGCGCTCGGTGCTGGCTCCTCGAGCCTGGGAGCAGCGGCTCCGGCGGAGGCCGGCCGGAGGGAGTGGGGCGGCGCTGGAGGCGGAGAAGGTGAGGAGCGGCGGTGAGGAAGATGAGGTGGTGAGGAGGCGTTTTTCCGGCGAGGTGATGGAGCTCCGGCGAACTCCGGCGAAATTCCGGCGAAGCTCCGGCGAGGTGGTGGTGGCTGGAGGAAGGAGAAGGTGAGGGCTAGGTTTTCCTTGATTTCGGGCAAAAATTGTGGAAGGTGAACAAATATACAGGCACAAGGAGCTAGGGTTGCCCAAATGGAGTGCGGTTTTCGGCCACGCGATTAGAATTGGATGGCCTAGATGATAGGAGGGGTTTGGAGGGGTTTGGTGGGCTGTTGGAGGGGTGTCTTGGGCCTCAAAGTGGAGGCACTTTGAGCCCACGAGAATAACTGTTGGGGTATTAAACGGACTCGAAACGCGACGAGATTTGACAGGCGGGTTACACACATCAAAACAACAACACACGACAAGTCTCGCGCCAAACCGGTAATGTAACACGGCTAAACAACAAAGTAGGCCTACTGGAAGCCACAGACACGTGAGGGAGCTCCGAAACGCGAAACGGACAACGGGAAGGAACGCGTGGAACCGGATGCAAACAACAACACAAATGCAATGCGATGCACATGACTACATGATATGAATGAATGCCACACACGCAACGCGACAAAACGGCGAAAACCCAAAAGACAAAGAACCCGAAATGGAATAGATGAAGCCAGAGATATATTATATGGCCAAAAGGGAAAGTATTACATCCGGGGCATTACAAAGCCCCCCCTATATATAGCCGCTACCCCTGCCTCTGCTGCACACCGCCGCAAGCCCCGCCGCCGACGCCGCCCGCCGGCCGTTCGACGAGGTAGCCGCCGCCGCTGCTGCACGTCGCCGCCGCTGCCCACCACCACCACCGCCGCAGCCCCGCAGCGCACCACCGCCGCCCGCCGCCGACGCCGCCCGCCGGCCGTTCGACGAGGTAGCCGCCGCCGGTTTTTGGTAGAAAACCACGGGTTTTTCTTTTAGAACGCTAGTTCGTTTTTTTTCTAGATCGGTTTTTCTTTTTTCTTTTCCGGCTTAGTTAATTAGAGAGCGTTCACCCGTTCGTTCGTTTTACCGAACGAGTTCACCGTTTAGTCTCAGCTGACGAACATCCGTTCGTTAAGCTATTTTAGTTTTCTTTTTCGTAGTTTATTTTCTGATCGCGATTTCTGATCCGATCTTCGTTTTAGTTTATCATTTCGCTCGTTTATCGGAATCGGGCGATTCAAGCGCCTGGAGTTTCATCTCGAAATTCTCTTTCCGTTTAACCTAGTGACTCAAGCGTTTGCCTCTGTTAAATTTGGACTCAGGTCCAGATTGGTTCGGTAGTTGTTTCTCTTTCGCCGTTTGTCTTTCGTTGCTTTTCTTTTGCAAACCGGAGTTCTTAAGTTGGACTTTCTGGTTAGATCTCTTATTTGAGTTTTACCCGTGCATTAGTTAAGTACTTATTGTGTGCTTGTTTGTTCGTGATAGAGTACCCGGAGTGCGCCGCTTGCTACTTTGAATCTCTAGGTTTTGCGGATCATCAGCAAGGCAAGTAACACTTTGATCATACTTTCCAATTACCCAGTTTTCATTGCATTAGTCAAACCCTCACACATTGCATGAGTAGGAGCTTAAACTTGTGGGACTGGGAAGTAGATTGAGGTAGAACCTATTACCTGCATTACATTCAAACCCTTGGGAGTTACTTCTACGTTTACAGTTAGGTCATGCTATGCTCGTAGACGTGGATTGGGTGATTGTATCCATGACAGATGTGAGAATGTTAATTAATGGTTCAACTTAAGGTGGCAACTTTAATACACATCTGGGTGGATTGAGGCACCTGGGTATTCCAGCGATTGCCTGTGTTCTTTATGGACAGCCACCCAGGCTCAAAGGGATCATGAGATTATTCGTACTAGAAACATCCGTGTGCACCCACAATGCTATTATGGGCTCTAGCATAGTTGATTAAGTTGTGCGAACTCTTACAGTGGTGGACTAGCAGATGTAGGGGATGTAGGTTGGTACGGTCCACCCGGACGTAAGGTGCTAGTGCTTCTGAAAGACTGTGTCTCGGTCATCCGTTTCTCAAACAACATGTAGTGCGAGAATCCCAACGGAGGCGATCGAGTCTTGTGGGGAAAAGTGCACAAACCTCTGCAGAGTCTACAAACTGATCATGATTAGATGTGTCCCCAGTTATGGACTTCTTGAGTATCTAGTACTTGGATATCATGTGAATCTCATCATGTTACTCTAATTAATATTGTTGGGTTTAATGATGATTATTAATTGGGGTTGAGAGGATGTCTATCTTCTCAACGATGTTTCAACTACCATGATAGTTAATTAAAATATATTCCTTTGCAGTAGGGAAAACTGGCTTTATGCAAAAACTGTAACCATTTAGCTTTCCACCAGCCATATTGCATATAGTATAGCTTTACCTTTGTTATTCTCTATGTGTTACTTTGCCAGCATATTCCATGTGCTGACCCGTTTTCGAGCTGCAACGTTCATGTTGCAGACTTTTCAAACGACGAGTAAGGTGTCTTATAGGTCGTGGTTCTATACTCAGTGATGCCGTTGGAGTTGATGGACTCACTTATCTTCCAAGCCTTCCACTGTTATCATGTTAGATGGCCTTAAGCCATTTTTATTGTAATAAGTTCATCGTTGGAGCTATCGATGTAATAAGTGTGTGATTGCTACTCTGTTATAAATCCTTCAAGTACTATGTGTGTCAGCATTACTGATCCTGGGATGACACTGATGCACAGAGATCAGACTATTTGAGGTCTGGTCGCTACAAGATGGTATCAGAGCACACGCTGACTGTAGGACACGACCACTAAGCTAAAACCCTAGAGCACTATTCACTCTTCTCTTTTCTGACTCCTCATCTTTTCTACTCTTTTAGGATGGTGGATGCAAGGAACAAGTTCACGCAACCTGATGAAGATACACCATTTGGACGACACCTGAAGGAAGTCACCAGATATCTAAACATCGGATTACCAAGTTTCACCGGAACCTACAACGCCACCTTACCTGAAGAGGAGCGCTGGTTGATTCAAGCTCAAGTTCCAGGAAGAACGTTCAAGCCCGTCACGGCACCCATAGAATTTTCCTTTAATGCGCCTACATGGAGCTTAGGCAGAAGCATGGCAGCCCACATCTCTATGGGAAGGATTGGAGAAATCTACAAGCAGGGGCTAAAGGACACCATCTACCATATTTGTGGACATAGAGATGAGCGGTGGGACATGGTCAACATCCGGAAGGACAGGTCCATTGCCTCATTCAATCAAGAGTTAAACCGGCACATTCGTCGCCAGGAGCACCAGATGTGTGCAGGGATGATAGATTTGAAGAAAGCACTAACCAGGAACTTGGAGTTACAGGAAGAACTCAAGTCGACACGCGACGGATATGAGGAGGAGATGTTAATACTTATGGAGAAGAATGATGATTTGACACGAAAGCTAGGAGTACTCATGGGAGAAGAGGAAGAAGAACCCAAGGAGATTCCACCTGAAGACTACATCATCATCGACGACACGGACTCAGACCCCGATGATAGCGATGATGAGGACTATGAAGATGAAGCTGGAGCCGACATCATGGAATCCTCTGCCGATCAAAATTTCTAGAAGACCTCCCTATGACCAGTAGTTTTTCCCATTTAGTAGACTTAGAGCACATTTTTAACGATTAGATCCGTGTAAACCTTTCTTTGAAATTTGATATTGGTGTGATAATGTTTGTGTTTGCCTCATGTGCATTTGGGTAGTGATTTCCCTTAGACCTCTTTTCTATTCTAATCTCTTCCCTCTACAACCATCAGATGCCTCCAAGACGTGAGCCCGGATTTGGGTTTCCCCCTCAGCTCACTCAGTTGATCTAACAACAGAACACCCTGATGCAACTTCTTTTCCAGAACACCCAGAACAACCAGAACAACAACAACAACCCTCCACAACCACCCGTGGATAACCTGACCCGTTTCTTAAGGTTACAACCATCGGTGTTTGCTAGTAGCATTGAACCAATAGTCGCTGATGACTGGCTGCGCAAGATTGGAAGGGATTTGACCACTGCTAACTGCTCAGATGCTGAGAAGGTGCATTTTGCCGCACATCAGTTGTCTGGACCAGCCGCAGCATGGTGGGAGAATTACACAGCCACTTTTCCCATAACCAATGTTACTTGGGATCAGTTTCAGCAAGCTTTTCCTACCGCCCATGTCTCAACTGGAGCTATGAGCATGAAGAAGCGGGAGTTTCGCAACTTGCGCCAAGGCAACCGTACTGTGGCTCAGTACGTGGATGAGGTTAGTACCCTATCTCGTTATGCCCCAGATGATCTGGCGACAGATGCCGCTAAGTAGGAGAGATTCATGGAAGGGCTGAATGATGAGATGAGTGTACAGTTGATGGTGGCAACTTTCAACAACTACCAGGAGCTGGTTGATCGAGCTCTAATGATTGAAGGGAAGCACCAACAGATTGCAAGTCGCAAGAGGAAGTATGGACAAGGAAAGTACAATTCTGGAGCTCAGCAGAAGCCCCGTTTTACCCCTAAAACGGTAGGACAATTTCAACATACCCATGGAGGAGGTAGCTCGCACAATCATAGTGGCCCCAAGAATGGGAATGGGAATGGAGGAAGCAACGGACAGAACCGCACTAACCCAACAACCCCAGCCAAGCGAGACCTGAGTTAAGTCACTTGCTTTAAGTGCCAGAAGACGGGACATTACGCCAACGAATGTCCAGAAGCCCAGAATGGAAACGGCAATGCAAGCTCTGGAAAGAAGCCGAACCATTTTAATAGGGGACAAGTGAACCACGTTAGCGTGGAGGAGGTTGAAGCTCAGCCAGATGCAGTAATAGGTAAGTTCTTAGTTAAGTCCTTTACTGCACTCGTTCTTTTTGATACTGGTGCAACGCATTCATACATTTCAAGGTGATTTGTGGATAAGTATAAGCTGCCAGCCTAAGCCCTTAGGTCACCCATGTTAGTAACCTCACCAGGAGCGGAGTATATGGCTAAATTATGGTGTGATCAGTTGCCATTAAGGATTGGTAACTACACTTTCCCTTCGGACCTAATAGTATTGGAGTCACAAGGATTGGATGTGATATTAGGCATGGATTGGTTATCTAAGTATGAAGGGAACATCGAATGCGCCAGTAAGTCTATTTTGCTTACCACGCCAGAAGGAAGAAGGATCAAGTATGTATCTCGGCATGAGCCGAAAAGGAACAGAGTAAATTCTTTATCAGGAGTTGTCTGGAGGAAGTACCAGTGGTGAATGAATTTCCTGACGTATTTCCAGAGGAACTGCCAGGCATGCCGCTAGATAGAGATATAGAGTTTTTGAATGAGCTTTTCCCAGGCACAGGGCCAATTTCTAAGAGACCATATAGGATGCCGGCAAAGGATTTGGAGGAGATTAAGAAACAGATTAAGGAGTTACTGGATAAATGATACATTCGCCCAAGTTCTTCGCCTTGGGGTTCGCCAGTACTTCAAGTGGAGAAGAAGGATGGATCGTTAAGAATGGTTGTTGATTACCGAGGATTGAATGAAGTAACGATCAAGAACAAGTACCCACTGCCGATGATCAATGATCTGTTCGATAGGTTGCAAGGAGCTAAGGTATTTTCCAAGATCGATCTGCGATCAGGGTACCACCAATTGAAGATTCGAGAGCAGGATATACCTAAGACGGCCTTTACCACCAGGTATGGGTTGTACGAGTATACCTTTATGTCTTTTGGTCTGACTAACGCACCAACATACTTTATGAACCTGATGAACAAAGTGTTTATGGAGTATTTGGATAAGTTCATCGTGGTGTTCATAGATGATATATTGATCTTCTCAAAGGATGAAGAGGAACATGCAGAACATTTGCGTTTGGTATTGGAGAAGCTCAGAGAACATCAGTTGTTTGCCAAGTTTAGCAAATGCGAGTTTTGGTTGAAGGAAGTTGGATTTCTCGTACACGTTATATCCGGAGAAGGAATAGAAGTAGATCACGCCAAGGTGAATACTGTGACAAATTGGGAAGCACCGATAACAGTTGGAGAGATACGGAGTTTCCTTGGACTTGCAGGATACTACCGGAGATTTATTGAGAATTTCCCGAGGATTGCAAAGCCAATGACGGAGTTGCTAAAGAAGGATACCAAGTTCAATTGGACCAAAGAATGTGAGGCCAGTTTCCAGGAATTAAAGAAACGTTTGGTCTCATCACCTGTGTTGATTCTGCCAGATCAACATAAGGACTATGAGGTGTACTGCGACGCTTCACGTCGAGGACTTGGAGCAGTTCTTATGCCGGAAGGAAGAGTTGTTTCGTATGCTTCATGACAACTGAAACCTCATGAATTGAACTTTCCCACTGATGATTTGGAGTTAGCAGCCGTAGTTCATGCATTGAAGACTTGGAGACACTTTCTCATCGAAAACAATTGTGAAGTATATACGGATCACAAGAGTTTGAAGTATATATTCACTCGGAAGGAGCTGAATCTCAGGCAAAGGAGATGGCTGGAACTCATTAAGGACTATGACATGAGATTGCATTATCATCCCGGAAAGGCTAACGTAGTAGCCGATGCACCAAGCCGTAAGAGCCATGTCAATACCCTAATAACGAAGGATTTACCAAAGGAGTTAGCCGAGGACTTACGAGAACTATGTTTGGAGATAGTTCCGAGAGGCTATGTAGCAACACTGGAGATCCAGTCTACCATGATGGATAAAATTAGAGAAGCTCAGAAAACTGACGATGAGGATGCCTCTATAAAGGAGAGGATGAATGAAGGAAAGGCTAAAGGATTTCGTGAGGATGAGCACGACACCTTATGGTTTGAGGACCGCATTTATGTGCCTAACGACCCAGGGATCAGGAAGTTGATTCTACAAGAGGCCCATGATTCACCATACTCAATTCACCCAGGAAATACTAAGATGTATTTGGATTTGAAGGATATTTTCTGGTGGACCGGTATGAAGAAAGATATTGCGGAGTACGTAGCAGTTTGTGATGTATGCCAGAGAGTGAAGGCAGAACATCAGAAGCCGGCAGGATTGCTTCAACCATTGCCAATACCCGAATGGAAGTGGGATAAGCTAGGTATGGATTTTATTACGGGATTACCCAGAACTCGTTCTGGCTATGACTCGATTTGGGTCGTAGTCGATCGTTTGACGAAGGTAGCTCATTTCATCCTAGTAAAGACTACTTATACCAGTGCAAAGTTGGCAAAGATATACATGACCAGAATCGTATGTCTACATGGAGTTCCGAGGAGCATCGTATCAGACAGAGGAACCCAGTTTACCTCAAAGTTCTGGAATCAGTTACACAAAACTTTGGGTACCAGGCTAGAGTTTAGCACAACTTTTCACCCGTAGACAGATGGACAGACTGAGAGAGTCAATAAGATGTTGGAGGATATGCCGAGAGCTTGTGCACTAGATTATGGATCTAGTTGGGACGACAATTTGCCATATGCCAAATTTTCTTACAACAACAGTTATCAATCTAGTTTGAAGATGGACCCTTTCGAAGCGTTATACGGAAGGAGGTGTAGGACTCCGTTGTCGTGGGACGAAGTTGGAGACCGCAAGTTGTTCGGGCCAGATTTGATCAAGGAATCGGAACAGAAGGTGAAGTTCATTCGCGATAGGCTCAAGATAGCCCAATCCAGGCAAAAGATCTACGCGGATTCAAAACGCAAGGAGATCGTTATGAAGTCGGAGACAGAGTTTACCTTCGAGTAACTCCACTTCGAGGAGTTAAGCGCTTTGGGGTTAAGGGAAAGCTAGCGCCACATTTTGTAGGACCATATAAGATTATGGAACGTATGGGAGAAGTAGCCTACAAGTTGGAACTGCCCGAAGGATTGTCAGGAGTTCACGATGTATTTCACGTTTCCCAGTTGAAGAAATGCCACGCAGAGATAGCCGAGATACCGCTGAGGGATACTGTGCCATTGGAAGCTATTCAGTTGGACAGCGACTTGACCTATGAAGAGAAACCAGTCAAGATTCTTGAGTATGCCAGTCGAGTCACCCGCAGTAAGGTTATCAAATTTTGCAAAGTTCAGTGGAGTCACCACACCGAGGATGAAGCCACCTGGGAACGAGAGGAAGGCCTGCGGAAGGACCACCCTCACCTATTTTCTAGCCAACCCGAATCTCGAGGGCGAGATTCATCTTAAGGGGGGTAGGTTTGTAACATCCCAAATTTTCAATTTGGAATGTTATACATTAGATAATCATGCATATCATATTTCAATTTGAAAATCCTAAGCAACTCAAGGACCCTCGGAGAGAGTTGGGGATTTCAATATTTTCATATTTGAGGTTTCTCAAATTTTGAAAATAGGATCATTTGATTTTATTTATTTTATCTTCAATTATTTCTACCATGAAAATATGAGAGAGGGAGTAAAATGACTCTCCCAAAATAAAGAAATACAGAGGATTTAATAAAAAAATCAAATAAGTTTTCTTTGGATTTTTATTTGAATTAGGAAAAATTACATGTTTTCAAAAATGCATTTCAGTGCCAAGAAAATTTTCATCTTGTTCTAAATATTCTATTTAGACGGTGAAAATTTGTTTTGGCAATTTTAGAATTTTTTATTTTCTTTTTTCTAGATTTTCTTTTCGTAGCGTCGGTGTTAATTAGAAAAAAAAGAGGACCCGACCCGACTGGGCCGAAGCCCAGCTGAGCCAGGCCCAGCACCACCGCCTTCCCCGCCGAGCCCCGCCGTGGCCGGGTCGGACTTCGGCGCCGCCGCCGCCGCGGTTTGCTTGCCCCCTCCCCCAAGCTTCTAAGCCCAATATATATATAGCCGCTCCCCCTGCCTCTGCCGCACACCGCCGCAAGCCCCGCCGCTGACGCCGCCCGCCGGTCGTTCGACGAGGTAGCCGCTGCCGCCGCTGCACGTCGCCGCCGCCGCAATCGCCGCCGCCGCTGCCCACCACCACCACCACCACAGACCCGCAGCGCACAACCGCCGCCCGCCGGCCGTTCGACGAGGAAGCCGCCGCCGTCTTTCGATAGAAAACCACCGGTTTTTCGTTTAGAACCCTAGTTCATTTTTTTTCTAGATCGGTTTTTCTTTTTTCTTTTCTGGTTTAGTTAATTAGAGAGCATTCACCCATACGTTCGTTTTACCGAACGAGTTCGCCGTTTATTCTCAGCTGACGAACGTCCGTTCGTTAAGCTGTTTTAGTTTTCTTTTTCGTAGTTTATTTTCTGATCGCGATTTCTGATCCGATCTTTGTTTTAGTTTATCTTTTCGCTCGTTTATCGGAATCAGGCGATTCAAGCGCCTGGAGTTTCGTCCCGAAATTATCTTTCTGTTTAACCTAGTCACTCAAGCGTTTGCCTCTGTTAAATTTGGAGTTAGGTCCAGATTGGTTCGGTAGTAGTTTCTCTTTCGCCGTTTGTCTTTCGTTGCTTTTCTTTTGTCGTTTCTTTTGCAAACCGGAGTTCTTAAGTTGAACTTTCTGGTTAGATCTCTTATTTGAGTTTTACCCGTGCATTAGTTAAGTACTTATTGTGTGCTTGTTTTTTTGCGATAGAGTACCCGGAGTGCGCCGCTTGCTACTTTGAATCTCTAGGTTTTGCGGATCATCAGCAAGGCAAGTAAGTAACACTTTGATCATACTTTCCAATTACCCAGTTTTCATTGCACTAGTCAAACCCTCACACATTGCATGAGTAGGATCTTAAACTTGTGGGACAGGGAAGTAGATTGAGGTAGAACCTATTACCTGCATTACTTTCAAACCCTTGGGAGTTACTTCTACGTTTGCAGTTAGGTCATGCTATGCTCGTAGACGTGGATTGGGTGAGTGTATCCATGACAGGTGTGAGAATGTTAATTAATGGTTCAACTTAAGGTGGCAACTTTAACACACATCTGGGTGGATTGAGGCACCTGGGTATTCAAGCGATTGCCTGTTTTCTTCATGGACCGCCACCCAGGCTCAAAGGGATCATGAGATTATTCATACTAGAAACTTCTGTGTGCAACCACAATGCTTTTATGGGATCTAGCATAGTTGACTAAGTTGTGCGAACTCTTACAGTGGTGGACTAGCAGATGTAGGGGATGTAGGTTGGTACGGTCCTCCCGGACGTAAGGTGCTAGTGCTTCTTAAAGACTGTGTCTCGGTCATCTGTTTCTCAAACAACATGTAGTGCGAGAATCCCAACGGAGGCGATCGAGTCTTGTGGGGAAAAGTGCACAAACCTCTGCAGAGTCTACTAACTGATCATGATTAGCCGTGTCCCCGGTTATGGACTTCTTGAGTATCTAGTACTTGGATATCATGTGAATCTCATCATGTTACTCTAATTAATATTGTTGGGTTTAATGATGATTATTAATTGGGGTTGAGAGGATGTGTATCTTCTCAACGATGTTTCAACTACCATGATAGTTAATTAAAATCTATTCCTTTGCAGTAGGGAAAAACTGGCTTTACGCAAAAACTGTAACCATAGAGCTTTCCACCAGCCATATTGCATATTGTATAGCTTTACCTTTGTTATTCTCTATGTGTTACTTTGCCAGCATATTCCATGTGCTGACCCATTTTTGGGCTGCAACGTTCATGTTGCAGACTTTTCAGACGACGAGTAAGGTGCCTTATAGGTCATAGTTCTATACTCAGTGATGTCGTTGGAGTTGATGGACTCACTTATCTTCCAAGCCTTCCGCTGTTATCGTGTTAGATGGCCTTAAGCCATTTTTATTGTAATAAGTTCATCATTGGAGCTATTGATTTAATAAGTGTGTGATTGCTACTCTGTTAAATCCTTCAAGTATTGTGCGTGTCAGCATTACTGATCCAGGGATGACACTGATGCACAGAGATCAGACTGTTTGAGGTCTGGTCGCTACAAAAGGGAAATTTATTTTGAAAATTAGAGATGGCAAATACAAATTTTCTTAGTGAGGCAAGGGAATACCGCATATAGGTAGGTATGGTGGCTGTTTTGAGGAAGGTATCATAAAGTTTATGCACCGACGAAAATTGTGCGGTGCAAGAGAGGCTAGCACTTATGAAAGGGTGAGAGTGCGTATAATCCATGGACTCACATTAGTCATAAAGAACTCATATACTTATTGCAAAAGTTTATTAGCCCTCGAAGCAAAGTAATACTACGCATGCTCCTAGGGGGGAGGTTGGTAGGAGTTAACCATCGCGCGTCCCCGACATTCACACAAACATAGGACAATCAAGGATAAATTGTGCTCCAACTTCCCGGTATAACGAGAGACTATATGTGCATGTTTCGGGAATCACAAACCTTAACACCAACATCTTACTAAAGCACAATTACTCATTAACATGACTCACATATCACATCATCATGTCTCGGAATCAAGTTTATTTTTTCCAATGATATTCACGAAAGTTTTTATTATATCCTTCTTGGATATCTATCACTTTGGGACTAATTTTATGTGTTGCTTTTGGTAAGCTCAAACAAATATAAGTGAAGATCATGAGTATAATTTATTTCTCTCAAAATAATTTAAGTGAAGCAAGAGAGAATTTATTCAAAAATACTAAAGCACACCGTGCTCAACAAAGATATAAGTGAAGCACTAGAGCAACGATGCTAGAAAAGAGCTTTGTTGACGGGAACTGAATGTCGCTTATCTAGCTTTTCCGGCAACTATTTGGGGCTCTATTTTATTTAAAAACTTTAAGATCTAATTATTTTATTAAAACAGCGAGAAATCAAAATAAAATTACATTTCAAGAATAGCACATCTCATGTGAAGAAGCAAAAACTTAGGATCAACCGATACTAACCGATAATTGTTGATGAAGAAAGGTGGGATGCCTATCGGGGCATCACCAACATTAGATGGTTGAGACTTCCTGAAGTATTATCTTTGGGTGCCTTGGGAATCCCCAAGCTTGAGCTTTTTGTCTCCTTAAATATTCTCATATCACGGTTTACCTAAATCTCAAAAGCTTCATCCACACAAAACTGAACTAGAACTCGTGAGATAAGTTTGTATAAATCAATTCAAAACCTTATCATTCTTGACTATAGCAAATCACTAAAATTATTATTCAACATTGCATACTAAATGCCTCTGCATATTTAATACTCCAATCCTCAAATAGAATCATTAAACACGCAAACATATGGAAACAATGCAAACATAACAACAATCTGTCAAAACAGTACAGTCTGTAAAGACTGGAATTTTTCTCGTACCGCCCTACCTCTAAAAATTCTGAAACATTACCATGTTACAGAGAACATATTGATGCTAACTTTGTAAAAAAATCAATAATTTATAACGTTCTGACTATCGAGAAGAATTCAGACTATGATAGAAAACTTTCTGTTTTCAAACATCAACATGTATACTTGCAAAATAAGCATGGTAAAGGCTATCTTTGACAATTTTATTGAAATAGAAGATGCAAAACATTATTCTAAATACCAGAAAGAAAATTCTAACAAAATAAATTGACATTCCTAGCGAATGAAAACATAGCTCCAAGTGAGGTTACCGATAATGTTGGAGACGAAAGAGGCGATGCCTTCCGGGGCATCCCCAAGCTTAGTTGCTTGTATATTCCTTGAATTTTACCATGGGGTGCCTTGGGCATCCCCAAGCTTAGGATCTTGCCACTCCTTATTCTCCTCATATCGGCATCTCACCCAAAACTTGATAACTTCAATCACACGAAACTTAACAAAACTCCGTGAGATGGGTTAGTATGATAAAACAAATCTTTCACTTTGGGTACTGTCAAAGAAAAGATTCATAATTGTTCTCAAAAAATGCCTACTGTAGCATATCATTTCTACAATTTATATTGATCAATATAATCCATAGAAACTAGAAAACAAGCAAACTATGCATTGAAAACAAAATCTGTAAAAAATAGAACAGTTTGTAATGATGTGAACATTCACCATACTTCTGAAACTCTAGAAATCTTGACAAAAATATGACCACAGGGGCAATTTGTATATTAAACTTCTGGAAAAATAATCAACTTAAAAGTACTCTTCTGTTAAAAATGAGAATTTTTCTCATGAGTGCAAAAGTGTATGTTTTTCAGCAAGATCAAATCTACTATCATCCAAGATGATCATAAGGCTTTGCTTGGCACTTTATTGAAATAAAAGCTATAAAACATGATTACAATAGTAGCATAATCATGTGAACACAAAAAAATAGTAGGTATAAGTGTTGGGTTGTGTGACACCCCAAGACCGATGCGCCAGTTGTCTTCCTGTTATTCGTTATCGTTACCATGTCATCTGTTTGCGTTTTGCACTTTGCCATGTCATCTGCATGCTTTTGAAAACTTGCATCCGTTCGTAGTTGCTCTTCTCCCAGTTCTCTCCGTTGTCCGTTCTGAGCCCACACACACTCGCACGTGTCCGAGGCACATCCAAAAATATTATTTCAGTAGTGGCCGGAAAATGTTCTCGGGATTGGTTGAAACTTGGCATGCGGTCTTATTATAGTGTAGGTAGACCGCCTGTCAAATTTCGTCGCATTTAGAGTCCGTTTGATGGCCCAACAAATAACTATAGTGGCACTATCGCCGGTGAAACGTCGAACGTTTTTGGTAACGGAGCTAAACCCACCAAACACTCGCCCTTACCCTATTGAAACAGCCCCCTTGCCAAATTTGCATCCCCTAGCCCCTAAACCTACCCTAGACTCTTCCACTAGCTCCAGCCGCCGCCACTTGTCCACCTTCCTCATTTTTCGGCGAGCCCCAGCTGCTCCGTGATGCCGCCATTGACCCCTGCCTTCCCTCGATCCAGTTGGATCGGGGAGGAGGATGACGCGCCTCTAGCGCTCATGGGTCGCGACCCACCTAGGGCCTAGCTTCGCCAGCCTGCCCGGCCTCTTCACCGGTTGGGCAGAGGCCCGCTAGGTGAGACATCCCTTCTGCTGCAATGTTGCGCCTGTGGAAAGTTTAGTTATCTATCGCTCAATCTATTTTTTTCTCTTCTTTGTGAAAACACCTAAGTCCCTGTTAAAGCATATTGTGTGTGCATGTTGTGGTGCTTGTATCTTTTTGCACGTAGATCCAAATGAAGCATATGATATGTTAAAATGTTCATCTCTAAATGCTCTACATGATGGTTGCGTTTGCATACATGATAGGGTGCATTTTGCAACGCTAATCCCTGTTGCAAAAGTGCTAAGTGATGTTAACTGCTGAAAACTAGTATAACTTGCTGATTTGTCTTTTCCATATCTTTTTGTGTGAATTTATTTGAGCATCATGTCAGCATGTTTTAGGAGCACAATAATGTCATATTTGCTGTGGTGCAATCCAATTTTCATGATATGCCTTGTGGTGAGTGAAACAAGCTTGCTGTTTTTTGTTGTTTCCTAAGACTTGTTAAAAACTGCTAAGTCCAAAACTGTTATATTATGATGCCATGTTTGTTTGATGCTAAATTCATATCCATGCATGTTTTGGTATGTCAAGTAACCATGTATTGAAGTCGATGTTATGAGCTATCCATCCATGCCCTTGTTTGCAATTATAAGTTGCTGTAGCGTGTCTCTTTCTTGCTCTCAAGTTGCTATATAATGTTTCTGTCAGCCTGTTATCAGGAAGTTCAGTTTTTCCATGTGAATAGCTAGTGTTCTATGCATCCTATGACCATGTTCTTGTCATGAGTAGCTTGTAATGCCCAGTATGGGATTATACCTCCTACGTGTCGAGGCACGACTTAAAGGTATAAGCCCATACTAGAATGATCTCAAGTATGGTATCTTTGCACGACTCATGTAAAAATAGGGATGAAATTGCAAAAGGATAGTTGGCTTACACTCGCCATGTCACACAATACATTACATAAGCAATCATCATCCAAATAACATCACAGTCCGACTACGGACGAAGATCCAAAAGAAAGATACCAAATACATAAAGCCACAAGGTCCGAATCGCCCCTAGTAGAAACCACTACTAATCATCGGGATAGTGCACATATTATCGACTACGTTCTTCATCGAACTCCCAATACAGCTCGGTGCCGTCACCTGTGTAGTCCACCATAGTACCTGCATCTGGTGTGTGTAGAAACTGTGAGCCACGGAGGACTCAGCAATCCCGTTACCGGGTAGCAAAACTATATAAGCCTTGGGTGTGGAACAAGGCTGAAGAAAATAAAGGTTGCAGCTGCACTAGTAGTAGCTTACGTGTTTAGAGCGAGAAGAGAAGTGCCACGAGCGACAAGGTGATCACGAAGTGATCCTATCTAAGCACGTCAAACATAACCCCACCGTGTTCACTTCCCGAACCCCTTTCGGAAAATGACCGTCACGGTTACTCACGCTGGTAGTGTGTTATGAACATGGTGTCAATTTTTCTACAACCGGATATTAACAAATTCCCATCTGCCACATAACCGCAGGCACGGCTTTCGAAAGTTCATAACCCTGCAGGGGTGTCCCAACTTAGCCCATTACAAGCTCACGATCCGCGGAGTCGCAACTCCAAGGTGGGAAGGCTCGAGTATTCTCGGAATCCCGTGGTCAAGATACACCGACTAAGGTAAAACTAATCCAACAAATCCTCACGGCGTGTCGACACCCTGATAGTAGCCGCGCGTATCTCGTCTCAGGCCACGACCGGATGGGACAAGCTACGGGTTTTTACCAGCCCTCGGGTTTCCCCAAGGTGTCCCCGCAGGTTGCCCAGTTTGGACCAACACTCATGTGGGGCACTGGCCCAGGTTGTTGATTAAGAAGAGGGTTTATAACTCCCTATGAAAGTTTTAGTTGTTTAGGCAAATGTATTACCAATGTTGGGACTTGCTGGAAAAGCCTTAGCACTAAGCGGTTTATCGAGGGGGTCCCATAACCCCAACCGTTTGAGGAACGCAAAATCAAGGAACATAGCACCGGTTTATACAGTTCCTAGGATGGCATGAGTGTAACAAATCCCCAAGCAAGAGGCTTAGACTTCCACCCATTACCAATATATAGTTGATTTAGATTAAGAGTTTATATAGTGTGATATCCCAACAATAACTTCAACATGAAGCAATAATCTTCAAATCTTCTCCTGCAACTAGCAATGCTGTAAGAGGGGCTGAGCAAAGCTTACGTAGCCAAAAAAAGGTTTGCTGGGTTGGGTGGTTAGGCAGATTCATGGTTATAATAGGAGGCTGACAAACAAACATGGGCATCGAGGCAATAAGCTAAAGAGCGAGACATCTAGGAATAGGCAAATATAGTAATGATATCTGGGTTATGTCATCTTGCCTGTCGAGTCGTCGATGGGATCGTAAGACGACTCCTCGTACTCAACCTCGGTAGGAACCTCGTTCTCGGTCTCGGCTTCCAGCTCTACTCAACATAAGAACACAACGAGACATAAAATCAAACAAGGTGCAATGCACAATCAACATGATGCAAGTATGATACATATATGATGCAATACATGTCAAAGGATGAATCACACAAGAACAACACAAGACAACAAGTTTAAATGAGGCCGGAACCCACATAAAGCAAATCCGGTAAGTCCTCGTATGCATATGTTGAAAATGGTCCAGATCTGAACAAACCTTAAGTTAAAGTTCTTAAACAGCAAGTTAACATGCACCATGATGATCTACACGAAATTCTAGTCAAGTTTCATATAAAGTTTGTTTAATTCGGAGCTACGGTCTAGAAGATATGAGGAAAACAAGTTAAGCATGGCAACGGTGCAAGATGCACCCAAAAATCAAGAAAACATACTCCAAACATGTAGACTAGATGATATTATGATTCGACATTCAAAATCACACAAGTTTCATGTAGGACACGCTCAAAACGGAGCAACGGTTCAACACATACACACGAAACAAGATTCAATGCAAAGCTGAAATTAACAGCCACATAGCAACTTTGGAGCAAGAAACATATACTCTACAGCACCCAAACATGATGAAAATAAGAATGGACATGAAGTATACATATCATATAGCAAACAACTCCATTGGAGAAACTCCATAGGAGGCATGGATCAATAGCAACAAGCAACGCCAAATTGATCATGCTATTAAAAACCTGACAGTAATAATTTATAGCAACTTGAGAGCAAGAAAATAAATAAGCTACATCAAGTCATATGAGCAAGTGAGGGCATGGATGGATAGACAATAACATGGATAACTAGGAATGATCATTGTCCACTCCAAAACTAGCATGGATTTGCCTAGGGCATCAAGCAAACATAGCATCAGGATATGACAGATTCCAGACTTAGTAGAAATTTCACTAAGTATAAAACAGTTGTGTTGGCATGTCATGTTTGCAAGCATGTTTAAGTCACCTCAAGGCATATCATGGAAAAATGGTTTGCACCACAGCAAAGACCACATGATGGAGATTCTAAAACATATTGGCATGTGACAAGGGGACAACCACATAAATAGCAACGAGCACTTCAAATCAGCATCTCATAACATGTTTCATAACTTAACAGCCACATGCACTTTTGCAACCAAGTTTAACATGGCAATAAGAACCCTACCATGAATGCTACAGAAACCATCATGTAGAGCATTTCATAATGAACATTTTGACATATCATTTGCTTCATTTGGATAAACATCCACCAAGTTATCCTATCTCAAACATGGCATGAAAATAACAAGTTACATCAGTTTACAACAAGTAGCACTCTTGTCACGAACATTAAGACACCTAGATGATATCAAACAAGCATGCCACAATGGAACAAAACGTAGAGCACATCACCACGATCATTTTGACATATCATATGCACAATTTGGACTTACACACAAAAAGATACAGCTACATGAATATGCAATAAAAATATAAAAAAACTGGGACTTAGCAAAAAAACAACCTCAAAAGGGGGGGGGGGTCGGCGGAAACGTCCGGGCTGACGTGGACACTGTCCGGAACATGGATCGGGCGTGGGGAGCGGGTCGGGCGTGTTCACCGCGCGGAGCGGGAGGAAATTTAGGGTTGCATCGGGATTTCGGGGATGGGGACTGTTTTATAGTTTCTGGGAGCTAGGAAACTCCAAATAAGGAGCGGTTTTCGGCCACGCGATCACAAATCAACGACCGAGATGATGGGAGTGGTTGTGCTGGGTTTGTGGGCTGTTGTGGAGGGGGTCTTGGGCCTTAAAAAAGAGGTTCTTTTAGCCCACTAGGTTAACCGTTGGAGTACCAAACGAACTCCAAACGCGACAAAACATGACAAGCGGCCTACACGTACCAAAACAACATTGCACGAAAAGTCTCACGTCATTCCGGAAACGTTACACGGCCACACACGAAAGAAGGACTCCGGGATGTCACGGGCACGTGTGTGAGCGTCGGAACTCAAAACGCACAACGGAAAGAGACGAGTGGGACCGGGTGCAGGTGACAACACAAATGCAATGCAATGCACAAGACAACATGACATGGATGAAATGCACACACGCACACGACAAAACGAAGAAACCCGAAATGAAAGAAGAGCCCAGAATGGAATTGATGAAGCCAAAGTTTATATATTGCCATATTTGGAAAGTGTTACATCTAAGGAATTACAAACTCTCCTCTACTACGAAAAGATCTCGTCCCAAGATCTAGGACTGGAAGAAGGAAGGATACTCGGAATGAAGGTGATCTTCTCGTACCCACGTAGCTTCTCGGTCGGTATGGTGTGACCACTTGACTTTAAAGAACTTGATTGACTTGTTGCGGGTCTTGCACTCGGTTTCTTCAAGAATAGCAACAGGGTGCTCACGGTAAGACAAGTCTTGTTGAAGATCAATCTCCTCAAACGAAATGGTGCGTTCAGGTGTCTTGAAGCACTTGCGGAGTTGAGACACGTGAAACACATCATGAACATTTGCAAAGTTGGAGGGGAGCTCAAGTTGATAGGCTAGATCGCCTCTTTTGCCAAGGATCTTGAAAGGGCCCACGTATCTAGGAGCAAACTTTCCTATGATAACGAATCTTTGGGTGCCTTTCAAAGGAGAAACACGAAGATAGAGATGGTCTCCAATGTCGAAAGCCAAATCACGATGCTTGCCATCATAGTAGCTCTTTTGACGCGACTGAGCGGCCTTGAGATTCTCACGTATGACTTTGCACATTTCTTCGGCTTCTAAGATCAAGTCATTGCCAAGAAGTTGACGTTCACTAGTCTCGGACCAGTTGAGAGGGGTACGACACTTTCTTCCATAGAGGATTTCAAACGGAGCTTTGCCGGCACTTGCTTGGAAGCTTTTGTTGTAAGAGAACTCGGCAAACGGAAGGCAATCTTC
Organism: Secale cereale; assembly: GCA_902687465.1. Lineage (NCBI taxonomy): Eukaryota > Viridiplantae > Streptophyta > Magnoliopsida > Poales > Poaceae > Secale > Secale cereale. Next base: position 341,345,372 of record LR738711.1, on the reverse strand, counting down.
CCACTTCATGCCAAAAGATATGGCACAAGCTCTGAGCATGTCTTCGAGGATGTGGTTCACTCTTTCAACTTGACCACAAGTCTGAGGGTGAAACGCAGTGCTGAAACGGATCTTAGTGCCTATGGATGACTGAAAGGAGTCCCAGAACTTGGATGTGAACAAACTTGCACGGTCTGAGGAGATAACTTGAGGAATGCCATCTAACGACACAATTTTGGAAGTGTACAACTCTGCCAGCTGAGCTGCATTGATGGATTCTTTGACTGGAAGGAAGTGAGCTACTTTGGTTAGGTAGTCAATCACAACAAAGATAGAATCATTCCCCTTCTTGGACTTGGGAAACCCAGTGACGAAATCCATTTCAATGTGGTCGAATTTCCACTCGGGTATAGGAAGAGGTTGGAGGAGACCGGCTGGACGTTGATGCTCTGCCTTTACTCTTCTACAGACATCACATCACGAATTGGGCAATCTCCCTTTTCATGCGAGTCCACCAGTAAGATTGATTGAGGTCTTGGTACATCTTGGAACTTCCAAGATGAATTGAGAGGAGGGAGTCATGTGCTTCGTTTATTATGAGCTTCTTGAGATCACCCTTGGGAACCACAAGTCTGTCCTCAAAGAACAAGGTGTCTTTCTCATCAACGCAATAGCACTTGTATTTGGGAGTACCCTTTGCAATACCATGTTTCACTTTCTGCACCATAGCATCACTGATCTGGGCCTCACGGATATGATCTTCCAAGGTAGGAGCAACTTGAAGATTTGCAAGAAAGCCTTGCGGAACAACTTGGAGGTTGAGCTTCCTGAATGATTCACAAAGCTCAGGCTGAAACGGCTTGAGAAGGAGACTGTTGCAATATGCCTTTCTGCACAAGGCATCTGCAATGACATTGGACTTGCCAGGTGTGTATTCGATTCTTGGATCATACTCTTGGATCATTTCAACCCAACGAGTCTGGCGAAGGTTCAGGTTCGGCTGCGTGAAGATGTACTTCAAGCTCTTGTTATCAGTGAAGATGTCCACTTTTCTTCCCAACAGAAGGTGTCTCCACGTGATCAAGGCATGTACCACTGCTGCTAGCTCGAGATCATGTGTGGGGTAGTTCTTCTCATTTGGCTTCAATTGACGAGAAGTGCATGCCACAATCTTCTTGTCTTGCATTAGAGCACCACCAAGTCCTTGAAGAGAAGCATCACAGAACACTTCGTAGGGCTTGGACTCATCTGGAGGAGTAAGTACCGGAGCAGAGATGAGCTTTTCTTTGAGAGTTTTAAATGCCACATCACAATCCGGAGACCAGTTGTACTTGAAATTCTTCTGCAACAAGTTGGAGAGAGGCTTGACAATCTTTGAGAAGTTCTCAACGAACCTTCTGCAATAGCTAGCAAGACCAAGGAAGCTTTAGAGTTGCTTGACGTTCTGAGGGGGTTCCCAGTTGACAATTGCTTCAAATTTCTCGGGGTTGTCAAATATACCCTCAGCCGAGATGTTATGGCCAAGATACAAGACCTTATCGAGCCAGAATTCACACTTGGAGAACTTGGCATAGAACTTATGTTCACGGAGTCTGTCGAGAACCAAACGGAGGTGCTTTTCATGATCCTCTTCATTCTTGGAGAATACCAAGATGTCATCCAGATAGACGAGCACAAATTCGTTGGTGTAGGGGTTGAATATGTAGTGCATCATCCTCGAGAAGGTGGGTGGAGCATTTGCGAGGCCAAAATACATGACTGTGTATTCATAGGAGCCGTAGCATGTTCTGAATGCACTCTTATGAATATCTTCTTCACGAATACGGATCTGGTGATAACCCATCCAGAGATCGAGCTTTGAGAACACTTTAGCTCCTTTGAGCTTCTCGAACAATTCATTGATGTTGGGGAGCGGATACTTGTTCTTTATTGTCTTCTTGTTCAATGGCCGGTAATCAACGCAAAGGCGCTCCGTGCCATCCTTCTTCTTGACAAATAGAACACCACAGCCCCAAGGAGAAGTGCTAGGCCTGATTAGACCCATACGCTCTTGCTCATCGAGTTATCTCTTCAACTCCTTCAACTCTTCAGGGGAAAGCTTGTACGGACGCCGGCATGCTGGCTCGGTACCGGGCTCGAGTTCAATGACGAATTCAACTTGACAATGCGGAGGCATGCCTGGAAGCTCTTCAGGGAAAACATCTTCATATTCATTGACCACCGGAATTTGAGAGATGGTATTAATCTCGTCCTTGTCATTGAGAGAGAATAGCCTGATTGTGTTATCTCAAGAGGCGAAGATAATCACGTCTTCGTCAGGATGAGTAATCTTGACTTCCTTATTTGCACAATCAATGTGAGCATCATGCTGGGAAAGCCAATCCATCCCAAGAATAAGATCAATGTCGGAGTTGCCGAGAATAACTGGAGAAGCCAGAAAGCGGTAATCACCCATGCGAATAGATACATTCGGAGCCACCATACTAGAACTCAATCTCTTGCCAGGAGATATAACACTCAAAATTCTTGGTAAAGCTTCGGAGTGATCATTATGCTTGGATGCAAATGGATATGACATGAAGAAACATGATGCACCCGAATCAAACAACACTTTTGCAGTAATAGAGTTAATTGGAAGGTTACCAAGTATCACATCTGAAGAATTCTCTGCTTGAGCTGCATTCATCAGATTCACTCTTGCTGCCTTTGGATTATGCTTGACAATAGCAGTGCTGACAGGTGGAGGAGGCGGAAGGCGCCTTGGGTTGGGCCACTTGTTAGCATAATGACCCTTCTAAGTGAACTTGTTGAAAACCACTTCTGAGAGAGGACGGTGATAAGGAGCACTTGACTTCGAAGCTTGAAAGTGATTCTTTGACTGATTGCTTGGGTTGGGTGGTTGGTAGAAACCACGGCCACTAGAATGCTTGTTGTTGTTGTTGGGAGGTGCAAGTGACAACACAAATGCAATGCAATGCACAAGACAACATGACATGGATGAAATGCACACACACACATGACAAAACGAAGAAACCCGAAATGAAAGAAGAGCCCAGAATCGAATTGATGAAGTCAAAGTTTATATATTGCCATATTTGGAAAGTGTTACATCTGGGGCATTACATAGCTGAATAAACATGTCTTCTTGCTGTTGGTTATATTTGAGATGAGTTGCACAAGCTTGGAAACATGCCTACTTGTCATTGTTGTTGCCATGTTCAGTTTATTCCACTAAGTCTGAGAATCTGTTATATTATGTTTGCATCTAGTTTTGATGAATGTCATGAACCTGTTGCTCCCGTGTATATGCCATCTTGTGTTCCTTGAGCTCCATGTTGTGTACTAGCATGCCATGCTTTTGCTTGACATGTTCTTGTGTTGTAGCTTATTTATTTCTTGCCTTCACCATGTCAACATATTAACTCTGCTCATGTATATGCTATGTTTTCCACTCTCATAATCTGTGATATAAGTTTACTTGTTGCCAAGATCATCTTGGAATATTCATGATGTGTATGGACCTGATACTTGATGTTATTTGAAGCATGCTGTCTGTAATTTGAGATCATGCCATGCTTGTGCCTATCTTCTACTTGTAGTGTGTTGTTTTGATGCTTGTAAGATGCCTAGTTGTTGTTGTGGATATCTTGTCCTTTAATCTTGTTTCATGTGTATGTGTTGGACCGTTGCTCCGTTTTGAGCATGCTCTATATGAAACTTTTTTGGTTTTGCATGTAGGTGCATCATGTAATGTTGTATCCATGTTTGGAGTGTTGTGCTTGATGTTTGAATGCATTTTGCCTCAATGCCATGCTTGACTTGTTTTGCTCATATCTTCTAGCACGTAGCTCCGAATTAAATGAACTTTATATGTAACTTGACTAGAATTTCGTGTAGATCATCATGGTGCATGTTAACTTGCTGTTTAACAACTTGAACTTAAGGTTTGTTCAGATCTCGACCAATTTCGAAATTTGCATATGAGGACTTACCGAAATTGTTATATGTTGTTTCCGGCCTCATTTAAACTTGCCTTGTTGTTTTGTCTTGTATGCTTCATCACTTGCCATGAGTTGCATCTAACCTTGTCATGCATCATACTTGGTTAAGCACCTTTTCTTGTTTATGTGTGGTGTGTTTACCATGTTGTTTGCTTCTTCTCGTTAGTTCCTGTTTCGTTGCGATCATGAGGATTCGTTCGAGTACGCTTGGTTCGTCTATGTGGCTTCGTCTTCTTCATGGACTCGTTCTTCTTCCTTGCGGGATCTCAGGCAAGACGACCGTCATCTTGGATCTCATTACTATTATTGCCATGCTAGTTGTCTCGATGCTATCGCTATATGTCGCGCTGGCTATCTATTGTTGTCAGCCTCTCTTTGTTGCCATGAAACCTCTAACCTTTGACACCATCCTAGCAAAACCATTGAATGGCTATGTTACCGCTTGCTCGGCCTCTCTTATAGCGTAGTTAGTTGCAGGTGAAGATGAAGATTGCTCCATGTCGGATATTGGGAATATCACAATATCTATTACTATAATTAGTGCACCTATATACTTGGCAATGGGTGGAAGGCTTGGCCTTTTGCTCGGTGTTTTGTTCCACTCATGCCGCCTTAAGAACCGATAAACCGGTGTTATGTTCCTTGAATTTGCATTCCTAACACGGTTGGGGGTTGTGGGACCCCCTTGACAGTTCGCTTTGATTAAAACTCGTCCAACAAGGCCCAACTTTGGTTTTACCATTTGCCATAACTAAAAAACATGCATCGGGACTTTCCGGTCCCCGAGGACTTAATTTACAACCCGGGCCAGTGCTCCTGATGAGTGTTGGTCCAAACCTGTCAACCGCCGGTTGCCACCAGGGGCAACTTTGGTTTGGCCTACCGGAAGGTTGGAAAATCCGGACGTGGCCTGAGACGAGATACGCGCGGCTACTATCAGGGTGTTGGCACGCCGAGAGGTCTTGCTGGACTTGTTTTACCATTGTCGAAATTTCTTGTGCACCGGGATTCCGAGTCTGATCGGGTCTTTCCTAAGATGAGAGGTTTTACCTCTGCTAATCATGAGAGCTTGTGATGGGCTAAGTTGGGCCACCCCTGTAGGGTTATGATCTTTCGAAAGCCATGCCCGCGGTTGTGTGGCAGATTGGAAGTTTTGAATATCCGGTTGTAGAAAACTTTACACAGGATCCCAAATAAAATACACCAACCGCGTGAGTAACCATGACCGTCTCTTTCATTGTGAGAAGAGAACACGGTAGGGTTATGTTTGACTCGTAGGTAGTTCAGGATCATTTAGTGATCATTACTAGTTTGCGACCGTTTGCGTAGATGCTCATCTTATTCTTGTACTCGTAAGTGAACCACCATATATGCTTAGCCGCTGCTGCAACCTCACCACTTAACCTCTCCATACCTATTAAGCTTTGCTAGTCATGATACCCATGGTTATGGGATTGCTGAGTCCTTGTGGCTCACAGATACTACAACAACAGTTGCAGGTGAAGGTTTCCGATGACTTGACGTGAGAGCGATGTTTACTTGTGTTGGAGTTCATTCATCTTCTTTGTCGATCTTGGGATATGTTCCTGGTCGACAGCCTGGGATAGCAGGATGGATGTTGTTGTGCTTTTCGTGTTTTTCATCCGTAGTTGGTTGTCTTGTGTATGATGTATTGTATTCTCATGGCATTGTATGACTTATATGTATCCCCATCTATTTATGTAATGGTACGATGTAATGATATCCATCTTGCTAAGCGCCCGAAATGCGGTTGTGCCCCAATCACGAGGTGTTCATGTGATCGGGATAGAATCGCATCTTGGGCGTGACAGGTTGTCTCCGAACAAGCGCTTTTCTTTAATGCCTTTTAGCTAGCCATGATGATTTCAATGATGCTCACGTAAAAAGATAAAGAATGAATCACAAAAGGAGGATCATGAAGAATATGACTAGCACATTTAAGTATAACCCACTTCCTATGCATAGGGATTTTGTGAGCAAACAATTGATGGGAACAATAATCAACTAGCATTGGAAGGCAAAACAAGCAAAACTTCAAGATTTTCAACACATAGAGAGTAAACTTGATATTATTGCAATACCTACAAGCATATGTTCCTCTGTCATAGTAATTTTCAGTAGAATCATGAATGAATTCAACAATATATCCTTCACATAAAGCATTCTTTTCATGATGCACACGCATAGAAATGTTATTACTCTCCACATAAGCAAATTTATTCTCATGAATAGTTGTGGGAGCAAACTAAACAAAATAACTATCATTAGATTGAAAATTCATGTCATGATGACAAGTTTCATGGTTATCATTATTCAATATAGCATACATGTCATCACCATAATCATCATAGATAGCAACTTTCTTTTCTTAGTTAATTGAAACATCCTCCAAATTAGTTGATTCATCACTAAATAAAGTCATGACCTGTTCAAATCCACTTTATCAATATAATCATCATAAATAGGAGGCATGCTACCATTATAAGAAATTTCCACATCAAATCTTGGGGGGCTAAAAATATCATCTTCATCAAACATAGCATCCCCAAGCTTATGGCTTTGCTTATCATTAGCATCATGGATATTTAAAGAATTCATACTAACAATATTGCAATAATGATCATCATTTATTCCAAACATTTTATAGCATTCTTCTTCTAACAATTGAGCACAAATCTCTTTTCCATCATTCTCACGAAAGACATTATAAAGATGATCAATAATATGATGCTACCACAATTCCATTTTTTATAGTTTTGTTTTACAAAACCAAACTAGGGATAAAACAAGAAACTAAAAGATTCGATTGCAAGATCTAAAGATATACCTTCAAGCACTCACATCCCCGGAAAGGCGCCAGAAAAGAGCTTGATGTCTACTACGCAACTTTATTCTTGTAGACATGTGTTGGGCCTCCAAGCGTAGTGTTTTGTAGGATAGTAGCATTTTTTCCTCAAGTGGATGACCTAAGGTTTATCAATCTGTAGGAGGTGTAGGCTGAAGATAGTCTCTCTCAAACAACCGTGCAACCAAATAGTGAAAAGTCTCTTGTGTCCCCAACACACCAAATACAATGGGAAATTGTATAGGTGCACTAGTTCGATGAGGAGATGGTGATACAAGTGTAATATGGATAGTAGATATTGATTTTTGTAGTGTGAACAATAAAAAATAACAAGGTAGAAAGTAACAAAAGTTTCACAAACCGTATTGCAATGATGGAAAACAAGGCCTAGGGTCTTTACTTTCGCTAGTGCAATCTCTCAACCATGCTAATATAATTGGATCACATAAACACCCCTCAACAAAATCACCCCAAAGTTATTCTTTCAGTTCAATCTATCAAGAGTTCATACTAAAACAACATAAAGTTCTCCGTTCTGATCTATCTATCAAGAGTCCGTACTATAATAACACAAGGTTATCTTTTTTGATCAATCTTTCAAGAGTTCGTACTAAGATAACACAAAGTTATCCTTCCCGGTCGATCTATAAAGAGATCGTAGTAAGATAAAACCAAAACATATTCAAAGGGTGACCCAAGATTTCTACCGGAGAAACAAAGACAAGAACGTGCATCAACCCCTATGCATAGATTACCCCAATGTCACTTCGGGAATCTGCAAGTTGAGTACCAACACATATATCAACTGGATCAATATGATACCCCATTGTCACCACGAGTATTCAATTGCAAGACATATATCAAGTGTTCACAAATCCATAAAAGTATTCAATCCAAAGAAACCTCGAAGGGAAAACTCAATTCATGACAAGATAGAGAGGGGAAAACGCCATATGATCCGACTATATTAACAGAGTCCTTGATACTTCAAGATCGTGCCATCAAGAATAGGAGAGAGAGAATGATAAAGATTAAACACATAGCTACTAATACATACCCTCGGCGCCGAGGGTGGACTACTCCCTCCTCATCATGGTGGTCGCCGGGATTATGAATATGGCCACTGGTGATGATTTCCCACTCCGGCGAAGTACCAGAAAGGGTCTAGATTGGTTTTTGGTGGCTACAGAGGCCTTGCGGCAGCGGAACTTCTGATCTAGGTCTTCCCCGAAGGGTTTCGGAATATTTGTGACGTTATAGGGTAAAGAGGTGGTGCGGGAGGCCACCGAGGTGGGCACATCTCGGGGAACCCCCCAGGTGCTGCTTCATCCCATTGGGTGTCTTCTAGCCCATAAAAATTCTCCAAAAAGTTTTGCGGTATTTAGACTCCATTTGATATTGATTTCATGTGATGTAAAAAACATGCAGGAAGTAGCAACCGACACTTGGCACTATTTCAATAGGTTAGTACCCAAAAATGATATAAAATGACTATAAAATGGTTTTAAAACATTCAAGAATGATAATATAACAACATGGAACAATAAAAAATTATAGATACATTGGAGACGTATCAATATACTTTGCCATGCTGATACGTCTCCATGCTATTATTTATAATGTTTTGGATGTTTAATGGGCTTTGTTATACACTTTTATATTATTTTTGGGACTAACCTACTAACCAAAAGGCCTAGTCCAGATTGCTGTATTTTTGCCTATTTCAGGGTTTTACAGAAAAGGAATATCAAACGGAGTCCAAACGGAATGAAACATTCGGGAGAGATATTTTTGGAGAAAAACACGCACGGGAGACTTGAGAACCACGGAGTAGGGCACACGTGGTGCCCACGAGGGTGGGTCCCCCCTATAGGGCGCGCCCCCTGCCTCGTGGGCCCGACGTTTGGCCCCCGGTGCCCTCCTTCCTCCTATATATACCTACGTACCCCGAAACTATCAGAACAATAGAGAAAACCCTAGTTCCATCGCTGCAACCTTCTGTTCCCGTGAGATCCCATATTGGGGCCTGTTCCGGAGCTCCGTCGGAGGGGGGATCTTCCATGGAGTGCTTCTACATCATCATCATCGCCTCACCATGAGTTGTGAGTAGTTTACCACAGACCTTCGGGTCCATAGCTAGTATCTAGATGGCTTCTTCTCTCTCTTTGTATCTCAATACAAAGTTCTCCTTAGTCTTCGAGGAGATCTATTCGATGTAATCTCTTTTTGCGGTGTGTTTGTCGTGATCCGATGAATTGTGGGTTTATGATCAAGATTGTCTATGAGAAATATTTGGTTCTTTCTGAACTCTGTATGTATGATTATAATATCCTTGCAAGTCTCTTCGAATTATCGGTTTGGTTTGGCCTACTAGATCTATATTTCTCGCAATGGGAGAAGTGCTTGGCTTTGGGTTCAATCTTGCGGTGTCCTTTCCCAGTGACAGTAGGGGCAGCAAGGCACGTATTGTATTGTTGCCACCGAGGATAAAAATATGGGTTTTATATCACTATGTTTGAGTTTATCCCTCTACATATTGTCATCTTGCTTAAGGCGCTGTTCTTATGAGATTAATACACTAGATGCATGTTGGATAGCGGTCGATGTGTGGAGTAATAGTAGTAGATGCATAATCGTTTCCGTCTACGTGTCTCGGACGTGATGCCTATATATAATTATCATGCCTAGATAGTCTCATAATTATTCGCTTTTCTATCAATTGCTCGATAGTAATTTGTTTACCCGCTGTAGAATATGGCTATCATGAGAGAAGCCACTAGAGAACACTATGGCCCCCAGGTCTATTCTCAACATATCAATCTACAATCTACTTTACTTTTCCGCTTTTACTTTATGTTCTTATAATAAAAAATACCAAAAATATCAAACTATCATCTCTATCAGATCTCACTTTCGTAAGTGACCGTAAAGGGATTGACAACCCCTTATCGCATTGGCTGCGAAGTTCTTATTTGTTTGTGCAGGTGCGAGGGACTCGCGCGTGGTCTCCTACTGGATTGATACCTTCGTTCTCAAAAACTGAGGGAAATACTTACGCTACTGTGTTGCATCTCCCTTTCCTCCTCGAGGGAATACAACGCAAGCTCGAGAAGTAGCACATGCTTGCTTGAAATGTATTGTCAATATTCAAACTCGTGCTAAAACTCCACCTTGACTTGAAGAACTTAAAAAACTGCTACTCTTCTTTGTTGAGGGACTAATCACCCCCTCTGGATACCTCTTTAGTGGGCGCGAGGTTGTGCAAATAGGGGGTCTAAGAGTCAGCACAACAATCGTTTACCCAGGTTCGGGTCACGAGGATGCGTACTACCCTAGTCTTGCTTTGGTGTATATTCGAGTGTTTTTGAGTTCTTAAACTAGCTATGGTCCATGTCTAGCTTTCCCGGGTCCGAATCCTTCTCCAGTATGCCACGGGCCTCCTTTTATAGTCCAAACGGGCTGTCACAGTGGCACACATAAGGTGGAAAGGGGCACAGTGCATAGGCTTATCCAACGTCATTACGGGACAAGACGCATTAAATGCGTTGCTTAGGTGTCTATTTGCTTTATAGGGGATGGAAAAGAAGCTCGTCCCGTCCATGGCCGCTCTGTCTGGTCGTGACGCGCATCCAGGCCAGTGGGGCAGGCAGCTGAGGTGGCGCGGTGGTAGGGTCTTCACGAAGATCTGCATGCCACCACACAGGTGCTTGATCAGCTGGACCAGGGACCACGTATCGCCACGTGGGTGCCTGCCTGTGCTGGCAGGTCGGCTGCCGAGCTGGGCCGACGATAGGGCGGCAAGGGCTTGCCACAGTCTTGTGTCTGTCCCCGGCAAGGGTCTTTGTGATTGTCACTCGGCAAGAGGCTTGCCGGGGCTCCGGGGTGTCTTCGGCAAGGAGCCTTGCCGGGGCCTCGTGGGCATCCTCGGCAAGGAGCCTTGCGATCACCGTGTCTTCTGGTTCTTATCTTGGCGGCCATAGATCTTTGTCTTTACAAAGATCTGCATGCAATCACGTGGGCGCTTCTCGAGCCTTTGTTCAAATGTTGTTGATGATGGAGTTCTTAGGCTCAATGTTGGCCACGATGGAGGCGTTTGGGTGAATCGCCCCGGCAAGAGTCCTTGTCGGGGCGCGCAGACCGCCCCGGCAAGAGTCCTTGTCGGGGGAGAGTCTGTCTCCTTGCTTGGTCTTCTCGTGCCATCGTCTCGGCATTGTACTGGCAAGTCTACATCTCTGGCTTCCCTCCTCTGCCCTGTTATGTTTGGTCACAGGCGTGGCTCTGACTGCCCGTGCACAAGTAAGGGGTAAAAAAAGCGCCCCTACTTTCGTACAGCCACACTCTTCTTTGATCCTTTCAATTGGTATCAGAGCTTTGGTCTCCATTGCTTTTGTTTAAAGACCATTGGAGGAAGATGGATGAGTCTACGATTGGGAGTATTAGACAGAGAGTGCCTATCCTTGAAGAGGAGTTTTATAGGGAATGGAAAAATGACATGCTTAAAAGTTTCAATGAATATCATCTGAACAAGTATATTACTAGCCCTTATATGCCTCCTATTGATCCTATGCATTTTACCCCCAATGTGTATCTTAACATGGTTTGGAATACTAGAACTGTCAATCTGATTGTTAGAGCGTTACTGGATCATTTGCTTAGAGAATTGCCTAACATAGAATGTGCTTTTACTATATGGAGATATCATGAGGAACAATTTACATACTACTCTTTGTGAAATCTAGATGAGATTCTTAACAAATCCATAGCTTTTCAAAAGATGAAACCTAGTGATCCTAAATTTTATGATTGTCTATTTGAGCCTCATGATCTTATGTGTTCAAAGGAGATCTTGGAGTCATTAGTACCATCATGTCGGAAGTCATTAGAATTCATAAAGATGAACATTGCCATGGTCATACATCTAATGAATCACCCTCTCTAGGTAATGATCAATCACAAGACGATGTTGAACATGGATACTATGATGAGGATGATGATAGTGACTTCGATCTCGATGAGTCTATGACACACTTTGGTCTTATGGCTAATCTCCGCGGCTACATGGCCGGAGGAAAGGTATGGGTTCTTGATAGTGGATGTACCGATCACATGACCGGAGATAAGGATATGTTTCGGGAGCTTGCTAAAACCGATGGCCCTCGAAAGTATGTCACTTCAGGTGATAACTCAAAGGGTAAGGTGGTTGTCCTTGGTAACGTGGCCATCTCACATGACAACTCCATCCAAAATGTTATGCTCGTTGAATCCCTTGGCTATAACTTACTTTCTGTATCTAGAGTAGCCGATTTCGGTGTCAATGTCCTATTTACTGAAGTAGATTGCCAAGTGTTTCAAATGGATAATCATAAAATGATGTTTACCGGCATACGTAAAGGTGATCTATACATTGTTTATTTCACTAAAAAGGCTCAACCTAGAACTTGCTTAATTGCTAAACCTTCTAAAGGCTGGTTGTGGCATAGAAGGTTAGGTCATGTGGGCATGCGAAATCTTGATAAGCTTATTAAAGGTGATCATATCCTTGGGGTTAAAGATGTTATATTTGACAAGGATAGGCTTTGTAGTGCTTGTCAAGCAAGCAAACAAGTTGTAGGTCATCCCAGGAAGAACATCATGACAACGAGAAGACCTCTTGAGTTACTTCATATGGACCTTTTTGGTCCCAATGCCGAAAAGAGTCTCGGTGGTAACTCGTTTTGTTTTGTCATTGTTGATGATATTTCAAGATTTACGTGGGTATTATTTCTTGATGATAAATCACAGGTCCAAAAGATCTTCAACAACTTCGCCAGGAAGGCCCAAAATCAATATGAAGTGAAGATCAAGAAGGTTCGGAGCGACAATGGAACGGAGTTCAAGAACGCCAATGTGGATACCTTTCTTGAGGAAGAAGGGATTTCACATGAGTTCTTGGCTACATACACACCTCAACAAAATTAAGTTGTTGAGAGGAAGAATCGGCCACTCATCGAGATGGCGAGAACGATGCTTGATGAGTACAAGACGCCAAAACACTTTTGGGCGGAAGCGATTGAGACAGCTTGTCATGCTACAAACTGACTATATCTTCACAAGCTTCTCGGCAAGACAACATACGAGCTTCTCACCGGTAACAAACCCCAAGTTGTATACTTTCGAGTATTTGGCTCAAAGTGTTACATTCTTGACAAGCATCGCCGTTCGAAATTTTCTCCTAAATCTCATGAAGGTTTCCTACTCGGTTACGGCTCAAACTCTCACACTTACCGTGTCTACAACAATTTCACCCGAAAGGTTGAAGAGATGGTGGATGTGAAGTTTGATGAATCTAAGAGCTCGCAAGTAGAGCAATTCCCAATTGATGTAGGAGACAAAGCCCCTTCGGAATCAATACAAGACTTGTCTATTGGAAAGATTCGCCCAATGGAGGTGAAGGAGAGTACTTCGTCCATTCAAGTGGAAGCCTCAACTTCACGACAAGGTGAACCACAAGTTTACTTGGAGGCATCCACAAGTGGGCCATGCCAAGATGAAGGAAACGAGGAAGTGCATCAAGATGAACCTCATCGACCTCCTTCTCCACCTCCACAAGAGGACAACAATGCCAACAACAATGAAGAAGGACAAGAAGAAGAAGATAATGAACAGGATGTTCCAGCCCGACCCAAACAAAAGCTCTCACGAGTTATAGCAAGAATTGCTAGAGATCATCCCGTAGAACAAATCTACGATAACATCCAAACCGGGAGAATCACTCGATCTAAATCTCGTTTAGCTAACTTTTGTGAAGATTACTCTTTCATATCTAACCTTGAACCAATGAAGGTTGAAGATACTCGTGATGATCTGGATTGGTTGAATGCTATGCACGAGGAACTACATAACTTTGAGAGAAACCAAGTTTGTACATTGGTTGAGAAGCCCGACGACGATCACAATGTCATTGGAACCAAATGGGTGTTTCGGAATAAGGAAGATGAAGCTGGACAAGCTGTACGCAACAAGGCCTGTCTCGTTGCCCAATACTACACTCAAATCGAAGGTATGGATTACGGTGAGACATGACCCCGTTGCTAGACTTGAGTCCATACGCATCTTACTTGCTTATGCCAATCATCATGATATCACTTTTTATCAAATGCACATTAAAAGTGCTATTCTCAATGGTGAAATTGAGGAGGAAGTTTATGTTAAACAACCTCCCGGCTTTGTGAATCCCAAGAAACCTAATCATGTTTACAAGCTTCACAGAGTTCTTTATGGTCTTAAACAAGCTCCTAGAGCATGGTATAAATGCTTGACCAAGTTCCTTATTGAAAAAGGCTTTGATATTGGAAAATTTGATTCAGCCCTTTTTACTAAAAGGGTTAATGGTGAATTATTTGTGTGCCAAATTTATGTTGATGGTATCATATTTGGCTCGACTAACCCTCATTTTAGTGAAAAGTTTGCAAGACTAATGTCTGAGAAGTTTGAGCTGTCTATGATGAGTGAACTCATGTTCTTTCTTGGTTTGCAAATCAAGCTAACTAAGGAGGGTACCTTTGTTTCTCAAACAAAATATACCAAGGAGTTATTCAAGAAGTCCAACATGCAAGAATGCAAAGGTATGAATACATCCATGCCTACTAGTGGACATCTTGACTTGACTAAGGATGGTGAACCAGTTGACAAAAAGGTTTACCGCTCTATGATTGGTTCATTGTTATATCTATGTGTCTCCCGTCCCGATATTATGCTAGGTGTGCATGTGTGCATGATATCAAGCGGCCCATGAAGAGTGTCATCTTAAGGCTGTGAAACGGATAGCAAGATACTTAATACACACACCAAACTTTGGCATTTGGTATCCTAAGAGGTCTTCTTTTGATCTTGTTGGCTACTCCGATTCGGAGTTTGTCGGGGACATGTTTGATAGAAAGTCCACTTCGGGTACTTGTCAATTTCTTGATAGATCTCTTGTGTCTTGGTCCTCCAAGAAACAAAACTCGGTATCCTTATCCACTGCCGAAGCGAATACATGGCCACCTGTTCAAATTGTGCTCAATTATTTTGGATGACCCAAACTCTAAAATATTATGGGATCTATGTGAAACATGTTCCATTGCTTTGTGATAATGAAAGTGCAATTGAGATTGCTCACAATCCCGTTCAATATTCTCGAACTAAGCATATTTAAGTTTGTCATCATTTAATTCGAGATCATGTTGCTAAAAGGAGACTTTGATCTTAAGCATGTTCGTACCGATAAGCAATTGGCAGATATATTAACCAAACCGCTTGATGAGAAAGTATTTTGCCGATTGAGAGGTGAATTGATGTCTCAAACATGGAGTAGAGACTCCATTTGAATGCATGCAAGGCATGCACCTTTGACTAATCCTTGATATTTCTCTTATGATGATGATAATATGTCTTGGATCTATACTTGTACCCTTGCAAACTATCTAACCCTTGTAGGTACTTGGATGACTATAAATCTATGCGATTGCAACTGACTCACATCCTAAGCAATCTTTACATCACCAAGTCAATACAATATGGTGGTTGAAGACAAGGAACCATGAATCCTTTCAATATATCCTTTGACAGTTTCTATATATCAAATTCCATTTAGCATCAAATCTTCACGATTGTTATTTTGGATACACAAGTGCTCTTCCTTGCAAATCAAACCCATGTAGGTAGATGAACTCGAACTACAAGTGGTGCTCCCATCTCTTGATGAACAATGTCAACTGTGAGCATCCAACACAAGTTCAACTACATGATCAAGATCAACACACCACCCAAGGTATGTTATTCCACCTTTGAGAAGCTTTACCCCAAGACATGGGTC
The DNA here is from genome assembly GCA_902687465.1 of Secale cereale. Classification (NCBI taxonomy): domain Eukaryota; kingdom Viridiplantae; phylum Streptophyta; class Magnoliopsida; order Poales; family Poaceae; genus Secale; species Secale cereale. Next base: position 341,329,690 of record LR738711.1, on the reverse strand, counting down.
AAAGCAGCTCAACAAGATGCGAATACATCATACTGCTTAAACGAAAAATGGCAACCCCATTTTGAGCTTAAACGATGAGTATGACCTATGATCTAGTTTCTTCACTTCACTTCTAAGTCAATATACTCTAACATAGGTGACTCAGTCGCCGACCAATTCTAGATGAAGTTCTCTAGTGTTTCTCTGTGTTCATGCATTTATCTCTTGCATGCTTGTTCCCCTTTCAAACAAAACGTCATGTAGATTTCTCTTCTTTTCTCTGTTATTTTCTGCATTTAATTCTTTGCAAATCCTTCAGTTAATTCCCTGTAAATCTTTGTGAGATATTATTTGCCTAGTGAGCTGAGATGACAAAATCTTTCCTCTGTATAGAACTCGATCTCAGTGATTTCTGTCTCTCGGTTAGACCGAACTGCAATGCTACATTGAAGATTGTTCATCGGTCCAACCAACAAGGATAAACCCAGTCTGACCGATATGCATCATCTTCGACACTGCCAACTCGGTGTCACCGATGGCAATGAATCGGCCTAACTGATATCAATAATTAGAAAACATTTTTCTATTTGCATCCTGCATATCTGTTCCAGCTCCACCCGATGATTCTTGTCCTCTACCAGCATCCTAAATTACATGCTGCTTTGTAATGTGACTCAAGGAACGAACCTACTTCACTCATGCTCCAGAAGATCCCTCCTTGGAAATTGATGTCAAAGGGGTAGAGAGAGCACATCAAACTTATCACATATGTGAGAAAACAGGCCTTAAACTTCTCTAGATGCTTATTATCCATAGAGGAGAGATGTCACATGTCTTCAAGAGGGGAAAGACATGTTAGTATGTGTTATGATTGCTTTTCTCGAATTTTCTTTTACCCTATATTCTCCCGTTATTCAATATAAGATCCAGGGGAGAAAGACACTTAAAGGAAGAAAATCTTCGAAATTCATTTCATATCTTTATCCCTTGGGGACATGTCTATATCCACATAGAGTACTAAGTACTCACTCACTACATGTCAGGCCCAAGATGCGATTCTATACCGATCACGTGACGAACTCGTGATTGGGGCATGACCGCATTTCGGGCGCTTAGCAAGATGGATATCATTACATCGTACCATTACATACATACATGCGGGATACAACAATCATACAAGTCACAAGAATACAACAATATCAATACAAGGCATCCGACTACGGATGCAAACAAGAAAACACAACGACATCCATCCTGCTATCCTAGGCTGCCGACCAGGAACCTGTCCCAAGATCGACGAAGAAGAAGAAGAAATAACTCCAACAGAAGTAAACATCGCTCTCACGTCAACACATCGGAAACCTGCACCTGCAACTGTTGTGGTAGTATCTGTGAGCCACGAGGACTCAGCAATCCCATAACCATGGGTATCAAGACTAGCTAAACTTCAAGGGTAAGGAGAGGTTAAGTGGTGAGGTTGCAGCAGCGGCTAAGCAAAGTATGGTGGCTGACACACGAGTACAAGAATAAGATGAGCATCTACGCAAATGGTCGCAAACTAGTAATGATCGCTAGAGATCCTGAACTACTTGCGACTCAAAATAACCCCACCGTGTTCGCTTCTCAAAGTGAAAAGAGACGGTCAAGGTTACTCACACGGTTGTGTGTTTTATCTCGGATCCTCTGTCAAGTTTTGTAGAACAGGACATTAACAAATTCCCATCTGCCACATAACCGCGGGCACGGCTTTCCATAGATTATAACCCTGCAGGCTGTCCCAACTTTGCCCATCACAAGCTCTCACGATAAGCAGAAGTAAAAGTATTACCCCTTATCTTAGGGACAATCCGATCGGACTCAGAATCCCGGTGCCCAAGACATTTCGACTACGGTAAAACAAGTCCAGCAAGACCTCCCGGCGTGCCGACACCCTGATAGTAGCCGCGCATATCTCGTCTCAGGCCACGACCGGATAGGTCAAGCTACGGGAACCAATCCTCGGATTTACCTGTGGTGGCCTCGCAGGCTGCCCGTTTGGGACCAACACCATCAGCACTGGCCCCCCTGTTATGTAGAATTAAGAACCCGAGGATGCGACCCCCTATGCAATTTAATTATTTTATTAAGTTTTTATTAAGAGGCAAATTAAAACCAATGTTGGGCCTTGATGGAGGAGTTTTATTCAAAGACAAACTTTCAAGGGGGCCCCATATACCCAACCGCGTTAGGGACGCAAAATCTAGGAACATAGCACAGGTTTATTGGTTATTTAGGCGGCATGAGTGGAACAAAACACCAAGCAAAAGGCCAAGCCTTCCACCCATTGCACCATGATGATTTACTCTAAATTCTAGTCAAGTTACATACAAAGTTCATTTAATTCGGAGCTACGGCCTAGAAGATATGAGCAAAACAAGACAAGCATGGCAATTATGCAAGATGCATCCAAACAACAAGAAAACACACTCCAAGCATGTAAACAACATGATATTATGCATCTACATGCAAAAAAACACAAGTTTCATATAGGACACGCTCAAAACGGAGCAATGGTTCAACACATACACATGAAACAAGATATAACAACAAGCTGTCCAAAACAGCAACATGGCACTTAGTTGATATCAAAACAACATGATATAATAACATTTCATGGCAACAAAGGGCATGGCAAGCATTTACATGTCCAGCACTACAAGCATGACCTCTGACCTACTATCAAACACCAAAAGAACATGCTCAAAACATCATGGCAAGATTGCAAAAGATATCAGTTTCACAAAGTTAGTGAAAATAAACTAGACATGGCAGTAACAACGACAAGTAGGCATGTTTGCAAGCTTGTGCAACTCATCTCAAAGCATATCATGGCATGTGAATATAACCAACAGCAAGAAGACATATTTATGAATCTATACATGGCAAGAACATGGTCATAGGATGCATAGATCACTAGTAATTCACCTGGCAAAACTGAACTTGCTGATAACAGGCTGACAGAAACATTTTATAGCAACTTCAGAGCATGAAAACAACAAGCTATAACAGGCCATATATGCAAATAAGGCATGGATGGATAGAGCATAACATGGACAATAAGACATGATCATTGGACAACCCAAAACATTCATGGATTTGAGTGGGGCAGCAAACAAACATGGCATCAGGTTATAACAGTTTCAGACTTAGCAGTTTTAAACAAGTCTCAGAAAATAACAACAACGAGTAGGTCACTTTGCAAGCTTGTTGCAAACACCAGAAGGCATAACATGGAAAACAAATTACACCACAACAAAGATGGCATAATTTTGCTTCCAAAACATATCGACATGTTGCTCAAACGAAAACCACACATAAAGATACAAAAATGACAAATTAGCATCTCATAACAAGTTTTAGCACTTAGCAGCCACATGCACTTTTGCAGCAGAGATTAACATGGAAATATGGCACCTGACATTAATGCTACCGAAACCATCATGTAGAGTACTTTACAATGAACATTTTCACAAAGCTTACACTCCATTTGGACCAACATGCACAAAGATGTGACCTCTCAAACATGCTAACATAATAACAGTTATCAGCAATTTAAAACATCTAGCACTTTTGCAACGATGATTAGGGCATCAAGATGAATAGTAGGATGCATGCAAATGCAACTAACATGTAGAGCATCGCACGACGAACATTTGGACATATCATATGCTCAATTTGAATATACGTGCACAAACTTATCACCACTCAAACATGCTAACATAATGATGCAAAACAGGGACTTGGCAATTTTTTTCCAGACAAAAGAAAAAAACGGGTGAGCGGGATTTAACTAAACAGCACACAAGTGGGGATTAGGGCTGCTCACCACTGGGCTTTAGCCCAGGAAGCAGACGAGGAGGTTGGGCTGGTGGAGCTGGGCCGATGGAGGAGGAGCTGGACTGGGCCGGTGGCCAGGGGCCCGCCGGTCGTCGTCCTCCCGACCGAGGACCATGCGGCGACGGTTACTGGGTGCGTCGAGGCTCGCGGCCCCGGGGAGCAGGAGGTCTGGCACGGGTGGAAGAAGGTCCTACGGAGGGCGGCGGCGGCGGATCCGGGGCCGGTGAGATCGGATCTGGCTGGGACGAGGTCGGCTGCTTGCTCAGGCGAGCTCGGGCAGAGGAGGGCGACGAGCTCAGGTGGAGCCCGGAGAGGCTGAAGCGGCGGCGGGGCGGAGGGAGCATGGCGGTGCGGTGACGGGGCGATGGGGCCACGGGGCAGGGTGCCGGCAGAAGGAGGAGGCGAGGTGGCGCCTGCGGCGAACTTGGCGACGTGGAGGCGGAGCGGCGGCTGCCGGCGGCGAATGGCGGAGCAGCGGCACGGCGAGGGGACCGGGCGGATCGGGCCCGCCGTGGCCCGGAGCGTGCCGAAAATGGTCTCCGCGGGCCCGGCGGCGAAGTGGGGCGCGGGTGGCCATGTGGCGCCCTGTGAGTGATTGCGGGAGGCGGTGGAGCTGACTTGGCGGCACACGATTGATCGAAGCGACGTGGCTGATGGAACAATGTCCGACGCAGATGGACATGTCTGGCGGCGCGAGAGGGGGAGGGGTTAGGGTTAGACCGCGAATTTAGATGGGAAGGGCTAATTTATAGATAGAGGGAGCTAGGAGAGTCCAAATGAGGTGCGTTTTTCGCCCACACGATCACGATCCAATGACCGAGAGCATGGAGGTGGTTGTGACGGCCTAGTGGGCTGTTGTGGAGGGGTGCTGGGCTAAAAGAGAAAGGGCTTCCGGCGGTTAACGTGGTTAACCTTTGGGCTATCAAATGGACTCTGAATGCGACGAAATTTGGCGGGCGGTCTGTGCGCACTATAATAAGACCACACGCCAAGTTTCACCCCATTCCGAGAATGTTTTTTGGTCGCTCATAAAATAAATATTTGGAGGTGCCGCGGGCGCGTGCGAGTGTGTCTAGGCTCAGAACGGACAACGGAGAGGACGGGGCAACTACGAACGGATGTAAGTTTTAGAAAAAATGATGCAGATGCAATGCACATGATGACATGGCAAAATGCAACACGCAAGCAGATGACATGGCAACGATGATGAATAACTGGCTGACACCTGGCGCATCGGTCTAGGGGTGTCACAACACTCCCCTACTAACAAGAGATCTCGTCCCGAGATCTTAGGAACGAGATGGAAGTTAAAAAGGAAGAAGGTGAAACCAAAAATGTTGATAGGTTGAGCCACTTGAAAGGAAGAACACAACGGAGATGAACGAGACTGAGAAGCTCCATTACAAAAGAGGAACATGAAGGAATGAGAACCTTCATGGTAGAAGGATATGAAACACGGGCTGATGGAACAATAATGAATTCGAAAACCACTCCAGTTAGGCGAGATAGACAAGGAATAAAAACAAGAAAATTTAGGTAGCGCTCCGGTTGAACATGAATGGAATAGGACATGAACTTGATAAGATGGAACGATACATGACGAGATGAAAGATGTTGCCTCCGTAAGAATTGAAACAGTGAAATAAAAGAACGGAGAAGAAGATGACAACCTCCAGCACAAATGTATTTGAACAAGAATCTTCAAGAGAAGGATTGAACAGGATTTTTGACAAAATCAACAACAAAACAATTGATTTGCGTGGGCTTATGTAACCATGTCAAACTTGAGGTGAATTATGGTACGACGAGAAGATTGAATAGCTGAGAATGAGGAAATGCAAAACTCCACTTCAAGAGAATACAGAGAATTATTTGCATCTCAAGATGCAAAAATAATACTGCTTGAGCTTCTCCAAAAGAATTTTGACGAGCGCCTGAAGAAAGAATTAAGTCATGATGAGCTAGCATGAAGAACTCTGGTAACAAAGGATGATGAAGGATGAAAATAATAAGAATAATAAGAATGAAGTCATGATTTAGATGGGGTTCCGACGAGAAGGCTGAGAAACTACGAACTCCAGAAAGAAAAGATGACAAATACTTGGGACTAGAATTTATTCAACGTGAACAAACACCGAAGGAAGGAATTGATCAAGTTGATGAAAAATAATAAGAATTATGTTATGCTTATCCTCCACCAATTAAATTGATGAGAATCAATGGATTCACGTACTACTTATTCTCGTTGAAATGATTAAAGAGGGATATATCGCGAACTTGCGAAAATCTTCATGAAACACTGATAGGATTGGAATAAAAAATGAATGGAATTATATGATGACATCTGAAAAGAACTCTTGAGAGAATCACTGTAAACAATTAAAGCTGAGTGAAGAAAAGAACAAACTACCGGAAAGAATTATAAAATGAATAAAGAAAAGAGAATGAATCACCGGGAAGAATAATGCACTTGAGGAAATTTGAATAACGAGAACGAAGAGATCATGAACTGATTAAAGAATACTTGAACAAAGCACCGGACGAACATGAGACGAACGAAGATGCATCAATGAAGAATATTTTAGAGGATGAAGTTAAAAACTGAGAACGAATAAATATTCTGAAACGATGGCCTTCGAAGGTACACAAAGGAAAGAATCCATGAAATACTCTGGATTGTTAGGAAAATAATATATGACGGATGGAATAGCTTGAGAGGATAACATGAAGCTAGAACCACGAATCTTCGAGACGACGGACAAGATTCTGAGGAAAGCTCTTCTTCGGACTTCAGATGACGACGAGGAACACAACCAAAATTATTGAGATACTCCGGAAGAATTAAAAGTGGAAAGGTTGAACCAAACATGAAAGAATTTGAAAGCGGTCTTGGAGAAGGCATGCGGCTGATGGAATACATACTTACGTCACACTTGAAAAGAATTTGGGAATCACTCCAGAAAATTAGAAGAGCAAGGTAAGTTCCTGGGAATAAACATGTGGGTTATGAGCCCACCGAAGAGAAACACCGTTGGCACGAATTGAAAAGGAGATGCCCACCGGAACAATTGAAATACTCGAATGAGGTGACCAACTCGAATAGAAACTCAGACGAATCTCCTGAGATGTCTTCGAAACTTCGGAACAATTAAATGGAGAGAGGCGAACGAACGAAAGGAAACAATTGAACCTAGGGAAAATAATATGATGAACACCGAAAACTTGAATTGAATCCACCGCAGAAGAAAAAAGAGATGACGAATGTCGAACTAAACAAGAATTCACCAAGTTAAAACTATTAAGGAAAGAAAGCAAGTGCTTCACACCCTTGGCACGAATTGAAAAGGAGTAATTCACAACACCTACGTCAAGATTCCTCACCAGAGCGACGAAGGGACTAAGGATTAAAAATAATTCCTACTCTCTGATATAACTAGACTCCAAAAAGGTTTTCTTCTAGACTCGACAATGGCCAAGCTACGATCAATCAAGGGGGCTCCTATGGTCGGTCGAGTCTCTCATACCAACTTGTCCGGCCCATGATGCGATTCTATCCCGATCACGTGAGGAACTCGTTATTGGGGCACGGCCGCATTTCGGGAGCTTATCAAGATGGATATCATTACATCGTACCATTACATACATACATGGGGGGTACATCAATCATACAAGTCACATGAATACAACAACATCAATATAAGGCATCCGACTATGGATGCAAACAAGAAAAGCACAACGACATCCATCCCGCTGTCCCAGGCTGCCGACCAGGAACCTATCCCAAGATTGACGAAGAAGAAGCAGAAAGAACTCCAAGACAAGTAAACATCGCTCTCACATCAAGACATCAAAAACCTGCAACTGTTGTTGTAGTATCGGTGAGACATGAGGACTCAGCAGTCCCATAACCGTGGGTATCAAGATTAGCAAAGCTTAAAAGGTCAGGATAGGTTAAGTGGTGAGGTTGCAGCAGCGGATAAGCAAAGTATGGTGGCTAACTTACGAGTACAAGAATAAGATGAGCATCTACACAAACGGTTGCAAACTAGTAATGATCGCTAGAGATCCTGAACTAGCAGGGAGTCAAACATAACCCCACCGTGTTCTCTTATCAAAGTGAAAAGAGACGGTCACGGTTACTCACGCGGTTGTATGTTTTATCTCGGATCCTCTGTCAAGTTTTCTACAACCAGACATTAACAAATTCCCATTTGCCACATAACTACGGGCACGACTTTCGAAAGATTATAACCCAGCAGGGTGTCCCAACTTATCCCATCACAAGCTCTCACGATCAGCAGAAATAAAAGTATTACCCCTTATCTTAGGGACAATCCGATCAGACTCGGAATCCCGGTGCACAAGACATTTCGACAATGGTAAAACAAGTCCAGCAAGACTTCCCGGCGTGCCGACCCCCTGATAGTAGCCACGCGTATCTCGTCTCAGGCCACGACATGATAGGTCAAGCTACGGGAACCAATCCTCGAGTATCCCCGTGGTGGCCCTGCAGGCTGCCCGTTTGGGACCAACACCATCAGCACTGGCCCCCCTGTTATGAAGAATTAAGAACCCGGGGACGAGCCCCCTATGCAATTTAATTAATTAGTTAAGTTTTTATTATGAGAAAAATTAAAACCAATGTTGGGCCTTTCTAGAAGGGTTTTATTCAAAGACGTACTTTCAAGGGGTCCCCATATACCCAACCGTGTTATGGACGCAAAATCAAGGAACATAACACCGGTTTATCGGTTATTAAGGAGGCATGAGTGGAACAAAACACCGAGCAAAAGTCCAAGCCTTCCACCCAGTGCCACGTATATAGGTGTGTTAATTTAATTAAGAGATATTGTGATATTCCAAAAATCAAGCTCCAACATGGAGCAATCTTCATCTTCACCTGCAACTAACAACGATATAAGAGGGGCTGCGCAAGCGGGTAACATAGCCAAACAACGGTTTGCTGGGAACGTGTCAAAGGTTAGAGGTTTCATGGCAACAAGGAGAGGCTGACAACAAATAGTGGGTAGCGCGACATATAGCGATAGCGTCGAGACAACTAGCATAGCAATGGTAGTAAAGATATCCAAGGAGACGGTCATCTTGCCTGAGATCCCGCAGGGAAGAAGATCGATTCCATGAAGAAGACGAAGAAGAAGCTGCGAAGACGAACCAAGTGTAGTCGAACGAATCCTCACGGTCACAACGGAATATGAAATGGCGAGAAGAAGCACACAACATGGTAAATACACCACACAAGAACATGACAAGAAGCTCAACCAAGTATGATGCAAGACAAGTATATATGATGCAAAACTTGATAAGGGATGATGCATACGAGAACAACACAACCTAACAAGTTTAATGGAGGCCGGAAACAACATATAACAATTTCGGTAAGTCCTCCTATGCATATTTTGAAATTGGTCCAGATCTGAACAAAACTTAAGTTAAAGTTGTTAAACAGCAAGTTAACATGCACCACGATGATCTACTCGAAATTCTAGTCAAGTTACATATAAAGTTCATTTAATTCGGAGCTACGGCCTAGAAGATATGAGGAAAACAAGACAAGCATCGCAATTATGCAAGATGCAACCAACCTACAAGCAAACACACTCCAAGCATGTAAACAACAGGATATTATGCATCTACAGGCAAAAACACACAATTTTCATATAGGACACGCTCAAAACGGAGCAACGGTTCAACACATACACATGAAACAAGATATAACAACAAGTTGTCCAAAACAGCAACATGGCACTTAGTTGACATCAAAACAACATGATATAATAACATTTCATGGCAACAAAGGGCATGGCAAGCATTTACATGTTGAGAACTAAGAGCATGCCTCTGAGCTACTACCAAACACCACAAGAACATGCTCAAAACATCATGGCAAGATTGCAAAAGATAACAGTTTCACAGACTTAGTGAAAATAAACTAGACATGGTAGCAACAACGACAAGTAGCCATGTTTGCAATCTTGTGCAACTCATCTCAAAAAATATCATGGATTGCGAATATAACCAACAGCAAGAACACATGTTTATGAAGTTATACATGGCAAGAACATGGTCATAGGATGCATAGATCACTAGCAATTCACCTGGCAAAACTAAACTTGCTGATAACAGGCTGACAGAAACATTTTATAGCAACTTGAGAGCATGAAAACAACAAGCTACATCAGGCCATATATGCAAACAAGGGCATGGCTGGATAGAGCATAACATGGACAATAATACATTATCATTGGTCAACCCAAAACATTCATGGATTTGAGAGGGGCAGCAAGCAAACATGGCATCGAGTTATAACAGTTTCAGACTTGGTAGTTTTTTAACAAATCTCAAAAAATAAGAACAACGAGTAGGTCACTTTGCAAGCTTTTTGCAAACACCACAAGGCATAACATGGAAAACTAATTACACCACAACAAAGATGGCATGATTGTGCTTCTAAAACATATTGACATGTTTCTCAAACAAAAATCACACATAAAGATACAAAAATGACAAATCAATATCTCATAACAAGTTTCAGCACTTAACAGCCACATGCACTTTTGCAACAGAGATTAACATGGCAATATGACACCTAACATGAATACTACATCAACCATCATGTAGAGCACTTCACAATGAACATTTTGATATATCATACACTCCATTTGGACCAACATGCACAAAGATGTGACCTCCCAAACATGCTAACATAATAACAGTTATCAGAAGTTTAAAACATCTAGCAGTTTTGCAACGATGGTTAGGGCATCAAGATGAACAGTAGCATGCATGCAAATGCAACTAACATGTAGAGCATCATACGACGAACATTTGGACATATCATATGCTCAATTTGGATATACGTGCAGAAAGTTGTCACCACTCAAACATGCTAACATAATGATGCAAAATAGGGACTTGGCAGTTTTTTTCTAGACAAAAGAAAAAATGGGTGAGCGGTATTTAACTAAACAGTGCACAAGCGGGGATTAGGGCCGCTCACCACTGGGCTTCGGTCCAGGAAGCAGACGAGGAGGTTGGGCCGGTGGAGCTGGGCCGCTGGAGGAGGACCTAGACTGGGCCGGCGGCCCAGGGGACGCACGAGGCTAGGGGCCCATCGATCGTCGTCCTCCTGACCGAGGACCATGCGGTGGCGGTGGCTGGGTCCGTCGAGGCTCGCGGCGTCGGGGAGCAGGAGGTCCGGCGCAGGTGGAAGAAGGTCCGACGGAGGGCGGCGGCGGCGGATCCGGGGCTGGTGAGCCCGGATCTGGCTGGGACGGGGCTGGCGGCTTGCTCAGGCGATCTCGGGCGGAGGAGGGCGACGGGCTCGAGCAGAGCCCGGCGAGGCTGAAGCGGCGGCGGGGCGGAGGGAGGATGGTGGCGTGGGGACGGGGCGACGGGGCCACTCGCAGGGCACCGGCGGAACGAGGAGGCGAGGTGGCGGCTACGGCGAACTTGGCGATGTGGAGGCAGAGCGGTGGCTTCCAGCGGCGAACAACAGAGTACCGGCGCGGCGGGGGATCTGGGCGGATCGGGCCCGCCCCGGCCCGGAGAGGGCAGGAGATGAGCTCCGTGGTCCCGGCGGTGATGTGGGGCACGGGTGGCCATGTGGCGCCTCGTGAGTGGCTACGGGAGGCGGCGGAGATGACGTGGTGGCAAACGATTGGTCGAAGCGACGTGGCCGGTTGGACATGTCCGTTGCGGATGGACATGACAGGAGGCGCGAGAGGGTGAGGGGTTAGGGCTAGACCGCGAATTTAGACGGGAAGGGCTAATTTATAGATAGAGGGAGATAAGAGAGTCCAAATGAGGTGCGGTTTTCACCCACACGATCACGATCCAACGACCGAGAGCATGGAGGTGGTTGGGATGGGCTAGTGGGCTATTGTGGAGGGGTGCTGGGCGAAAAGGGAAAGGGCTTCCGGCGGTTAATGCTGTTAACCGTTGGGCTATCAAATGGACTCCGAATGCGACGAAATTTGGCGGGCGGTCTATCTACACTATAATAAGACCACACGCCAAGTTTCACCCCATTCCGAGAATGTTTTTCGGCCGCTCATAAAACAAATATTTGGAGGTGCCGCGGGCGCGTGCTTGTGTGTCTAGGCTCAGAACGAAGAACGGAGAGGACGAGGCAACTACGAACGGATGCAAGTTTTAAAAAATTAATGCAGATGCAATGCACATGACGACATGGCAAAATGCAACACGCAAGCAGATGACATGGCAACGACGATGAAAAATTGGCTGACACCTGGCGCATCGGTCTCGGGGTGTCACACTACATGTCATCCCAATCTTGGTACTTTTGTGAATACTCATTATGCTTTGTTTAGTAGGTGTTTTTGTGTTATCTAACTTTGTTTTCTCAAGTTCACCTCCTCCAAATCCAGGTCAAGACCACAATGCAAGTATATGCATCACATCCATGTGAATACTCATGAACATGGAGGTACATTTCCTATATTTAACATCATTTACTCTGATGCATATAGCCAAGATACATGTAACTCATTGCTTGCTCTGACATGTTTCTGCATTCACATGCTCTTATATTCTATCTTCACAGGATTGCATACATGTGGGGGAGTCAATGCATTTTGCATGTTCTTCCAAAGCTTTACTTGTTATTCATCATATCTTTATCTGAAGCTTTGATGTATGTTTTCATCAATTACCAAAAATGTCACATCCCTAGTCAGTGCTTGCATTAGGCGTAGCTAGAGTGTGCATCATGTTTACTTTCCAAAGAAACTTGAAATGGGAATGTCAGAAAACCCCAGCACCCCTCTTCTAACAACTAGGGTTTAATAAAATCTTTTCCAATGTACCCCAAATGCCCTTCAAAAATGTTCATCATTTCTGCCTTGGTCTTAAACCTCTGCCAAAAATGGTGCACAATTTTCTAGGACACCCAAGGTCTCTGGATTAATTCATATGGTATTTGCTTTTGGGCATTTAAATGCTATAAAATATTTTATGTGCCCAAATATTCATAAACTAAAATGTTCCATACTGTTCATATTATATACAGTGGGCATGACTAGTTTCATGAGTTATAAAAATGTTCTGGCATTTTATTTAATTCAACAAACTTGCAAAAGAAATGAAACAGAAAGTAAATAGAAAAGGCACACTTACCTGAGCCCACCTACCTGCCTGGCCCAGACGGCCCAGCCCACCAGGGGCATCCCCGAATTCTTAGCCGTGCTAGCCCACGAAGAAGCTTGGTGGCGAGCGCCGCCGACACGCCGGCCACCTCCTGCCTGCCTGGCTGGCCTTCGACCCTCTGGATGGAACCGGACGACGCCACGCAGACCCCCTCGACCATTTCCCCCTCTCCCCTGAGTCTTTCCCCTCCTCTCTCCCCTCCACCGTCCTCCACCGAGCGAGCTCATCGCCGTCGATCGCTGCCACCGCGCCTTACGCCACTCCCTCGCCTCCCCGACGCACCATTAGCTCCGCCACATCGCCCCGAAGCTCCCCACCGACGCACACGACGCCAGAAGCCCTGCAACGCCCTCCCCGCCGTCGTCTTCAACCTTCGGCACCGGAGATCGCCGCCGCCCGTACGCCGCCGTCCGACCTCCACCAAGCTCGCTTCGACGCCCTCTGCGACCGCTGTGAGCTCACGCTTCGAACCCCTCTCTCCACGGGCTTGATTACGCCTTGTAGCCGCCGCCCCCTTGCTGACTGTATCTCACCGCCACCGGCCACCTCGCCGCCGTGGCCACAGGCACCATGCCTCGCAGCTGAGCACGCCATTAGGATCAGTAGATCACCAGCAAGCTAATGCCAGCTCTAACTTCTCGTACCGTGCACCACAACGCCGTCCCTGCCAACTCAGTGCAAGCGCCGCCGCGGACGTGCTCGTCGTCGTCGACTCCGGCGACCTTTCGACCAACCAGTGGCACCGTTGGATGCGGTGCATCACCAGGAGCACATAGAGCCCATCCGCGCGACAAATGGTCGCCGGAACAAGGATTCCGACGAGTCACCGCCGTGCGAATTGGTCGCCGCCGGCCAAACTCCGGCGGGCTGACATGGCCTGTTAATTTGGAGCTAACAGTAATTAGATTAACCACCACAGTCATTGACAGTGGGCCCCTTTGCTTAGACAAACCCAGTCAACTCTAGTTTTGACCGGAATTAGCTCGAGAGACACTGACATGAGGGACCCACCAGTCAGGTTTGAACTGGATCAGATCTGTTGACTTGCTGACGTCAGCATGATATCATGCTGACGGCGTAAAGGATTTTCTGGGATTATTTGATTTAAGAACAATTCAGGAAATTTCAGAAAATGCTTTAAACTTCAAAAAATAATATAAATTCAACAGTAGCTCAGATGGAAAAGATTTATATACAAAAATTCATCAGAAAAATCCAATCTTTCAAATGGCACTGGTTTCATGCATGTTTGAGCAAGTTAACCTTGCTGTATACATTAAGACATGATATTGCACTTAAATAATTAATAGTTTGGGTTTCAATTTGAATCCTTGATTCAAATAGGCTCAAACCCTTCTGGTTATAGTTGCATAAGCCCAAAACACATGCATCTTGCCATATCATGAGCATGCATCATATTGTTGCATTTGTTTGCTTATTGATTGTATCGCCGGTATTCTCCATGTTAGGTCCTGCTCCCGAGGATACTTCTGCATATCCAGCTGAAGAGCAGTACCCGACAACCACTCTGTCAGGCAAGCAATCATTGATCATTCCGATACAAACCCATCTTCTCGCTCCTGCTCTCTTTTACTGCATTAAGGCAACAACGTGTGAACTGCTACTTGCTGCGGTAGTTGAACCCTATTCCCTTGCATGACCTGTCATTGCCACAGTAAATAGTTGAAACCCACTAGCATGTGTAGGAGTTGATTGAGCCATGTGATGTGTGATCCACCATGCTATTTGTTTATGTTGCCTGCTATGCTTAGAGTTGTGTCAGGTCTGATTCATCTGGGTGATGGATCAGAGTGAAATGATCATACCGGTAAAGAGAAGGAAGTGTGGAACATGTTTGGTAAAGGTATCGATAAAAGGCCATGTAGGAGTACATGGTGGGTTGTTTCATTGGAACCGTCCATAGGACCTGAGATTTGTATGTGTGGTTCAAGTTACAGCTACTACCACACATTCGGCCCTGAAATATGACCCCGCTCGACTTATTGACTGCCCATGTTCTCTATCCAGGATTTGCAACTAGTTTCTGGTGTTTGTAGTTTACTGGTGGTCGTGCACAGCGCTGACCCTCGGGATGGGCTGTGATGCGACAGGTACGTGGCACGGTGTACCGGTTTCCCGTTTGGTGACTCGGGAACCCTGTACACATCGTTTGGGGCCATGAGCGACACCCCGGCCGGATCTCCCCATGGATGGAACCCAAATAGGACATAAACCTGGACGAGAGACTTGAGTGGTTGGTTTGGTTGTGGTCTACACCCATGTCGGCTTTCGCTTGAAGTCTGCCGAGCACATGTCGTGTGCAGACGCTAAGTGGTGAAAACATGTGTGAAGAAGTACACCCCTGCAGTGTTACCAATCTATTCGAATAGCCATTGTTCGCGGTACGGACTACTTCATTATTCTTACAGTTCATAGACAAGTTGATGGATACTACTAAAAGCCTCAAGACAAGAGTGAGTGCCGTGGATAGCCCTTCCGTAGGATGACGGAAGAGGATCCTCGGTGGTGTATTGTTGTGGTGAGTGGAGGACTCGTGTACGTAGTAATATCTTGCAATCTGTTGGGAGTTGTAGTATAGGTTAGCCAAGAGTCAAAGCTGGCTTTCTGCTATGAACTCCACTACCCCCTGTTGATAATGTTGCATGTATGATAGGTTTTGTTGTAAGACTTGCTGAGTACCTTT
Source organism: Secale cereale (assembly GCA_902687465.1). Lineage (NCBI taxonomy): Eukaryota > Viridiplantae > Streptophyta > Magnoliopsida > Poales > Poaceae > Secale > Secale cereale. Next base: position 341,313,945 of record LR738711.1, on the reverse strand, counting down.
GTACTCATGTTTGCTTAATAACTGTTGCAGAGGAGAACCCTGCCCTTTCTGATGGGTTCTACATAGACGTTGACGTCGATGAGTAGCTTGCTACCCAGACGGAGATCTGGAACTTGTGAAGGGCCTTGTAGATAATCAGGCTACACCAAGCCTGTTTTATTTTCTAAGTTGTCTGTACTCAGACATGTAGCTTCCGCTTGTGCTTGTATGACTGTATGACTTGAGTGTTGGGTCATGTGACCCCTACCTGTATGGATATGTTATGTATGGCTCTTGGAGCCTCTTAAATAAAGTACTTTGATTCATAGAGTTCTGTTGTGATGCAATGTTGTAATTGCATATATTGAGCATATTGTGTGTATGATTGAAATGCTTGGTATGTGTGGGATCCGACACCTAGTTTTTTTCCTTTGGTAGCCTATCTTACAGGTAAATGCCTCCTAGTGCTTCCAATGAGCCTTAGTATCTTGCTATTGCTCGGAACACGTAGGCTGGCCGGCATGTGTCCTTCCTCGTTCCTGTGTCTGTGCCTTGGGGGAAATGTCACGCGTTGTTCCTTTAAGTCCATGTAGCTTGCTACGACTTGGGTTCATACGTTGATGACCGACACGTTCGTTGCTGGGTCATGGATGCCTGTCTCTGTATTTAGTGCCACTTTTGGTTTATAACTAGCCATGTCGGCCCGGGTTCTCTGTCATATGGATGCTAGCGACACTGTCATATACGTGTGCCAAAATGCGCAAAAGGTCCCGGGCCAGGTAAGGTGGCACCCGTGGGGATACCGTGCGTGAGGCCGCAAAGTGATATGATGTGTTACAGCTAGATTGGTGTGACTTAGGATTGGGGTCCTGACAGCGTTGGCATCAGAGCTGGACTGCCTGTAGGTTTCTCAAGCCTGACTGGTCGATGTTGAGTGTAGACAAATTCTTAGTTGTATGTAGGGGAATTGATTGTGGAAGGGAACATAAGGTTCTTTTACTCCTTTACCTTATGCCCTTCTGATCTGAGTCAGTTTATTCTTTCCACGGGGATTTAGGACTAGGCCTCTTATCCTTACTAGGTTCACGTGTTACTAATCCGCAGACTCTTAGGATTGTTGGTTTTAAGCCTCAGTTCAGTTTCTACCCTTTTAGTATGATGATTTGTTGGACCCGGAACCTTGATATGATATTGTTGAGTGGCTATGATATCATTTGTATGATGTCTCAAAATCTTTTTTGAGCATTTACAGTTGTTATGCTGCCCGATTTCTTCCAAAAACACTAATGCCTTTGCATTACTTCGTGTTTCAAATGTCTAGCCGCACACCTCACCAAGTGGTTCGTTTGGCTCGGTGCATTAATGTGCCCGGTCACACGGCCATGCTAGTCCGTGTGTTGACTGAGACCGGTTACTGCTTGTATCCTGAGTACACCGTGGAGGAACAGTACCAGGATTTTGATCAGAGTCAGTATTTCTGCACAGTCCGGATTTACCCCTCATATCCCGGAGCTAATGACCCCATCCATTGGTCTAAAGGACTCGGGGTTACTATCGAGATGGCAGTGCAGGATGCCGCTTATTCGATGATGACCATCCTCCGGGCTAGGCATGCCCTGTTGCTGAACACTGAGTTCTGTTACATGCCAGCCTCACTTCCCGGAGAGGAAGGCTACTACACTGGACTGTATACTGATGCTGCTCATGAGGAGCCACTGCTTCAGACTACTGTTCAGATGCTAGAGGATAGGGACCGTGAGGTCCGTGCCCTCCGAATGGAGCTGTATAACACTCGAGCCGCCCACTGGACTACTTTGACACGGCTTGCACCTGCTGTGCACGCCGGATATCTGGATATGCGGGATTTGTACCCCGTGCGGACTCGTCTGCCTGATCGTATGGATTGGCGTGACGTTGGGGGTATTACACCTCCATGTGGGCGTCTGTTACCACCAGCATCAGGCCCGAGGCCACATCCATGTCCCTATGGTCCACAGCCTTCGAGTGCTCGAGAGTTTCAAGATCCATCTGTTCCACTCCCAGGCTACGGTGGTAATCTTTACGAAGATTACTACGGGAATGTCTCAGCTAGACCGTGGCAGAAGTAGTATCATAGTAGTTGTATTTCCACAGTCATGCGCATCTTGTGGAATATGACTTAGCTAGTACTGAGTTCCGGAGGTGTAGTTAAATAATGTATAGGAGCTTGGAATGCCTCTGATGAGATGTATCATCTTTCACCGCAGTTGTACTTTATCCTTAGGTTGTACGAAACTATGTATGGTGTGTATGATCACTGGTGTATATATGGAAGTTTCTATATTACCATGTCGTACGGATGAACATCTCTGCATTCCGTGTCATCCATTACACTCTGCACTCCTATGTCAAGATTTTGCCATCCTTGTCTAATCCGTTGTTTTGTTTTCCTAGGATGGTCAACACTCGCAGCACTCCTGCTGCTCAGGAGCAGGGTGAGGCTAGTGGGGCTAGAGATGAGAATCTGCCCCAGCCACCCTCCTTGGCTAAAGTTATGGTCGAGGCAGAACGGAACAAGAGAGAGACTAACCGTCTACTGGAACGCATAGAGCAGAACACTGGGTTCCGTCAGAGGAATGATGTAGTGTCAATCAATGACTTTATCAAGATGTGCCCACCTAAGTTCCATCATTCCACCGAACCTCTGGATGCGGATGACTGGCTTCGTAGTATCACCCACAAGCTACACTCTGCTCGTGTGGCCGAAGCTGACAAGGTTACCTACGTGGCCTACCATCTTGAGGGCCCTGCCAGTCTCTGCTGGGAGAACTTTGAGGCTATGCGTCCTGCTGGCCAAATCACTACTTGGGCTGAGTTTAGTGAGGCATTCCGTGACCATCACATTCCGGAAGGTCTCATGGATTGCAAGCGGGAGGAATTCTGCAATATCAGCCAGGGCCGGTTAACTGTGGATGGCTATAGTCGCGAGTTTGGCAACTTGGCACGCTATGCACATGAGGAAGTATCCACCGATGCCAAGAAGCAGGCGAGGTTCCGCAAGGGACTCAGCCCTGAACTCCGCCGAGATCTACGTCTGCACGAGTGCACTTCCTTCCAGAAGTTGGTGAACAAAGCTATCAGTGCTGAGATGGGCCAGACTGATTTCGAAGCCACACGCAAGCATCCTCGTGATTTTGGTTCCTCATCCGGCTCTGGCTCTCACAAGCGCCGTGTGTGGGTTCCTAACACTGCTCTGCCACCCAAGTACACACTGAGGCCATCCTATGAGGCGCCTACCCAACTCAATAGTATGCACCTGCTAAGACTTATGGAGGACCACCTACCAACTTTGCTCCACGCACTGGCACTGTGACATGCTTCAAGTGTGGAGAACCGGGGCACTACATGCGAGAGTGTCCCCAGAACCAGCCAGGAAAACCAGTTGGCCGTGGTAAGCCAACCGGCAAGGTGAATTATGTCAAGCCAATCCCCACTGCACATGGTCATGTCAACTATGTCTCTGCTGAGGAAGCTTATGAGGATCCTAACGTCGTCCTTGGTACGCTTCTCGTTAACTGCCATCCGGCATCTGTTCTTTTCGATACTGGAGCATCCCATTCGTTCATATCTGAGAGCTATGCTCGAATGCACAACATGACTTTTTGTGACATGCCTACTTCCATGGTCATTCAAACTCCTGGTTCAAAGTGGCAAACCTCTAGGGTAAGCCATGGAAATGAAATCCTTGTCGATAGACTTGTTTTCCTTGCATCTCTAATCGCTCTCAAGTCCTCGGACATAAACATCATCTTGGGTATGGATTGGATGACAACTCATTATGCCAAGATTGATTGCTACACTAGGACCGTTCAACTTACACACCCATCCGGCAAGACAATTAATGTCTTGACCCGAATGGCTGATCGTCAGCTCTACTCTCTTAACGCCAGCCCTCTACCAGAACTCGAAGATATTCCGGTATTCCGTGACTTTCCGGATGTTTCCCCAGAAGAACTGCCAGGTGTTCCACCTGACAGAGATGTCGAGTTCGTGATAGATCTTATTCCTGGAACTGTCCCGATCTCTTGGAGACCTTATAAGATGGCACCCCTAGAGTTAGCGGAGCTTAAGAAACAACTCGATGAGTGCTTGAAAAAGGGTTTCATCCGTCCTAGTTCTTCCCCTTGGGCTTGTCCCGTCCTCGTCGTCAAGAAGAAGGATGTAACGGAACGGATGGTTGTAGATTACCGACCTGTCAATCTGGTCACCATAAAGAACAAGTATGCGCTCCCCAGGATCAACGACCTATATGATCAGCTCGCTGGATCCTCAGTCTTTTCCAAAATGGATTTGAGGTTGGGCTACCATCAAATCAAAATCAAGAACGGGGACATTCCCAAGATGGCTTTTGTTACTCGTTATGGCCAATACGAGTACACCGTCATGTCCATCGGATTAACCAATGCCCCAGCCACCTTCTCCCGGCAAATGAATTCTATATTCATGGAGTATTTGGATAAATTCGTCGTGGTATACCTCGATGATATACTCATCTACTCCAAGAACAAGAAAGATCATGCCGAGCATCTAAGGCTGGTATTGGCGAAACTTCGAGAGCACCGCCTTTATGCCAAATTCTCTAAATGTGAATTCTGGTTGCCGGAAGTGACCTATCTAGGTCATGTGATCTCTGGCAAGGGTATTGCTGTCAATCCCGAGCGAGTTCAAGCCGTCCTTGATTGGACTCCCCCTGAATCGGTCAAGAAAGTTAGGAGTTTCCTTGGCTTAGCGAGCTATTGCCGACGCTTTGTCGAGAATTTCTCCAAGGTTGCTAAACCTCTAACTGAACTCCTCAAGAAAGATAAATAGTTTGAGTGGACCCCACAGTGCGAGTCCAACTTTCAGGAACTGAAAAGACGCTTGACATCTGCACCCGTACTGGTACCACCAGACTTTTCCAAGGATTTTATTATCTACTGCGACGCCTCGCGACAAGGACTAGGTTGCATACTCATGCAATATCGTCAAGTGATCGCATACGCATCTCGGCAGTTGCACCCACATGAGGATAACTATCCTACACATGACCTAGAGCTTGCAGCTGTAGTCCACGCACTCAAAACATGGCGACATTACCTTCTTGGTAATCACTGTGAAATCTTCACTGATCACCAAAGTCTGAAATACATGTTCACCCAACAGGATCTAAATCTCAAGCAAAGACGTTGGGTTGAGTTGCTCACAGATTAAGACTTAGGAATCACTTACACCCCTGGGAAGGCCAATGTCATGGCTGACGCACTAAGTCGTAAGTCATATTGTAACAACCTGATGTTACAACAAGGGCAACCACTTCTCCCCGAGGAATTTCGTAAGCTTAACCTTCACATTGTTCCTTGAGGATTTCTTTCCACCTCGGAGGCGAAACCTACCCTTATGGATCAAATCATAGCTCCCCAGCGGTATGATAGAGGTATATCTCGGATCAAGGAGAACATTGCTAGCGGAGTTGCTAAAAGTTTCTCTATGGATGATCGAGGTGTTGTGTACTTCGAGAACCGCTTGGTGGTACCCAAGAAACAAAAACTACGACAGATGATTCTTAAGGAGGCTCATGAATCTCCTCTCATGATTCATCCCGATAGTAGCAAAATGTATCAGGACCTACGTCAGAGGTTCTGGTGGACTAGGATGAAGAGAGAAATCGCTCAATTTATTGCTAACTGCGGCGTTTGTCGTCGAGTCAAAGCAGAGCATCAACGGCCTGCTGGCACCCTCCAATCTTTAGCTATTCCTGAATGGAAATGGGACAAGGTCAGTATGGACTTCATTACCGGGTTTCCTAGGACCAGGAAAGGGAATAATGCTATCTTCGTCGTTATCGGCCGCCTCTCCAAAGTAGCCCACTTCCTACCTGTTCGAGAGATTATAACCACTAGCCAGCTAGCAGACTTGTATATCTCTCGGATAGTATCACTTCATGGTGTGCCGTTGGAGATTAACTCAGACCGTGGAAGTATTTTCACTTCACGATTTTCGCAAAGTTTCCAGAATGCTATGGGAACTCATCTCTCTTTCAGCACCGCCTTCCATCCTCAGTCAAGTGGTCAAGTGGAACGAGTCAATCAAATTCTAGAAGATATGCTTCGAGCCTCTGTCATCTCTTTCGGTATGGATTGGGAGAAGTGTCTTCCATTTGCTGAATTCGCTTATAACAATAGTTATTAAGCCAGCTTGGGCAAGGCTCCCTTTGAAGTTTTATATGGAGGAAGATGTTGAACACCTCTTAACTGGTCAGAAACCGGGGAAAGACAATTCTTTGGTCCGGATATGATCCAAGAAGCAGAAGAGCAGGTTCGCATCGTTCGTGAGAAATTGAAAACAGCCCAGTCTCGCCAGAAGAGCCAATATGATGGTCATCATAAGGATGTGACTTTTGAAGTCGGCGATAAGGCTTACCTTCGGGTTACTCCTCTTAAGGGAACCCATCGTTTCGGTATCAAAGGCAAATTGGCCCCTCGTTACATCGGTCCTTTTCGCATTCTTGCCAAACGAGGAGAAGTTGCCTACCAATTGGAACTACCTCCGCACCATTCCGGAGTTCAGGATGTCTTCCACGTATCTCAACTCTGGCGTTGCTTCTCGGATCCTATCCGCGGAGTGGACCATGAAACGCTTGATCTCCAGGACAATCTCACATATCAAGAATACCCCGTTCGTATTCTTGATCACACCGAGCGTACCACTCGATGTCACAATATCAAGTTTCTCAAGGTTCAATGGTCACATCATTCCGAGAGTGAAGCTACTTGGGAAAGGGAGGATCGTCTTCGACTTGAGTACCCCACCCTCTTTCCGTTGGAACCCAAATCTCGAGACGCGATTCTTTTGAGTGGGGGTGAGTTGTCACATCCCTAGTCAGTGCTTGCATTCGGACTAGCAAGAGTGTGCATCATGTTTACTTTCCAAAGAAACTTGAAATGGGAATGTCAGAAAACTCCAGCACCCCTCTTCTAACAACTAGGGTTTAATAAAATCTTTTCCAATGTACCCAAAATGCCCTTCAAAAATGTTCATCATTTCTGCCTTGGTCTTAAACCTCTGCCAAAAATGGTGCAGAATTTTCTAGGACACCCAAGGTCTCTGGATTAATTCATATGGTATTTGCATTTTGGCATTTAAATGCTATAAAATATTTTATGTGCCCAAATATTCATAAACTAAAATGTTCCATACTGTTCATATTATATACAGTGGGCGTGACTAGTTTCATGAGTTATAAAAATGTTCTGGCATTTTATTTAATTCAACAAAGTTGCAAAAGAAATGAAACAGAAAGTAAATAGAAAAAAAAATAGAAAAGGCAGACTTACCTGAGCCCACCTACCTGCCTGGCCCAGATGGCCCAGCCCACCAGGGGCATCCTCGTCTTCTTCGCCATGCCAGCGCACGAAGCAGCTCGGTGGCGAGCGCCGCCGACGCGCCGGCTACCTCCTGCCTGCCTGGCTGGCCTTCGACCCTCTGGATGGAACCGGACGACGCCACACAGACCCCCTCGACCGTTTCCCCCTCTCCCCTGAGTCTTTCCCCTCCTCTCTCCCCTCCGCCGAGCTCCACCGAGCGAGCTCGTCGCCGTCGATCGCTGCCACCGCGCCCTACGCCACTCCCTCGCCTCCCCGACGCACCATTAGCTCCGCCGCATCGCCCCGAAGCTCCCCGCCGATGCACACGACGCCAGAAGCCCTGCAACGCCCTCTCCGCCGTCTTCTTCAACCGTAGGCACCGGAGATCGCCGCCGTCCGTACGCCGCCGTCCGACCTCCCCCGAGCTCGCTTCGACGCCCTCTGCGACCGCTGTGAGTTCACGCTTCGAACCCCTCTCTCCACGGACTCGATTACGCCTTGTAGCCGCCGCCCCCTTGCTGACCGTTGCTCACCGCCGCCGGCCACCTCGCCGCCGTGGCCACAGGCACCGTGCCTCGCAGCTGAGCATGCCATTAGGATCAGTAGATCACCAGCAAGCTAATGCCAGCTCTAATTTCTCCTACAGTGCACCACAACGCCGTCCCGGCCAACTCCGTGCGAGCTCCGCCGCGTACGAGCTCGTCACCGTCGACTCCGTCGATCTTTCGACCAACCAGTGGCACCGTTGGATGCGGTGCATCACCAGGAGCACATAGAGCCCATCCGCGCGACAAATGGTCACCGGAACAAGGATTCCGACGAGTCACCGCCGTGCGAATTGGTCGTCGCCGGTCAAACTCCGGTGGGCTGACATGGCCTGTTAATTAGGAGCTAACAGTAATTAGATTAACCACCACAGTCACTGACAGTGGGCCCCTTTGCTTAGCCAAACCCAGTCAACTCTCGTTTTGACCGGAATTAGCTCCAGAGACACTGACATGAGGGACCCACCAGTCAGGTTTGACCTGGATCATGTTTGTTGACTTGCTGACGTCAGCATGGTGTCATGCTAACGCAGTAAAGGATTTTCTGCGATTATTTGATTTAAAAACAATTCAGGAAATTCCAGAAAATGCTTTAAACTTAAAAAATCATATAAATTCAACAGTAGCTCAGATGGAAAAGATTTACATATAAAAATTGATCAGAAAAATCCAATCTTTCCAATGGCACTGGTTTCATGCATGTTTGAGCAAGTTAACCTTGCTGTATACATTAAAACATGATATTGCACTTAAATAATTAATAGTTTGGGTTTCAATTTGAATCCTTGATTCAAATAGGCTCAAACCCTTCTGGTTATAGTTGCATTAGCCTAAAACACATGCATCTTGCCATATCATGAGCATGCATAATATTGTTGCATTTGTTTGCTTATTGATTGTATCGCCGGTATTCTCCGTGTTAGGTCCTGCTCCCGAGGATACTTCTGCGTATCCAGCTGAAGAGCAGTACCCGACAACCACTCTGTGAGGCAAGCAATCATTGATCATTCTGATACAAACCCATCTTCTCGCTCCTGCTCTCTTTTACTGCATTAAGGCAACAGTGTGTGAACTGCTACTTGCTGCGGTAGTTGAACCCTATTCCCTTGCATGACCTGTCATTGCCACAGTAAATAGTTGAAACCCACTAACATGTGTAGGAGTTGATTGAGCCATGTGATGTGTGATCCACCATGCTATTTGTTGATGTTGCCTGCTATGCTTAGAGTTGTGTCAGGTCTGATTCATCTGGGTGATGGATCAGAGTGAAATGATCATACCGGTAAAGAGAAGGAAGTGTGGAACATGTTTTGTAAAGGTATCGATGAAAGGCCATGTAGGAGTACGTGGTGGGTTGTTTCATTGGAACCGTCCATAGGACCTGAGATTTGTATGTGTGGTTCAAGTTACAGCTACTACCACACATTGGGCCCTGAAATATGACCCCGCTCGACTTATTGACTGCCCATGTTCTCTATCCAGGAGTTGCAACTAGTTTCTGGTGTTTGTAGTTTACTGGTGGTCGTGCACAGCGCTGACCCTCGGGGTGGGCTGTGATGCGATAGGTACGTGGCACGGTGTACCGGTTACCCGTTTGGTGACTCGGGAACCCTGTACACATCGTTTGGGGCCGTGAGCGACACCCCGGTCGGATCTCCCCACGGATGGAACCCAAATAGGCAATAAACCTGGACGAGAGACTTGAGTGGTTGGTTAGGTCGTGGTCTACACCCACGTCGGCTTTCGCTTGAAGTCTGCCGAGCACATGTCGTGTGCAGACGCTAAGTGGTGAAAGCATGTGTGAAGAAGTACACCCCTACAGGGTTACCAATCTACTCGAATAGCCGTTGTTCGCGGTACGGACTACTTGATTACACTTACAGTTCATAGACAAGTTGATGGATACTACTAAAAGCCTCAAGACAAGAGTGAGTGCTGTGGATGGCCCTTCCGTAGGATGACGGAAGAGGATCCTCTGTGGTGTATTGTTGTGGTGAGTAGAGGACTCGTGTACGTAGTAATATCTTGCAATCTGTTGAGAGTTGTAGTATAGGTTAGCCAAGAATCAAAGCTGGCTTTCTGCTATGAACTCCACTACCCCCTGTTGATAATGTTGCATGTATGATAGGTTCTGTTGTAAGACTTGCTGAGTACCTTTGTACTCATGTTTGCTTGATAACTGTTGCAGAGGAGAACCCTGCCCCTTCTGATGGGTTCTACATAGATGTTGACGTCGACAAGTAGCTTGCTACCCAGACGGAGATCTGGAACTTGTGAAGGGCCTTGAAGATAGTCAGGCTACACCAAGCCTATTTTATTTTCTAAGTTGTCTGTACTCAGACATGTAGCTTCCGCTTGTGCTTGTATGACTGTATGACTTGAGTGTTGGGTCATGTGACCCCTACCTCTATGGATATGTTATGTATGGCTCTTGGAGCCTCTTAAATAAAGTACTTTTAGTCATAGAGTTCTGTTGTGATGCAATGTTGTATTTGCACATATTGAGCATATTGTGTGTATGATTGAAATGCTTGGTATGTGTGGGATCCGACACCTAGTTGTTTTCCTTTGGTAGCCTATCTTACAGGGAAATGCCTCCTAGTGCTTCCAAAGAGCCTTGGAAGCTTGCTACTGCTCAGAACACGTAGGCTGGCCGGCATGTGTCCTTCTTCGTTTCTGTGTCTGTCTCTTAGGGGAAATGTCACGCATTGTTCCTTTAAGTCAATGTAGCTTGTTACGACTTCGGTTCATACGTTGATGGCCGACACGTTCGTTGTTGGGTCATGGATGCCTGTCTCTGTAATTTAGTGCCACTTTTGGTTTATAACTAGCCATGTCGGCTCGGGTTCTCTATCATATGGATGCTAGCGACACAGTCATCTACGTGTGCCAAAATGCTCAAACGGTCCCGGGCCAGGTAAGGTGGCACCCGTGGGGATACCGTGCGTGAGGCCGCAAAGTGATATGACGTGTTACAGCTAGATCGGTGTGACTTAGGATCGGGGTCCTGACAAAAAAGGAGGAGATTGAAAGCACAAGTGCTCCCTGGGTGTTTTTGGTAATTAATGTCAACATATCTCTTATTGGACTAATATTTTCATCTAGTATATTTCAAAAATTTCAACAAAGGCGTGGCATGGACAAGAGGATGTGGAACCCCTTCATGAAGGTAAGGACAAAGATTGGCAAAAGCTCAAGACTCTTCATTTTTATTTTAGTGATCCAAAATCACATTGAGTCCATAAGAAGCTAAGGGGATGAGGTTTTGCTTAATGGTCTACTTGCTCAAAGTGCTTACTGATATGCTCCAAATCCCTCAATCACTTTCTCATTTCCACATATGTCCTAAACCTATAGTCAAACTCGGCCCCCACCGATTTGATCTATTCGGCACCAGCGAGTTCACTTGAGATAGAAACTCCAGAAACCCTAATCAGTTTGGTCTCAATGACGAGATCTCGGTCTCACCAAGATCGGCTTGCAAACTCTCTGTTGTTTGATGGAATTATTTCGGTCCCACCGAGATATGCAGTGGGTCCCACTGAGTTTGCCAAACCAACTCTCTATTTGCTTATTACCAAAATCGTTCTCATCGAGATTGTGTAATTGGTCAAACTGAGTTTAGGTTTTACCCTAATCCTAGCACATCGGTATAACCGAGTTGATCATGTCGGTCCTGTGGAAAAGCCTAACGTTCACATCTTGAACAAGGTCGCTCTTAGGGAGTTTCACTATTCGGTCCCACCGAGTTTGGTAAATTGTGTGTAACGGTTAGATTTTTTGTGGAGGCTATATATACCCCTCCACCCCATTCTCCATTAGAGACATAGCCATCAGAACGTGCCTACACTTGCACTACTCATTTTCTGAGAGAGTACCACCTACTCATGTATTAAGACCAAGATATTCCAATCCTACAACAAGAATCTTGATCACTAGCCTTCCCCAAGTTGCTTTCCACTCAAATGATCTTCCCACCATATCCAAATCTGTCAGAGAGAGTTGAGTGTTGGGGAGACTATCATTTGAAGCACAAGATCAAGGATTTCATCATCAACACACCATTTGTTACCTTTTGGAGTGTGGTGTCTCCTAGATTGGTTAGGTGTCACTTGGGAGCCTTCGTCAAGATTGTGGAGTTGAACCAAGGAGTTTGTAAGGGAAAGGGGATCGCCTACTTCATGAAGATCTACCTGATTGAGGCAAGTCCTTCGTGGGCGATGACCATGGTGGAATAGACAAGGTTGCTTCTTCGTGGACCCTTCGTGGGTGGAGCCCTCCGTGAACTCGCGCAACCGTTACCCTTCGTGGGTAGAAGTCTCCACCAACGTGGATGTACGATAGCACCACCTATCGGAACCACGCCAAAAATCTCCATGTCTTCAATTGCGTTTGCACACTCCAATCCCATCCCTTTACTTTCTTGAAATTTGCATGCTTTACTTTCCGATGCTCATATACTCTTGCCATGGTTGCTTGAAATGTATTGTGAATGTTCAAACTTGTGCTAAAACTCCACCTTAACTTGAAGAACTTAAAAACTGCTTCTTTTCTTTGTCGAGGGTCTAACCACCCCCCTCTAGACACCTCTTCTTCGATCCTTTCAGGAACATGTGCTATGCCATGTGCCATGATGGGTCACAAACGTCATGTATAACATGATCGCTCACCTGTCCGCAAACATCCGTGTAACCATGAGGGTCGGCTCTGATACCAACTTATCATGCCCAAGATGCCATTCTATCTCGATACGTTATAACCTTGTGATTGGGGTATAACCACATTTTGGGCGCTTAGCAAGATGGATATCATTACATCGTACCACTACATAAATAGATGGGGATACATACAAAAGGCATACAATTGCCACACGAATACAACAAAAATCATACACAAACGAGACATCCGACTACAGATGAAAACACATGAAAAACACAAATGACATCCACCCTACTAGCCTATGCTTCCGACCAGGAACCTATCCCCTGAACGAAGAAGAAGTGGAAGAAGAAGAACTCCAACACAAGTAAATGTTGCTCTCACGTCTAAACATAGCAACATGTACTTGCAACTGTTGTGGTAGTATCTGTGAGCCATGAGGACTCAGCAACCCCATTACCATGGATATCAAGACTAGCAAAGCTTAATGGGTATGGAAAGAATAAGTGGTGAGGATGCAGCAAGCGACTAAGCATTTGTTTGGTGGCTAAATTACGATTTCAAGAGAAAGATGAGAAGCTAAGAAAATGGTCGCAAACTAGTAATGATCACTAAGTGATCCTGAACTACCTACGAGTCAAACATAACCCCACCGTGTTCTCTTCTCGAATTACTCGAAAAGACACGATCACCTGACTCACACGATTGGTGTATTTTATTTCAGATTTAGTGTCAAGTTCTCAACAACCGGATATTAAAAAATTCCAATCTTCCACATAACCATGGGCACGGCTTTCGAAAGATCAAAACCCTACAGGTGTGTCCCAACTTAGCCCATCACAAGCTCTCACGATTAGTAGAGGTACAACCTCCATCTTGGGGACAACCCGGTCAGACTCTGAACCCCAATCGCGTTTGGAACGCAAAATCAAGGAACATAACACCGGTTTAGTGGAAACTAGGGTGGCAAGAGTGGAACAAAACACTAGGAAAAAGGGCGAGCCTTCCACGCTTTACTAAGTATATATGTGCATTAAGTAAACACGAGATATTGAGATATTCCAAGATATTCATGTTCCAACATGGAACAAACTGCAACTGCACCTGCAAATAACAACGCTATAAGAGGGGCTGAGCAAACCGGTAACATAGCCAAACAACAGTTTGCTAGGATGGTAGAAAAGGTTAGAGTTTATTTCATGGCATATTGGGATACTATGAGGACCCCAATCCTAAGTCACACAGGTCTAGCCTGTAACACATCATATCACTTTGCGGCGTCACGCACGGTATCCCCACGGGTGCCACCTTACCTGGCCCGGGACCGTTTGCGCATTTTGGCACACGTATATGATAGTGTCGCTAGCATCCATATGACAGAGAACCCGGGCCGACATGACTAGTTATAAACCAAAAGTGGCGCTAAATTACAGAGATAGGCATACATGACCCAGCAACGAACGTGTCGGTCATCAACGTAGGAAACCAAGTCGTAGCAAGCTACATGAACTTAAAGGAACAACGTGTGACATTTCCCCTAAGGGACAGACACATGAACGAAGAAGGACACATGCCGGCCAGCCTAAGTGTTCCGGAGCAGTAGCAAGCTACCAAGGCTCAGTGGAAGCACTAGGAGACATTTCCCTGTAAGATAGGCTACCAAGGGTAAACAACTAGTTGTCGGATCCCACACATAGCAATACACATTACTAGTACGGATAACATGCAAGTATGTGATGTACAACATGGCATCACAACATAACTCAACAACTCATATAGATAAAGGCCCAGAAGAGCCATCATAGCATGTATTACAAACAGAGGTCACATGACCCAACATAGAGAGCATATAGGCAACGGAAGCATAACATGTGTGAGTACACACAAGTACAAATGAAAAAGGCTGAGAAGCCTGACTATCTACAAGACCCTCTCAAAGGTACAAGATCGTAGCTGAGGTAACAAGCTAAACGTCGAAGTCCACGCGGAACCACTAGCGAGACTGAAGTCTCTCTGCAAAACATAAATTAAGCAAACATGAGTACAAAGGTACTCAGCAAGACTTACATCAGAACTAGCTACATATGCATCAGTATCAACAAAGGGGTGGTGGAGTTTGACTGCAACAAGCCAGCTTTGACTCGATGGCTATCCAAAACTACAACTGCAAGTAACTCTTTGAGGTGGCGCACACGAGTCCACAAATTCACCAATCAATACACCACTATGGATATGCTCCCGTCTCCCTACGAGAAAGCCATCCATAGCACTCACACCTGTCTTGAGCATTTAAGAGTATCCACTTTCACTTGTCTATGTACCACGTAAGCATCCAAGAAGTCCATAAAAGCGGACCCAGCTATTCAAATAGATCATGTTAACCCTGCAGGGGTGTACTTCTTCACACAGGCTCTCGCTAATTACCGCCATGTACACGTCGTGTATCTTGGCAACCTTCAAGCGGAAGCCTGGCGAGGGTGTCGGCCACGACCTGACTAACCACACAAGACTCTAGTCCAGGTTTATCTCCTATTCGGGTTCCATCCGTAAGGAGATCCGGCCGGGGTGTCGCTCACAGCCCCAAATGATGTGTGCAGGGTTCCCAAGCCCACCAACCGGGTGCCACTTGGTACACCGGGCCACTGCACCTAGTCTGTCCCAAGCCCACCTGTACCGGGTGCCACTTGGTAGACTACTAGCACTACCTACAAACACCAGAAACTAGTTGCAACTCCTAGACAGAGATCTAGTTGATTAATAAGTCGAGAGGGGCACTTAAGCATTCCAATGCGTGGTAGTAGCTATGTCATTGGACAACTTACACAGAACTCGGTTCTTAAGGACGGTTCCAGTGAGACAACCCACCATGTACTCCTACATGGCCTCTCATCGCACACTTAGCTCACACACAGTAGGACATGTTCACCACATTCCAATTCATCCCGATGAATCAGACCTAACATGAATCTAAGCAATAGCAGGCATAACCAGAAAGCATGAATGAGTAGGCACAACAAGGCTCAAACAACTCCTACTCATGCTAGTGGGTTTCAACTATTTACTGTGGCAATGACAGGTCATGTAGAGGAAAGGGGTTCAGCTACCGCAGCAAAAAGCAGTTCAAAACGTTGTTGTCCTAATGCAGTAAAAAAGAGCAGGAGCGAGAGAGTGGGATTGTATCAGGATGCTCAAAGGGGGTTTGCTTGCCTGGCACTTCTGAAGATAGTAATAGTTCTTCATCGGTGTCATCAAACTCATCGTCGGAACGTCGGCTACTGAGAGGGGACAAATACCGGCAACGGAGAAGGAACACAATCAATGTAATGCAACAATATGATGCATGAACATGACATGGCAATATGATGTGATTTGGCCTAATGTAACTAGCAACACAATTAAGTGTAGTTGGTTTGAACCCAAGGTTCAAATTCAAACTCCACATTTGGTTATTTAAATGCCATTTATGCAATTTGTCATATACAGCAACCTTAGGTTGTTCAAACATGCAAGAAAATGCCTTAAACCGATTCCTCATATTTTTCTGATCATTTTTCATATATAACTTATTTTCATTGGAGTTATAGATTATTTTCTGTGATTTTTAGAAGTTTTAGCTATTTTCCAAAATAAATAAATAATTTCTGATTTATTTAAAATCTCAGAAAACATTTACTGCGTCAGCCTGACATCAGAATGATGTCATCGGGTCAACAACGTCAGCCCAGGTCAAACCTGACGCTGGGACCCACTGGACAGTGACTAGCCTAATTAACAAAGACTGTTAGTGCTAATTTAATACTAACTAAAAGTGTCAGTGGGGCATGGGCCCACATGTCAGTGAGAGAAAGGGTTAATTAGGCGGGTAATTTGTCCCTAACGATGGTGCCACATCAGCACGCCGGAGTCTTGCCGGCGGCGACCCAAACGACGGCGGCTCGGCTCGGATTTGAGTTACGGTTGGTGGTTTGGAGAGCTGAGGGCTCCGGGGAGTAGCTCTTGCTCGTCCGCATCCAAAGGACCGGACGGGAGGCCGCGGGGTGGCCGGAATCGATCGCACCGACGAGCGGGGCGGCGCCGGAGCTCCGGTGGGTGCGGGGTTAGCGCCGCGGCTTGCAAACGGGCTGGTTGTCGCGTTAGCGTTGCTCTACGGAACGTTGTGAGTGCAACGGACGTACACGCGGGACCAAATGGTCACCGAGGCTTCGCCGGCGACGAGCCCGTGCGACGGCGGCTACGGTAAGAAAGGGGGCGAAGGCTACGGCGATTTACAGGCCACGGGGACAGGGGGGACGGCGGAGGAGCTCACTGCGAGGTCGAAGCGCATCTCGGTGGGCTCGGGGAAGTGTAGCGGGCGGCGAATGGACGACGGCGTTCGGCGGAACCCGAGGTTGAGGACGGCGACGATGGTGGCGTTGCAGGCACTCCCACAGTGCGTTGCTCGGCAAGGATGAAGAGGAGGACGGAGCGGAGCTCATGGTCATGACAGTGGGGCGAGGGGGTGGCTGTGGCCGCGACGGCGCACGGCGGCGCTCTCTGACGCGTTCGGGTCCGGGCGGGAGAGAGAGCAGGGGAGGGGAAAGAACACGGGATGAGTGAGAGAGGGACCAGGGAGTTGCGTGGAGACGCCAGAGACGTCCAGGGTGAAGCGGCAAGCAGGAAGTGGCCGTCGGTGGCCATGCGCGTGCTGGCGCACCGCGGTCAGACGCCCTCGTGCCTTCTGGCACGAGGTTGAAGGAGGCGGTGCTGGGCTGGGCCTCTACAGCAGTGGGCTGGGCCAACAGTGCTGGGCCGCCAGGCTGGACAGGTAAACGGCCCAGGTAGTTTCCTCTCTCTCTCTCTGTTTTCTATTTTAATTAATTTGTTCTATTTTTTGATATTTGTTTTGGCTTTAGTAAAAATGCTAGAGCATTACCAAAAATCATGAAACTAAGCATGGCTACTATTTAGAATAAAACCAACAGTAAACATTTTAGTTTATGATTATTTGAGCATTTAAAATAATATATAAAATTTAAATGCCCAAATGCAAATATGGTATGATTTAAATCAGTGCCCAAAATATTCCACAAAAATGTTCACTATCTTTGGTTTGGTCTCAAAGCCTTGCCAAAATTATCAAACATTGATGAAGACATTTTGGTCATTGGAAAAGATTTTAGGTTAAACCTAATTTCTTTGATTTGGTGCTAGGGTTTAAACAATCCCTAATTCAAGTTTAGCAAAAATTTAAACATGATGACATGATGATCAGGCAAAGACCACAGGGGTTGATCTAGGGATGTGACAACTCACCCCCACTAAAACAAGAATCTCGTCCTGAGATTCAAGACGTGAAGTAAGAAGACATAGGGGACACAAAGCTAACAACACGATCTTCATGATCCAACTGCCCTTCTCGGAGATGTTGATTGCTTGCATCATGTTGATTTCGAGGTCTTTGTCCAACACGGTGACGACGAAAGAAACTCTACAAAATTGATCTTCTGAAAGATCGAGCAACTCAAGATCAACTCATGGAGTGAGACGTTGAACCACCTCTTGAGGTGAGACACGGAACACACATCCAGAGGGATGGGGTGAAACATATGATGAAGGTTCACTTAGTAGGCAATAATTCCACACCTAAGAAGATGGTGATCGATTGTCAACATAGCGAGGAGTTGACTTGCCATAATTCTATAATGGGGCACCTTAGAGGAGGTGACTCGTAGAATTATCCCTTAAGTGGCAAAAATAATTACTTTTGATACATAGATCATTGACACTCTTCTATACCAGCCTAAGGCAAATCTCAATCGATCATTTGAAGGAGTCCGAAGGAATGACATTCTCGGGCCAGAATGGATGATGTGGACTACCTTGTTGAAGACAACACAATGATGATTTTTCTTATCATCGGAAATGGATGGAACCCATGGTAAAATGGCACATTGGCGGTGCAAGCTGGGAACAAAATGCAAATGCTGGGAATGATTCTGGTAACTGGGAAGAAACCCGACAGTAGAGAGTGAATCTACTCTTTGAGAGGTTATAACATAGCCAAGAACACTGGAAATAATCCCGGTTAGTGTCGGTGAAAACACCTGGTGCTTGTGCGTGCTCTCAAGAACTTGAGCATTCCCATATTCATCAAGGTTTTACCAATATCCATGTGAAGGATCCTGGCAACACCACATACCACCATGATGAATAGCGATGGACGATGCAGATGCAAAGGAAGATAACACTTTCTCAGATTTTACCTTAGCGGAGCCAAGGAAGCAAAATCAGGATGATCGACCGAGACACATTTAGCACTCCGCTTCTAATGTTCTCCTTGATTGTTAGCGAATCCATTCATAGATATGTTTGGAATCTTGAACATCAAGTAAAGGTTTGACTTCGGGAGCACAAGAATCCACATGGAACAACTAGGGAGTACATCCTACGAAATCCTTATGGCGAGGTGGCCAACTTCTTTAATCAAGATACTACAACAATAGGTCTTCCGGCTGGGTGTGTTGGCCACGACATACACTTTACCGGTTATCGAGAGACCAATATTATAGTTCTTGGAAAATGCTCCAACCATCATATCTGCCTGAGATTCAGTTCTGGTTGGTGTCAGGATATTCCAGATGTCATGTCTGGAAATGAAAGTTTGCAACACAAATTGACGAGATGGCGTTGCGAGATTCTCGGGGAGTGAACTACGATAGCAAGCTCCAAAACATGAGCTGGCTCTACTACACACACGTTAGCATGTTGTCCCAGACAAATATGACCACATGGTAGTCTTACAACAAAACACTATCGAGTTCTGGTAGGGAACCATCATCGAGGATGTCGAAGTCCTTACATAAGTCCGGATTAGCTCTTAAGAAGGAACTTCTTCTCCTTGAACAAATCAATCAGTGGCTTGGTATTCTAGGGACACCTATAGAATGGAGGCGGCCAACCTATCATACCATAGAGTACTTCGCACATGCGTGACTGACTTGGGACGATTCCAGAGGAAGCAAAACAACTTTCTGGAATTCATGGCGGCAACTTGCATCAATTACACGTGAGTTAGGGGAAGCCACTTCTTTCATCCAACATATACTCCATGAACGAGAGACGAAGATAATGCTTTAAAAGCTTCCAACACTAACATAGATGTCCAACATGAATCATGGATAAGATGAAAATATTGCTGATGGGCTCAACAACAGGTCATCCAGATTTCCGTGAAGATGGAATTCCACAACTATGTGAACAAATTGATAGCATTGGTCAGACCCAAAAGATATAATGGTGTATGCTCGAAGAAACAACAACGAGTAAGACAACATTACGAATATCGTTGGTTATGATTTGATCTGACGATAGCCCACACTCAAATCAAAGTTTGGATAAGATGATAGATCCACAAATGATCACGGAGATCAATTGAAGAAGATATCATCTATCTTCAATACACGCACAAGATATCCCTTTGGAGTGAGCTATGTGGGTTAAGCTTTTATCTTCCAACTCTCCAAGTTGTTGTTTAGCTTAACCAACTAGCTCGGGGTATCCAACACAGATTCTTGGAGAAGTGGTGGTTTGTAAGAAACCAACCTGATCACGAGCTCAACATAGCGGTCAGGTGACAACCTGGTGATACTTCGGAGAAGATATTCGGAAAATCATGAACCACCATTATGTTACTAAGCTCGCAATCAATCTTGCTTTTCAGGGCAAGATGATATGATCACAAGAGTGAGGGATTTATGCAATCCTAACTCATTGATCAAAGAGTGCACCAGAAAAATGGACTAGGTAGCACGATCAATCTTAGAATGATGATTCAGTAACCAGCACGCTAAGAATGAGATTATCATCCATTAACCACCAAGCAACAGGATTGCTAGGAGTATTGATTTTACACATCACAATTCACTTGTCGGTATTCCGGTCATAACAACACGGAGACCAAGGAATGAACGACGATGGAGAGAAGTATTACTGTATCAAGAGTTTATAGGAGGTTGTGCAATTCCCATGACATTCTTGACATAAAAGAGGGTAACACTCCAAGGTAAAACAGAACAAAAGCACGGATTGGCATTTTGATCTGCAGAATACAACTGCTCTGACCCAATCCTGGATATGGATAAGGTACTGGAGTTTGTTTCTCCTAGTCATTCCAGAATAGAATGGCTTGACGGACCACAAGAGTAAAAGGCATCGATGAACACGAGTGCACAACTACTCATGACTATCAACAGATAGATGGGGTCATAATACAACTAAAGAGGGACAACTCAAGGGACATATAACTTTCTGAGTTGTGGATGCATAGATTAGCGTGTCGAACTAGTTCAACATATTTCTTCCGGATAACCTATGCAGAAAGGTAGAATTGGCAGATTCACAATGTGGAATGGTGAACTCATCAAGAGCACTCTGCTTGTGATCCTTTGGTTCAAAAGAACTTCTTCCATAACGGTTCATGGTATTGGAAGAACGATAACCACGGACCTCGAGGACTATCACAAGGTTACTAATATCCTAAAGGGACGAGCAAATACTACCAACATGAAGTAAGTAGAATGAATCTGGGGTTCAAGAACCCAGGAATAGAATGCCTACTAACTAAATGACATCATGGGATGCTTTCGAGAATGATGGCCCGAATCATCACATGGAATATAAAGCATTGCTAGATTACTGGGTGATACTCTAGACACCTAGGGTCATAATAATAATTCCAACATATATGTCGAGGTAACAGAGTACCTCCACACACCGACTAGTGTGATTAATCTGGCCTAAAAGGACATTAAGAACAAGTAGGAATGATTTGCAAATGCATCAGATTGTTTAGAGACCTGGGATGACTTGGACAGCATAACGGCTGTAAATGCTCGAAAATACTGTTGATACTCATGCACAAAGATAGCATAACCACTCAACATAATAAAGTCAAGGTTCTGAGATCAACAGTTGAACACACATAAGTAGAATAAACTGAACTGAGAGTTGAATCCACAATTAACGTGATCCTGATAGACAGAAGAGAAAGTCTAGTTCTTAATCCCCGCAGAATAGAAGAAGGTGACTCAGATCAGAAGGTCATAAGGTAAAGGAGTAAAAAGAGCCTTACGTTCCCTTCCACAATCAATTCCCTTAATATAATTAAAGAGTTTCTAGACACGACTTCAACCAGTTTGGCTTACTAATCCTACAGGCAGTCAGGTTCTGATACCAAAGCCGTCAGGACCCCGATCCTAAGTCACACAGGTCTAGCCTGTAACACATCATATCACTTTGGGGCCTCACGCACGGTATCCCCACGGGTGCCTCCTTACCTGGCACGGGACCGCTTGCGCATTTTGGCACACGTATATGATAGTGTCGCTAGCATCCATATGACAGAGAACCCGAGCCGACATGACTAGTTATAAACCAAAAGTGGCGCTAAATTACAGAGATAGGCATACATGACCCAGCAACGAACGTGTCGGTCATCAACGTAGGAACCCAAGTCGTAGCAGGCTACAAGGACTTAAAGGAACAACGCGTGACATTTCCCCTAAGGGACAGACACAGGAACAAAGAAGGACACATGCCGGCCAGCCTAAGTGTTCCGGAGCAGTAGCAAGCTACCAAGGCTCAGTGGAAGCACTAGGAGACATTTCCGTGTAAGATAGGCTACCAAGGGTAAACAACTAGGTGTCGGATCCCACACACAGCAATACACATTACTCGTACGCATAACATGCAAGTATGTGATGTACAACATGGCATCACAACATAACTCAACAACTCATATAGATAAAGGCCCAAAAGAGCCATCATAGCATTTATTACAAACAGAGGTCACATGACCCAACATACAGAGCATACAGGCAACGGAAGCATAACATGTCTGAGTACAGACAACTACAAATGAAAAAGGCTTAGAAGCCTGACTATCTACAAGACCCTCTCAAGGGTACAAGATCGTAGCTGAGGTAACAAGCTAAACGTCGAAGTCCACGTGGAACCACTAGCGAGACTGAAGTCTCTCTGCAGAACATAAATTAAGCTAACGTGAGTACAAAGGTACTCAGCAAGACTTACATCAGAACTAGCTACATATGCATCAGTATCAACAAAGGGGTGGTGGAGTTTGACTGCAGCAAGCCAGGTTTGACTCGATGGCTATCCTGAACTACAACTGCAAGTAACTCTATGAGGTGGCGCACACGAGTCCACAAATTCACCAATCAATACACCACTATGGATCTGCTACCGTCTCCCTACGAGAAGGCCATCCATAGCACTCACACCTGTCTTGAGCATTTTAGAGTATCCACTTTCACTTGTCTATGTACCACGTAAGCATCCAAGAAGTACATAACAACGGACCCAGCTACTCGTATAGATCATGTTAACCCTGCAGGGGTGTACTTCTTCACACACGCTCTTGCCACTTACCGCCATGTACACGTCGTGTATCTCGGCAACCTTCAAGCGGAAGACTGGCGAGGGTGTCGGCCACGACCTGACTAACCACACAAGACTCTAGTCCAGGTTTATCGCCTATTCGGGTTCCATCCGTAAGGAGATCCGGCCGGGGTGTCGCTCACGGCCCCAAATGATGTGTGTAGGGTTCCCAAGCCCACCAACCGGGTGCCACTTGGTACACCGGGCCACTGCACCTAATCTGTCCCAAGCCCACCTGTACCGGGTGCCACTTGGTAGACTACTAGCACTACCTACAAACACCAGAAACTAGTTGCAACTCCTGGACAGAGATCTAGTTGATTAATTGGTCGAGAGGGGCACTTAAGCATTCCAATGCGTGGTAGTAGCTATGTCATTGGACAACTTACACAGAACTCAGTTCTTAAGGACGGTTCCAGTGAGACAACACACCATGTACTCCTACATGGCCTCTCACCGCTACCTTTACCAAATGGTGTTCACACACTTAGCTCACACACAGTAGGACATGTTCACCGCATTCCAATTCATCCCGATGAATCAGACCTGACATGACTCTAAGCAATAGCAGGCATAACTAGAAAGCATGAATGACTAGGCACAACATGGCTCAAACAACTCCTACTCATGCTAGTGGGTTTCAACTATTTACTGTGGCAATGATAGGTCATGCAGATGAAAGGGGTTCAGCTACCGCAGCAAAAAGCAGTTCAAAACGTTGTTGTCCTAATGCAGTAAAAGAGAGCAGGAGCGAGAGAGTGGGATTGTATCAGGATGCTCAAAGGGGGTTTGCTTGCCTGGCACTTCTGAAGATAGTAATAGTTCTTCATCGGTGTCATCGAACTCATCGTCGGAACGTCGTCTACTAAGAGGGGACAAATACCGGCAACAGAGAAGGAACACAATCAATGCAATGCAACAATATGATGCATGAACATGACATGGCAATATGATGCGATTTGGCCTAATGCAACTAGCAACACAATTAAGTGTAGTTGGTTTGAACCCAAGGTTCAAATTCAAACTCCACATTTGGTTATTTAAATGCCATTTATGCAATTTTTCATATAGAACAACCTTAGGTTGATCAAACATGCATGAGAATGCCATAAACAGATTCCTCATATTTTTTGATCATTTTTCATATATAACTTATTTTCATTGGAGTTATAGATTATTTTCTGTGATTTTTAGAAGTTTTAGCTATTTTCTGAAATAAATAAATCATTTCTGATTTATTTAAAATCTCAGAAAACATTTACTGCATCAGCCTGACGTCAGAATGACATCATCGGGTCAACAACGTCAGCCCAGGTCAAACCTGACGCGGGGACCCACTGGTCAGTGACTAGGCTAATTAACAAAGACTGTTAGTGATAATTTAATACTAACTAAAAGTGTCAGTGGGGCATGGGCCCACATGTCAGTGAGAGAAGGGGTTAATTAGCCGGGTAATTAGTCCCTAACGATGGTGCCACGTCAGCACGCTGGACTTGCCGGCGGCGATCCAAACGACGACGGCTCGGCTCGGATTTGAGCTATGGTTGGTGGTTTGGCGAGCTGAGGGCTCAGGGGAGTAGCTCTTGCTCGTCCGCATCCAAAGGACCGGACGGGAGGCCGCGGGGTGGCCGGAATCGACCGCACCAACGAGCAGGGCGGCGCCGGAGCTCTGGTGGGTGCGGGGTTAGCGCCGCGGCTTGCAAACGGGCTGGTTGTCGCGTTAGCGTTGCTCTACGGAACGTTGCGAGTACAACGGACGTACAGGCGGGACCAAATGGTCAACGAGGCTTCGCCAACGACGAGCCTGTGCGGCGGCGGCTACGGTAAGAAAGGGGGCGACGACTACGGCGAGTTACAGGCCACGGGGACAGGGGGAAAGGAGGAGGAGCTCACTTCGAGGTCGAAGCGCATCTCGGTGGCCTCGGGGAAGTGCAGCGGGCGGTGAATCAACGACGGCGTTCGGCTGAACCCGAGGTTGAGGACGGCGACGATGGTGGCGTTGCAGGCACTCCCGCAGTGCGTTGCTCGGCAAGAATGAAGAGGAGGACGGAGCGGAGCTCGTGGTCATGACAGTGGGGCAAGGGGGTGGCTGTGGCCGCGACGGCGCACGGCGGCGCTCTCTGACGCGTTCGGGTCCGGGCGGGAAAGAGAGCAGGGGAGGGGAAAGAACACGGGGTGAGTGAGAGAGGTACCAGGGAGTTGCGTGGAGACGCCAGAGACGTCCAGGGCGAAGCGGCAAGCAGGAGGTGGCCGTCGGTGGCCGTGCGCGTGCTGGCGCACCGCGGGCACACGCCGTCGTGCCTTCTGGAACGAGGTTGAAGGAGGCGGTGCTGGGCTGGGCCTCTACAGCAGTGGGCTAGGCCAACAGTGCTGGGCCGCCAGGCCGGACAGGTAAACGGCCCAGGTAGTTTCCTCTCTCTCTCTCTCTGTTTTCTATTTTAATTATTGTTTTCTATTTTTTTTATATTTGTTTTGGCTTTAGTAAAAATGCCAGAGCATTACAAAAAATCATGAAACTAAGCATGGCTATTGTTTAGAATAAAACCAACAGAAAACATTTTAGTTTATGATTATTTGAGCATTTAAAATAATATATAAAATTTAAATGCCCAAATGCAAATATGGTATGATTTAAATCAGTGCCCAAAATATTCCACAAAAATGTTCACTATTTTTGGTTTGGTCTCAAAGCCTTGCCAAAATTATCAAACATTGATGAAGACATTTTGGTCATTGGAAAAGATTTTAGGTTAAACCTAATTGCTTTGATTTGGTGCTAGGGTTTAAACAATCCCCAAATCAAGTTTAGCAAAATTTTAAACATGATGACATGATGATCAGGCAATGACCACAGGGGTTGATCTAGGGATGTGACAGATACTTGATAAACAAGTGATGGGTAGCGTGGCAAATAGCGATAGCATCGAGACAACTAGCAGAGCAAAGATAGTAGTGAGATCCAAGGTGATGGTCGTCTTGCCTGAAATCCCACTTGGAAGAAGAATGAGTTCATGATGTAGACTAAGCCACGTACACGAACCAGTCAAATCAATCCCCATGATCGCAACAAAACATGAATGTACGAGAAGAAGCACCACCAGAATGAAGCAAACAACATGGTAAACACACAAGCATAAACATGGCATGATGCTCAACCAAGTATGATGCATGACAAGATTAAATAGGCATGGAATGGCAAAGTGCAACAAACAACACTACAAATTAAGTGGAGTCAAATCAATCCTCAATTATTTAGTTTGCTCTCGTATATGAACCCAACAAGTTTAAATGTTCTTAACATCGCAAGAGGTGCAACACAATTAAACTACACTACCTAAGCAATTTAAATGGGGCCGGAAACAACAAACAACAATTCCGGAAAATCCCATACATATATTACGAATTTGGTAATATTGTGCCCTATACACAATTTTAATGATGTTAAATAGCAAGATAAAGTGCACCAAGTTAATCTATGCATTTTTGTACCTCATTTACATATAAAGCTTATTTAATTCGGAGCTACGGTTCTTTAGTTATGAAATAAACCATTTAGCAAGTCATTTAAGCAAAAATTAGTCAAACAACAAGTTTAATCATATTAAACATGGATGAAAGTTCGATGTTATGAAAGTAGATGAAATTCTAAGTATTGTACATATACGACATGTTTAATTATGATGCATGAACATTTAGATATGAGCAATGCATTCTTACTGGCATTTCTAAAAATATGCATGCACTGGATATATGCCAAAATCTCAGAACGCATAAAAAACATCTGAGAGCCGAATGCAATGCATTATATAAGCCCAGCAGCAGATCTAGCCCGAAGCGGATGTGGGTGTGCAAAAATAACAGGAAAACAGAGCAAAATTGGGGGCGGCAGGACATGATCCCACGACCTCCGGGATAAATGAGCAAAGAGCTGACCAGTGCGCTGCTAGTGCATGTTTGTGCAAAACAAGGGCGTGGCAGAACTTGAACCGAACCAATGTCTAGGCCTTTCTCACCATGGACGCACGGTGGTCATGGTCGGCGATGGGAGCTAACACCAGCAGCTGTTGCGGTTACAGGTCACCAGCGGGGCTTCGGAAACATGCATGGGCGCGCGCGTGCATCCGGGGAGCGGAAGGAAGAGGCCGGAGCTCGAGCATTGAGCTGGAGCTCGTCTCGACTGTGGTGCAGAGCGATTCGGCGGCGAGCATGGCGCGGCGAGTGAGCGGTAAGCATGCATGTGCGTGTGCGGGTGCATATGCATGCGGGGTGATGCAAACGTGTGCGAGCGTCCACTAGCAGGTTCAGGATCGGAGAACAAAAGCACAAGCCTGGGGGCTTGCTTCAAGGGAAGCCATGGCAACCAGAGTTGTTGCTTGTGTAGATCGACACGAAGAGGAAACGAACGACGAAGAGAAGGGCTTGAGGAGGAGCAGAGCATCACCGTGGGTTTGCTTGTGATGACGGACTCGTCGGGGAAGCAGAGGAGACGCCGTGGGGACGTGCTAACTGGCGGTGATGGTTTGGTCCGAAGAAGAGGACGACAAGGACATCGTGGAAGGAGCCTCGGAGACTGTGTTGATGCGTGCGCATGCGAGGAAGATGGCAGTCTACGTGCTGGTGCTCCTAGCGGAAGAAGCCGGACGGAGACGGGCAGATCAACCCGAGCTCAAACTCAAGCTCAGCTCGGCCATGGCGATGAATAGCGAACGTGGCGATGAATAGGACATCGAGGAGGAAGTCTCGGAGTCCTTATGGTTGCGGCAAGGGTGAGGAAGACGATGAAGACGTTCTCGAAGCTCCTGAAGAAGAAGACGGTGGCTGCAGGGGGTGGGTCACGCCGGAGAGGAGCTCAGGCTCCCTCTTGGCCATGGCAACGGCTTGGCATGGAGAGGCTTACCTGGGTGGCAGCGAGGGCAGGAGAGGAGGTATTGGAAAGAGGAGGTCTAGGGCAAGGGACATGACGTGCTAAATAGGGCCCTCGAGCAGTCTCCGATCGTCGAATCACGGAGGATGTCGACGTGGACACTCCTGATGGTCTGCTGTATAGGAAGTAGAAGAAGTAGAAGGATCGATGGAGTTGGGCTCATCGAAGAGGTAAGTGGGCTGCGCGGGTCGACTGTTGCTGGGTTGCGGGCGGCCTCTTCCTCTCTGCATTCTTCTCTTTCCTTTCTTTTCTTCAAACAGAAAACAAAGAAAATAAATGAAAAGGGGTAATGGAGTGGTGTGGGACTGAGATAAGGATATCCATACACTTCTGTATTTATGTAGGGTTAGAATAAATTTACTTGGCAATTTTTAGAGGTAGAAAAGTAATCCAAGTTAGAATTAAATTCAGCAGGGGTGCCCCAACTTAGCCCATCACAAGCTTATGATTAGCGGTGTCGCAACTCGATGTTGGGAAGACCCGAGTATTCTCGGAATCCCGTGCTCAAGATATTTCGACAAAGGCAAAACTAATCCAGCAAGACCTCCCAGCGTGTCGACACCCTGATAGTAGCCGCGAGTAACTCGTCTCAATCCACGATTGGATAGGTCAGCCTACAGGTAAATACCAGATACCTCGGGTTTCCCCAAGGCGGCCCTGCAGTCTGCCCAGTTTGGACCAACACTCATGAGGAGCACTGGCCCGGGGGTTGATTAAGATTCCTTGGGTGCTAGCCGGTCCCTATGCAAGTTTTAGTTATTAGGCAAATGTAGTACCAAAGTTGGGTCTTGCTGGAAAAGCTTAAAGCAATGCAAATTATCAAGGGGGGCCCATAAACCCCAACCGTGTTAGGAACGTAAAATCAAGGAACATAACGCCGGTTTATCGGTTCTTAAGGCAGGATGAGTGGAACAAACCACCGAGTATAAGGCCAGGCCTTCCACTCATTGCCAAGTATATATGTGCATTAATTATATTAATTAGATATTGTGATATTCCAACAACGTCCAGCTTCAACATGGTGCAATCTTCATCTTCACATGCAACTAACAATGCTATAAGAGGGGCTGAGCAGGCGGTAACATAGCCAAACAATGGTTTGCTAGGATGGTGTCAAAGGTTAGAGGTTTCATGGCAACTAGGAGAGGCTGACAACAAATAGTGGATAGCACGACATATAGCGATAGTATCGACACAACTAGCATAGCAACGATAGTAATGAGATCCAAGGTGACGGTCATCTTGCCTGAGATCCCGCAAGGAAGAAGAATGAGCCCATGAAGAAGACAAAGAAGAAGCCACGAAGACGAACCAAGTGTAGTCGAACGAATCCTCACGATCGCAATGAAACAAGCACTAACGAGAAGAAACAAGCAACACGGTAAACACACCACAGAAGAAGAAGACAAGACGCTCAAAAAAGTATGATGCATGACAAGGCTACATGATGCAATTCATGGCAAGGGATGATGCAAACAAGAACATCACAGAAAGCAAGTTTAAATGATATCGGAAACAACATATAACAATTACGGTAAGTCCTCATATGCAATTTTTTAAATTGGTCCAGATATGAACAAACCTTATGTTAAAGTTGTTAAATAGCAAGTTAACATGAAACTTGATGATCTACTCAAAATTCTAGTCAAGTTTCATATAAAGTTAATTTAATTCGGAGCTATGGCCTTTAAGATATGAGCAAAACAAGATGAACATGGCAAAGATGCAAGATGCATTCACACATCAAGCAAACACACTCCAAACAGGTATTCAACATGTTATTATGCATCTACATGCAAAAACACACAAGTTTCATATATAGCCCACTCCAAACGGAGCAACAATTCATCACATAAACACGAATCAAGATTGAAGGACAAGCTGTCCCAAAACAACAAAGGGCATGGCAAGCATGTACATGTCAAGCACAACAAGCATGATCACTAATCTACTACCGAACACCTTTAGAACATGCTCAAGATTGCAAAAGATAATTGATTCACAGACTTAGTGAAATAAACTAAACATGACAGCAACAATGACAAGTAGGCATGTTTGCAAGCTTGTGCAACTCATCTCAAAGCATATCATGCCATGTGAATATAAACAAAAGCAAGAAGACATGTTTATGAAGCTACTCATGGCAAGAACATGGTCAGTAGATCCATAGAACACTAGCTATTCACATAGCAAAACTAAACTTGCTGATAACAGGCTTACAACAAAATTTTTATGGCAACTTGAGAGCATGAAAACAACAAGCTACGGCAGGCCATTAATGCAAACAAGGGCATGGATGGATTGAGCATAACATGGGCATCAAGACATGATCATTGGGCATCCCAAAATGTGCATGGATATGAGTGGGGCATCAAGCAAACATGGCATCAGGATATAACAGTTTCAGACATAACATCTGTCAACAAGTCATAGAAATCATCAACAGCGAGTAGGCCACTTTGCAAGCTTGTTGCACTCACCACAAGGCATATCATGAAAAGTGGATTGCACCACAGCAAAGATGACATGATTGTGCTTCTAAAACATATTGACATGTAGCTCAAACTAAAATCACACATAATGATATGAAAAAGACAAATCAGCATCTTATAACAAGTTTCAGCACTTAACAGCCACATTCACTTTTACAACAGGGATGAACATGGCAATATGGCACCTAATATGATTGCAACAGCCACCATCATGTAGAGCACTTCACAATGAACATTTTGACATATCATACACTCCATTTGGACCAACATGCACAAAGTTACACCATATTAAACATGCAAACATATTGTTGACAGACAACAAGGACTTGATACTAACATCACATAGCAGTTTTGCAACAAATATTAAGACATCAAGATGAACAGTAACATGCATGCAAATGCAACTAACATGTAGAGCATCACGATGCAAAAAATTTGACATATCATGCATGCAAAACAGAGCACCGAGCACAAAGTTATGACATACCAAACAAGCACGCATATTATGATAATTTTGGGACTTTGCAGTTTTTTTTACTCAGGAAAAAAAACAGAACGGGCGCTGAAAAGCTAAGTGACGCACAGAGCAAGATTTAGCGGGAGTAGCTCACCACGGGCTTCGGCACAGAACGTGGAGAGGGGCGGCAGGGTAGCTGGGCCCATGAGGCC
This sequence comes from Secale cereale, assembly GCA_902687465.1. NCBI lineage: Eukaryota > Viridiplantae > Streptophyta > Magnoliopsida > Poales > Poaceae > Secale > Secale cereale. The sequence goes on along the minus strand of LR738711.1, from coordinate 341,282,861 downwards.
CACGCGTTGGAGGAGGCCCGGGCGGATGAGTTCCTCCTCCTCCCATGCTCACGCACGAGACAGAGGCCCAGCGGCGGCGAACATGGAGGCGGGGTCGGCGGCATGGGACTCCGGCGAGGTGGGCACAGCGCGGACCGGCGGGAATGGGTGGATCCGGGCCTGGGGACCCCGGATCTGGCCGGATCGAAGCCTAGGCGTGGCAGAGGCTCCACGACGGGCCGGCGACGGTGGATCTGGCGATGAAGAGGCGGAGCGAGGTGGCGCTCGAAGGCGGAGGAGCGAAATGAGGGACTCGGGAGGCGAGCGGGAGGCGCGTGGAGCTGGCGCTCGGGCGCCTGTAACATCCCAAATTTTCAATTTGGAATGTTATACATAGATCATATTGCATTGCATATTTCATTGCATTTGTGAGTTGCGATCCTCGAAAATCCTAAGCAACTCAAGGACCTACGGAGAGAGTTGGGAATTCTACCGTTTTCATATTTGAGTTTCTCAAATACCAGTACGGGGATCACTTTGGTTTTAATAGTTTTTCTCTCCTAAAATATTTCTTAATAAAATATAAGAGCGGAGATAATATGACTTCTCTAAAACAAAAGAAATATTCAAGGAAAAATATTAAAATCACTTTTGGATTTTATTTTCTTTTCAGATTTATTTGTGATTCTATTTGCATAGGAAAAAAGGCGCGTTTTCCAAAATTGCATTTAGGTCCGGGAAAAATGTTCACTTTGTCCTGAATTTTATTAGAGGATGCTGAAGATTTATTTCGGAATTTTTCTTCCCCGTTTAGTATTTTTTTTAGTTTTTTTTTGCGTCAAGATAATTTAAAGAAAAAAGCGAGTCGGACCGACTAGGCCGAAGGCCAGCCGGCCCAGCGCCGCTACCGACTCCGACTCCGATCGGAGTCCTGGCCGCTCCCGACGCCAGCCGTGGCCGAGTCGGCCACCTCGCGGCCACACCCTTACCCAAGTCGCTACCCCCTGCCCCCTATTTAAGCAGCTGCCACCCCCCTCTTCCGCCACACCGCCGCCGCAGCCGAGCGCAGCAACCTGCGCCGCAGCCGCCACCCCCCTCTTCCGCCACACCGCCGCCGCAGCCGAGCCGCACCGCCGCCTGCAGCCATTGCCGCCGCCACCATTGCCGCCGACGATGCCCCGCCGCCCCGCTCCGCAAACCCGCCGCCCGACCCGTTAAGGTAACGGCCGGTTTTTTTGTTTAGACCGTTCATTTTTTTAGAAAATCCCTAGATCTATTTTTTTAATAGATCGGTTCGGTTTTTTCGGTTTAGTTAGTATGCGCACATTCGTCCATACGTTCATTTTAACGAACATTGTTCGCCTGTTAGTCACAGACAACGAATGTTCGAGAGTCAGAATTAGGCGATTCAAGCGCCCAGATCTTGTTCTTAGTTTTTCTTTTCACTCGAGAGTCGGAATCAGGCGATTCAAGCGCCCCGAACTTTGTGTCGAAGCCCTCTTTTTGTTTAACTAACTTGAACAATGTTTAGCTACTGTAAAATTTGACTTTAGATCAATCTAGTAAACAGATCTTGTTTCTTTCGCAGTTTGAGTTTCGTTGTTCCGTTTGATTTGATTCTTTTTGCAAACCGGAGTTCTTCAGTTGAACTTTCTAGTTAGATCCTCTTGTTTGGAGTTTTATCTGTGCATCTTTACTTCATTGCTTATGTATGCTATTGTTTGCTTGCGATAGAATTCCCGGAGTGCGGAGCGTGCTACTACGAGTCTCTAGGTTTTCGAATCATCAACAAGGCAAGTAACACTTTGATCATACCCTTTATTACCCAGTTTTTATGCATTAGATCAAACCCTCACACATTGCATGAGTAGGATCTCTTAATTTGTGGGTCTGGGAAGTAGCTGGAGGTATGACCTATTACCTGCATTATTTTCAAACCCTTGGGAGTTACTTTTACGTTATGCTTAGGTTGCCATGCTATGCTCGTAGACGTGGTTTGGGTTTGACAGTATCCATGACAGATGTGAGATGTTAATTAATGGTTCAACTTAAGGTGGCTACTTTAATAGACATCTGGGTGGATTGGTTGCAGGGCACCTGGAGAATCCAGTGTTGTCCTAGGAAATCCCGGGGGTACCGTGTGATTTTTCCAATGGAATGCCACCCAGGCTTAAAGGGATCATAAAACTATTCATGCTAGAAACTTCCTTGTGCAGCCACAATGCCATTATGGGCTCTGGCATAGTACGAGTAAGTTGTGTGAGCTCTTTCAGTGGTGGACTAGCATATGTAGGGGAAAGTAGGTGTACGGGTCCACCTGGGGTAAAGAGTGAGTGCTTCTGAATGACTGTGTCTCGGTCATCCGTTTCTCAAACACCATGCAGTACGAGAAAACCAACGGAGGAGATCTAGTCTTGTGGGAAAAGTGCGCAAACCTCTGCAGAGTGTACAAACAAATCATGACTAGCTGTGTCCCCGGTTATGGACATCTTGAGTATCTGGTACTTGAATTATTGGTTGATCTCATCACTCTAAAATTAATTTGTTGGGTTAATGATGACTACTTTAATTTGGATTGAGTTGGAGGTACCTTCTCAATGATGTTTGAACTACCATGTTAGTCAAAATAAAATTTATTCCATTGTTGTAGGGAAAAATTGGCTTTATGCAAAAACTTTAACCTTAGAGCCTCCACCAGCCAAATATGCATATAGTGTTTGCCTTTATTTCCATTACTTGCTCTACTGTGTTACCTTGCCAGCATATTCCATGTGCTGACCCGTTTCGGGTTGCAACATGTTACGTTGCAGACTTTTCAGCCGAGAGTAAGACATGCTAGGTCGTTTGTCATGCACTCATCTACGTTGTTGGAGTTGATGGACTCACTTATCTTCCAAGCCTTCCGTTGTTATTTTGTTAGATGGCCTTATACCATAGACTTTTGTAATAAGTTCTCTTTTGAGACATTCGATGTAATAAGTGTGTGACTGCCACTCTGTTATAAATCCTTTAAGTACTGTGTGTGTCAGCACTACCGATCCAGGGATGACACAGAACACAGAGACTTCGGTCCATTCAGACCGTGGTCTCTACAAGATGGTATCAGAGCACATGCTGACTGTAGGATACGACCACTAAGATAAACCCTAGGACACCCTTCTCTACTCATTTCTGACTCCTCTCCATTTTCTACTCTTTAGGATGGTGGACCCAAGGACCAAGTTCACTCAACTGGATGAAGACACACATTTTTGACGACACTTGAAGGAAGTCACCAGGTACCTTAACATCGGAATACCAAGCTTCTTTGGGACCTACAACGCCACTTTACAAGAAGAGGAGTGATGGAGTATTCAAGTTCAAATTCCCGGGAGGACATTCTCACCATCCACGGAGCCAATAGAGTTTTTTTTTGATGCACCAACCTGGAGCCTAGGCAAGAGTATGGCAGCCCACATTACTATGGGACGCATTGGAAAAGTCTAAAAGCAGGAGTTGAAGGACGCTATCTACCAGATATGTGGACGCCGAGATTAGAAATGGGACATGATTAGTACCAGGAAGGACAGGTCCATTGCAGCGTTCATCCAGGAGTTAAACCAGCACATTCGTCGATAGGAGCACCAGATGTGCGTAGGGCTGATAGATTTGAAAAAGGCACTAACCAGGAACTTGGAGCTAGAAGAAGAACTCAAGTTTACACGCGACGGATACGAGGAGGAGATGACAATACTTGTGGACAATAATGATGACTTGACAAGGAAGCTAGGAGTTTTCATGTGAGATCCAGCACCAGGAGAAGAAGAAGAAGAAGAACCCAAGGAGATTAGTTCTGAGGACTACATAATCATCGACGACACGGATTCAGACCTCGATGATAGTGATGAAGACTATGAAGATGAAGCTGGAGCAGACATCATGGAATCTTCCGCCGATCAAAATTTCTAGATGACCGCCCTATGACTAGTAGTTTTTCCCCCATAAAGTAGATTATAGAGCACTTTTGTAACATTAGTTAGAAGCTTTGTAAGTCCTTGCTTGAAATTGATTAGTGTGATATGATTGTGTTTGTCTCATGTGCATATGGGTAGTGAATTTTCCGTTAGACCTCATTTCTATTCTAATCTCTTCCCTCTACCCCCATTAGATGCCTCCGAGACGTGAGCCCAGATTTCAGTTTCCCCCTGAGCTCATTCAGTTTATCCAGTAGCAGAACACTTTGATGCAACTTCTTGTCCAGAGCAATTCTAACAACAACAAAAACCCTCCGCCACCACCACCCGTGGACAACTTGACACGTTTTATAAGGTTGCAACCACCGGTGTTAGCTAGCACCATTGAACCAATAGTTGTTGATGACTGGCTGCGCAAGATTGGAAGGGATTTGACCACCGCCAACTGCACGGATGCTGAGAAGGTGCGTTTTGCCGCACATCAGTTGGCTGGACCAGCAGCAGCATGGTGTGAGAACTACACAACCACTTTCCCTGTAGCCAATGTCACTTGGGATCAGTTTCAACAAGCTTTTCGCACTGCCCATGTCTCAATTGCAGCTATGAGCATGAAGAAGCGAGAGTTTCGCAACTTGCGCCAAGGAAATCGTACGGTGGCTTAGTACGTAGATGAGGGTAGTACTCTATCTCATTATGCCCCGGATGATGTGGCCACACATGCTGCAAAACATGAGTGGTATATGGAAGGGCTGAATGATGAGACGAGCGTACAGTTGATGGTGGCAACCTTCAACAACTACCAGGAGGTGGTAGACAATGCTCTAATGATTGAAGGGAAGTATCAGCAAATTGAGAGCCGCAAAAGGAAGTATGGAAAAGGAAGGAATAATTCTGGAGCCCAACTGAAGCGCCGTTTCACCCCGAACTCGGGAGGATACACCCATAATTAAGGAGGCCACAGCCATAATGGAGGGAGTACTCACAACCACAATGGCTCTAAGCTTGGGAATGGGAATGGATCAAACAATAATCAGAACCACTCTACTCCATCCACACCCGCCAAGAGGGAAGAATGGACACTACGCCACGGGCTGCCCTGAGGCTAAGAATGGGAACAACAATGGAAGCGCCGGGAAGAAGCCCAATCCGTTCAACAAAGGACAAGTGAACCACGTGACCGTGGAGGAGGTTGAAGAACAACCAGATGTAGTTATCGGTAAGTTTCTGGTTAAGTCATTTACCGCAGTAGTTCTTTTCGATACTGGTGCATCGCATTCATACATTTCAAGGGGATTCGTAAATAGACATAAGTTGCCCACCAGAGTCCTAATGACCCCCATGTTAGTAAGTTCACCCGGAGCAGAATATATGGCAAAGCAAGGATGTTTTCAGATGATATTGACCATTGGACGACATGTTTTTCACTCAGACTTGATAGTTTTGGAGTCACAAGGATTGAATGTGATACTAGGTATGGATTGGCTATCGATGTATGGAGGGAACATTGATTGTTCCAATAGGTCCATTTTGCTTACCACCCCGGAGGGAAAAAGGATCAAGTATGTATCTAGGCATTCGCCTAGAAGGACACAAGTGCATTCTCTCAAGGGAGGTGTTCAGGAGGAAGTGCCCGTAGTAAAGGATTATCCGGATGTGTTTCCGGAAGAACTACCAGGCATGCCACCAGATAGGGATATTGAGTTTTCGATTGAGCTATTGCCTGGCATCGGACCGATATCGAAGAGACCATATCGGATGCCAGCAAATGATCTGGAGGAGATCAAGAAGCAGATTAAGGAGTTATTGGAAAAATGATTTATTCGCCAGAGTTCATCACCTTGGGGATCCCTAGTGCTTTTGGTCGAGAAGAAGGATGGATCTTTAAGGATGGTCGTTGATTACCAGGCACTGAATGAAGTGAAGATTAAGAATAGGTACCCGCTGCCGATGATCAATGATTTGTTCGACCTACTTCTAGGAGCTAAAGTATTCTCCAAGATCGATCTACGATCTGGATACCACCAGTTGAAGATCAGAGAGAAGGATAGACCTAAGACAGCCTTCACCACACGGTATGGGCTATATGAGTATACTGTTATGTCATTTGGATTGACTAACGCCCCTGCCTATTTCATGAGCATGATGAATAAGGTGTTTGTGGGGACAACGACTTAGAAGTCGAGATCACCGAATGCACGTGTACAGTGATCCCAGAGATCAATGCTCACTGAACACACAGAAGCTGAAATAACAAGAGTCTTACATCCATACAAATAGTCTTACACGAATTATGGCCATTATGGCCAAGTCTTACATAGATAGAGCCTCACGGGCTGAATAGCAAATAACTCAAATAGCGGAAGTCTTCGATAACGGGTAGAACCCATGCCATCTGCCTTAACCCTATAGGCATTCTGACTGGGATAGCGTCCTAGTTCGCATGTTCGTCTCCAAAGAACTCCTCCTCATATTCATGTTCTTCCATGCCTGGCCAATTAAATAACCAGTGGCAAGCCAATGAGTACTTTGAATGTACTCGCAAGCAACCCATGATGTGGTTCAAAGTAACAATGCAATTGAACGATAATGAACAATCTAGCAAAGGGCTAGAATAAATATTCTACTATCAAGTTTATGCATCAATAAACTCGCGTAACCTCGATGACAGGTTACCGATATCAACATGAATATGATTCAACGCATCGAGTCAAGTCACCACCTTGACTCATCACACACATACTTGCATCGAAGAAGTAAAATTCTGGACATAGTTTAAGTAGCACCACCCAACTGTCCATGACCGTGGACACGGCTATTCGAATAGTTTGACACTCTGCAGAGGTTGCGCACTTTACCCACAAGATCCGGGGAACTTCCGTTTCATCCACGACCCGCGGTACCTCAAGTACCTGGGGTAAGCACCCGGTCATTATCTTTCCTTAGACGACACTAACATAGAGTCCACTCGTTGGTACACAGCCCTCGGGTACAAACAATAGATCACGGGACTTGCCCTAATTCAATGTCACGCGCACCCGAAGGGACCAACGGTGTGTCCGGTGCCCTGTAAAAACAGTCATGGCCGTCTATCCAAGCACGACCCCGTCCTGGGAAAGACCTCAAGTCTTCCCGTCACTAGTAATGCGGGCATCATGCTAGTATCGACCTAAGTAATCAATAAAGCACCGTCCCATAAGGGGTAGTGTGGTTGCACATGTTTGGTTGGGACGGTAGTCACACATAAATCTAATCCATCATTTCACCATGCACATGATTAACCGGCACATCACTTCTTCCTCAAGTGATGACCTAACACATCGTCACCCTCGGGCATTAGGGGCACCCGATGGGTTCATGCAAAGATTTCAACTATGAAGGTTAAAATCACACATGCATCATTTAAGCTTCATGACCAACTATTTGCATGTCATCTAGCACTTAGCAAGATCAAGATCAAGCATGCATCATGTGGTGGTTCCAACTAGGCCACCACTGTAACCCTATCATCATGCATCGGTAACAAACGAGTTCCGAAGAACAAGTGTATCATGGTCAAAGGGCTGCTTTCCTGGATTAGCTTGGTCTTCAAAGTCTTCAAATCCTTCTCCTTCTCCTTCCTCAGCAACTTCGTCAAATACGGGATCTATACGTCACATAATAACCACGGGAAAATAAGACCACAAATAAAACAGAAAAATCAAAGTGCTCAGAAAAATGTCAACTTATTTTTGTTAAATACTAGAGGGATTTCTAAGATGGGGAAAAATCTTAGTTGGAGTTTTGGAGTAACAGAATGGAATCTATTGATTTTTGAACAGGAGTTTTACTGCTAAAATTTGAATTTAAATTTGAACTGTACAGAAAAGTTTCATAGATATGAGTGAAAGTGGTACCATTAAATAGGTTGGAATATTACAAGAATTTAGGAGTTGGAATTATTTCATTTGGACCATTATTCTTTTCTGTAAAAATGTTTAAAACAATTACAGAATAGAAAAAGGAAAAGTGCCTTGTGCAACTGGGCCAGAGAAGGCCACAGTGCACGGCCCAGGGCGGACCAGCCCAGCCGCACGGGTGCCTGCGCGCACACGTCAGTTTTTGAACCTGACGGGCGGGGCCCGTCGGTCAGTGACTGAGAGGAGGGGGAGAGAGGTGTGGGGATGATAGGTGGGGCCCGCCTGTCATCTCCAACCTTGCGGCCACGGCGACGGCGAGCTCACCGGCGAGGTTTCCGGCCACGGCGACGGCAACGGAGGGCAGGGATGGGTCCAGCGTCGAGTGGCGGATGTAGGGGTGGTGGTACGGTACGCCGGGGAGGTCAGGTTAGCCGGCGGCGAGGTGGGACGGCGGAGGCTCGTCGGGAGGTCGTTGCCCCGGTAGTTTCTGACCGCAACAGGAGGGGGAAACAGAGGGGAAATGGTCAGTGTTGCACTGCGGTGCTAGATCGGGCGAAAGGAAGGGCAAGGGAGGCTCGTAGTGCAAGATCACCAGCGGTCCGACGCAGCGGAGCTCCGGTCGATCCCGAGCACTGGGACATCCTGGGGAGGAATGGGTGGTGCTGGAGGGCTCAGTGAGGTGTGGTGGAGCTGCTGATGCTGTTGGAGAGGCCCGGGGGTCCTATTTATAGGGGGTCGACGGAGGACCGTGGTCCAGTGCGCCGGCGAGCTCCGGCTCGAAGCTACACCGCATAGGGGGCGAGGGGAATGAGTCCACGGAGTTGCTGGACGATCTCCACGTCCAGTAAAGGTGAGAGGAGGAGCGGGGGAGCTTCTAGATCGCGCGCGCGTGCGAGGCAGAAGAGTGGCCGTTGCGGGTGGCTGGTGCGCGTGCGACGATGATCACTGGAGGGCGCAGGAGGAGGAGGGACAGCGCCGGGGCGGTCGCGGACGTCGAGGGGCATCGACTGGCGCGAGGGAGTGGCCCGAGGCTGTCAGGGGTGGCTGATTGGCTGGAGCTACAGTGCGTGGGTGCACTGTAGCGTGCTCCAGAGCGCGCGTATGGCTGGCACCTTCGTGCCCTCGCCGCTCTGGTCAAAACCAACATGCCCAAGAGTGTCTAGAAGGTCAGGGGAGGAGTAAAGAATTGGGCTGAGGCCTTGGATGCCCTGGAGATGCTGAGAGAGAAAGAGGATGCTGGTTACTTGGTGAAAATTTGCTGTCCAGCAGGGTAAACTTGGGTTCTTACCCCTCAATCATGGAGCTGGGGTGCTGGGGAAGTTACTGGAGGTAGCCAGTAGCTGAATGATCATGTGGTAAAAAGTTGAGGCCATGGAGAAGAGTAAAAGTGATCAAGATGAGGGTTTTAGTAAAAAGCCAGAAGGTGTTTGATCAGTGTTTGGTCAAGCAAATGACCTCCACTTGACATGGCACTTAACATGATTGAAAGACATGAGAAAATATGGTGATTCACCAAATTTGGACTCATTTGAAGAAACTAGCCAATGTAACTTTGGTGAACCCTAGAAATCAACAGAAACAGCTTCATCTTGTTTGGGTCAAGCTAATCATCTCCCCTTGATGCACCACTTGGTGTAGAATCATCATTTGGGGTATTGGTCATGCCCACAAAGTTTGAAGCTCCAGGTAAAAAGTTGGTAATGTAAAGTTGTTCAAATTTGCATTTGAACAGAAAGGGTTTTGAGGTGATCTGATCAAGTTGCTCTATTCCAAATCTTGTGCCATTTGGTCTAGATGCCTTATTAGGCCATTCTCGCATGTGCACCAAATTTGAGAGCATTTGGACAAGTTTGGCAATGTAAAGTTGCTCAAACTTCAAATATGGACAGAATGGTTATGAAGGGGTTTGAGGATGTTTTCTTGCTTCCCAAGGCATGGGACTGGGCAAGATCATCAAATATGTCATATATGACATGATAGAATTTCCCTGGAATTTTTGGAGAATATTTCCTTTGTAAATATTTCAAAAGCTTGAAATATCCAGGAAGGGTTTTAGAGGGTTTAGCCCATTATTTTGAACATGACCAAGTGTTGAAACTCTTATATATGGACAATATATGTCCTCTGAGTCTCCCTGAATTTTGGCAAATATTTTTGAAACAGTTAAATAATTTTCTCCTATTAAAGACCATTTCTGGCCTTAAGAAAAAACTTTTAAATAAAATAGGAAAATAACTTTTAAAATTATACTTTTGTGGTTTCTGGGAGTCCTATGACTACTAGGTCTGAAATATACTTTTTGAAATAATTTTCTCACCCTAAATCAAGTGCTTGCAGTGCAAATCTCAATTCAGGGGTTTTTTGGAAAACTAAATTTATAAAAATACTTTTTGGCCAAATTAATTTTGTAGGAAAATACTATACTGTTATATAACACTTGGCATGATCATTGGGCAGAAGTTTTGGGTATGGAGATGAATTCTACAAGAGGTCACAGTTGACTTTAATGAGCACAAGAAAAAGCACATAAAGAAAACTCAATTTCAAATAAAAGCCAAATGATGCTAAAAAATTTTGCTGGTCCAAATTTTCATGCTCCAAAGGTACAAATAACATGTTAAAAAATGCAGGGTGTGACAGACCTACCCCCCTTACAAGAATCTCGTCCCCGACATTCCTAAACTAGGTCTTAAAAGAGGTCGGGAAACTCGGATCTAAGATAGTCTTCTCGCTCCCAGGTTGCTTCCGCTTCGGTGTGGTTGCTCCACTGGACCTTGAAATACTTGATGGTATGGCTTCGCGTTCGTCGTTCTGCTTCGTCCAGAACACGAATGGGCTTCTCGCGATAGGTCAAATCAGGCTGCAGATCAATTGCTTGGTGATCCACATCCTTGTAGAGATTAGGCTTGTCTGGAACTTGGAGACATTTCCGGAGTTGTGACACATGGAATACATTGTGCACATCGGATAGCTCAGGTGGTAGTTCCAACTAATAAGCCACTTCTCCTCGTCGTGCAGTGATCTCAAAGGCTACGATTAACCTTGGTGCGAGCTTCCCCTTGACGTGGAAACGCTTGGTTCCCTTCAGAGGAGTTACCCGCAGGTACACATGGTCTCCGACATGGAAACTCATGTCCCGGCGGTGAGTGTCAGCATAACTCTTCTGCCTTGACTTGGCTGCCTTTAATCGCTCTCTGACTAGTTGGACTTGCTCTTCAGCTTCGCAAAGAATATCCAGTCCAAAGACTAGTCCTTCTCCAGTCTCTGACCAGTTGAGGGGTGTGCGGCATCTACGTCCGTACAACACCTCAAATGGTGCCATCTGAAGGCTCGACTGGTAACTGTTGTTGTAGGAGAACTCGGCAAAAGGGAGACAATCTTCCCACTTGGCTCCATATGCCAGGACATAGGCTCGGAGCATGTCTTCGAGAATCTGATTGACTCGTTCTGTCTGACCTCCGGTCTGTGGGTGAAAAGCCGTGCTGAAAGACAACTTGGTTCCCAAGGCTTCTTGGAACTTCTTCCAGAACCTGGAGGTGAACTGGGTTCCTCGATCTGACACAATCTCCTTGGGAACACCGTCATGACATACGATTCGGTCGATGTAGAGAGCTGCCAGCCGGTTGCCATCATAAGTGGTCTTGACAGGAATGAAATGGGCTACCTTGGTCAAATGATCGACTATGACCCAGATTGAGTCATGTCCTCTACTCGACCTTGGTAATCCAGTGATGAAGTCCATTCCGACTTTATCCCACTTCCACTCAGGAACCTTGAGTGGTTGAAGCAATCCAGCAGGTCGCTGATATTCAGCCTTGACCCTTTGGCACACATCACAATTTGCAACATAGGTTGCAATCTCTCTTTTCATCCCGTGCCACCAGAATCGTGCCTTCAAGTCTTGGTACATCTTGGTTCCTCCGGTGTGGATGGAATACGGAGTGTCGTGGGCTTCTTGCAGAATCAGGTTCTTCAGCTCTTTGTTGTTTGGTACGCAGATGCGACCTTTGTACCAAACAATCCCGTGCTCGTCTTCGGAGAATCCTGGGGCCTTGCCCAGCTTCATCTTCCTCTTGATGCCTTCAATGCTTGTGTGTCCATCTTGTGCCTTCTCGACGTCGTCCATCAGGGTCGGTCTGACTTCCAAATGATCCAGAAATCCAGGGGTGACCAATTCCAAACTGAATTGTTCGAACTCCTTAAACAAGGCTGGCTGCCTTTCTTGAATAACGGCATTCAAAGAGCAAGCCTTCCTGCTTAAGGCATCGGCCACCACGTTAGCCTTCCCGGGGTGATATTGAACACTGAGGTCATAGTCTTTGATGAGTTCCAACCATCTCCGCTGCCTCATGTTCAATTCCTTTTGGGTGAAAATGTACTTGAGACTTTTGTGGTCTGTGTAGATCTCACACCGTTTCCCTAGGAGGTAATGCCGTCATGTCTTCAAGGCATGAACTACTGCCGCTAGCTCAAGATCGTGAGTAGCGTAGTTCTCCTCATGGGGTCATAGCTTCCTGGAGAGGTATGCTATGACGCGGCCTTCTTGCATCAGAACGCTTCCCAATCTGGTTCGAGAGGCATCACAATATATCATGAACTCCTTGTGAATATCAGGTGTTGCCAGAACTGGGGCGGTGGTCAATCTCCTCTTGAGCTCTTGGAAGCTCTCTTCGCATTTTGGCGTCCACTCGAACTTCTTGTCCTTCCTGAGGAGCTGAGTCATTGGCCGTGCAATGCTAGAGAATCCTTCCACGAACTTGCGGTAATAGCCCGCTAGTCCGAGGAAGCTTCTGACTTCCTTGACGGTCGTTGGAGACTGCCATTGGGTCACAGCTTCGATCTTCGCAGGATCAACAGATAATCCTTCCTCGGTCAAGACATGACCTAAGAATCCAACTTTATGCAGCCAGAACTCACACTTACTGAATTTGGCATACAGTTGGTGCTCACGAAGCTTGTCTAGGACCATCCTCAGATGTTGCTCGTGTTCTTCCTCCGACTTCGAGAACACAAGAATGTCATCAATGAAGACGACAACGAACTTGTCCAAATATTCCATGAAGACATTATTCATGAGGTACATGAAGTAGGCTGGGGCATTGGTTAACCCAAAGGACATGACCGTGCACTCGTACAGGCCATATCTGGTTACGAATGCCGTCTTCGGAATATCTTGGGGTCTGATCTTCAGCTGGTAGTACCCAGATCTGAGGTCGATCTTGGATAATACCTTGGCTCCGCTGAGCTGATCAAGCAGATCTTCGATCTTAGGAAGTGGATACTTGTTCTTAATTGTAACTTCATTGAGGGAACGATAGTCGATGCATAAGCAGATGGTACCGTCCCTCTTTGCCACAAACAGAACAGGAGATCCCCAAGGGGAGGCACTTGGGCGAATAAATCCCTTCCTCAGTTGCTCTTCTAGCTGCTTCTTCAACTCGGCTAATTCTTCCGTCCCCATTCTATAAGGCTTCTTATAGATGGGTCTTGCTCCGGGCACGAGCTCGATGATGAACTCAATGTCACGGTCAGGGGGCATTCCCGGTAGTTCGTCCAGAAAGACATCAAGATACTCACATACCACCGGTACTTGATCTAGCCCAACTTCAGACAGACAGTTGACTTGAGCGGCTTGGGTGGAAGAGGATTTGGAAGCAAACTTGACTTCGACTCCTTGCTCATTAGTCACAGTGACTATCCGATTGGCACAGTCTAACAAGCCTTGGTGCTTACTGAGCCAATCCATCCCTAAGATCACATCCAAGCCTTGCGATCTCAGGATGATAAGGTCTGCTAGGAAGTCTACACCGTTAATGGTAATACCGACTCCTTTACAACCTATCTTGGCTCTCATCTCGGCTCCGGGGGTTTGTACCACCATAGGGTTATTCAGGGGTGTAGGGGTCATGCCACTTTTTAATGCAAATCTTTGAGTTACAAATGAATGCGTTGCTCCAGAATCAAACAAGACAGTTGCAGGTGCTGAGTTGACAAGGAACGTACCCAGCATGACGTCCGGGTCTTCGTGGGCTTCTTCAGCAGTGACGTGATTCACACGCCCCTTCCCATGGTTGAGTGGATTGCGAGGAGCCGGGTTCCTTGGTGGCATCCCGCGGCCGTGTCCCTGGTTCTGCGCATTGGGGTGCGGGGCATCAGGCTTCTTGTTGGGGCACACCCTCGAGATGTGTCCGGACTGACCACATCCAAAGCAAGTGACTTGGTTTGGATTGTTGATCTTGTTGCCACCACTGGTATTGGGGTTGAAAGCTGGCATGGGGTTGGCATGAGGTGCAGGAGCTCTTGGTTGCTGATAGGTTGGCTTGGCCGGGGCTGACTGCCACGGACGAGGCTTCTGGTTGCTGGAACTTCCTTTACTGACCAACTTGCGCTTGCGAGTGTCTTCCAAAGCACGCCGCTTGTCTTCAAGCATAAGTGCTTTGTTCACCAGGTCAAGAAAGGATGGGCAGTCGCACACAACAAGCGAGTATTGCAGAGTCTGATTGAGGCCTTCCATGAAGCGCTCCCTTTTGGCAGCATCAGTGCTGACATCTTCAGGGGCATACCTTGACAGAATACTGAACTTCTGCATGTACTCCTTGATAGTGCCACTTCCTTGCTTCAGGGCTCGGAACTCACGCTTTTTGATAGCCACGATTCCGGAAGGAATGTGGGCCTTGCGGAATTCTGCCTTGAAGTTAACCCAAGTGATGTCTTGTTCAGCATGCATGACCTTGAATCCATCCTACCAAGCTCTAGCAGTCCCCCCGAGGCAGTGGGTTGCATAAGCCACCTTCTCGCGGTCTTCGGTGCATCCGACTAGTTCCAGTATCTCCTCAATGGAACGGACCCAGTCGTCTGCATCCAGGGGTTCAGCAGTCTCGATGAAAGTTGGCGGTGCATGCTTCTTGAACTCTACCAATGTGGAATGTCCATTGCCATTCCGCGCCGGCTGGCGATTGTTGGTGACAGCTTGAGCAATCAGCTGGAGAGCTGCAGTGTTGGCTTGGCGTTCCTCTCGGAAAGCTTGGAGAAGCTGAGCCATGTCCATGCTTGGAGGAGGTGGTGGTGGTGGAGCTTGGTCGTTGGTTTGGTCGTGGCCTGCCTCTGGCTGAGCGGATGCTCCGGCTTCGGGGTGCTGGGTAGAGGTACCAGTGCGAGTTACAACAGGCATCCTGTTGGAGCGGTAAAAGGTCTCATAACTCAGAAGACGGAAAGCAAGATAGATGGGTGCCTAGTAAGGGGGTGGGTGTGACACTAAATCAAATCATGCAAGGGCCAAAAGGCCAAAACACATTCATCAAAATCCAAATGAGTGGTGTGTAGTCGTTTACACATTCCCGAAGGAAGATTACGACACACACCCAGACACAACAAAAGCAAACACTAGATGGTTTCATATGAACCATACAAGGACTCGACTGCGCACAGGGGTTACACGACCTATACTACCGTAGAGGTTACAACTGGCATATCCGAGTAGCGAATGATGCCTAAGCGGCGGAATGCTCGATCGCGTATTCCGGCTCTTCTGGGTCTTCCTCTTTGTCTTCATCTGTCTGGGCCCCCTTGTCACTTGAGGGTGTGGGGGAGTGGAGGAGTTGGATACGACGGTGCTTCGTCGGTGGTGCAGGGAAAAGCTTGCGATATTCCCTCGCCGTCATCCGGCGTCGCCGAGGTGGTTCTTCATTTTTGGATGATACATCCTCGGAGGGCCTTCCGCCTCGATATGCGATAGCGGATTGTCCAGAAGGTGCTCCTTCCTTCTTGATCCTATTTGCCTTCTCTTGAGCTTGACGAAGAAGTGTCTTGGTCTTGTGAAGTTCTTCTCGAAGCTTCATTGATTCCGAGGCCAAGTCTTGTGCCAAGCTGTCGGCACATAGACTGAAGTAGGTCTGGAACCGAAGCGAGAGTCCTTCCTTCAGTGGAGGGGCTAGTGCGCTGCTTTCTTCTTCACCTTCCTTCCGGTAAGGTAAGAAGCGAGTTGTCATCTTGGCTGCCAGCTCGCGGAGACGGGTTAATGCCTTGAGTGCAGCAGCCTCGACAGCGAGTGGTAGTGTTGCCATCTGGGGTCCCTCGAAGAACCAACTTGTGGGAGGATCGTTTGCCTTCACGATCACTTCCACATGGTACTCCACCTCAGTGTCGCTAACCCAATGCTCAAGGTAGGTGAGGATGGGTGCTCGGTGGAACTGACACTCCTGAAGGCTATCCTCGACAAGTAAGGGAAACCCAGTGGTCAGGTGCTCTTCGGGTACAGCGGCCATCTACAAAGGTGGAATAGGAGGGGTTAATAAGCTGATGGAATCTCAGGTTTAGAAAAGAAGAGAGGTTCAGAAGGTTTTTGAAAAAGGGTCTCAACTAACTAACGCCCATGCTAACTAAGGCTTCCTACAGTCAGGATGGCTCTGATACCAGCTCTGTGGGGACCCCGACTTAGAATTCGAGATCACCGAATGCACATGTACAGTGATCCCAGAGATCAATGCTCACTGAAAACACAGAAGCTGAAATAACAAGAGTCTTACATCCATACAAATAGTCTTACACGAATTATGGCCATTATGGCCAAGTCTTACATAGATAGAGCCTCACAGGCTGAATAGCAAATAACTCAAATAGCGGAAGTCTTCGATAACGGGTAGAACCCATGCCATCTGCCTTAACCCTACAGGCATTCTGACTGGGATAGCGTCCTAGTTCGCATGTTCATCTCCAATGAACTCCTCCTCATATTCCTGTTCTTCCATGCTTGGCCAATTAAATAACTAGTGGCAAGCCAATGAGCACTTTGAATGTACTCGCAAGCAACCCATGATGTGGTTCAAAGTAACAATGCAATTGAACGATAATGAACAATCTAGCAAAGGGCTAGAATAAATATTCTACTATCAAGTGTATGCATCAATAAACTCGCGCAACCTCGATGAGAGGTTACCGATATCTCTACTCCTATAAAAATGGGAGTTGGTGTTGATGGCGTGCCTGCCATCATGCCATCCCCGCCGTCTGATATGGAATACAAGGCTGCGATAGAAGCATCACGCCGCACCGAGTAGTCTCCTTCTCTCGCGAGAGAAATCGAGTCTTCGAGATACCCTCCTGAATTCCTCACCGCCGGAATCTCTTGCCGGTCAAACTGTATCGCACGCGCGCGCCCCAGCCGTCCCGCCCACTCTCAGATCGGGAGGATTAGCGTTCGGCGCCAGCTGCTGTTGCTTACCGCCGCGCACGCGCGCCCACCCCGGCCGCTCCTGTCACATCCCTAGTTAGCACTTGCATTAGGACCTAACTAGAGTGTGCATCATGTTTACTTTTCATAGAAAATTGAAATGGGATTAACAGAAACCCCAGCACCCCTCTCCTAACAACTAGGGTTTGCTAAAATATTTTCCAATGTACCCAAAATGCCCTTCAAAATGTTCATCATTTCTGCCTTGGTCTTAAACCTCTGCCAAAAGTGGTGCACAATTTTCTAGGACAATCTAGGGCTTTGGATTAAATCATATGGTATTTGAATTTGGGCATTTAAATGCTACAAAATATTATAAATGCTCAAATAATAATAAACTATAATGTTTCCTACTGTTCATAATATATACAGTAGGTATGACAAGTGTTATGAGTTATAAAAATGTTTAGGCATTTTTATTAAATGAACAAAGCTGCAAAAGAAATGAAACAGAAAAGAAAATAGAAAAAAAAAGGGAGAGAGAAAACTTACCTGGCGCCCCACCCGGCCCACCTGCCGGCCCAGCCCAGCTGCCGCTCGAGCGAGCTGCTTGGCTCGGCCAGGCAGGCAGGCAGGCAGGTGCTCGACGGCGACCGCGCCGCGCGCCACGCAGCTGCCCGCCGCCTTGCTTCATCACCTCGCCGTCCTGGAGGGATGGTTCGATCGTCCACGTCCTCCTCGACCCCGCAGACACCTCCACCTCCCCCCAGTTCCTCTCCTTCGCTCTCCCCGCACCATGGCCGACGCCGCCGTGTTCGCACCGTCGTAGAAGCCGCGTCCACCGTCGTCCCTGAGCTCCGCCTTGGTGTCCATCGTCTCCGCCGTCCTCGACTGCTTCGAACAGGCCGAGCCCCGAGCGCTCGCCCGCCCTGGAGACGCCCCCGACCTCTTCTTCCCCAACTCCGGCCGCGGAGATCCCCCTCGCCGTTCTGCTCAGCTCCGACCACCCCCGAGCTCGCTCCGGTGCTTGCTGCAACCCCTGTGAGCCTAGCTACCTCCTCCCCCTCTCCGTTGGCTCCCTTTTGCCCTGGAACGCACTGCACAAAGCTCAACCGCACGCACCGCCGTCGTGCTCGCTGCCGGTGATGCTCCGGTGACCATTTGGTCACTGGCACCCGTCCAACATACTCACCGCAGCACGTAGATGCGAACGGTGCTACGCACGCATCGCCTAGGCCCCTGCAGCCGTTTCTCCACACACGCCCGACGCCGGCCGCCGCCGTCGAGCTCGTTGACATCGTCTCCGGCCACCCTAGGTCCGGCGACCACCACCATCCGACGCGCAACAACAAGGGCTTTCCAACGCACCTAACCGCAGCTCGAGCCATGCACTGTAGGCGTTTTCCGAAGCACGCCGCCGCGTTTGGCCTCGCCGGCGGCTAAACGCCGGCGAGTTGGACCTGTTTTTACCACAGGTTTGACCCCCTGGGTCAATGACATGTGGGCCCTGCCCGCAAGTCAAACCTAGTTTAGGTGTTAATTTAATTTTAATTAGTTAATTAGTTTAGTCACTGACCCGTGGGCCCAGGCCCCACTGACAGCTAATTAGTTTTAGTTTAACTCTAATTAACTCAGTTAATTAGCTGTGACACTGACATGAGGGACCCACTGGTCAGGTTTGACTTGGACTGGCCCTGTTGACTGGCTGACGTCAGCATGATGTCATGCTGACGCAGTAAAGGTTTTTCTGGGATTTTTAGATTTAAAAATAATTCAGGAAATTCCAGAAAATACCCAAAACTTCTAAAAATCATATAAAATCAACCATAGCTCAGATGGAAAAGATTTATATATGAAAAATGATCAGAAAAATCCAATCTTTCCAATGGCACTGGTTTCATGCATGTTTGAACAAGTTAACTTGCTGTATACATCAAAAACATGATAATGCACTTATTTAAATAATAGTTTGAACTTCAATTTGAATCCCTGATTCAAATAGGTTCAAACCCTTTCTGGTTTTAGTTGCATTAGCCAACACACATGCATCTTGCCATGTCATAAACATGCATCATATTGGTGCATTTGTTTGTTAATGATTTTATCGTCGGTATTCCCTGTGTTAGGTCCTGCTCCCGAGGATACTGCTGCGTATCCAGTTGAAGAGCAGTACCCGACAACCACCTTGTCAGGCAAGCAATCATTGATCATTCCGATACAAACCCAATCTTCTCGCTCCTGCTCTCTTTTACTGCATTAAGGCAACAGCGTGTGAACTGCTACTTGCTGCGGTAGTTGAACCCTATCCCTTGCATGACCTGTCATTGCCACAGTAAATAGTTGAAACCCACTAGCATGTGTAGGAGTTGTTTGAGCCATGTGATGTGTGATCCACCATGCTATTTGTTTATGTTGCCTGCTATGCTTAGAGTTGTGTCTGGTCTGGTTCATCTGGGTGATGGATCAGAGTGAAAAGATCATACCGATAAAGAGAGGGAAGTGTGGAACACGCTTGGTAAAGGTATCGATGAAAGGCCATGTAGGAGTAAATGGTGGGTTGTTTCATTGGAATCGTCCATAGGACCCGAGATCTGTGTGTGTGATTCAAGTTACAGTTACTACCGCACATTGGGCCCTGAAATATGACCCCGCTCGACTTATTGACTGCCCTTGTACTCTATCCAGGAGTTGCAACTAGTTTCTGGTGTTTATAGTTTACTGGAGGTCGTGCACAGCGCTGACCTTCGGGGTGGGCTGTGATGCGACAGGTACGTGGCACGGTGTACCGGTTGCCCGTTTGGTGACTCGGGAACCCTGTACACATCGTTTGGGGCCATGAGAGACACCCCGGCCGGATCTCCCCACGGATGGAACCCAAATAGGCGATAAACCTGGACGAGAGACTTGAGTGGTTGGTTAGGTCGTGGTCTACACCCACGTCGGCTTTCGCTTGAAGCCTGCCGAGCACATGTCGTGTGCAGACGCTAAGTGGTGAAAACATGTGTGAAGAAGTACACCCCTGCAGGGTTATCAATCTATTCGAATAGCCGTTGTTCGCGGTACGAACTACTTGGTTACTCTTACAGTTCATACACAAGTTGATGGATACTACTAAAAGCCTCAAGATAAGTGTGAGTGCCGTGGATGGCCCTTCCGTAGGATGACGGAAGAGGATCCTCGGTAGTGTATTGATGTGGTGAGTAGAGGACTCATGTTCGTAATAACATCTTGCAATCTGTTGAGAGTTGTAGTATAGGTTAGCCAAGGTCAAAGCTGGCATTCTGCTATAAACTCCACTACCCCCGTTGATAATGTTGCATGTATGATAGGTTCTGTGGTAAGACTTGCTGAGTACCTTTGTACTCATGTTTGCTTAATAACTGTTGCAGAGGAGAACCCTGCGCCTGCTGATGGGTTCTACATAGACGTTGACGTCGACGAGTAGCTTGACACCCAGACGGTGATCTGGAGCTTGTGAAGGGCCTTGTAGATAGTCAGGCTACACCAAGCCTGTTTTATTTTCTAAGTTGTCTGTACTCAGACATGTAGCTTCCGCTTGTGCTTGTATGACTGTATGACTTGAGTGTTGGGTCATGTGACCCCTACCTGTATGAATATGTTATGTATGGCTCTTGGAGCCTTTTAAATAAAGTACTTTGAGTCATAGAGTTCTGTTGTGATGCAATGTTGTATTTGCACATATTGAGCATATTGCGTGTATGATTGAAATGCTTGGTATGTGTGGGATCCGACACCTAGTTGTTTTCCTTTGGTAGCCTATCTTACAGGGAAATGCCTCCTAGTGATTCCAATGAGCCTTGGTAGCTTGCTACTGCTCGGAACACGTAGGCTGGCCGGCATGTGTCCTTCTTCGTTCCTGTGTCTGTCCCTTAGGGGAAATGTCACGCGTTGTTCCTTTAAGTCCATGTAGCTTGCTACGACTTGGGTTCATACGTTGATGACCGACACGTTCGTTGCTGGGTCATGGATGCCTGTCTCTGTAATTTAGTGCCACTTTTGGTTTATAACTAGCCATGTCGGCCCGGGTTCTCTGTCATATGGATGCTAGCGACACTATCATATACGTGTGCCAAAATGCGCAAACGGTCCCGGGCCAGGTAAGGTGGCACCCTTGGGGTTACCGTGCGTGAGGCCGCAAAGTGATATGACGTGTTACAGCTAGATCGGTGTGACTTAAGATCGGGGTCCTGACAGCGTTGGCATCAGAGCTGGACTGCCTGTAGGTTTCTCAAGCCAAACTAGTCGATGTTGAGTCTAGAAAAATTCTTAGTTATATGTAGGGGAATTGATTGTGGAAGGGAACGTAAGGCTCTTTTTACTCCTTTACCTTATGCCCTTCTGATCTGAGTCAGTCTATTCTTTCTACGGGGATTTAGGACTAGGCCTCTTATCCTTACTAGGTTCACGTGTTACTAATCTGTAGACTCTTAGGATTGTTGGTTTCAAGCCTCAGTTCAGTTTCTATCCCTTGAGTACGATGATTGTTGAACCCGGAACCTTGATATGGAATTGTTGAGTGGCTATGCTATCATTTGTATGATGTCTCAAATCTTTGTTTGAGCATTTACAGTTGTTATGCTGCCCGATTTCTTCCAGAAACACTAATGCCTTTGCATTATTTCGTGTTTCAGATGTCTGGCCGCATCTCTCACCAAGTGGTTCGTTTGACTCGGTGCATTAATGTGCCCGGTCACACGGCCATGGTAGTCCGTGTGATGACTGAGACCGGTTATCGCTGGTATCCTGAATACACCGTGGAGGAATAGTACCGGGATTTCAATCAAAGTCATTATTTCTGCACAGTCCGGATATACCCCTCATATCCTGGAGCTAACGATCCCATCCATTGGTCTTATGGACTCGGGATTACCATCGAGATGGCAGTGCAGGATGCCGCTTATTCGATGATGACCATTCTTCGTGCTAGGCATGCCCTGTTGCTGAACACTGAGTTCTGTTACATGCCAGCTTCGCTTCCCGGAGAGGAAGGCTACTACACTGGTCTGTATACTGATGCTGCTCATGAAGAGCCACTGCTTCAGACCACTGTTCAGATGTTGGAGGATAGGGACCGTGAGGTCCGTGCCCTCCGAATGGAGCTGTATAACACTCGAGCCGCTCATTGGACTACACTGACACGGCTTGCACCTGCTGTGCACGCCGGATATCTGGACATGCGGGATTTGTATCCTGTGCGGACTCGTCTGCCTGATCGCATGGATTGGCGTGACGTTGGGGGTATTACACCTCCTCGTGGGCGTCGGTTACCACCAGCATCGGGACCGAGACCACACCCATGCCCCTATGGTCCACAGCCTTCGAGTGCTCGCGAGTTCCAAGATCCGTCTGTACCACTTCCAGGCTACGGTGGTAATCTTTACGAGGATTACTACGCGAATGTCTGAGCTAGACCGTGGTAGTAGTAGTATTGTAGTAGTTGTATTTCCACAGTCCTGCACGTCTTGTGGAATATGACTTAGTGTGTACTGAGTTCCGGAGGTGTAGTTAAATAATGTATAGGAGCTTGGAATGCCTCTAATGGGATGTATCGTCTTTCACCGCAGTTGTACTTTAGCCTTGGCTTGTACTAAACTTTGTATGGTGTGTATGACCACTGGTGTATATATAGCAGTTCCTATATTACCATGTCGTACGGATGAACATCTTTGCATTCCGTGTCATCCATTACATTCTGCACTTCTATGTCAAATTTTTGCCATCCTTGTCTAAACTGTTGTTTTGTTTTCCTAGGATGGTCAACACTCGCAACACTCATGCTGCTCAGGAGTAGGGTGAGGCTAGTGGGGCTAGAGATGGAAATCTGCCCCAGCCACCCTCTTTGGCGGAAGTTATGCTTGAAGCAGAATGGAACAAGAGAGAGACCAACCGTCTGCTGGAACGCATAGCGCAGAACACTGGGTTCCGTCAGAGGAATGACGTGGTGTCAATCCACGATTTTATCAAGATGTGTCCACCAAAGTTCCATCACTCCACTGAACCTCTGGATGCTGATGACTGGCTACGTAGTATCACCCACAAGCTACACTCTGTCCGTGTGGCCGAAGCTGATAAGGTTATCTATGCCGCCTACCATCTTGAGGGCCCTGCCAGTCTTTGGTGGGAAAACTTTGAAGCCATGCGTCCTGCTGGCCAAGTCACTACCTGGGTTGAGTTCAGTGAGGCATTTCGTGAACATCACATTCCGGAAGGTCTCATGGATCGCAAGCGGGAGGAATTCTGCAATTTCACCCAGGGCCGTTTAACTATGGATGGCTATAGCCGCGAGTTCGGTAATCTGGCACGCTATGCACCTGAGGAAGTATCCATCGATGCCAAGAAGCAGGCGAGGTTCCGCAAGGGACTCAGCCCTGAACTTCGTCGAGATCTACGTCTGCACGAGTGCACTTCCTTCCAGAAGTTGGTTAACAAAGCTATCAGTGCTGAAACAGGCCAGACCGACTTCGAGGCCACCCGCAAGCATACTCAAGACTTTGGTTCCTCATCCGGCTCTGGCTCTCACAAGCGCCGTGTGTGGGTTCCTAACACTGCTCTACCACCCAAGTATACACCGAGGCCATCCTATGAGGCGCCTCGCCCAACTCAACAGTTTGCACCTGCTAAGACCTATGGAGGTCCACCCTCCAACTTTGCTCCACGCACCACCACTGTGACATGTTTCAAGTGTGGAGAACCGGGACACTACATGCGTGATTGTCCCTAGAACCAGCCAGGGAAACCCGTTGGCCGTGGTAAACCAACCGGCAAGGTGAATTATGTCAAGCCAATCCCCACTGCACGTGGTCATGTCAACTATGTTTCTGCCGAAGAAGCTTATGAGGATCCTAACGTCGTCCTTGGTACGCTTCTCGTCAACTGCCATCCGGCATCTGTTCTTTTCGACACTGGAGCATCCCATTCGTTCATATCTGAGAGCTATGCTCGATTTCACAACATGACTTTTTGTGACATGCCTACTTCCATGGTTATTCAAACTCCTGGTTCAAAGTGGCAAACCTCTAGGGTAAGCCATGGAAATGAAATCCTTGTCGATAGACTTGTTTTCCTTGCATCTCTAATCGCTCTCAAGTCCTCGGACATAAATATCATTTTGGGTATGGATTGGATGACAACTCATTACGCCAAAATTGATTGCTTTACTAGGACCGTTCAACTTACACATCCATCCGGCAAGATAGTCAATGTCTTGACTCGAATGGCTGAACGTCAGCTCTATTCTCTTAATGCCAGCCCTCTACCAGAACTCGAAGATATCCCGGTAGTCCGTGACTTCCCGGATGTTTTTCCAGAAGAACTGCCAGGGATTCCACCCGACAGAGATGTCGAGTTCGTGATAGATCTTATCCCTGGAACTGTCCCAATCTCTAGGAGACCTTATAAGATGGCACCACTAGAATTAGCTGAGCTAAAGAAACAACTCGATGAGTCTTTGCAAAAAGGTTTCATCCGTTCTAGTTCTTCCCCTTGGGCTTGCCTCGTCCTCTTCGTTAAGAAGAAGGATGGAACGGAGCGGATGGTTGTAGATTACCGACCTGTCAATCTGGTCACCATAAAGAATAAGTATCCGCTTCCCAGGATCAACGACCTGTATGATCAGCTCGCGGGATCCTCAGTCTTCTCTAATATGGATTTGAGGTTGGGCTACCATCAAATCAAAATCAAGAACGGGGACATTCCTAAAACGGCTTTCGTTACTCGTTGTGGCCAATATGAGTACACCGTCATGTCCTTCGGATTAACCAATGCCCCAGCTACCTTTTCTCGGTTAATGAATTCTATTTTCATGGAGTATTTGGATAAATTCGTCGTGGTATACCTCGATGTTATACTCATCTATTCCAAGAATAAGGAAGATCATGCCGAGCATTTAAGGATGGTATTGACGAAACTTCGAGAGCACCGCCTTTATGCCAAATTCTCTAAATGTGAATTTTGGTTGCCAGAAGTAACCTATCTAGGTCATGTGATCTCTGGCAAGGGTATTGCTGTCAATCCCGAGCGAGTTCAAGCCATACTTGATTGGACTCCCCCTGAATCGGTCAAGCAAGTTAGGAGTTTTCTTGGCTTAGCGAGCTATTGCCGACGTTTCGTCGAGAACTTCTCCAAAGTTGCTAAACCTCTAACCAAACTCCTCAAGAAAGATAAAAAGTTTGAGTGGACCCCACAGTGCGAGTCCAGTTTTCAGGAACTGAAAAGACGCCTGACATCTGCACCTGTACTGGTACCACCAGACTTTTCCAAGGATCTTATAATCTATTGCGATGCCTCGCGACAAGGACTAGGTTGCATTCTCATGCAAGATCGTCAAGTGATTGCATATGCATCCCGACAGTTGCGTCGACATGAGGATAACTATCCTGCTCATGATTTAGAGCTTGCAGCTGTAGTCCATGCACTCAAAACATGGCGACATTACCTCCTTGGTAATCGCTGTGAAATCTTCACTGATCACCAAAGTTTAAAGTATATCTTCACCCAACCGGATCTAAATCTCAGGCAAAGACGTTGGGTTGAGTTGCTCACCGACTACGACTTAGGAATCACTTACACTCCTGGAAAGGCCAATGTCATGGCCGATGCACTAAGTTGTAAGTCATATTGTAACAATTTAATGTTACAACAAAGTCAAGCACTTCTCCATGAGGAATTCCGTAAGCTTAACCTTCACATTGTTACTCGAGGATTCCTTTCCACCTTGGTGGCGAAACCTACCCTTATGGATCAAGTTATAGCTGCCCAGAAGCGTGATAAAGGTGTATCACGACTCCAAGAGAACATTGCTAGCGGACTCGCTAAAAGTTTCTCCATGGATGATCGAGGTGTTGTTTTCTTTGAGAACCGTGTAGTGGTTCCCAAGAACCACCATCTACGGCAATTAACCCTTAAGGAGGCTCATGAATCTCCTCTCATGATTCATCCCGGTAGTACCAAAATGTATCAAGACCTACGTCAAAGATTCTGGTGGACTAGGATGAAGAGAGAAATCGCTCAATTCATTGCTAACTGCGACGTTTGTCGTCGAGTCAAAGCAGAGCATCAACGGCCTGCTGGCACCCTTGAACCTTTAGCTATTCCTGAATGGAAATGGGATAAAGTCGGTATGGACTTCATTACCGGGTTTCCCAGGTCCAGGAAAGGGAATAATGCTATCTTCGTCGTTATCGACCGCCTCTCTAAAGTAGCTCATTTCCTACCTGTTCGGGAGAGTATTACCGCTAGCCAGCTAGCAGACTTATATATCTCTCGAATAGTATCACTTCATGGTGTACCGTTGGAGATTAACTCAGACCGTGGAAGTCTTTTCACTTCCCGATTTTGGGAAAGTTTCCAGAATGCTATGGGAACTCATCTCTCTTTCAGTACTGCCTTCCATCCGCAGTCAAGTGGTCAAGTGGAACGAGTCAATCAAATTCTGGAAGACATGCTTCAAGCCTCTGTCATTTCTTTCGGTATGGAATGGGAAAAGTGTCTTCCATTTGCTGAATTTTCTTATAACAATAGTTATCAAGCCAGCTTGGGTAAAGCTCCCTTTGAAGTTCTATATGGACGAAGGTGTCGAACACCTCTTAACTGGTCAGAAACCGGCGAAAGACAATTCTTTGGCCCGGATATGATTCAGGAAGCAGAGGAACAAGTTCGCATCGTTCGTGAGAGATTGAAAACAGCCCAGTCTCGCCAAAAGAGCCAATATGATAGTCATCATAAGGCTGTGACTTTTGAAGTCGGCGATAAGGCTTACCTTCGGGTTATTCCTCTTAAGGGAACCCATCGCTTCGGTATCAAAGGCAAATTGGCCCCTCGTTACATCGGTCCTTTTCGCATTCTTGCCAAACGAGGAGAAGTTGCCTACCAATTGGAACTACCTCTGCACCTCTCCAGAGTTCATGATGTTTTCCACGTTTCTCAACTCAGGCGTTGCTTCTCGGATCCTATCCGCGGAGTGGACT
Organism: Secale cereale; assembly: GCA_902687465.1. Lineage (NCBI taxonomy): Eukaryota > Viridiplantae > Streptophyta > Magnoliopsida > Poales > Poaceae > Secale > Secale cereale. Next base: position 341,255,878 of record LR738711.1, on the reverse strand, counting down.
ACGAAACGCTTGATCTCCAAGACAATCTCACATATCGAGAATACCCTGTTCCTATTCTTGATCAAACTGAGCGCACCACTCGACGCCACAATATCAAGTTTCTCAAGATTCAATGGTCAGAAGACGCGACCGCAGAGGCAGAGAATAGCGCATAGGTGCGGCGGGTGGGCGTGCGCCGGTGCCAGCCCTGCCTTCTCCGTCGTGACAGTCCCTGCAGCGGCGAGGTGCGTGAGGAGCTGCGCCGCAAGGAAGGCGCGCTGGACCGCGGCCCATGCTCACCTGCCCTTCCCTCGCGCAGGGAGCAGCAAAAACGCCAGCGCAAGCAGCACGAGCGATGCGATGGCGAGGACCGAGTACGCCCCAAGCGAGACCTTGTGGCGGAGGCTCCTCCGGCTTCACTAATGTTGATCTATTCATTTTCCTTTCGTTCACTTTACTCAAAGAGCTGAATTGCTTAATTGACCATTAGCTTTATCATAAGTATTAGTGAAAATTTGGAAGTTGTTTCTTAATGAGTCTTTTTACTTATCTAAATAGATTGAGACCCCAAAAACAAAGTAGTTTGTACTTCATTCACAATGTTTTTTGAAGTATATAGTCAGTCGAATATATGTACATTACTTTGGTTTGCACTTGACTTATCATCCTATTTTTTGTAACAAATGGATTTTCTTTGAGCATGAAATATCATATACTTTGGTTTCACTTCCCATTAATAAATGGATGGGGGTGTTTGTCACACAGCAAGCCTCTTTGTCGCTCTAGCACAAAAAAAATTATTGGGATATTGCAGGATATTGTGTTAAGGATATACTCACATAGAAGTTGTGTTATGCATTGTGAAAGAAGACATTAACAGAATTTGCAGAAGCGAGTTATGTTTTCATTTTAATTTACGTAACACATCTTATTTATGAACCAAGTTTAAATGTCTACTCTTTCATGTATTCGTCTTCATTTTTAAATATTCTGTTATGCTTGATCTCTACCACCTTATCATTTGAGATCACAACATTTTTCCCGTTGCAACGCACGGGCAACTTGCTAGTCAACATGAATATGATTCAACTCATCGAGTCAAGTCACCACCTTGACTCATCACACACATACTTGCATCGAAGAAGTAAAATTCTGGACATAGTTTAAGTAGCACCACCCAACTGTCCATGACCGTGGACACGGCTATTCGAATAGTTTGACACTCTGCAGAGGTTGCACACTTTACCCACAAGATCCGGGGAACTTCCGTGTCATCCACGACCCGCGGTACCTCAAGTACCCGGGGTAAGCACCCGGTCATTATCTTTCCTTCGAGGACACTAACATAGAGTCCACTCGTTGGTACACGGCCCTCGGGTACAAACAATAGATCACGGGACTTGCCCTAATTCAATGTCACGCGTACCCGAAGGGACCAACGGTGTGTCCGGTGCCCTGTAAAAACAGTCATGGCCGTCTATCCAAGCACGACCCCATCCCAGGAAAGACCTCAAGTCTTCCCGTCACTAGTAATGCGGGCACCATGCTAGTATCGACCTAAGTAATCAATAAAGCCCCGTCCCATAAGGGGTAGTGTGGTTGCACATGTTTGGTTGGGACAGTAGTCACACATAAATCTAATCCATCATTTCACCATGCACATGATTAACCGGCACATCACTTCTTCCTCAAGTGATGACCTAACACATCGTCACCCTCGGCCATTAGGGGCACCCGATGGGTTCATGCAAAGATTTCAACTATGAAGGTTAAAATCACACATGCATCATTTAAGCTTCATGACCAACTATTTGCATGTCATCTAGCACTTAGCAAGATCAAGATCAAGCATGCATCATGTGGTGGTTCCAACTAGGCCACCACTGTAACCCTATCATCATGCATCGGTAACAAACGAGTTCCGAAGAACAAGTGTATCATGGTCAAAGGGCTGCTTGCCTGGATTGGCTTGGTCTGCAAAGTCTTCAAATCCTTCTCCTTCTCCTTCCTCAGCAACTTCGTCAAATACGGGATCTACACGTCACATAATAACCACGGGAAAATAAGACCACAAATAAAACAGAAAAATCAAAGTGCTCAGAAAAATGTCAACTTATTTTTGTTAAATACTAGAGGGATTTCTAAGATGGGGAAAAATCTTAGTTGGAGTTTTGGAGTAACAGAATTGAATATATTGATTTTTGAACAGGAGTTTTACTGCTAAAATTTGAATTTAAATTTGAACTGTACAGAAAAGTTTCATAGATATGAGTGAAAGTGGTACCATTAAATAGGTTGGAATATTACAAGAATTTAGGAGTTGGAATTATTTCATTTGGACCATTATTCTTTTCTGTAAAAATGTTTAAAACAATTACAGAAAAGAAAAAGGAAAAGTGCCCTGTGCAACTGGGCCAGAGAAGGCCACAGTGCACGGCCCAGGGCGGACCAGCCCAGCCACACGGGTGCCTGCGCGCGCACGTCAGGTTTTTGAACCTGACGGGCGGGGCCCGTCGGTCAGTGACTCAGAGGAGGGGGAGAGAGGTGTGGGGATGACAGGTGGGGCCCGCCTGTCATCTCCAACCTTGCGGCCATGGCGACGGCGAGCTCACCGGCGAGGTTTCCGGCCACGGTGACGGCAACGGAGGGCAGGGATGGGTCCAGCGTCGAGTGGCGGATGTAGGGGTGGTGGTACGGTACGCCGGGGAGGTCAGGTTCGCCGGCAGCGAGGTGGGACGGCGTAGGCTCGTCGGGAGGTCGTTGCCCTGGTCGTTTCTGACCGCAACAGGAGGGGGAAACAGAGGGGAAATGGTCAGTGTTGCACTGCGGTGCTAGATCAGGCGAAAGGAAGGGCAAGGGAGGCTCGTAGTGCGAGATCACCGGCGGTCCGACGCGGCGGAGCTCCGGTCGATCCCGAGCACTGGGACTTCCTGGGGAGGAATGGGTGGTGCTGGAGGGCTCAGTGAGGTGTGGTGGAGCTGCTGATGCTGTTGGAGAGGCCCGGGGGTCCTATTTATAGGGGGTCGACGGAGGCCCGTGGTCCAGTGCGCCGGCGAGCTCCGGCTCGAAGCTACACCGCACAGGGGGCGAGGGGAATGAGTCCACGGAGTTGCTGGACGAGCTCCACGTCCAGTAGAGGTGAGAGGAGGAGCGGGGGAGCTTCTAGACCGCGCGCGCGTGCGAGGCAGAAGAGTGGCCGTTGCGGGCGGCCGGTGCGCGTGCGACGATGATCACTGGAGGGCGCAGGAGGAGGAGGGACAGCGCCGGGGCGGTCGCGGACGTCGAGGGGCATCGACTGGCGCGAGGGAGTGGCCCGAGGCTGTCGGGGGTGGCTGATTGGCTGGAGCTACAGTGCGTGGGTGCACTGTAGCGTGCTCTAGAGTGCGCGTATGGCTGGCACCTTCGTGCCCTCGCCGCTCTGGTCAAAACCAACGTGCCCAAGAGTGTCTAGAAGGTCAGGGGAGGAGTAAAGAATTGGGCTGATGCCTTGGATGCCCTGGAGATGCTCAGAGAGAAAGAGGATGCTGGTGACTTGGTGAAAATTTGCTGTCCAGCAGGGTAAACTTGGGTTCTTACCCCTCAATCATGGAGCTGGGGTGCTGGGGAAGTTACTGGAGGTAGCCAGTAGCTGAATGATCATGTGGTAAAAAGTTGAGGCCATGGAGAAGAGTAAAAGTGATCAAGATGAGGGTTTTAGTAAAAAGCCAGAAGGTGTTTGATCAGTGTTTGGTCAAGCAAATGACCTCCACTTGACATGGCACTTAACAGGATTGAAAGACATGAGAAAATAGGGTGCTTCACCAAATTTGGGCTCATTTGAAGAAACTAGCCAATGTAACTTTGGTGAACCCTAGGAATCAACAAAAACAGCTTCATCCTGTTTGGGTCAAGCTAATCATCTCCCCTTGATGCACCACTTGGTGTAGCATCATCATTTGGGGTATTGATCATGCCCAAAAAGTTTGAAGCTCCAGGTAAAAAGTTGGTAATGTAAAGTTGTTCAAATTTGCATTTGAACAGAAAGGGTTTTGAGGTGATCCGATCAAGTTGCTCTATTCCAAATCTTGTGCCATTTGGTCTAGATGCCTTATTAGGCCATTCTAGCATGTGCACCAAATTTGAGAGCATTTGGACAAGTTTGGCAATGTAAAGTTGCTCAAACTTCAAATATGGACAGAATGGTTATGAAGGGGTTTGAGGATGTTTTCTTGCTTCCCACAGCATGGGACTTGGCACGATCATCAAATATGTCATATATGACATGATAGAATTTCCCTGGAATTTTTGGAGAATATTTCCTTTGTAAATATTTCAAAAGTTTGAAATGTCCAGAAAGGGTTTTAGAGGGTTTAGCCCATTATTTTGAACATGACCAAGTGTTGAAACTCTTATATATGGACAATATATGTCCTCTGAGTCTCCCTGAATTTTGGAAAATATTTTTGAAACAGTTAAATAATTTTCCCCTATTAAAAACCATTTCCGGCCTTAAGAAAAAGCTTTTAAATAAAATAGGAAAATAACTTTTAAAATTATACTTTTGTGGTTTCTGGGAGTCCTATGACTACTAGGTCTCAAATATACTTTCTGAAATAATTTTCTCACCATAAATCAAGTGCTTGCAGTGCAAATCTCAATTCAGGGGTTTTTTTGGAAAACTAAATTTATAAAAATACTTTTTGGCCAAATTAATTTTGTAGGAAAATACTATACTGTTATATAACACTTGGCATGATCATTGGGCAGAAGTTTTGGGTATGGAGATGAATTCTACAAGAGGTCACAGTTGACTTTAATGAGCACAAGAAAAAGCACATGAAGAAAACTCAATTTCAAATAAAAGCCAAATGATGCTAATAATTTTTGCTGGTCCAAATTTTCATGCTCCAAAGGTACAAATAACATGTTACAAAATGCAGGGTGTGACAGTGTTCATGGAGTTCTTGGATAAGTTTGTCGTGGTATTCATTGACGATATCTTGGTGTACTCGAAGAACAAAGAAGAACACACGGAGCATTTGTGTTTGGTACTGGAGAAGCTGAGAGAACATCAGTTGTACGCCAAATTTAGCAAATGTGAGTTTTGGTTGAAGGAAGTTGGATTATTAGGGCATGTTATATCAGGAGAAGGTATAGTAGTGGACCCCGTCAAAGTGCAGGCAGTTACTGAGTGGTTAGCACCCACTTCAGTTGGAGAGATCCGCAGTTTTCTTGGACTCACGGGATATTACCGGAGATTCGTAGAGTTATTCTCCAAGATTGCAAAGCCGATGACGACATTGTTGAAGAAAGAGACAAAGTTTCATTGGACTGAAGAGTGCGAAGAAAGTTTCTAGGAGTTGAAGAAATGGTTGACGACAACCCCAGTGCTGATCTTGCCCGATATACGCAAGGATTTCCAAGTGTATTGTGATGCTTCACGCTTAGGGCTTGGAGGGGTACTCATGCAGGATGGAAGAGTTGTTTCTTAAGCATCTCGTCAACTTCGACCGCACGAGTTAAATTATGCCACGCATGATTTGGAGCTAGCAGCAGTTGTGCATGCGCTCAAAACTTGGAGACATTTCCTTATTGTAAATCGTTGTGATGTGTACACGGATCATAAGAGTTTGAAGTACATCTTCACCCAGAATGAGCTGAACCTCACACAGAGGAGATGGTTGGAGCTTATAAAGGATTATGATATGAAGCTGCACTATCACCCCGGAAAGGCCAATGCCGTTGCAGACACTTTGAGCCGGAAGAGTTATGCAAATACCATGGTGAAGGGAGGATTGCCAAAGGAGTTAGCGGAAGATCTCAGGGACCTTCGTTTGGAGATAGTTCCTAGAGGTTGTTGGGCACATAGGTTCAGTCAACATTATTGGGAAAGATACGAGAAGCCCAGAAGGATGACAAACAGAGATTGCCGATATCAAGGAGAAGATGAGTGAAGGAAAAGCCAAGGGTTTTCGTGAGGACGAACACGACACCTTGTTGTTTTAGGATCGAATCTATGTGCCCAACAACGCGAAAATCAGGAAGTCGATACTACAGGAAGCACATGATTCGCCATACTCGATACACCCCAGAAACACAAAGATGTATTTGGATTTGAAAGAACGTTTCTGGTGGACAGGAATGAAGAAAGATATTGCCAAGTATGTAGCAGTTTGTGATGTATGCCAGAGAGTAAATGCGGAACATCATAAGCCAGCAGGATTGCTACAGCCGATGCCGATACCCGAACGGAAGTGGGATAAGCTTGGCATGGACTTTATTACCGGATTGCCCAGGACCAAATCAGCATATGACTCAATCTGGGTAGTAGTGGATCGCTTGACCAAAGTAGCCCACTTTATCCCCGTGAAAACCACGTATACTAGTGCAAAGTTGGCCAAGATATACATGACCATGATCATATGTCTACACGGAGTTCCGAGGACCATCGTATCAAATAGGGGAACACAATTCACCTCAAAGTTTTGGCATCAACTACACCAAACTTTGCGAACGAGGCTGGAATTCAGTACAACTTTCCACCCATAGACCGATGGACAGACCGAGAGAGTCAATCAGATTCTGGAGGACATGTAGAGAGCTTGTGCGCTAGACTATGGATCTAGTTGGGATGATAACTTGCCTTATGCAGAGTTCTCGTACAACAATATTTATCAGGCCAGTCTGAAGATGGCACCATTTGAAGCATTGTACGGGAGGAGATGCCGGACACCGTTAATGTGGGATGAAGTCAGAGACCATCAGTTGTTTGGACCAGACCTAATCAAAGAGTCAGAAGAGAAGGTTAAGCTGATTCGAGATAGACTGAAGGTAGCTCAGTCCATGCAGAAGAGTTATGCAGACTCGAAGCGCAAGGAAGTAGTCTATAAAATTGGAGACAGAGCGTACCTGAGATTGTCGCCTCTGTGAGGAGTGAAACGCTTCGAAGTTAAGGGAAATTTAGCCCCGAGATTTGTAGGACCGTATCGTGTTTTGGAACGCATCGGAGAGGTTGCCTACAAGTTGGAGTTACCTGAATGATTGTCATGAGTTCACGGCGTCTTTCACGTTTCTCTGCTTAAGAAGTGTCAGGCGGAGATGGTCGATATTCCTTTAAGAGACACAGTCCCCCTGGAAGCAATTCGGTTGGATAGTGATCTGACTTACGAGGAGAAACCCATCAAGATCCTCGAGTTTGCCAGCAGAATCACCCGCAGCAAGGTTGTCAAGTTTTGCAAAGTTCACTGGAGTCACCATACCGAAGATGAAGCCACTTGGGAACGAGAGGACGATCTACGCAAGTACCACCCACACCTATTCTCTAGCCAAGCCGAACCTCAAGGGCGAGATTCATTCTAAGGGGGGGTAGGTTTGTAACATCCCAAATTTTCAATTTGGGATGCTATACATAGATCATATTGCATTGCATATTTTATTGCATTTGTGAGTTGCGATCCTCGAAAATCCTAAGCAACTCAAGGATCTACGGAGAGAGTTGGGAATTCTACCGTTTTCGTATTTCAGTTTCTCAAATACCGGTACGGGGATCACTTGGATCCTCGAAAAATATTAAAATCACTTTTGGTTTTTTTTTCTTTTCGGATTTATTTGCGATTTTATTTGCATAGGAAAAAATGCGCATTTTCCAAAATTGCATTTAGGTCCGGGAAAATGTTCACTTTGTCCTAAATATTATTAGAGGATGGTGAAAATTTATTTCGGGATTTTTTGTCTCCGTTTAGTATTTTATTTTTGAGTTTTTTTTGCGTCAGGATAATTTAAAAAAAAAAGTGAGTCGAACCGACTAGGCCGAAGCCCAGCCGGCCCAGCGCCGCTACCGCCTCCGACTCCGATCGGAGTCCTGGCCGCGCCCGATGCCCGCCGTGGCCGAGTTGGCCACCTCACCGCCGTCCCCTTCCCCAGGTCGCCGCCCACTGCCCCCTAATTAAGCCGCGCCACCCCCCTCTTCCGCCACACCGCCGCCGCAACCGAGCCCCGCCGCCGCTGCGCCGCCGCCATTGCCGCCGCCGACGATGCCCCGCCGCCCCGCTCCGCAAACCCGCCGCCCGACCCATTAAGGTAACGGCCGGTTTTTTTTGTTTAGACCGTTCTTCTCTTTTAGAAAAACCCTAGATCTATTTTTTTAATAGATCGGTTCAGTTTTTTTTCGGTTTAGTTAGTTAGCGGACGTTCGTCTGTACGTTCGTTTTAACGAACATTTTGCACCCGTTAGTCACAAACAACGAACCTTCGTTCGTTAGCTTGTTCGTCAGTTTTCTTTTTCGGGGCTTTATCTGCGATTATTTTCGATTGCGATTTCTGCCCTGATCTTGTTTTTAGGTTTTCTTTTCGCTCAAGAGTCGGAATCAGGCGATTCTAGCGCCCAGATCTTCGTCTCGAAGCCCTCTTTCCGTTTAACCAACTTGAACAAAGTTTTGCGACTGTAAAATTTGACTTTAGATCAATCTACTAAATAGATCTTGTTTCTTTAGCAGTTTGAGTTTCGTTGCTCTGTTTGATTTGATTCTTTTCGCAAACCTGAGTTCTGAAGTTGAACTTTCTGGTTAGATCCTTTTGTTTGGAGTTTTATCTGTCCATCTTTTCTTGATTGCTTATGTATGCTATTGTTTCCTTGCGATACAATGCCCGGAGTGCGAAGTGTGCTACTACGAGTCTCTAGGTTTTGCGGATCATTAGCAAGGAAAGTAACAGTTTGATCATACCCTTTATTACCAAGTTTTTATGCATTAGATCAAACCCTCACACATTGCATGAGTAGGATCTCTTAACTTGTGGGTCTGGGAAGTAGATTGAGGTAGAACCTATTACCCGTATTATTTTCAAACCCTTGGGAGTTACTTCTACATTATGCTTAGGTTGCCATCCTATGCTCGTAGACGTGGTTTAGGTTTGAGAGTATCCATGACAGATGTGAGATGTTAATTAATGGTTCAACTTAAGGTGGCTACTTTAATACACACCTGGGTGGATTGGTTGCAGGGCACCTGGAGAATCCAGTGTTGTTCTAGGAAATCCTGGGCGTACCGTGTAATTTTCCCTATGGAATGCCACCCAGGCTCAAAGGGATCATAAAACTATTCATGCTAGAAACTTTCGTGTGCAGCCACAATGCCATTATGGGCTCTGGCATAGTATGAGTAAGGTGTGTGAGCTCTTTCGATGGTCGACTAGCAGATGTAGGGGAAAGTAGGTGTACGGGGCCACCCGGGGTAAAGAGTGAATGCTTCTAAAAGACTGTGTCTCGGTCATCCGTTTCTCAAACACCATGCAGTATGGGAAATTCAACGGAGGAGATCAAGTCTTGTGGGGAAAAGTGCACAAACCTCTGTAGAGTGTACAAACTAATCACGACTAGCTATGTCCTCGGTTATGGACATCTTGAGTGTCTGGTACTTGAATTATTGGTTGATCTCATCACTCTAAAATTAATTTGTTGCGTTAGTGATGACTACTTTAATTCGGATTGAGTTGGAGGTACCTTCTCAATGATGTTTCAACTACCATGATAGTTAAAATAAAATTTATTCCTTTGTTGTGGGGAACAATTGGCTTTATGCAAAAACTTTATCCTTAGAGCCTCCACCAGCCAAATATGCATATAGTGTTAGCCTTTATTTCTGTTACTTGCTCTACTGTGTTATCTTGCCAGCATATTAAATGTGCTGACCCGTTTCAGGCCGCAACATGTTACGTTGCAGACTTTTCAGACGAGGAGTAAGACGTGCCAGGTCGTTTGTCATGCACTCAGCTATGCCGTTGGAGTTGATGGACTCACTTATCTTCCAAGCCTTTCGTTGTTATTTTGTTAGATGGCCTCATGCCATAGACTTTTGTAGTAAGTTCTCTTTTGAGACATTCGATGTAATAAGTGTGTGATTGCCACTCTGTTATAAATCCTTCAAGTACTGTGTGTGTCAGCATTACCGATCCAGGGATGACACAGAACATAGAGACTTCGGTCCATTAGAATTGTGATCGCTACAGCGCCTGCGAGCGCGGTCGGGCCCGGGCGGGCTTGCCCTGGGTCCCGGCGGGCCACGCGCATTGGGAGCCGGCTAGGTGACCACGTGGCAGCGCTGGTTTGGTTAGGAGGGGCTGGAGCGGCGGCGCTGACCGGTGGGGATGCGCCAACTGGCGGCGGGGCTATGGCCGGGCACAGAAATTGAGGAGGGGTGGTTGCTGGAGCTTGGAGATTGCTAGGGATGCCATTTTCGGACGTGGGAGTGTCCATTTATAGGGAGGAGGGGTTATGGATTGGGTTTGGAAGGGTTTTTGGACCCTTCGATCTCGATCGGACGGTCTGGGTCGAGAGGGGGGCTAGGTGGGGAGAGAAGAGAAGAGGCCCGCGGGGTTTTCCGGAGACTGAAAACGTCCGAAGATTGACCGGGGATATTGCCGTTATAGGTTTAACGGTTGGGCTATCGAACGAGCTCCGCATGCGATGAAATTTGACAAGCGGTCTACCTACACTATAATAAGACCACAACGCTAAGTTTCAACCCATTCCAAGAATAGTTTTCGGCCACTGGTAAAATAAATTTTTGGAGGTACCACGGGCACGTGCGAGTTTGTCTGGGCTCAGAACGGATCATGGAAAGGACGGGCGGACTCAGACGGATCCAAATTTTGAAAACATGATGATGACATGCACATGATGACATGGCAAAATGCAACACGCAAGTAGATGACATGGAAACAACAGCGAATAACTGGCTGACACCTGGCGCATCGGTCTCGGGGTGTCACACACCTTTATATTCTTCATTCTTCTGGAGTATCTCAAAATTCTTCAAGGTGTTCCTTGTGGTCATTCTTAACAACTGAAGATTGAAGAAGAGTTTTCCTTCAAATCTTGTTTGTTCTCTCACAGATTCCTAGTTCAAGCTTGTTGCTATCCTCTTCATTTGTTTTGATTGTCAGGAATTCTTTTCTTACCCATCTGAAGCATTGCAAAGCTATTTTCATTTTGATTCCACGAAGGCCATCATTTTGAATATTTATTCATTCTCAATTTTCACCTCCTGTTCTCCAATTCTTACGGTGGTTCGTTCAAGATTCAAATTCCATCGTTATAATATCAATTCATTTGTTCTTTCTAAAATCCTACGGTCATTCATTGAATGCTTTCTCAAGATTGTGCGAGATCTGTCTTTAATTATTTGCAACGAGAATAAGTAGTATGCTAAATCCATTGCTTCTCATCAATTTAAGTTGATGAAGGATAACCATGACATAATTCTTATTCTTGTTTCATCGAGGTAATTTAATTAATTATTCCAGAGGTTTATCAAATTCTTGGTTGTAGATCTTTCTTTCTGGAGTTCCAAACCTCCCAATTACCTCGCCAGAACCTCCATTTAAATCATTGCTATGCTTCAATCTTGTTCTTTTCATCATTCATCTCTTTCTCATCATACTTTTATTACCGGAGTTATCATGAAGGCTCAACATGCTGGTTCAATAAGGATTTAATTCATTCTTAAACTGTTCATCAAGATTCTTGTTGTCAGTGCAACAAACCCTGGCTCCTTTGCCCTAGACTGTGCAAAGGCCCAGGAGCAAGTTTACAACACCGACATCCGATCAAGACCCGAAGGGATCAGCTCTTTGAGGAATCAGAGAGCTGGCCAAAGGAGATCAAGACCTCCAAGAAAGGCTGACAAGGCAAGATATCACCAGAAGACGAACCTTCCTTGCGGGGCATGCGAGCCTAGTGAGGTGGGGTCGACCCAGAAGCAAGCATCCAACATCTCCCCGGCAGGCTTGTTGGGAGCTCACGGAGGGAAACCACCACCTCACGATGACGCCCGTCATCAATAATTGTGGTGTCAAGCTCCCAAGTGGCTTAGTGACAGCCCCCCTGCCACATGGTAGCCACTTCCTACAGAAAGAGCCTACAAATGACACCCGTCCTACGACGTGTCAAACAGCCTGGCAAAGGCCTGCCGGGCTAGCTATGATGTGACACTGAGTGGTGCATTCAATGCACTCTGTCAGCTTGCAGAGTTAGGTATGATAGCACTGTTTGCTATCTAATCAGCCTAGAAAGACTGATTTTCCACTATGGTGACCCCTTAATTTATAAAAGGAGGCCCATGGTAACCGTAGAAAGGACTCGGCCATTCGAACACACACACACTCATATGCGCGCGACCGCTCTCTCCCCATGGAAACCGTGCCAGGCAAGAACATCGTACTCTTCCACCATTCCACCATCAATCCACCCAAGAAGGAGTAGGGTTTTACGCCTCGCGGCGGCTTGAACCTAGCTAAAAATTTCCTGTGTGATCTCTGCCATGCTACGCCACACTCTCCGCTCTTCGTGCAACGTGCACATCCCCCCGCCGAACCAAAAAGGGACTCCTGTCCCATAGGTGGCCGTGGTTTTCCCTCGACCTCTTTGGCGCGCCAGGAAGGGGGATCACTTGCGCGAACCCGAGAGCTTGAGCAGCACGTCATCTTCATCACCAACTTCACCATCATTGGTTCCATCAACCATGGTGCCCAAGAAGAAGTCCGGTGCCGCCGCTCACCCCTCCACTTCGATGGCCTCGCTGCCCGCGGCCGCCAACACCACGGGGAATGCGGGAACACATGGGAACGCAGACGCTGCGGGGGACGTGGTCCGCGTGGGTGGCCGAAGAAGGAGCGGGAGGCGCAGGAGTAGAGCCACATCAACAACATCCCAGCTGTCACGCTCAACGAGGTACGAGCAGAGAGATTATTCCGGATGTACCTTCTCGCCCAACTGAAGAGCGCAGCCTTGCCAATGTCGCTCGTTCTGTGGCGAACCACAACTCTCTGACCGCTCCCGTCACGGGCGCGACCGTAGAGCATGTGCCACCCTTGGAACGAGATAACCTAACCACTGTGCTCAACGGAGCCGCTGGACTTCAAGCGCCTCCGCCTCGTCTCCACACCATCCAAGTGGCTGGCTCTCAACGATGAGGGCACATCGCGGTGGCCACCGGCACCATCAGGAGACGGGCGACTCTGTCATCCACATCCTCATCACCTATGCCAAGCACCGCCTCGGATGCTATGGCGCGGGCCCAACTCCTGCTAAGATTTCCACCGGCGGCCGATCAGATGGATGAGTGGCGAGCCACCATCCAATGTGTGATTGGTTTTGCCAAGGTGGGAGGATCACAGTGATCCAATGTGTGATTGGTTCGCCCATCGTGACCTCCCTAGGCGATGGTGAGGGCCCACGCTGCTGGACGTAGTGAGGGGGCCACCCCCATGGTGGAATCCCCGCCACGGCGGCTGATAACCCACGAGTATAGGGGAATGCAACAGTTTTCGAGGGTAGAGTATTCAAACCAAATTTATTGATTTGACACAAGGGGAGCCAAAGAATATTCTCAAGTATTAGCAGCTGAGTTGTCAATTCATCGACACCTGGAAAACTTAATATCTCCAGAAAAGTATTTAGTAGCATAGTATGGAAGTAACGGTAACAGTGGCAAAAGTAATAGTAGCAGTTTTGTAATGATGGTGACAACATCAGTAACAAAAGTAACGAAGCAAGTATCAGTATGTAACAAACTTGTAGGAAATGGATCGGCAATGATAGGTTTCGGATAATATTCATCATGTAGCAGTTATAATCTAGGGCGACACAAAACTAGCTACAATTCATCAATATAATGTAGGCATGTATTCTGGATAAAGTCATACGTGCTAATGGGAAAGAACTTGCATGACATCTTTTGTCCTACCCTCCCATGGTACCAGGGTCCTACTGGAAACTAAGGGATATTAAGGCCTCCTATTAATAGAGTACCGGACGAAATCATTAGGCTTTAGTGAATACATGAACTCCTCATACTATGGTCATCACTGGGAAGTGTCTCGGCTATTGCCAATCTGTGGTTGCCGGATCAAAACAGATAGTAGGTGACTATTGACTTGCAAGATAGGATCAAGAACACAAATATATTCATGCAAACATAATAGGTTCAGAGCTGAAATCATGGCACTAGTTCCCTAGTGACAAGCATTAAGCATAGAAAAGTCATAGCAACATCAATCTCAGAACACTGTGGATACTAGGGATCAAACCCTAACAAAACTAACTCGATTACATGATAAATCTCATCCAACCCATCACCGTCCAGCAAGCCTATGATGGGATTACTCACGCACGACGGTGAGCATTATGAAATTGGTGATGGAGGATGGTTGGTGATGATGACGACGACGATCTCCATCCTCCGGAGCCCCGAATGGACTCCACACCAGGTCACCCGATGAAGAACAAGAGGTGGAGGCTGCTCTGTATCGTAAAACGCAATGGGATCTTCTCTTTGATTTTTTTCTCCCTGAAATAGGTTATATGGAGTTGGAGTTGGCGCCGGGGAAGGTCCAGGGGGCCCACAATGTAGGGGGGCGCGCACTTGGGGGGGGGGGCACCCTTGTGGACAGGGTGTGGGCCCACTCCGTTGTTCTTTTCACCACTATTTTTTATATATTCTGAAAATATTCTCCATGAAGTTTCAGGTCATTTCGAGAACTTTTATTTCTGCACAAAAATAACACCAAGGCAATTCTGCTGAAAACAGTGTGAGTCCGGGTTAGTTCCATTCCAATCATGCAAATTAGAGTCCAAAACAAGGGCAGAGGAGTTTGGAAAAATAGATATGATGGAGACGTATCAATTCCCCCAAGCTTAACCAATTGCTTGTGTCCTCAAGAAATTTAGTTGATAAACTGAAAGTGATAAAGAAAAACTTTTACAAATAGTGCTTGATCTTGTTGTTGCAAATACGTAAATCCAGCATTCAAGTTTTCAACAAAGATTATGAACTAACCACATTCAAAATAACATTTAGGTGTCATGTTTACTCATATCAATGACATAATCAACTAGCGAGCAATAATAATAAATCTCAGATGACAACACTTTTTCAAAACAACCATGATATACTATGAAAAAATGGTATCTCGCTAGCCCTTTCTGAGACCGCAAAACATAAATGCAAAGCACCGAAGAAGATCAAGGACTGACTAGACATTGTAATTCATGGTTAAAAAGATCAAGTCACACTCATACTCAATATCAATTAATAACAAAGCATATAAATGACAGAGGTGCTCTCCAACTGGTGGTTTTTATAAGAGGGTGATGACTCAGCAATGAAAGTAAATAGATAGGCCCTTCGCAGAGGGAAGCGGGGATTTGCAGAGGTGCCAGAGCTCAAAATATTTAATTAGAGATGAATGTAATTTTGAGCGGCATGCTTTGATTGTAAACGCTACGACTGAGAGTTCTCATTATCTTCCATTCCACATACATTATATGTGGTTCCCAAACATAATGGTAAAGTTTTACTGCCCCTCCACCATCAAACACACTCCACTACTTATCCCAAACAACGGGTACAATCCAAACCAACAAAAGTCATGGGGGATCTTTGTTTAGTTATATTTTGATTTTATTTTGAGCATGGGACAGGGTATCCTGATTACCAGCCATTTTCTCGTGAATGACAAGCGGATCCACTCATCATTAGAATAACCCACCTAGCATGGAAGATAAAGATAGCCCCCAGATGCCACATGAGCGATTTGGGCATACAAAACAGAATCTTATTTGAATGTTTAGAGTTTGGCACATGAAAATTTACTTGGAACTGCAGGTAAATACCGCATATAGGTATGTATGGTGGACTCTTATGGAACAAATTTGGGTTTATGGAAGTGGATGCACAAGCAGTATTCCAACTTAGTACAGGTGAAGGCTAGAAAGAGACTGGGAAGCGACCAGCTAGAGAGCGACAACGGTCATAAAAATGCCTTGAGATTAACCAACATTGAGTGCAAGCATGAGTAGGATATAAATTACCATAAACATAAATATCATGGAGGCTATGTTGATTTAAGTCGAGGAACATAAATCATTCAAAGGAGGATACAATCCTATCATACCAAATCACAACCATTTTAAAAGCATGTTGGCACGCAAGGTAAACCATTATAAAATCCTAGCTAATTAAGAATGGCATGAGTAACTATAATCTCTAATTGTCATTGCAAACATGCTTCATTCATAATGGGCTGAATCAGGACTAACAAGCTAATCATATTCACTAAAACAAAATACATCGAGTTCATACCAGCTTTTCTCCATGTCGGTGGGAACGAGACCTATGGGATCACAAGAATCCCTACTACGGTTAGCGGGGCGCGGGGTTGAGAGAAGGGCGGATCAAACAGATAGCACACGGTTCGTTTAACCAGGTTCGGGTCGCGAGGATGCGTAAAACCCTACTCCTGCTTTGGTGGATTGTATATATGTGTTCTTCAGCTAGCTATGGGGCGTGCGGAGCTCCAAAAAGCCGAATCCTCCTCCTGGTCGCCTCGGTCCTCCTTTTATAGAAAAAGGGGTTGTCACAGTGGCACACAGGAGGTGGAAAGGGTACAGTGATGCGAGGTTATCCCTCGCATTACATGACAAAGCGAATTTAATGTGTCTTGCTTAGGTGTCCTTTCTTTATCGGGGATGGGGGAAAGATCTATCTTGTCCGTCGCCGCTCCTTCTTGTGTCGACACGCGCCCTGGCTAGCGATGCCTGAGATGCCATGTAGGTAGGTAGGCAGCTGAGGTGGTGCAATGGTGGGTCTTCATGAAGATCTGCATGTCGCCACGCAGGTGCCTGCCCAGCTGGTTGGGTCGGCAGCTGCATACGGTGGTGGAAGTTTAGTCGGCGTGGGCCTGATGGTGGCACTGGGGATGTCCTCGGCAAGGGCCTTGCCGGGGCCCCAGCAAGGGTCTTGCCGCGGCGCCTGCTGCCATCCCCAGCAAGGTGCTTGCTTGAGCTCTTGTGGTCTTCCTTGGCTGGGATCCCGCCAAGGGTCGTCGTTTTCTTAGTACATATCTGATCTTGAATGTCTTCACAAAGATCTGCATGCCACTACGGAGATGTCTCCCGAATCCTTACCCCATGGGGGCAGTGGACTCAAGGGTGATTTGCTCCGTAGGCGTGGGGCGAGTTGCCACGGCAAGGGTCTTGTCGGGGCTGCTAAAGCCAACCCCGGCAAGGATCTTGCCGGGGGAGCCCGTCTCGTCCCTTGGCTCTTCGTGGTCTTGGCTTTGGTGTTGCTCCCGTTCCATCGAGCTTCGGTCTCACCCTGGCTCACCTCCCTTGCCTTGCTTGGTGTGGTGGTGGTCTTGCCGGGGCTGCTAAAGCCGGCCTCGGCAAGGATGGTAAGGTAGCTCACTCCCTTGCTTTGCTTGGTGTGGTGGTGCCCGCGGCTCAGACTGCCCGTGCACAGTCATAGGGGTACAAAAAGTGTACCCCCCTTTTTGTACACCGACACTCCATCTAAATCATTTCATGTATATTGTCATTATTGCCTTTCACTTGCACGACCGAACGGTGTGAATGAAAATAATAGTGCACGTGCATTGGACTGAGCAGGAATCTGCAAACATTTATTCAAAGGAGAAGAAAGGTAATATGGGCTCTTGTTATATAATCAATAATGCCTATAAGAGGAACTCATCATTTCCATCGTGGCCTTCCCCTCTCGACCCCCGAAGGAAAAGAAAAGAATTTCAAAGAAACACACTGAACAATTTTTGGAGTTTTTGTTTTTCTGAAGAGAGCAAAACAAGAATGGGGAAAACAATTTACACAGGAAAGCTCCCAACAAACAAAAGAAGAACGAGAAATCCTTTTGGATTTTCTTTTAATACTACAAACTATTAAGAAACTAACTAGGAAGGAAACACAAAAAGAAGCAAGAAATATTTTTGGGTTTTCTAAAGTTCTTCGAACACACAAGAAGAAAGTGAGAAAAATAAACTAACATGGATAATACAATGAAAAAGTATGAACACCGACAACTAGAATGAATGTGGAGAACATGGTATTTAAAGGAGACAAGTTCTTAAATCTGCACGAGAAATGGTATTTAAAGGAGAACATGGTCGGAACCACGATTGAAAAAGGCTAGATCCCAGATATAAGATGAACTTATATCAAGGGGATAATTAATTTAAGAGAAGCTTCCATGAAAAGTTCCACATTGGGTCCACGGGCATGAACACAAAGTTCAAGGTCGACTCCCAATTCTGGAATGCATAACATTGCATTCACTTCTCGCTTCCGATGAAGTCGTAGTGTTGGAATTATATCTAGCAAAACACCAGAAGAGTATAACTCGTGAAAACTATCGGGTTCACACGATTAGGGAAGGCATAGGTTCAACACATAGGGGCATCTTAGGAACATATAGCACAAACTTAAAGAGAGAGGGTACAATTTACCAAGGTGTTATGTATCCGGGAAGAACTCATAGGGATATTAAATATGAGGGGCACTGCCGGATAATAATCCAACAAAGGATCTGGTGGTCTACCAGGGATCTGATGTGAGCATTGGTACTCAACCATAAGAAGAAGGAATGAAGGGATATCAGTTTATAGAAACAACTCACTAATTCAAATCTCAAATGCAAAGGAATTATGATTTCCAAATCAAGCGATCAGAAGCAACCGCTCTGATTAAGGATGGGTAAGTTGAAATGACTTAGGGGTAAAATCGATGGCAATTCGATTGGTCGAGATCCAGCTCATATTCGGAATGATGTCTAAGCTGGAAGAACGAATTCTAGTTTGATAGATGACTACGAGTATTTGCAACCTATTGAATCAATAACATCAGAAAGTCAATCTCAAAGGATTTTAATGAATATTGATATACATATGGAATTAACCATAATCCAAGCAGGTAAAACTTTCCAGAGCAATAGGTTGCTGAGGATTTCGGAAGATTGAATAGCATCTCGAAGACCTTTGTGAAACACATCAACAACTGGGGATGAACGAATCCCCAGTAAGTGTGAGGAATTATTCATACATTTATTCATGCGGAAAAGGAGCTGCAAGGCAGCAGGCACCAAGGATTCTCGGAATATCCAAAGTATTTCAGGGTATCTTGTAATAACAAGAACAATTGAAATGAAGGTATGGACGACAAGTGTATGCACCTATCCTTAGGGATTTATCGGTGATATGGAATTGTAACGGTGAAGGGCACAAAGTCTCGAGAGAACATCGTAGAGTATCATCGGAATCTTCTAGTGCAACAGGCCATTATCTTGAATGAACGACTCTCTGGGGGGGAAAGTATTTACGTGAACCTAGAGTTAGAGTTAGAAAAACCATTTAACCAGAATAGAAGAGAGATCACAATCCCAGAGTATAGATGAGGAGTAAAAGATCCTAATACCACCCATATTGTGATGTGGGCTAGTAAGCCACACAACAATGTTAGTAAAAGTTTTTCAACGACTAGACTCAACTTCGGCCAAGGAGTTGGAAAGGGGGGTTCCTATAGGCAGTCGGCTCTGATACCAAATTGTTACGCCCCCGATTTGACCATACACTAATCATGCACGCAAATGTGTACGACGAAGATCAGGGACTCACTAGAAGATATCACAACACAACTCTAGACACAAAATAAAGTAATACAAGCTTTATATTACAAGCTAGGGGCCTCGAGAGCTCGAATACACAAGAGTCAGCGGAAGCAAATAATATCTAAGTGCAGACATAAGTTAAACAAGTTTGCCTTAAGAAGGCTAGCACAAAACATCAACGATCAAAAAGGCAAGGCCTCCTGCCTGGGACCTCCTATCTACTCCTGTTCGTCAGCTGTCTCCACGTAGTAGTAGGCTCCTTCGCGGTAGTAGCAATCGTTAAGGGTGGCATCTGGCTGCTGGACTCCACCATATGGTTGCATCAACCAGAAAGAAGAAAGAAGGAGGAAAAGGGGGAGCAAAGCAACCGTGAGTACTCATCCAAAGTACTCGCAAGCAAGGATCTACACTACATATGCATCGGTATCAATAAAAAGGATAGTATCTATGGACTAAACTACAGAATGCCAGAATAAGAGGGGAGAAGCTAGTCCTATCGAAGACTAGCATCTTCTGGAAACCATCTTCTTGCAGCAACATGGGGGAATAGAGTAGTATAACATAATTCATATTTATGTTGTTGTCAACGCCCCGGGATCCTTTCTCGACTCCCGAAGCAACATATCCAAATCATGCATCAGCATCCAGTTCTAGTTGTAGCGATCGGGATACAACTCGAAGTGTCCGTTACCATAGGAAAGGCTATCGACAGAAGTTTTCTTCCTTACAGGGGTGCACCAACTTACCCACCACGCTTGCTTAACTCCGGCCAGACGCACCATCAGGTCATGCCCGCCTTCGTCCAAACAATACGCCTCCACCCGACCTAGGCTTAATAAAGAGGTCATGCACGCCGGACTAAACCCTATGCCCCTAGGGGTCATGGGCCAATCACCCCGGGAACTCCTGCACGTTGCGTGGGCGGCAAGTGAGCAGACCTGGGCTACCTCCATAAAAAGGTAAGTGCTTACGCGGTGCAACCTGGCGCAGTCAGTTAAGCTTCGGATGATGCATACGATGCAGAACACCCATACAATACCCACGTGATTGTTAGCGCTATCAGGCCAGAGGCCCCTTGGATCAAATATCCAAACCGTTTAGTGTTCTGGGAACGCGCGGTGATGAGCAGAGACTCACAATAATGTGTCCCCATTGCCATGTCTCGAGGACTTGCGGTAAGGGCAAAAATGCCCAGCCACGCCTCGTAATTATCTCGCGGGTACCTTCCAGGTTAACCCGACTACACATCACTCGCAATTAAGCTCGCGCGGGTACCCCTCAGGGTCGACCCGTCTTTAGTAACAAGGTTCAGTGTAAAGTCATAGTAACCATAGTAACTGTGTGGCTAACACTAAAGGGAAATCTGAAGAAATCACCCTCGAGCTAATTCCACCTGATGTTTATCGTCAAAGTGAACGAAAGAGGAGTCACCCTCGAGGTCCACTCTTGAGGAGTTGCCCGACATTGTCGTTATCGGGAGTGGAGAAAGAGGAATCACCCTCGATGACCATTACCGATGAACTAACCTACAAGGTTAACATTATAAGTGTTGCTGAGGTGTCACCCTCGGCACTCGATAGTAACCCAGTATTGTCGAGCAACTAAGGGGAAAGCGATGTGCGGTGCCAGGGCCTGGTCTTCGATCCCGTTGATCTGGTCTTCTATATAATCCAGCGAGGCAGATAGGACAAAATGGGGGGGGGGTCTCTGATGGATCTCTAACTAGCCTATACTAAGTAGTTTAGTATAAACATGTAAGGTATGAAAGCATGTATCGACAACAGGCTATGCATCAAAATAGGATCATACAAAAGCAGTAGCAGTTCTAATGCAAGCATAAGAGAGAAGAGAGTGGGTGATATCGGAATGATCAAGGGGGGTTGGCTTGCCTGGTTGCTTTGGCAAGAAGGACGGGTCGTCAACACCATAGTCGATCACCGAGGTTGCATCAGTCTAGCTGTCTACCGGAGAGAAGAGGGGGAAGAAACAATAAATACAAAGCATACAAATGCAACAGAGAAGCAGGACATGTCAACACGCAGTGCTAGGTTGCTCTAATGCGGTGCTACATGATACCGGCGAAGGGGGATAACATCCGGGAAAGTATCCCCGGTGTTTCGTGTTTTCAGACAAATGAATCAGAGGGGAAAAGTTGCATGTTCATTATGCTAGGGATGTGTGGCGGAGGAACGGACCGCGCATTCGGATTCGCCTCGTCGTTCTGAGCAACTTACATATGGAAAACATTTTCATCTGAGCTATAGTTTATTTTATATGATTTTCTAAAGTTTTAAAAAAATTCTAAATTTATTTATTTATGTAAATCTAACATTATCCAGAATAGAGTCTGCTGATGTCAGCATGATAAAATGCTGAGGTCACCAGTCAACAGTGCGGTTGACTGGGTCAAATCTGACCTGTGGGTCCCGGTTCTCATTGTCTGTGAACTAATTAACAGTTTAATTAGTTAATAGTTAATTCGGTTAATTAACAATATTTAACTAAGTTAATTAATTATTTAACTAATTAATTGATTAATTAATTTTATTATTATATTTTTTAAAAACATTTTTTTATTTTTCTCGAGGGGCGGGCCCGACGTGCCATAGGCACAGGGGCCTAGCGGGCTAAAGGGCGTAGGGGGGGTGCGGGCGTTACCCACAACGGGCACGACCCGATCTAGCGACGCAGCAAGCACCGGGGCTGCACATGGGCAGAAGTCGCCGGCAGCCTCGCTCGGCAGCTACCGGGGCGGGGAGCAGGGGAGGCCTCGAGAGGCGGCGGCCCTGGCGGGGCGGCCAGTCAGCGGGCACGGACCAGCTCCGACAGGCGCGGCAAGAGCGGCTACGGTGGCGGGGTTGTGCGGCGGCGAACAAGTAGCGGTGGCGGCTAAGATCAGAGTTGTGGCCGTGGCGAGGGCGCGAAGGCCGGCTGACGCGCGGGCAGGCGCACTGGCGGACACGGCCATGGCGTAGTGCGTGAGGCAGCGGTCAGGCGCGTGTGTACAGGTGGCGGCGAGCGACAGCGCGAGGCGGGAGGGAGCATGGGCGCGTGCGTGTGCGGGTGTGGGATGGTCACGGTCGGGCACGACCCAACGAGGCAGGGCGTGGCCGGGGAACGCGGTGTGCGCGAACAGGGTGGTGGTGAGTGGAGCACCGGCCACGGCGACCTACGACAAGGGAAGGAATGGAAAAAGCTGGGGCGGAGGAGGAGGCTCACCACGAGGCACATGAAAGGCTGGTGTGAGCTTTGGAGCGTAGGGGATGCCGGATTTGACGGTCGACGCCGGCGGTGTAGAAGAAGGGACCGGCTCGATTCGGCAGCTTGAAGGCTCCCCAGCTCGACCTGGTTCTTGTAGACGATGCAGGTGAAATCGGCGGAGCTCTATGTCACAACGGCATGGCGAGGGGTAGCTGGTGTCCACGGTGACGTCGATGGCGCATCGATGGCGCGGTCGGGAGATAGGGGAGAGACGAGGGAGTGGGACGATGAGGGGGGGGGGGATCTCGGGCCTCTTCCGAGGCGTCGTGGTGGAGGCCTTATCTTCTCCCGCGATGCTGTAGTGGCTGGATCGACGAGATGGTCCAGTGGGGACAATGCGGCGCGCACGCCCTTGGTCGGCTTCCTCTGTAGCTGGAGGTTGAAGCCGACCGGGGCTGTTGGGCTGGGCCGCCCCGGGCCAGGCACTGTGCACTAAGGCCCAGTGCAGAGTGACCTGTGCCCTCTTTTCTCTATTTAATTTCTGTTTTCCCGATTTTTCGAAAGAGCAAATTAGTTTTTATAAAATACTAAGCTTGCACCCAAAATATCATTATAACATAGCCCACTACCACAATTAATTTGGTACCAAAATAAAGTTGTTTAGTAATTTTAAATATTAAAAAGCATTTAGTTTAATTGTTTTAAACAATGTTTTAATTAGTTTAGGGCATTAAAACATTTTACATAAATGCTGGTTCATCACAATAAATAGTTATGGAATATATTCCACAAGATGAACATTTTAGATTTCATGTGTGGCAATTATGAATTTTTGACTTTAGATTGGATTTGAATTTCAATTATGATTTGGATCAAATGAAGATTAGCAACAGTAATGTGATGACATGGCACCATTAATAGGGGATTACTGTAGCATGACACTAGGGGTGTTACACATGCCAGGAATTGGAACGAATTACAACCGTACCCGCGTCCTGGCTCGTCCTCAAACATTTCGAATCTCTGTTTTAATTACCCATAAATCCCAAACTGACCAGAAAGTCATCAAAGCTGGCATGGTGTCACGTCATGCCACTTATATGTCGTGGTAAAAACATTGTACAATTTGGGCCAAGCTTTATTACAAACCTCATAAAAAAAGGGAGCTTCTCTCAAAGAAGCCTCGTGGTTCCGATAGGGAAACGTGTTCCCCTTGTGGGCGAAACGTAATCACTGTCTCTTTTCACCTTGTATTTTCTTCCATGGGCAGCATGGAACAACATGATATCCGTGCTGAAATTTAAACTTATTCATAGTTCGTTTGGCCTTTTTATACACTAATTGAGTTTCCTAGGCATTTAATGTCCGTAATTCAAATCTTTATTGCAAATACATGCTCCAATTCACAAAAATGGATAGAAAAATTATACATGTGTCCATGGGTGCATGTTTAGTTCCCATGCCAGGAATGGGGACGAATTACAACCATACCTGTGTCCTGGCTCGTCCTCAAATATTTCGAATTTCTGTTTTTAAGTCCCCGTAAATACAAAACTCACCAGAAAGTCATCAAAGGTGGCTTGGTGTCATGTCATGGCACATATATGTCGTGGTAAAAACATTTTCCAATTTGGGCCAAGATTTATTACAAACCTCTTAAAAAGTGAGCTTCTCTCAAAGAAGCCTCGTGGTTCCGATAGGGAAACATGTTCCCCTTGTGGGCGAAACGTAATCACCGGCTCTTTTCGCCTTGTATTTTCTTCCATGGGTAGCATGGAACAACATGATATCCGTGCTGAAATTTAAACTTATTCACAATTCGTTTGGCCTTTTTATACACTAATTGAGTTTCCTAGGCATTTAATGTCCGTAATTCAAATCTGAACTGCAAATACATGCTCCAGTTCACAAAAATGGATAGAAAAATTATACATGTGTCCTTGGGTGCATGTTTAGGTCCCATGCCAGGAATGGGAACAAATTACAACCATACCCGCGTCCTGGCTCGTCCTCAAACATTTCGAATTTCTATTTTCAAGTCCCCGAAAATACAAAACTCACCAGAAAGACATCAAAGGTGGCATGGTGTCACGTCATGGCACATATATGTCGTGGTAAAAACATTTTCCAATTTGGGCCAAGCTTTATTTCAAACCTCTTACAAAAATCAGAGCTTCTCTCAAAGAAGACTCGTGGTTCCGATAGGGAAACGTGTTCCCCTTGTGGGCGAAACGTAATCACTGCCTCTTTTCACGTTCTATTTTCTTCCACGGGCAGCACGGAACGACATGATATCTGTGCTCAAATTTAAACTTATTCAGGGTTCATTTGGCCTTTTTATACACTATAATTGAGTTTCCTAGGCATTTAATGTCCATAATACAAATTTGACCTACAAATACATGCTCCTCTTCACCAAAATTGATAGAAAAATTATAGATGTGTCCTTGGGTGCATGTTTAGGTCCCATGCCAATAATGGGAACGAATAACAACCGTATATGTGTCCTAGCACATCCTCAAACATTTCGAATCTCGGTTTTTAAGTACCCATAAATCCTAAACTCACTAGAAAATCATAAAAGGTCGCATGGTGTCACGTCATGTCACATATATGTCATGGTAAAAACATTGCCAATTTGGGCCAGGATTTATTACAAACCTCTTACAAACTGGAGTCTGTCGCAAGAACCCTCGTGGTTTCGATTGGGAAACTTGTCCCCTTGTGGGCCAGATGATATTCACTCCCTCTTCTAGCCTCGTATTTTATTCTACACGTGACATGGAACAACGGGAGATTCGTGTTGTACTTTGAAATTATTCAGGGTTCGTTTGACCTTTTTTATTCATTAATTGAGTTTTCTAGGCATTTAATGTCCGTAATTCAAATCCGAACTACAAATACATGCTCGAGTGCACCAAAATGTCTAGAAAAAATGTACATGTTTCCTTGGGGTCCATGCTTAGGTCCCATGGAACGAATGTGAATGAATTATACAGTCTCGCCTTCCTGGCTTGGCCACAAACATTGGGAATCTAGTTTTTTAAATATGTGTAAATCCAAAGCTCATCAGGAAATCATGAAACTTGGCATGGTGTCACTACATGGTACATATAATTGTCCAATTTGGGCGAAGCTATATTATATGCCTCTTACAAACCGGAGGTTGTCGAAACACTCATGGTTCCGGTAGGGAAACATGCCCCTCTTGTGGGCGAAACGATAATCGCTGCCTCTTCTCGCCTTGAGCTTTTTTGCTACAGGCAACATAGAATAACAAGAGTGCCGGGCTGAAATTTGAAACTGTACAAGGTTCATTTGCCATTGTATATATACAACTAATTACTAATTTGTCTACACATTTAATGCAGTCCATAATTCAAATTTGAACTAGAAGCACATGCTCTAGTGAAGCAAAATGGGTGGGGATTCATACATGTGTCATTGGGTGCATGTTTAGGTCTGTCATCGGGTGCATGTTTAGATCTCATTTAAGGAATGGGAATGAATTACAAACTAATCATCGTTCTGAAACATTGAGAATCTCGGTTTTTAAATCCAACTAAATCAAAAACTCACCCAAAAAATGAGACTTGGCATGGTTTCATGACATGGCACATATATGTCGTGGTAAAAAATGTCTAGATTGAGAAGAGGCACACGCATTAGTAGGCAACGAAGTCCTTTTCTGAAACAAAAAGCTAACACGTTAATATCGCAAACGGTTGTATTATATTAACCGTGTCGAAATTTCACCATACTCGGTGGCGTGCGTGCAGCTGTTTGATTAGACAGAACGAGCGCGAGAAGTCTGTCGTGCAGGCTCGACGGGACCCGTGCGAGCAGTCCACCGCGCAGGCTCAACGGCACGTGTGCATCCTGTCCACCTCGTAGGCTCGATGGGACAAGTTCTAGTAGCAAGGCCGCCCATGCTCACCGGGAAGCGAGCTCTTTGACCTCCATGCACAAGCCGACACACTCCTCGCTCACAACTTCTCCATTAATGGGTTAATTATAGCACCTGGACGGAGGGTCTTTGCTTGTGATCCCATGGTTGCATTTTCTTTGTTCGTGTTTTCAACTCGTATCCCGGCCTAATTTAAATTTCCACATAGGGCAACGAATATTACGACCACAAATAAAATGGCAACGGATTAAATGACGACAAATTTACAATGGCGCAGATAATAATTGTCTTACATATTCCAGATAATTTAAAATGCCACATGGCAAACCCCGGAAGACACAGGGGCAAGATAAGAAGGAAATTGCAGACAACAATCTAGGTCGCTAAAGTCTCTACTCGTCAATGGATCGCCGGGCGACGACATCCTCTAGCTCCTTCTTCAACTCCTCACATCTTTGCTCGAAAGCAGCCACAGATTCCCCCACCTCCTGCTCACGTTCGATCCGGAGCTTCCTCAAGTCACCCATCAGTTCCTCGATGACCGCTATCAGCATCATCCCCGAGGCACCGCTCTGCTCATGCAACATCTTCTCGGCGAGCGCCTTGAGGAGCTTCGCAATTTCACCCAGGAGTTGCTCGACGAGGCCGACCACCTTGTCAACCAAGGCATCACTGATCTTGAGAAGCTTCATCAAGCTGTCGACCAGCCCCTGCTGCGTAGTGACGCTAGCGAGAATGTCGTCGTCGCCGCAAAGGACTTTAGGAACGCCGGCTCGTGGCAATGGCCGACGCCGCGAATGCACTTGCGAGAGCCCTCGCGTGCCCTTGATAGCTCAACTGTGGGATCCGCGGCGCGTCGGGACATCTCTGCTGCGGCTGCGGCTTCGTGGAGGGACCTCTCTAGTGCTTCCGTAGCCTTGGTCTTTGCTGCTTGGTTATATGTCCATCGTAAACTCCTCCTACCGGTCATGCCAGAACGGCTTGAGACGAAATACCTAGTTTTGTGGGTGATGAGGAGAGGAATTGTGAAGTAATTTTTGAGTGCGTAGTTTTTATAGCCCAGTGCTATGTGTGAACACATATTAGTTTGATATGTGTGAATAGATTTGCAATTACTTACTACAGTGTAATCTGAAGTGTGACGAGAAACAAGGTCAAAATTTATTGATGGCAGAAGGTTGACCACGTCGTTGCTCGCCGTTGAGTCGGCTGTTTTCCACGTATCACACACATCTTGTTAAGTTGAACGGTTTCTGTTGTGTTCGCAAATCGAAAACAGTTCGTCTGAGTGAACCGTATGCCCTATATCACACACACCTTGATCTGGCTAACCATTTCTGTAGCACTCCCTAATAGAAAACAATTCATCGGAGCGAACTGTATGTCGTATATCACACACACATTGATATGGCTGCCCGTTTCTGTTGTTATGCCTCATCGCAAACAGTTCGAACGGCTCAACCGTGTGCCCTCGGTCGCACACGCAACTACAATCTGAACCGTCTTTGATGTATCATTCATCGCAAACATTCCGCACCTTTTTCGATGGTTGTTTTACATCCCCATTTGTGATTAATGCATCGCACACAGTTTCGTCAAAGGGTCTCTGATCGTTGTGTCGCGTTAGCAGCAACCTGCAGTAGTGTCTCCCTTATTCCTGAAAATTAAAGAAGGCAGGAGCAGGAAGAGCAATATTGACGGCACGCCGTTTGTCAAAGATTAGTCGGTACTGAAGATGCTTCTCATTCCATTTATGAGACTGATAATGATCATGGCTTCATAATCTAGAAAAGCAGGTGGTAACTCAACATCATATCCTATTATGGGTACACATAAATAATTAGCTAAACGAGTTGCATAAAACCATCCAAATAAATCTCCATCTTTAGCATTATGATGTAGACTCCTCACAATAATTGCCCCTAAATTATATTGCTTATCACCCGACACCGCACATTTAAGGATACTTAGATATGGAACACAAAGGTGGCTATGATCATGTTTACCATTAATGCATCTTCCTATAAAAAGGGAAAAATAATGTATAGAAGGAAAATGAATGCTCCCTAAAGTGGCTTGTGTAATGTTTCTAGTTTCCCCCACGGTGATGCTATCAAGGAAATCACGGTACTCAGATTTGTGAGGATTTTACATGCTTCGCAAAAATCTTCTAAGTCCATAGTATAAGATTCATCATAAAGATCAAACATGACAGTATGAGTATTGCGCTTAGATGAAAACTCAAACCTCTACACAAAGGAATCGGTGAGGTGATAGTGTTGTCGGCACTTATGTGACACGAAGTCCTCAAGGCCGGCATTTTGGATGTATGCATCAAAGTCATCCTTGAAACCTGCGTGAACCATGAATTCGTCTGATGACCATTCATAAGGCCATACTTGAGCATCTCTTTGTGGTTCAAGGTCCAGTTCGCGTATCGCGGGCCTCAGTGCTTGCTTCCTTGAAGGGCCACCTTGATATATTCTCCTAGACTTTTTATGTTTCAAAAAAATTCTGAAATTTTAGTGACTCCAAATAAAAGTGAACCAAACTCAACAAAATTGATAGCAACTGCTCCTACAAGTGTCTAGAGGCTATATCACGCATCAAAACTACTTTGGACCATATAAATTTGACATGCAAGCTCAAGAACAAGGTCACCACAACAACAAAAAATTCCAATAAATAAAGCACTTGAACAAAAACTAATTGGTACATTGGAGGAGTCACATACCGAAGAACAATCCCCCGAAACAGTTTTGCAAATGATGATTCGAGCAAGAAGATCAAAAATGGCAGCAAGATGAGCTAGAACACGGGTTTGAGCTGGTGGATGATTTTTTCCTAAAGGAAGAAGGAGCTGGTGGGTGCTGGAATAATTGGAGGGGGCCACATGGGGCCCACAAGGACAAGGGCGTGCCCAGTGAGTAGGGCGCGCCCTCAACCCTTGTGGCCAACTGGTGCAGCCCCCTGGTGCATACTCAGTGCCCAAAAACTTAAAATATTCTACAAAAAATCATATTAAATTTTCAGGGCGTTTTGTAAACTTTTATTTTCGTGAAATTTTTTATTGCACGGATATTTCATAAAACAGGCAGATAATACTATTTTTGCTTTATTTAATCTATATAACAGAGAGTAAATGTTGGGTACAGAAGGTGGTGTTCTGTAAATTCATCTGTCTCATGCTCATCAGAAGGAATCCGTCAACAAGGTTGATCAAGTCTCATTAACAAACTTCTTTCGAATAACATAAAACCGGAGAATTTTCAAATAACACTAGGTTACCCCAATGGGGATATGCATGTCCCCAACAATAAGAATACCATATTTCTTCTTGACAGTAGGAAGAGGGAATACAAAGCCTCCAATAGCAATAGTTGAACCAATAGAATTGACGCTATTAACTTGAGGTTGTTTCTTCGGAAAGTGTAACGTATGCTCATTACCATTTACATGAAAAGTGATATTGCCTTTGTTGCAATCAATAACAGCCCCTGCAGTATTTAAAAAGGTCTACCAAGGATAATCTCCATACTGTCGTCCTTGGGAATATCCAGAATTACAAAGTTCTTTAAGATAGTAACGTTTGCAACCACAACTGACACATCCTAACAAATATCGATGGGTATAGCAGTTCATTTATCATCCATTTGATAAGAGATTTCAGTAGGTGTCAACTTATTCAATTCAAGTCTACGATATAAAGAAAAAGGCATAACACTAACACCGGCCCCAAGATCACATAAAGCACTTTTAACGTAGTTTCCTTTAATGGAGTATGGTATAGTGGGTATTCCTGGATCTCCAAGTTTCTTTGGTATTCCACCTTGAAAAGTGTAATTAGCAAGCATGGTGGAAATTTCTGCTTCAGGTATCTTTCTTTTATTAGTAACAATTTCTTTCATATATTTGCCATAAGGGGACATTTTAAGCATATCAGTCAAACACATACGCAAAAAGATAGGTCTAATCATCTCACAAAAGAGTTCAAAATCCTCATCATCATTTTTCTTGGATGGTTTAGGAGGAAAGGGCATCTCTTATCATAACTTTTATTCTTTGATTGTGGGTTATCAAGATCAACAACATGTTCAATCTCTACATCATTATCATTACTAGGTTGAGCATCAGTATGAACATCATCATTGACATTATCACTAGATTCATGTTCATTACAAGATTGTGTCTCAACTTCAGAAATAGAAATATTATTGGGAATCTCAGGTGTGTCTATAACAGGTTCACTAGATGCATGCAAACTCCTATCGGTTTTCTTTATCTTTTTAGTACTAGGGCTAGGTTTATCAGTATTAAATCTCTAAGAATCCTGCTCATTTCACTTAGGATAGCCCTCAGGATACAAAGGTTCCTGAGTCACTTTACCACCTCTAGTTGGAACCATAATAGGATTATCATTATTCTTACTATTCAACTCATTAATCAAATCATTTTGTGACTCGAGTACTTATTCTACTTAAGTTGTAACCATGGAAGCATGTTTACTAATAAGCTTAAGATCATTAGAAGTTCTAGTCATATTATCACCCAAGCGTTCAAGCATATAAGAATTACGTTTCAGTTGTCTACTACCATAAGAATTGAAGTTTTCTTGTTTAACAATGAAATTATCAAACTCATCTAAGCATTGGCTAGCAGACTTATTATCAGGAATATCACCTTCGTCAAATCTATAGAGAGAATTTACCTCTACTACATGTGTCGGGTTATCAAGACCATGTATTTCTTCAATAGGTGGTAAATTCTTAACATCTCCACCTTTAATACCTTTTTCTTTCATAGATTTCTTTGTCTCTTGCATATCTTCAGGACTGAGAAATAGAATACCTCTTTTCTTCGGAGTTGGTTCAGGAAGAGTCCAATCATTATCATTACTCAATATATTATTTAATAACTTTTCAGCTTGCTCAACAGTTTGCTCCCTCAAAACACAACCAACACAACTATCTAGGTGGTCCCTAGAATCATCGGTTAGTCCATTATAAAATATATCAAGTATTTCATTCTTCTTGAGAGGATAATCAGGCAAATCATTAAGTAATTGGAGAAGCCTCCACCAAGCTTGTCGGAGACTCTCTTCCTCAATTTGCACAAAATTAAATATTTCCTCTTGTCGGAGACTCTCTTCCTCAATTTGCACAAAATTAAATATTTCCTGTAAGGCAGCTTGTTCTTATGACGAGGAAAATATTTTGCAGAGAATTGTAAATCATATCCTGGGGACTATGCACACAACTAGGAGCAAGAGAATAGAACATAACTTAGCATCACCCTTTAATAAGAAAGGAAACAACTTAAGAATATATTAATAGCAAATTTTTTTCCTCATGAGCAAATAGGGTGGCTATATCATTTAATTTAGTAAGATGTGCCACAATAGTTTTAGATTCATAACCACGAAACGGATTGGATTCAACTATAGTGATTAACTCAGGATCAACAGAGAATTCATAATCCTTATCAGTAATACGAATAGGTGAAGTAGCTAATTCAGGATCATATTGCATTCTAGCATTCAAAGATTTTTCTTTCCACTTGCGTACTAATTTCTTAAGATCATTCGTATCCTCACAAGCAAGAAAGTCTCTAGCTACCTCTCCCTCCATAACAAATCCCACAAGAACAATATGCAATTAACATCTATGGGAAGTAGGTCTAACAGGTGTTTCAAAGTTTTCAGTACCAATAATTTTATCAATTTTAGAAATATCATCATCTCCAGCATAATCAATAGTACTAGCTCTAGCAGGATGTTTATCAAGTAATTCACCCAATGGCATAGTTTCATCGAGCATAGTTGTAGCATCATAAGAATCATTCATAATAGAAGTGGCATCATCAATAACATGCGACATATCAGAATCAATAGCAGGTGTAGGTGTCACAAGTTTACTCAAAACAGAAGGAGAATCAAGCGCAGAGCTAGATGGCAGTTCCTTACCTCCCCTCGTTCTAGAGGGAACAATCTTGGTTCTATCATCCTTTAGATTCTTCATAGTGATCAGCAGATATAAATCCCAATTGACTCAGAGAATAGAGCTATGCTCCTCGGCAACGATGCCAGAAAAAAATCTTGATAACCCGCAAGTATAAGGGATCGCAACTATTTTCGACGGTAGAGTATTCAACCCAAATTTATTGATACGACACAAGGGGAGCCAAAGAATATTCTCAAGTATTAGCAGCTGACTTCTCAATTCAACCACACCTGGAAAACTTAATATCTGCAGCAAATTATTTAATAGCAAAGTAACATGGAAGTTACGGTAAAAGTGGCAAAAGTAATAGTAGCAGTTTTGTAATGATGGTGACAGCAGTAGTAACGAAATTAACGAAGCTAGTATCGGTATGGAACAAACTTGTAGGCAATGGATCAGCAATGATAGGTGTCGGATAATATTCATCATGTAGAAGTTATCACCTAGGGTGACACAGAACTAGCTCCAATTCATCAATGTAATGTAGGCATGGATTCCAAATATATTCATATGTGCTTATGGAAAAGAACTTGCATGACATCTTTTGTCCTACCCTCCCGTGGCAGGGGGTTCCTAATGGAAACTAAGGGATATTAAGGCGTCCTTTTAATAGAGTACCAGACGAAAGCATTAGCACTTTGTGAATACATGAACTCCTCAAACTATGTTCATCACCGAGAAGTGTCCCGGCTAGTGTCACTCCGGGATTGCCGGATCATAACACATAGTAGGTGACTATTGACTTGCAAGATAGGATCAAGAACACAAATAAATTCATGAAAACATAATAGGTTCAAATCTGAAATCATGGCACTCGCGCTCTAGTGACAAGCATTAAGCATAGCAAACTCATCGCAATATCAATCTCAGAACATTGTGGATACTAGGGATCAAACCCTAACAAGACTAACTCGATTACATGATAAGTCTCATCCAACCCATCACCGTCCAGCAAGCCTACAATGGGATTACTCACGCACGACGGTGAGCATCATGAAATTGGTGATGGAGGATGGTTGGTGATGACGATGGCGACGATCTCCACTTTTCGGAGCCCCGAACAGACTCCACATCAGGCCTCTCGATGAAAAACAAGAGGTGGCGGCTGCTTCGTATCGTAAAATGTGATGGGAACTTCTCTCTGATTTTTTTCTCCCTGAAATAGGTTATATGGAGTTGGAGTTGGCGTCGGGGAAGGTCCAGGGGGCCTACAAGGTAGGGGGCGCCCCCACCCTTGTTGACAGGGTGTGCGCCCCCTCCGGTAGTTCTTTTCGCTAGTATTTTTCTTATATTCTGAAAATATTCTCCGTGAAGTTTCAGGTAATTTCGAGAACTTTTATTTCTGCACAAAAGTAGCGTCAATCCGGGTTAGTTCCATTCAAATCATGCAATTTAGAGTCCAAAACAAGGGCAAAAGTGTTTAAAAAAATAGATACGATGGAGACGTATCAGCGGCCGGTGCGTGAGCCACACCATCAGGAGCCAGACACCGTCTCGATGGCGTCGTCAGACCTCGCATCCAGGCCGACAGCGAGCCCCGGAGGGCAGGCAGGGGGAGCGCACATGTGTCACCATTGAGCAGCGTTGCAGTGACCACTACCAGCCCGACGGGCATGATGGCGCCAACGTCGATGAGCCCGCGCTCGACGGGGGCGCGTACTTGCCTTTAGAGGTTGGGTGCCCTGGCCTCACCCGTGAGGTGCGGCAAGTCCGTTTGCCGTCCACTCGCACATTCAAGCCAGAGATTCCAGAGAAGAATGATGGAAGACTAAACCCGGCACAGTTCTTGAGCATCTACACCATCGCTGTTCAAGCTGTCGGGGGAAAAGATGAGAAGGTATTCACCAACTACTTCAGTTTGGCACTCAAGCCAAATGTGAGGTCTTGGATGATGCATCTTCCGGAGAACTCCATTTCGACCTGGGCTGACCTATGCCATGAGTTTGTGAGCACCTTCATGGGCGGCCACCAAGAACCACGGTGGCCCAGCGATTTGCAGTTGCTCCCGCAGAAAGAAGGAGAGACTCTGCGGAAGTACATGCAGAAGTTCAGTCGAGTCCACAAAAATATTCCAGACATCTACCTAGCTGCAGTGTTAGCAGCATTCCAGTCCAACGTGTGCAATCGTCGTATACATTCCAAGATGAAAATTCGGTTGCCCAAACTGTGAAGCAGCTTTACACCTTGGTGCATAAGTTGCTCAGGTGGAAGAGGGGAGGTAACTCCTTGTAGAAGAAAATGCATCGACATCAACTCAGAGGATGACGACGATGCCTCTAGCCAAAAGAAGAAGAACAAGAAGCGCAATAAGAAGCACAAAGACAAGGTAGTGATGACAGTCGAGGGGTCGAGCACGTGTAGTACTGGCAAGAAGGGTAAGGCTGAAGCCCTCAGCAAGGAGGTTGCCATGTGCAATGATTGCCGGGAGGCCGCCGCCGCCGAGAGGGCTAGGAAAACTGATGGCGCATACTGCAAGATACATCAGACAAGGGCCATGATCTCTAGGAATGTCATCAGGTTGAACAACTTGTCATGAAGCACTGGAAAGCCGAAACCCCCATTGGAAAACCAAGATGGCGATGGCGATGACGACCTTGATATGCCAGATTATGCTGCTATGATTGCAGATTTCTGGGGTCAAGAAAAATATATGATTGGGTACAAGGATCTACCAACCATTGATGCGGAATCCAAGAAAGATGTGTATCTAGGTTGCAAAAATAAATATTCCAACTTGAGTGCCACACTGGCGCTTCTCAGATTTAAAGCAGCAAATGGTCTATCAAACAAGGGCTTCGTAGAGTTGTTAGCTCTTTTCAAACTTTTGGAAAATAATGTGCTCCCCAAAAGCACAAATGAAGCGAAGAAAATTCTTTGCCCATTGGAACTTGAAGTACAGAAGAAACATGCTTGTATATTGTATAGTGGTGAGTCCAAAGATTTGCGTGCATGTCCCATATGCAAGCATGCATGATACAAGCGCAGGCGAGCAAAGAACAAGTACAATTTGGATGACGAGATTAAGACAATAATCCCGTTCAAGGTTGTTTGGTACTTTCCTTTAATTCCAAGGTTGAGACGTTTGTTTGCAAACCCTAGAGAGGCAAAGTGGTTGCGGTGGCATCATGATGACCAAACTACGGATAAATATATGAGGCACCCAAAGGATGTTGTTCAGAGGGAATTAATCGACAATAAGTTTGAAGAGTTTGCCAAGGATCCTAGAAGTATAAGGCTCGAGGAGTGTACTGATGGGATGAATCCTTTTGGTGATATGAGAACCAAACACATCACATGGCCGATGCTTCTCTGCATATATAACCTTGCTCCTTGGTTGTGTATGAAGAAAAAAAATACATTATGATGTTAATGATTATCCAAGGCCCGAAACAACTTGGGAATGACATCGACATTTACTTTAAGCTACTGGTAGAAGAACTGGTGACATTGCGGTTAAAAGAGCCCGCTGTAAAATGTTATGATGCTTACAAAAAGGAGATCTTTGATCTACATGTGATGTTGCTGCACACCATTCAAGATATGTCGGCATTAGGAAACACATCGGGGAAGAAAACAAAGGGAGATGTAGGGTGTGTCACATGAATGGATAGGACCGCTAGTAGATTTCTTTCCAACTCGCACAAAAACCGTGTACTTGCATTATCATAGCTTCTTACAGAGAAATCACCCATACCGAAAGATGAAAGCTGAATTTGATGGTATGGTAGAGATAGGTTTGGGCCAAAGACCTTATGATGGGAAGTTGGTCCACAACAACGACATGGTTCCATGTAGGCAAGGTCTCCATCCCAGCAAGCTTCATATAGACGGCAAAGCCCGAATAACTCACGCGACCCATCAGACACCATCTATATGGGTGTTTGGTCCCTCGTGTCACTTTTTCTCTCAGGACCAGTTCGCGAAGTGTTGCCTCTAACTTTTGCATACGAACTCGGATTGGGAAAAACTTTAAATCAAAATCCATTGTTTCGACATCCGAAGACAATTCATGTAGATCACTTTTTCCATCTGAGGCCGTCTTGGGGGCGTAATTAGTTGAATAGTGTTCTGGATACGAAATCTCAGTACTTCAAACTTAACTTCGACCTTATAGATGAGATTGGATGGTTATGGCCCAAATATGAAAGTTTCTCTTTTTGAAGATATAGAAATTTCTCACTTTGAGCACTTTTTTATTTGAAGTCATCTTAATTGTGTTCGTGACCATGCCAAAATCTGGTGTCAACATATGCCACCCTGTTTTTCGGCAAAGCTTGTGTGCCGAAAAATAACTTGTACTTTGTTTGTTCTAAGGACAATGTCAACACTCAATCGGACATTTATTTTTCTCAAGGCGATAATTATGTATCGTCCATCTTGGTGCTAAGGGCGATAATCATACGTCGGCCATTGCCCACTCAGGCTTCTTGTCACACCCTCGAGTGGTATTTCTTCATGTATTTTCCATTAAGAGCTCGAGGTAACAATTCCCCTTGTATGGAGTCCACCAAATATGAATTTCCTGGAATTATTCTTGTAATCCTAAAAGGACCTTCCCAACTTGGAGACCACTTCATGAATTTTTTATCTCTCGAACCAACCGGCAGAATCACTTTCTAGACGAGATCGCCAACTTGAAAATTCATCAAGTTAACTTTCTTATTGTAGTCTCTTGCCACCCTCAACTTGTGTCTCTCTATGGACTTTAAAGCAACCAAACGTTTATCTCCAACCTCATCAATATTGTCCATCATCAAATTATAAGAGTCTATTGCCGATAAATCATTCTGTTTGGCTATTCTCAAAGCATTCAAATTTACCTCCATTGCTAAAACAGCTTCCTGACCATATAGTAGCTCATATGGAGTCACCTTCGTAGCACCATGCCTTGAGATTCTATGTGCCCACAAAGCTTCAGACAACAACTGATGCCATCTCCTTTGATTATCCTCAATCTTCTTCTTGATGATTTTGATTAAAATTTTGTTGCTAGACTCAGCTTGTCCATTGGCTTGGGCATAATACGGAGAGGAATTGAGCAACTTTATGTTGTAAGATTCGACAAATTCTCTGACTTGGTGTGACATGAAAGATGAACCTTGATATGTAGTTAAGGTTTGAGGAATGTCGAATCTATGAATAATGTGCTCAGTTATGAATTTACTTACCTCTGTATGTGTCATGTTCTTGAGAGGTACTGCTTCAGACCATTTAGTGAAATAATCGGTTGCTACCAATATGAACCGATGCCCCTTCGTGGAAGACGGATGAATTTGTCCAATAAAGTATAAACCACATCCTCTCAAAGGCCACGGCTTGACAATAGGATATAACATAGCAACAGGAGCCAATTGAATATCACCAAATTTTTGAGAAGCTTCACACCCTTTATAATATCTGAAGCAATCATTTATCATAGTCGACCAATAAAATCCAGCACCTCGCAATAACCATTTCATCTTGGGAGCCGACTGATGAGTGCCACAAATACCTTCATGGAACTCTCCCATAGCAACTCTCGCTTGGTCCTCGTCCAAGCACTTTAAAAGAACATGATCAACTGTTTGGTGATGGTGACCATCATCTCTCATTGTGTTTTTTAAAGCCATACACCGAACAATCCTGTCCACCCTTCTATTAGGATCACAAAAATAATCATTGATGGGTTTCCTCCAGTGTTGATCTTCTTTTGCATTGAATATTTAATGAGTGGCCGAAGTGGTGGGCTTCGGTTCGGCCTCCCCTATGTTGGCAAGACTAGACATCGGCTTTTCAGAAATATGAAACATGCCATGATCAACATGATAGCCGGATGCTTATTGTGCCAACTCATTTGCTAAAATAATCGAAAGCAGAAATTATATCTATACATTTATCAAGATAAACATTAAAAATTTTCATCAGAATATTGGAAGACTTTGGATATTTGTTGCACTACTTATAATGAATCACCAAAAGCCTCAATATGTGTAGAACCTATGGCAAGCAACATCGCTAAGCCAAATAACAATGCTTCATATTCGGCTTGATTATTTGTGCAAAAATATTCTAAGCGGCTTTAGGCTTCAAAAACAACACCATGAGGAGATATATAAACAATACCAACACCATGGCCATTGGTACAAACTGAACCATCCAAATATAATCTCCAATGTATTAATGAAACAAGGTTTATATCAACAACTTGCTAGTCATTAATTCGATGTTCAACAATAAAATTAGCAATGATTTGGCCTTTCATGGATTTTAGAGATTCATAAGCCAAATCTTATTCAATCAAAGCATAAGCCCACTTACCAATTCAACCACTAAGAATTGTCCTATGCAACATGTATTTAATGACATCGGTTTGACAAGCTACTATGCATTCACTCGACACTAAATAATGTCTCAATTTCGTGCAAGCATAATATAAGTGTAGGCATAGTTTCTCAATAAATGTATACCCTGTCTCGGCGTCCAATAAACGCCTGCTCAAATATGTAATAGGGT
Organism: Secale cereale; assembly: GCA_902687465.1. Classification (NCBI taxonomy): domain Eukaryota; kingdom Viridiplantae; phylum Streptophyta; class Magnoliopsida; order Poales; family Poaceae; genus Secale; species Secale cereale. The sequence goes on along the minus strand of LR738711.1, from coordinate 341,216,870 downwards.
GCTCTTTTCCTTCAGTTTGTTGAATCAAAACAACACCAATAACACCTTTTTTCTGCTGCAATGTAAAGCTTAAACGGTTCCCTATGATTGGGAGCTTTCATCACCGGAGGAGTGCACAAATAGTTCTTGATCTTATCAAACGCCTCTTGCTGTTTTGCCCCCCAAGTGAAATTAACATCATTTTTAACTAAAGGATAGGAGTAAATGCATCAACTTTCCCTGATAGATTAGCTATGAACCTTCTCAAATAATTGACATTGCCAAGGAACTTTTGCATATCTCTCTTGCATGTTGGAGCCTCCACTTTTTGTATGACCACTATCTTTTTGGGATCAATTTCTACGCCATCTTCATGAATAATGAAACCCAGAAACTTCCCAGCCGATATACCAAAGGAACACTTCAAAGGGTTCATTTTCAGCCCATATTTCTTCATTCTTTCAAAAGCCAAACGCAAATCGGCTAAGTGAGATTCAAAAGCATCCGATTTGACAACAATATCATCAATATAGACCTCAAGAATAACACCAAGTAAATCATGAAAAATTAAATTCATAGCCCTTTGATACGTGCCGCCGGCATTTTTTAATCCACAGGCCATCGCCGTCCACTCAAATAAACCAAGGAAACCGGGGCATCGAAAAGACGTTTTGGACATGTCCTCTTCGGCCATAAAAATCTGGTTATACCCCGCAATACCATCAACAAAGCTAATGATTTTATGTCCAGAAGCATCATTAATAAGCATATCGGCGATTGGCATGGGATACTCATATTTAGGGGTAGCTCTATTCAAATCTCAGAAATCAATGCACACCCTCAACTTGACGGAGCCTTTTTTCTCTACTGGTACAATGTTAGAAATCCACTCGGCATACCTGCAAGGTTTAACAAAATTAGCTTTGAGCAAACGACCTATCTCTTCCTTGATCCGGTCATACATTTTCGGATTAAACTTTCTGGCCGATTGCTTGTATGGTCTAAAACCGGCCTTTATAGGTAACCGATGCTCCACCAGCTCTCGGCTTAAACCTGGCATTTCATGATATTCCCATGCAAAGAAACAGACATATTTTTTTAATAGCTTGATTAACTTATCTTTATGATCAGCTTTTAAATTTTTGTTCACAAATGTTGGCCTAGGAATTGCACCATATCCTATGACTATCTCTTCGAATGGATCAGCCGACGTAAAATATTGTCCTAATTTATCCATATCATCTAACTCCTCTATAGACTCATACATATCGTTCTCACTGGACCGATATTTTATAAGACGTTTTTGTAACCACTCAGAATTTGAATCCATTCAGATATATCATTCCTTGGAGCCGATTGCACTCAGTCGGCTTGAAAGAGACGGGCACGAAGCTATTCTTGGTGGCGCTAAGAAAATCAAATTCTGATAAGTCGTGCCCCGTCAAGCAAGTAGCATTGGGATGTTGCCAATCTACCGATGCATCGGCCATAGCAACACAAGCCGAATTGTCCGCATGAATAACCTCCACTTCATCACCTACCCCTTGGATAAAAAACTGGTGCATAGTGGAGGGCATGCACGGGTTTGCATGATCCCAATCACAGCCTAGTATGGCATTGTAGTTACCTGGCACCTCGTCAACAAAGAACGCAGTAGCCAAAGTTTTGCACCCAACCATAAGCTCCACATACATAACACCATATTGGTGTTGATCAATTGTTCATCAGGTAAACCCAATTTTTTTAAGACCGAATATGGCATAAGATTCACCACAGCACCACCATCGGCAAGCCTTCTAGCAACCGGCAATCCATTAATGTGACCTTTAAGGAATAATGGCTTCAAGTGTGTCACCGGTTCTTTCAGCTTCTCAAATATAGCATTGTTAGGACCAAAATCTAGCTGAGCTACTTCCCCTTCTTCATCTATAGCACGAAATTCAGCGGGTAAGTAATACACCATATTGATATCCATACCTTCACGGACCGATGTAGGCTCATAATCCAACATATCATCTTCCTCCTCGGGGATGTTTATTGATTCTGAAATTTGTCAAAGCGAAGTGGAATCAATATGTGGTGGGGATGATGTAATAGACTAATAGTACTGGCATCGTCCTACTTTGATGGTGTAGGTGCTGCCGTGTCGGATGTAGTAGACACTGCACCTTGTATTTTTTTTAGGCATCATACTTGTTTTGTAGGTACCATAGGCCAAATTCCGTTGTACAATTTATTTCTTTGCTTCTCGGCCTCCTGTTCTGGCATCTTTTACTCCTCATGCGCTGCAACCTCCTTTTTTGTGCCTTGGTCAGACAGGATGGACACCACATAGGCTGAGTATACTTTGGATCCCTCGATTTGGCATTTCTTGTGCTAGCTTCATGATCATTAGCCATGTGACCCTGCTGGACAATAGCCACATCTTTATTAGAACCAGCCAGATTACTAACAATAATCAGCTCTTTGATTGTTGTATGGTACATCCTCCATTGAAATCTCCCATGTAGTATGGCGCATAGGGGGGTGGCGGCATCCATGGTCTCGGTGCCCATGACCCATATGGCCTTGCATGATGCTGAAATTCTTCTCGAGTAGGTGACCTTGAGCGCTTAAAATTTGATGACCGGTTAGAGCTAGAACTGGCCGATTGACTGGCATACTTGCACAACAACATATGAAAAGTTGGCTTGATTTTCTTGCGCTGCATTTTAGCTTCATTTGTCTTCCACTTGCCAACCTCTGTATTCTTGGGCTTAACAAATTTTACATGAGAGTTCTCTTGCACTTGTGGTTGCCCCCCCCCCCCTTGAGCGTAGGATTCTTGATGGTGATTTTGATCACTTCCCTGCCATCGGGTTGCTTATCAGGCATAACCTATCTCCCCCAAAATCTTGTCCCCCTTCTTGTCTTTCCTGGGCTCACCAACAATGACATTCGTTTTGTTAGAAGATTCGGCTACCTCCGGCCAATGAGTACTTTCTTCCCGTCCAAATCCATGGTGTTCATTGGAGAGGGCTGTTTTATCAATTTGCATCTTAGAAAAGTTCAATCGTCCGTCATTAATGATTGATTGTATTTGTCACCGATAAATATTGCAATCATTAGTAGCATGAGAAAAAGAATTATGATACTTGCAATAAGCGCGCCATTTTATCTCTTCAAATGGCGATAAAGTATGAGATACTCTGATAATCTTAGCCTGCATCAAAGCATCAATTATTTTATCATGCTTAGCAATGTTAAAAGTAAACTTCATCTCTTCATCACAATTTCTTATGAATCGGTTTTAAATCATTGCAAGTAAAGGGTTTGGCCTTAGATGGCCAAACAAATTCAGTAGCATAAATATCACCTTCATCGTCCGAGTGATCACTATCATATTCAACCATATTCATCTTTGGACGATCGGCTTTGTATCTATGCACTTCTTTGAGATCTTTGCTTCGGCTTTCCTGAGCTAGAGCCCTTTGTAAGAATTGGTTGATATTTAAAAACTAATAGCCTTCTAATGTTTCTCTAATGGGAGTTCTTAAACCACTCAACACTAGGTCTGCCAAGTCTCTCTCGGTTATCATCAAACTATAACACCGGTTTTTTGTTTCTCTAAATCTCTTAACGTAATCGGAGACCAATTCATCATGCTTTTGTTTAACCGATGTTAGACGTGACAACTTGAGTTCATTGTCACCGCTATAAAAGTGATCATGAAATTTCTTCTCTAGCTACGACCAAACCCGAATGATACCATGTGGTAAAGAAGAAAACCATGAAAATGCGGTACCAGTTAATGATAAAGGAAACAAACGCACTTTAATTTATTTAGTGAGCCTGCCTCACCCAATTGTGCTAAATATTGCTTGACATGCTCCCACGTGGTTTTCGTGCCTTCTCCACTAAACTTTAAAAAATTAGGAATTTTATATCCCAGGGGGCACTGGGTGGCATCAAAGTACTCAGGATACGGCTTTTGGTAAATCTGATTCGGACGTAAGTCTCCAAAATTCTCTCGAAACATCCTAGCCATTTCCTCTCTAAGATTAGCTAGACCATCATCCGTAGTGGACGATGAAACTTGTGGTAGTGGCATAGGAGGACCAGAAATATTTGCCGTAGGTAAGAACTATGGCATGTATGCCGAACCATAGTTTGGTAATGGCCGAGTGGTTGTAGTTGTATGTAGGGTTTGGTTCGGCATTGCCATCGAACCTGTCATGCTCATAATAGGATTAATAGGTGCAGGCACAATCTAATTTTTTTGGGTAGGTAAATAAGACACTGGCATGGGAGGTGCCGATGATATAGGTAAAGTCAGATTAGGGTTTTGCACGTTAGCAGCTATACCATAATTACCACTAGACGATTGAGATATATTTTGTCTGAGCATTAGTATTTTTGATGGAAGTTTGATAGACCAGATTGTTACCATCAGCAATATGACTTTCAATCTCAGCCCACTGCTCAGGAGAAAAGGTAGTACTCATAGAGGGTTGAACTTGCTCGGCTTGAAGAGGAGGGAACTTGATCTCTTCAATTGGAGTAATGTTGCCTTGACGATCCTTCTTGAATTTTGCAAGGAAATCCTCCAACTCCTTCTCCTCACATGCCTTCTTGTACTCCTCATAGACTTGGCGATGATCGACAGATATCTCATCAAGACTGGGATTAATGATATTATAGGTGTCGACCTCAGATGGCTAGGGAAGATCAGATATGGTGGATGACGATGATCGATCTTCAGATCCCAAGCAGAGTCGCTGCTACCTCTTGAGCTTGCGTTGTATTCCCTCGAACAGGAAAGGGAGATGCAGCACAGTAGCATAAGTATTTCCCTCAGTTTTTGAGAACCAAGGTATCAATCTAGTAGGAGACCACGCGCGAGTCCCTCACACCTGCACAAACAAATAAGAACTTCGCAGCCAATGCGATGAGGGGTTGTCAATCCCTTTACGGTCACTTACGAAAGTGAGATTTGATAGAGATGATAGTTCAGATTTTTGGTATTTTTTTAGTTTAATAAAACAACAAATAAAAGCGGTAAAAGTAAAGTAGATGTAGATTGATATGTTGAGACTAGACCCGGGGGCCATAGTTTTCTCTACTGGCTTCTCTCATGATAGCGATATTCTACGGCGGGTAAACAAATTACTGTCGAGCAATTGATAGAAAAGCTAATAATTATGATACTATCTAGGAATTATAATTGTATATAGGCATCACATCCGAGACAAGTAGACCGACTCCTGCCTGCATCTACTACTATTACTCCACACATCGACCGCTATCCAGCATGCATCTAGTGTATTGAGTTCATAAGAACAGAGTAACGCCTTAAGCAAGATGACATGATGTAGAGGGATATACTCAAGCAATATGATATAAACCCCATCTTTTTATCCTCGATGGCAACAATACAATATGTGCCATGCTGCCCCTACTGTCACTGGGAAAGGACACCGCAAGATTGAACCCAAAGCCAAGCACTTCTCCCATTGAAAGAGCTATAGATCTAGTAGGCTAACCCAAACCAATAATTCGAAGAGACTTGCAAGGATATTATGAGCACACATAAAAAGTTCAGAGAAGAACTAAATATATTTCATAGATAACCATGATCATAAACTCACAATTCATCGGATCTCGACAAACACACCGCAAAAAAGATTACATCGAATAGATCCCCTCGAAGACCGAGGAGAACTTTGTATTGAGATCCAGAGAGAGAGAGAAGAAGCCAACTAGATTCTAGCTATGGACCCGCAGGTCCGTGGTAAACTACTCACAACTCATGGTGAGGGCGATGATGATGATGATGAAGGCCTCCGTGATGGATCCCTCTCCGGTGGAGCTCCGGAACAGGCTCCAAGATGGGATCTCCACGAGAACAGAAGCTACGACGGTGGAATTAGGGTTTTCTCTATGTTCACGGAGTTTCTGGGGTACATGGACTTATATAGGAAGAATTAGGGCACCAGGGGACACTCGAGGGGGCCTCGAGGCAGGGGGGCGTGCCCCCCACCCTCGAGGGCCAGCCCTCTGTCCCCTGACTTGGTCCTCAAGCTCCGCCTGCATGATTTTCTCCAAAAATATCTCTCGCGAAGGTTTCATTCAGTTTGGACTACGTTTTGATATTCTTTTTCTACAAAACCCTGAAACAGGCGAAATACAACAATCTGGATTGGGCCTTTGGGTTAGTAGGTTAGTCCCAAAAATGATATAAAAGTGAATGATAAATCCCATTAAACATACAAGACTTCATAAATAATAGCATGGAACAATAAAAAATTATAGATACGTTGGAGACGTATCAAGCATCCCCAAGCTTAATTCCTGCTCGTCCTCGAGTAGGTAAATGATAAAGAAAGAGTTTTTAATGTGGAATGCTAATCAACATAGTTTTTCAATGTAATTCTCTTAATTGTGGCATGAATGTTCTGATCTGAAAGATTCAATATAAAAGTCTATATTGACATAAGAAATAATAATACTTCAAGCAGTACTAACAAAGCAATCATGTCTTCTCAAAATACTATGGCTAAAGAAAGTTATCCCTACAAAATCATATAGTCTGGCTATGCTCCTTCTTAATCACACAAAATATTCATATTATGGACAACCCCGATTTCAGCCAAGCATTTGTTTTCATGTTCTATCTTTTCAAACCTTTCAACTTTCATGCAATACATGAGCGTGAGCCATGGATATAGCACTATGGGTGGAATAGAGGTGGTTGTGGAGAAGACAAAAAGGAGGGAGATAGTCTCACATCGACAAGGCGTATCAACTGGCTATGGAGATGCCCATCAATAGATATCAATGTGAGTGAGTAGGGATTGACATGCAACGGATGCACTAGAGCTAAGTATGAATGAAAGCTCAACAAAAGAAACTAGTGGGTGTGCATCTAACTTGCTTGCTCACGAATACCTAGGGCATTTGAGGAAGGCCATCGTTGGAATATACAAGCCAAGTTCTATAATGAAAATTCCCACTAGTATATGAAAGTGACTAAGCATCAGACTCTCTACAATGAAGAACGTGGTGCTACTTTGAAGCACAAGTGTGGAAAAAAGATAGTAGCAATTGTCCCTTCTCTCTTTTCTCCCAATTTTTTTTGGAGGGGCTTTCTCTTTTTTTATATTGGCCCCTCTCTATTTTTTTCTTGGGCCATCTCCTTTTTTTATTGGCCTTTCCTCACATGGGACAATTCTCTAATAATGATGATCATCACACTTTGTATTACAACTCGATACAACAACAAGTATGACTCTACATGAATGCCTCTGGCGGTGTACTGGGATATGCAATGAATCAAGAGTGACATATATGAAAGAATTATGCATGGTGGCTTAGCCACAAATACGATGTCAACTACATGATCACGCATGGCAATATGACAATATGATGCGTGTGATATAAACGAAACGGTGGAAAGTTGCATGGCAATATATCTCGGAATGGCTATGGAAATGCCATGATAGGTATGTATGGTGGCTGTTTTGAGGAACAATATGGCTGTTTTGACGAAGGATATATAGTGGGTTTATGGCACCGGTGAAAGCTGCGCGGTACAAGAGAGGCTAGCAATGGTGGAAGGGTGAGAGTGCGTATAATCCATGGACTCAACATTAGTCATAAGAACTCATATACTTATTGCAAAAATTTGCGAGTCATCAAAACAAAGTAATAAACGCATGCTCCTAGGGGGGAGGTTGGTAGGAGTTAACCATCGCGCGTCCCCGACCTCCACACAAAGGTTGGCACTCTACAAATACCTCATGCTCTAACTTCGTCACATAGTGGTTCACCATACATGCATGATACGGGAATCACTAACCTTAAAAGAAGTATTCCTCAGTTTCATAATAACTCCACTAGCATGACTCTAATATCAGTATCCTCATATCTCCAAACAATTATCAAGCATCCAACATCTCATTCTATTCAATGCACTTAGTGTGATTTTTTTTACTACATTGACATTGGATGTTTATCATGTGAAGACTAGTTTCTTTAGCCTAAACACATTACCATGCTGTTTTAATAGACTCTCAAAAGGATATAAGTGAAGCATGAGAGTTCAACAATTTCTACAAAATATTACCACCACCGTGCTCTAAAAGATATAAGTGAAGCACTAGAGCAAAAACTATTCAACTCAAAAGATATAAGTGAAATACATAGAGTGTTCTAACAGTTTCTAGGTCATATTTAACTCTCTCAAATAGGTGTGTCCAGAAAGGATGATTGTGGCAAACTAACAAGCAAAGACTCAAATTATACAAGACGCTCCAAGCAAAACACATAACATGTTGCCAATAAAAATATAGCTCCAAGTATAGTTACCGATGGATGAAGACGAAAGAGGGGATGCCTTCCTGGGACACCCCCAAGCTTAGGCTTTTAATTATCTTGAATTTACTTGGGGTTCCATGGGCATCCCCAAGCTTAGGCCGTTTCTACTCCTTGTTCCATAGTCCATCAAAGCAATACTCAAAACTTGAAAATTTTACAACACAAAACATAGACAAAAATTCTAGTGAGCTCCGTAAGTATAAGAAAGCAAACCACTAGTCAAAGGTGCAGCAATGAATTCATTCTTTGTTTATATTAGTTTTAAACCTACTATATTACAACTTCTCTATGGTTCATATCCTCCAATACTACTCATAGATGCATCGGAATAAGCAAACAACACACGAAAAACAGAATCTGTCAGAAACAGAACAATCTATAGTAATCTGCAGGTTTCGCCTACTTCTGGAACTCCAAAAAATTCAAACTAAATTGGTAAATTTGTGGAACTTGTCTACCAACTATCTTAAAAGATAATCAAGTAAAAATCACTCTCCAGTAAAATCTTAAGACTACTTTAGCGAGCGCTAATGATTCTATTTTTCACAGCAAGATCACATAAACTTCACACAAGTCTTCCCAAAGGTTCTACTTGGCACAAACACTAAACAAAACATGAAACCACATCTAATCAGAGTCTAGATGCAATATTTATTCCCAAACAGCAACAAAAACAAGAAACATAAAATTGGGGTGCCTCCCTACAAGCGCTATCGTTTTACGCCCCTAGCTAGGCACGATACAAGATAAATCTAGATATTGCCATCTTTGGAAGGCAATCCATAAGTGGCTCTCATGATAGATTCATATGGTAATTTGATTTTATTTATAGGAAAGTGTTCCATGCCTTTCCTTAACGTAAATTGGAATCTAATATTTCCTTCCTTCATCAATAATTACACCAATCGTTCTAAGGAAAGGTCTACCCAGAATAATAGGACATGAAGGATTGCAATCCATATCAAGAACAATGAAATCTACGGGCACATAATTCCTATTGGCAACAATAAGAACATCATTAATTCTTCCCATATGTTTCTTAATAGTGGAATCCGCAAGATGCAAATTTAAAGAACAATCATCAAGCTCATGCAAACCCTAGCAAATCACACAAAGTTTTTAGGATTGTGGAGACACTAGCACCCAAATCACACAAAGCATATCATTCATGATCTTTTATTTTTATTTTGATAGTAGGTTCCCATTCATCATAAAGCTTTCTAGGTATAGAAACTTCCAACTCAAGTTTTTCTTCATAAGATTGCATCAAAGCACCAAATATGTGTTTGGTGAAAGCTTTATTTTGACTATAAGCATGCGGAGAATTTAGCACGGATTGCAACAAGGAAATACAATCAATTAAAGAGCAATTATCATAATTGAATCCCTTGAAATCCAAAGTAGTGGGTTCATCACTATGCAAAGTTTGAATCTCTTCACTCCCACTTTTAGCAATTTTAGAATCAATATCTAAAATCTCCGAATCATTTGGACACATCAATAACTTTCAGATCTTCATCTTTATTTTCATGCTCTTCCGGTTTAGCAGCCATCTTATTAATCAAGGTGGACTGTTTATCCATAATTTGGCCAATTAAGTTCTCAAGATGAGCAAACTGAGATTTCAAGCCATAAAATTCCTTAGACATATCATCAAGGTCTTTATTCATATACTCCATAAACTTTTTCTGTTCTTTAAGCTCACTTCTGAAAAAGTCATTATGCTCAAATTGTATAGTCATAAAATGTCTAACATTGTTTTCAATCTCCTCCTGCCTCTTGAGGTGAGGGTCAACACTAACAGGGAGAGCCATAGTGACAAGCAAGCAACCCAACACACACAAGCAAACAAGAAGCAAGCGAACAATAAACAAACGACGGAAGAAGGGCAAATAAAACGGCAAGGGTGAAGAGGGGGAGATGAAAACGAGAGGCAAATAAATTTAATGCAAAGGCTAAGGGTTTGTGATAGGTACTTGGTATATGATTTTTGCGTAAGACTCCCCCGCAACGGCGCCAGAAATTCTTCTTGCTACCTCTTGAGCTTGTGTTGTATTCGTTCGAAGAGGAAAGGGAGATGCAGCACTGTAGCGTAAGTATTTCCCTCAGTTTTAGAGAACCAAGGTATCAATCCAGTAGGAGACCACGCGCGAGTCCCTCGCACCTGCACAAACAAATAAGAACTTCGCAGCCAACGCGAAAAGGGGTTGTCAATCCCTTTACGGTCACTTATGAAAGTGAGATATGATAGAGATGATAGTTTATATTTTTGTTATTTTTTTAGTTTAATAAAACAGCAAATAAAAGCGGTAAAAGTAAAGTAGATGTAGATTGATATGTTGAGAATAGACTCGGGGGCCATTGTTTTCTCTAGTGGCTTCTCTCATGATAGCGATATTCTATGGTGGGTAAACAAATTACTATCGAGCAATTGATAGAAAAGTGAATAGTTATGAGACTATCTAGGCATGATCACTGTATATAGGCATCACGTCCGAGACAAGTAGACCGACTCATGCCTGCATCTACTACTATTACTCCACACATGGACCGCTATCCAGCATGCATCTAGTGTATTGAGTTCATAAGAACAGAGTAATGCCTTAAGCAAGACGACATGAGTAGAGGGATAAACTCAAGCAATATGATATAAAACCCATCTTTTTATCCTCGATGGCAACAATACAATACGTGCCTTGCTGCCCCTACTGTAACTGGGAAACGACACCGCAAGATTGAACTCAAAGGCAAGCACTTCTCCCATTGCAAGAACTATAGATCTAGTAGGCCAAACCAAACCAATAATTCGAAGAGACTTGCAAAGATATTATGAGCACACATAAAAATTTCAGAGAAGAACCAAATATCTTTCATAGATAACCTTGATCATAAACTCACAATTCATCGGATCTCGACAAACACACTGTAAAAAGAGATTACATCGAATAGATCTCCTCGAAGACCGAGGAGAACTTTCTACTGAGATCTAGAGAGAGAGAAGAAGCCATCTAGGTACTAGCTATGGACCCGAAGGTCTGTGGTAAACTACTCACAACTCATGGTGAGGGCGATAATGATGATGATGAAGGCCTCCATGATGGACCCCCCTCCGGTGGAGCTCCGGAACAGGCTCCAAGATTGGATCTCCATGGGAACAGAAGCTACGGTGGTGGAATTACAGTTTTCTCTCTGTTCACGGAGTTTCCGGGGTACGTGGACTTATATAGGAAGAAGTAGGGCACCGGGGGACGCTCGAGGGGGCCTCGAGGTAGGGGGGCGCGCACTGGGAAGGGGGCGCGCCCCCACCCTCGAGGGCCAACCCTCTGTCCCCTGACTTGGTCCTCAAGCTCTACATGCGTTATTTTCTCCAAAAATAACTCTCACAAAGGATTCATTCCGTTTGGACTCCGTTTGATATTCTTTTTCCGCAAAACCCTGAAACAGGCAAAACACAACAATCTGGAATGGGCCTTTGGGTTAGTAGATTAGTCCCAAAAATGATATAAACTTGAATGATAAAGCCCATTAAACATACAAGACTTCATAAATAATAGCATGGAACAATAAAAATTTATAGATACGTTGGAGACGTATCAGTCACCAAAAAAGTGGGTTGACACACGAACACGTCACGTGTACCCTCGACGTCGGGGGTGATGCACCATAGCTCAAGTCGAAGGAGACCCGACCAACAGCGAGTACGCAAGATAGTCGGAGGGCGCTTTTGACACCTGAAAACCCGCACACAGGGGAGGGACCCCATCCGGGAGTGCGGCGGCAATGGGCTTCCCTAGCTCGATTCCCAAGGATTTCACCCCTAGAGCCTAGAGCCTAGAGCCCTCCCTAGAGCCTCGGGACAAGCGGTTTCCCAAGGATTTCAAGGGCCCTCGTAAGGTGCCTAACTACAAAGCGGATCAGCCCCCTGACGCTTGGATAGAGAGTTACGAGATGGCGATGGAGATGATGGAGCCGCATGTGCTAAGTATTTCACCATGATGCTAGAAGGCACAACTCGTAACTGGTTGAAAGGATTGTCCGTCAATTCCATTGGTCATGGGCAGAGCTGAAGGCCATGTTTATCAAGCATTTCAAGGATACATGCAAGCAGCCAATGTCAATTGTGGATCTAGATTCTTGTGTTCAGAACAAGGGAGAATCGACGACCAGTTGGGTGCGCCGGGTCTCAACCATTATGCATTCTTCAGATAAGATCAACGCTGAATCTGCGATATTAACATTGGAGAAAAATTGCCGGTTCCTTACGCTCAAGCTGATGTTGGGGCGGCTTAAGCGTCATTGTGACGATATGGGGGAGCTCACGGAGGCTCTCATCAAATATGCCGACTCTGATAGTACCAATGACCCCGAATCTGAGGCTGAAAGACCGGGAAAGGGAAAGAAGAGCAATGACCCGGGAGGACAGCAGTTTAACCCAGCCAATCAGAGCAGTGGCAATAAGCGCAAGCCTAACACATTTGTAGCTAATACTGGGACACGGAATTTTAACCAACGTTGCAAGGGAAAGCCTGTAACATCCCAAATTTTCAATTTGGAATGTTATACATAGATCATAATTGCACTTCATTGTTTTGCATTTTTGTTCGTGGAGTTCCTCGAAATTCTAAGAAACTCAAGGACCTACGGGGAGAGTTGGGGATTTTACCGTTTTCGTATTTGAGTTCGCTCGAATACCGGTACGAGGACACTATGATTCTAATTATTTTTCTCTCCTAAAAATATTTCTAAATAAAATAAATGAGCGGAGATAATATGACTTCTCCAAAATAACAGAAATATTGGAGGAAAAATATTAAAATCACTTTTGGAATTTTCTGGATTTATTTTCGGATTTAATTGCATAGGAAAAATATGCGTTTTTCAAAATTGCATTTAGGTCCGGGAAAAATGTTCACTTTGTCCTAAATATTTTTAGAGGACGGTCAAAATTTATTTCGGGAATTTTGGACTCTGTTTGGTATTTCTTTCGTTAGTTTTACTGCGCCGGGACTCTATTTAAAAAAAAAGGAAAGCGACTAGGACTAGTAAAGGACCAGGACTATGGGCTTTATAAGCCGCCCAGACCGGCCCGTTTCGCCAGCCCGCTCGCCACGTCGCCCGAAACCCTAGCCGCGCCCCGCCGCTGCCGCGCCCGCCGCCGCCGCCGCCCGCCGCTGCCGCGCCAGCCGCCGCCGCGCCGCCACCCGCCGCGCCGCCGCCGCCCGCCGGAGCACCACTGCCCGCCGCCCGCCGGAGTTTCCGCCGGAGTGGAGAGAGAGAGAGGTAGTTTTTTTTGCTGTTAACCGAGCGGTTTTTTTTAGAAAACCTAGATCTGTTTTTTTAAATAGATCGGTTCGGTTTTTTTATTTTCCGACGGTTTAGTTAAATAGCGGACGTTCGTCCGTACGTTCGTTTTAACGAATGGTTTTCGTTAGTTAATCGCAGACAGCGAACGTTCGTTCGTTAGCCTGTTCGTCGTTTTTCTTTTTCGGGTATTTAACCACGATTTTCCGATCGTGATTTCTGCCCTGATCTTGTTTTTCGTTTTTCTTTTCGCTCGAGAGTCGGAATCAGGTGATTCAAAATCCCAGATCTTCGTCTCGAAGCCCTCTTTACATTATAACAACTTGAAAAAAGTTTTGGCTACTGTAAAATTTGACTTTAGGCCAACTAGTAATTCGGAGCTCGTTTCTTTTGCAGTTTGAGTTTCGTTCCTTCTTTCGAGTTGATTCTTTTTGCAAACCGGAGTTCTTAAGTTGAACTTTCTGGTTAGATCTCTTATTTGAGTTTTACCCGTGAATTAGTTAAGTACTTATTGTATGCTTGTTTGTTTGATTGCGATAGAGTAACCGGAGTGCGCCGCTTGCTACTTTGAGTCTCTAGGTTTTGCGGATCATCAGCAAGGAAAGTAACACTTTGATCATGCTTTCCAATTACCCAGCTTTCATTGCATTAGTCAAACCCTCACACATTGCATGAGTAGGATTAATTAACTTGTGGGATTGGGAAGTAGATTGAGGTAGTACCTATTACCTGCATTACATTCAAACCCTTGGGAGTTACTTCTACGTTTGTTGTTAGGACATGCTATGATCGTAGACGTGGTTTGGGTTTGAGTGAAATCCATGACAGATGTGAGTTGTTAATTAATGGTTCAACTTAAGGTGGCAACTTTAATACACATCTGGGTGGATTGAGGCATCTAGGTATCCCAGGTTTGCCTGTTTTTCTTTTGGACCGCCACCCAGGCTCAAAGAGATCATGAGATTTTTCATGCTAGAAACTTCGGTGTGCAGCCACATGCCAATATGGGCTCTGGCATAGTTGAGTAAGTTGTGGGAAACCTTTCCATGATGGGCTAGCAGATGTATATGGGTTTTGTAGGTGTACCGGCCTATCTATCTAGTTAAGGGGACCTCTTCGGAAAGACTGTGTCTCGGTCATCCGTTTCTCAAACACCATGCAGTGCGAGAAACCAAACGGAGGCGATCGAGTCTTGTGGGGAAAGTGCACAAACCTCTGCAGAGTGTACAAACTGATCATGATTAGCCGTGTCCCCGGTTATGGACATCTTGAGTATCTGGTACTTGGATTATCATGTGCATCTCAACATGTTACTCTAATTTAATTTTGTTGGGTTTAATGATTACTTTTAATTGGGGTTGAGAGGATGTCTATCTTCTCAACGATGTTTCAACTACCATGATAGTTAATTAAAATACATTCCTTTGAAGTAGGGAAAAATTGGCTTTACGAAAAAACTTAACCATAGAGCTTTCCACCAGCCATATTGCATATAGTATAACTTTACTTTCATTGCATCTCTTGTGTTACCTTGCCAGCATATTCCATGTGCTGACCCGTTTTCGGGCTACAACGTTTCATGTTGCAGACTTTTCAGACGACGAGTAAGGTGCCCCTTTTAGGTCGTGGTTCTATACTCAGTGATGCCGCTGGAGTTGATGGATTAACTTATCTTCCAAGCCTTCCACTGTTATCGTGTTAGATCGCCTTCAGCCATATTATTTGTAATAAATTCATTGCTGGACTATCGATGTAATAAGTGTGTGATTGCTACTCTGTTATAAATCCTTCGACTACCATCCTTGTCAGCATTACTGATCCAGGGATGACACTGATGCATGGAGATCAGACTGTTTGAGGTCTGGTCGCTACAAGATGGTATCAGAGCACACGCTGACTGTAGAACACGACCACTAAGACAAGCCCTAGAACACTATCCACTCTTTTCTCTTCTGACTCCTCATCTTTTCTATTCTTTAGGATGGTGGAAGCAAAGCACAAGTTCATGCAACCGGATGATGATACACCTTTTGGACGACACCTGAAGGAAGTCACCAGATATCTACACATTGGATAACCAAGTTTCACTGGAACCTACAATGCCACTCTACCTGAGGAGGAGCGTTGGTTGATTCAAGCCCAAGTTCCAGGAAGGACGTTTGCACCTGTCACCTCACTCATAGCATTTTCCTTTAATGCACCTACATGGAGCCTAGGAAGGAGTATGGCAGCCCACATTGCTATGTGAAGGATTGGAGAAGTCTACAAACAGGAGCTAAAGGACACTATCTACCAGATTTGTGGACGCCGAGATGAGAATTGGGATTTTATCAGCACTAAGAAGGGTATATCCATAGCAGCATTCATCCAGGAGTTGAACCACCACATTCGTCGCCAGGAACACCAGATGTGTGCTGGGATGATAGATTTGAAGAAGGCCCTAAATAGGAATTTGGAGCTAGAAGAAGAACTCAAGTCTACACGCGACAGATATGAGGAGGAGATGAAGATACTTGTGGAGAAGAATGATGTTTTGACCCAGAAGTTAGGGATACTCATGGGAGAAGAAGACGACGAAGAAGAACCCAAGGAGATTCCACCGGAAGACTATATCATCATAGATGACACGGATTCGGAAGCTGAGGATAGCAAGTATGAAGACTATGAAGATGAAGCTGGGGCAGATATCATGGAATCCTCTACCGACCAATATTTTTAGATGACCACCCTATGACTAGTAGTATACCTCCAGATATTAGATTTAGAGCACCTTTGTAACGGTCGTTAGATTTGTAAGACCTTGTTTGAAATTGATTGGTGTGATTTGATTGTGTGTTTGTCTCATGTGCATATGGGTAGTGATTTTCCCCTAGACCTCTTTTCTATTCTAATCTCTTCCCTCTACACCCATTAGATGCCTCCAAGACGTGAATTCGAGTTTCCCCTGAGCTCGCCCAGTTGATTCAGCAGCAGAACACCCTGATGCAACTTCTTGTCAAGAACAGTCAGAACAATCAGAACAACAACAACAACAACCCTCCACCACCACCACCTGTGGACAACCTGACACGTTTCTTAAGGTTGCAACCATCAGTGTTTGCTAGCAGCATCGAACCAATTGTGGCTGATGACTGGCTACGCAAGATTGGAAGGGATTTGACCACCGCCAATTGCTCGGATGCTGAGAAGGTGCGATTTACCGCACACCAGTTATCTGGACCAGCCGCAACATGGTGGGAGAATTACACAGCCACTTACCCCGTAGCCAATGTGACTTGGGATCAGTTTCAGCAAGCTTTTCCTACTGCCCATGTCTCGACAGGAGCAATGACTATGAAGAAGCAGGAGTTTCACAATTTGCGCCAAGGGAATCGTACTATGGCTCAGTACGTGGATGAGTTTAGTACCCTATCTCGTTATGCCCCAGACGATGTGGCCACAGATGCCAAGAAGCAGGAGAGATTCATGGAAGGGTTGAATGATGAGATGAGCGTACAGTTGATGGTGGCAACTTTCAATAACTATCAGGAGTTGGTTGACCGAGCCCTGATGATTGAAAGGAAACATCAGCAGATTGAGAGTCGCAAGAGGAAGTATGGGCAAGGGAAAATTAATTCTGGAGCTCAGCAGAAGCCTTGCTTTACCCCTAAAGTAGTAGGACAGTTTCAGCATACCCATGGAGGAAGTAGCTCACACAACCACAATGGCACCAAGAATGGCAATGGTAATGGGAATGGGAATGAAGCCAATGGAAACCAGAACCGCCCTGCACCGTCCGCACCCACCAAGAGGGATTTTAGCCATGTCACTTGTTACAAGTGTGGAAAGACTGGACATTATGCCAATGAATGCCCTGAAGTTAAGAATGGGAACGACAATGGAAGCGCCGGGAAGAAGCCCAACCCGTTCAACAAAGGACTAGTGAACCACGTGACCGTGGAGGAGGTAGAAGAGCAACCAGATGCTGTTGTCGGTAAGTTTTTGGTTAAGACATTTACCGCAATAGTTATTTTCGATACTGGTGCATCGCATTCATATATTTCAAGGGGATTCATGAATAGAGATAGGATGTCCACCCAAGTTCTTAGGACCCCCATGTTAGTAAGTTCACCTGGAGCAGATTATATGGCACACCAAGGATGTTTTCAGACGCCATTGATCATAGGACGCCATACTTTCCCCTCTGACCTAATAGTTCTGGAGTCACAAGGATTGGATGTGATATTAGGTATGGATTGGTTATCGAAGTATGGAGGTAACATTGACTGTGCCAGTAAGTCTATTTTGCTCACCACCCCGGAGGGAAAAAGGATTAAGTACGTATCTAGGCATTCGCCCACAAGGACTCAAGTATATTCTCTCACGGGAGTTGTTAAGGAGGAAGTGCCAATAGTGAAGGATTATCCGGATGTGTTTCCAGAGGAGTTACCTGGCATGCCACCGGATAGAGATATAGAGTTTTTGATTGAACTTTTGCCAGGCACCAGGCCAATTTCTAAGAGACCCTATAGGATGCCCGCAAAGGATTTGGAGGAGATTAAGAAGCAAATTAAGGAGTTACTGGATAAAGGATTCATACGCCCAAGTTCTCTGCCTTGGGGTTCGCCAGTACTTCTAGTGGAGAAGAAGGATGGATCGTTAAGAATGGTTGTTGATTATCGTGGGTGAAGTAACGATCAAGAACAAGTACCCATTGCCAATGATCAACGATCTGTTCGATAGATTGCAAGGAGCTAAAGTATTTTCTAAGATCGATCTGTGATCAGGGTACCATCAATTGAAGATCCGAGAGCAAGATATCCCTAAGACGGCCTTTACCACTAGGTATGGGTTGTATGAGTATACCATTATGTCGTTTGGTCTGACAAATGCACCGGCATACTTTATGAACCTGATAAACAAAGTGTTTATGGAGTATTTGGATAAGTTCGTCGTAGTGTTCATAGATGATATTTTGATCTTCTCGAAGGATGAAGAGGAGCATGAAGAGCATTTGCGTTTGGTATTGGAGAAGCTCAGAGAACATCAGTTGTATGCCAAGTTTAGCAAATGTGAGTTTTGGTTGAAGGAAGTCGGATTCCTCGGACATGTTTTATCCGGAGAAGGAATAGCAGTAGATCCTGCCAAGGTGGAGACTGTGACCAAATGGGTTTAATGGTTACTTTTAATTGGGGTTGAGAGGATGTCTATCTTCTCAACGATGTTTCAACTACCATGATAGTTAATTAAAAGACATTCCTTTGAAGTAGGAAAAAATTGGCTTTATGCAAAAACTTAACCATAGAGCTTTCCACCAGCCATATTGCATATAGTATAACTTTACTTTCATTGCATCTCTTGTGTTACCTTGCCAGCATATTCCATGTGCTGACCCGTTTTTGGGCTGCGACGTTTCATGTTGCAGACTTTTCAGACGACGAGTAAGATGCCCCTTTTAGGTCGTGGTTCTATACTCAGTGATGGCGCTGGAGTTGACAGACTCACTTATCTTCCAAGCCTTCCGCTGTTATTGTGTTAGATGGCCTTCAGCCATATTATTTGTAATAAATTCATCGTTGGACTATCGATGTAATAAGTGTGTGATTGCTACTCTGTTATAAATCCTTCGAGTACCATGCGTGTCAGCATTACTGATCCAGGGATGACACTGATGCATGGAGATCAGACTGTTTGAGGTCTGGTCGCTACAAAGCCGCCTCAAAGATATAATATTGATGAGGTGATGAATTAGCCATTTCCGAAGCATGGAACGTACGAAAAGCCGGCCACCCACGTGTGGAAAGATTGCAGCATCATGAGGTATTACAAGGACTCTATCCAGAACAACTATGGACCAAACAGTGGCTCAGGGTCCGGTTTTCATGGTCCGGGTCATGGAGGGGCCGGCTCAAACTCCGGATTTCAGGGCCAAGGAAATCAAGGTAGCAACAACCAACAGAACAAACAAGGGAATCAGTAGCAGTCCGGTTATCAGAGTAACCCAAACAAGCTGAGCAGTGGGCAGTACCACGTCTTTACCACAAGTCTGTGCAAGCAGGACCAGAATCTTCATAAAACGGAGGTGAATGTTGTTGAGCCGGTAGTACCCCGTTTCTTGCGATGGTCCGAGCAGCCCATTGTGTGGAGCCGCGAAGATCACCTGCCCCGAGTTGATAATCCGGGTCTGATGGCTTTGGTGGTAGCACCTCAGGTTGGAGTTTACAAGTTCACCAAGGTACTCATGGATGGAGGTAGCAGCATCAATATCCTTTACTACAATACTTTCCGTCGTATGGGATTAACTGACAAGAAACTTAGACCGTCCAACACTGTCTTTCATGGAGTTGTGCCTGGTATGTCGGCATACCCGGTGGGCAAAATTGATCTGCAGGTAACTTTTGGGGATGAATATGATTCCAGGATGAAGACTTTAACTTTGAGGTTGTTAGGATCCACAGCCCGTACCATGCTTTGTTTGGGAGGCCATCTTACGCTAAGTTCATGGCGAGGCCGTGTTATGTTTATTTGCAGCTTAACTTGCCGGGTCACAAGGGGACCATTACAGTGCATTGGTCGCACCATAGCCTTTGAGTGTGAAGAAGGCGATGCAACTTACGCATAGTTAGTTCGTGCCACAGAGGAGTTTAAATTCTAAAAAGATAATGTTGACCCGGCAGATATGACGTCTTTGAAGAAGCCAACCACAAAGCATGACCCGTTGCTAAAGTTTAAATCAGCGGATGACACCAAGCTAGTTGACTTTGTTCCTGGTGACTCATCTAAGCAATTCAGCATCAGTGCTAATCTGGATCCGAAATAGAAAAGCGCGCTCATTGAGTTCATCCATGAGAATCGGGGCATCTTTGCATGGAAGCCTTTCAGACATGCCGGGTGTACCGAGAAAACTCGATGAGCAAACTCTCAATATTGATCCGAAGTATAAACAGGTGAGACGGTTTCTTCGTCGTTTTAACGAGGAGAGACGGAAGGCCATTGGTGAAGAGGTGGCCCGGCTCTTAGCAGCCGGGTTCATTCTTGAAGTTTTTCATCCTGAGTGGTTGGCTAACCCGGGTTTGGTGCTTAAAAAGAACTGCACTTGGCGAATGTGTGTGGATTACACAGGCTTAAACAAAGCCTGCCCAGCTAACCCGTTCGCCCTACCTCATATTAATCAGATCATTGATGCTACAGCGGGTTGTGAGTGTTTGAGTTTTTTGGATGCTTATTATGGGTATCATCAAATCAAGATGGCAGTTAAGGACCAGGAGAAGACGGCTTTCATCACTCTGTTTGGAGCCTTCAGATATGTGTCTATGCCTTTCGGGCTCAAGAGTGCCTAGCCAACTTATCAGCGGTGTGTACAGAATTGCCTGCACGGCCAGATTGGATGTAATATTCATGCTTATGTGGATGATATTTTAGTTTAATCCATAAAGAAGGAGAACCTGATCGACGACTTGAACGAAACGTTTGACAATCTCTGGGTGTACAAGATGATGCTTAACCCGACCAAGTGTGTTTTTGGTGTTCCAGCAGGCAAGCTTTTGGGTTTTTTGGTCTCTGAGCACGGCATCGAGGCTAACTCGGAGAAAATGAAGGATATCACCTCCTTGGCATGGCTGAAATGTGTTAATGATGTCCAGCGCTTGGCAGGACGGATAGCAGCTTTGAGCCGGTTCATAAGCCACTTAGGTGAAAAGGCTATCCCTCTGTATCAGATGATGAAGAAGACAGATGACTTTGTCTGTAGTGAAGCTGCTGATGAGGCGTTCGAGGCTCTCAAGAAGCAATTGGTTGAGCCGCCAGTTCTTGCGGCTCCCATTGACAAGGAACCTTTGTTATTATACGTTGCTGCAAATGGTAGGGCTGTCAGCGTGGCCATTGTGGTGGAAAGGAAAGAGGCTGGCAAGAAATATCCAGTTCAAAGGCCGGTTTATTATATCAGTGAGGTGCTCATTGAGTCCAAACAAAGGTATCCGCAATGGCAGAAGCTGGTATATGGGGCCTTCATGGAAAGCTGGATGCTCAAGCAATATTTTCTGGGTCATTATATTATGGTGGTGAGTTATGATCCCTTAGTGGATATCATTCAAAACAGAGAAGCCACAGGACGAGTGGCCTCATGGTTTAAAATATGTGCCTTGGACGGCCATCAAATCGCAAGCGCTTGTGGATTCTATCAATGATTGGAAAGAACTGCAGACGCCTGAGGAAAAGGCGCATATCACATATTGGACTATTCAATTTGATGGATCCAAACAGTTAGAAGGCTCGGGGGATGGAGTTGTCTTAACTTCCCCGCGAGGTGACAAATTTTCTTATGTTCTCCGGTTAATGTTCCCATGTACTAATATTGCAGGTGAGTATGAGGCCTTGCTCCACGGTCTTCGGATGGCGAAGGAGATGAACTAAAGCAGGGTAAGATGCTTTGGCAATTCAGATCTGGTAGCTCAGCAGGTTTCTGGCACCTCGGATTCCAAGGATCCACTCATGGCGGCTTATCGTCGAGAGATTGATGCTATTGCGGGTCACTTCAAGGGTTACCAACTTTAGCACATTGATCGGACGAGGAACGAGGTGGCTGATGCCTTAAGCCGGTTAGGATCTCAGTGTAAGCCGTTGCCTCCCAACTCCTTTTTGGATGTTTTGCTTAACCCGTCAGTCAAGTTACACACTGAGGAGGACCTTGTTATTCCTGACCCAGAGGCACAGTTGGTGGCGGCTCTTCATGTTACACCTGACTGGACGGTTCCGTATTTGGCTTATATGACCCGGGGTGATTTACCTGAGGATGAAATTTTGGCCAGCCAAATAACCCGGTGTTCTAAGTCAATGACGATTGTCAATGGAGAATTGCACCATTGCAGTGTTACAGGGGCGTTTCAACGTTGCGTCTCTCTTGAGGAAGGCTGTGAGATCTTACGGGAGATCGATGAAGGCGATTGTGGTCATCAAGCCAGATGTAAATCTCTTGTGGCCAAAGCTTTTCGTCACGGCTTCTATTGGTTGACAGCTCATGCTAATGCTGAAGACTTGGTCAGTAGATGTGGCGGTTGTCAGAAATTTTCACGGCGTGCTCATGTTCCGACTCAAGAGTTGAGGATGATCCCAATAACTATGCCGTTCGCGACTTGGGGGCTTGATATGGTTGGGCCTTTCAAAAGGTCCAAGGATAAGAAAACCCACCTTTTGGTGGCAGTGGACAAGTTTACCAAGTGGATTGAGGCAGAGCCAGTTAGCAAGTGTGATGCTGAAACAACGGTTCAATTCATCAAAAAAGTGATTTTCCATTTTGGTTTTCCCCACAGTATTATAACAGATAATGGCACTAATCTGTCCAAGGGTGCTATTGTCAGGACCCCGATCCTAAGTCACACAGGTCTAGCTTGTAACACATCATATCACTTTGCGGCCTCACGCACGGTATCCCCACGGGTGCCACCTTACCTGGCCCGGGACCGTTTGCGCATTTTGGCACACGTATATGATAGTGTCGCTAGCATCCATATGACAGAGAACCCGGGCCGACATGACTAGTTATAAACCAAAAGTGGCACTAAAATTACAGGGACAGGCATACATGACCCAGCAACGAACGTGTCGGTCATCAACGTATGAACCCAAGTCGTAGCAAGCTACAAGGACTTAAAGGAACAATGCGTGACATTTCCCCTAAGGGACAGACACAGGAACGAAGAAGGACACATGCCGGCCAGCCTAAGTGTTCCGGAGCAGTAGCAAGCTACCAAGGCTCAGTGGAAGCACTAGGAGACATTTCCCTGTAAGATAGGCTACCAAGGGTAAACAACTAGGTGTCGGATCCCACACATAGCGATACACATTACACGTACGCATAACATGCAAGTATGTGATGTACAACATGTCATCACAACATAACTCAACAACTCATATAGATAAGGCCCAGAAGAGCCATCATAGCATTTATTACAATCAGAGGTCACATGACCCAACATACAGAGCATACAGGCAACGGAAGCATAACATGTCTGAGTACAGACAACTACAAATGAAAAAGGCTGAGAAGCCTGACTATCTACAAGATCCTACAAGGGTACAAGACCGTAGCTGAGGTAACAAGCTAAACGTCGAAGTCCACGCGGAACCACTAGCGAGACTGAAGTCTCTCTCCAAAACATAAATTAAGCAAACGTGAGTACAAAGGTACTCAGCAAGACTTACATCAGAACTAGCTACATATGCATCGGTATCAACAAAGGGGGTGGTGGAGTTTGACTGCAGCGAGCCAGCTTTGACTCGGTGGCTATCCTGAACTACGACTGCAAGTAACTCTTTTGAGGTGGCGCACACGAGTCCACATATTCACCAATCAATACACCACTATGGATCCGCTCCCGTCTCCCTACGAGAAGGCCATCCATAGCACTCACGCTTATCTTGCGCGTTTTAGAGTATCAACTTTCACTTGTCTATGAACTGTAATAGGTAACCCAGAAGTCCATTTCCGCGGACACGGCTATTCGAATAGATCATATATAAAACCCTGCAGGGGTGTACTTCTTCACACACGCTCTAACCACTTACCGCCGTTTACACGACATGTACTCGGCAACCTTCAAGCGGAGGCCCAGCGAGGGTGTCGGCCACGACCTGACTAACCACACAAGTCTCTCGTCCAGGTTTATCTCCTATTTGGGTTCCATCCGTGGGGAGATCCAGCCGGAGTGTTGCTCACGGCCCCAAACGATGTGTACAGGGTTCCCGCATCACCAAACGGGCAATCGGTACACCGTGCCACATACCTGCCGCGTCACAGCCCACCCCGAGGGTCAGCGCTGCGCACAACCTCCAGTAAACTACAAACACCAGAAACTAGTTGCAACTCCTGGACAGAGATCATGTTGATTAATAAGTCGAGAGGGTCCATTGGTTTCGGGCCCAATGCATGGTAGTAACTGGTCATGGATCAACCAACACAGAACTCAGTTCCTGAGGACGGCTGCAATGAGACAACCCACCATGTACTCCTACATGGCCTCTCATCGCTACCTTTACCAAATCGTGTTCACACACTTAGCTCACACACAGTAGGACATGTTCATCACATTCCAATTCATCCCCGATGAATCAGACCTGACACAACTCTAAGCAATAGCAGGCATAACCAGAAAGCATCAATGAGTAGGCACAACATGGCTCAAACAACTCCTACTCATACTAGTGGGTTTCAACTATTTACTGTGGCAATGACGGGTCATACAGTGGAAAGGGGTTCAACTACCGCAGCAAGTAACAGTTGAAGCGTTGTTGTCCTAATGCAGTAAAAGAGAGCAAGAGCGAGAGAGTGGGATTGTATCGGAATGCTCAATGGGGTTTTGCTTGCCTGGCACTTCTGAAGATAACATTGGGTCTTCATCGGTGTCATCGAACTCATCGTCGGAACGTCGTCTACTGAGAGAGAACAAAACCGGCAAACAGAAAAAGAACACAATCAATGCAATGCAACAATATGATGCATGAATGTGACATGGCAATATGATGTTGGTTGAGCTAATGCAACTAGCAACAAGTTAAATGAAGTTGGTTTGAACCAAGGGTTCAAATTCAAACTCCATATATGGTTATTCAAATGCCATTTATTCAAATTTCCTAAACAGCAGCCATAAGTTGTTCTAACATGCATGAAAATGCCATAAACAGATTCCTTGGATTTTTCTGATCAATTTTCATATATAAATTATTTCCATCTGAGTTATGGATTAATTTCTATGATTTTTAGAAGTTTTGGCTATTTTCTGAATAAATAAATCATTTAGATTTATATAAAATTCCAGAAAAGGCTTTATTGCATCAGCATGACGTCTGTGTGACGTCAGCAAGTCAACAGGGGCTGTTCAGGTCAAACCTGACCAGTGGGGCCCACTGGTCAATGACCCACTAGCTAACAGAGTTAGTTAGTTTTTAAACTAACACTAACTAAACTGCAGGTGGGGCCTGGGCCCACATGTCAGTCTCTCAGGGCCTAATTAAGTTTAGTTTTAACTAAACTAATTTAACAGGGGTTGGCCCCACGTGTCAGTGACTCATAGAGCTAAGCACAGTGATTAGTACTTAATTAAAACCTAAACTAAAACTAATCTACAGCCGGCCCCACATGTCATGGACACAGGGGGGGGGGGGTCCAGCCGGAGTCAAACGGGGTCAAAACCACCGGCGGCTCGACGCCGGCGAGGCCAAACGTGGCGGCGGTGCTCGGGATTCGCCCTCCGGCGACCATTTGGACGGCGGCTTGGGCTACGCGTAGCTGGGGAGCTCGCGCATGTAGTGGAGGCGACGATGTGTGCTGGGGTGGCCGGAGCTCGTCGGAAACGAGCTCGCGGCGGCGCCGGAGTTCGGTCTCCTTCGAGCTAGGCGCTGCGGGGCTCGGGGAGGTGAGCGGGGAGGTGCTACGGGCTTCTACGGTTGCGGTGAAGACGAAGACGTGCTTGGAATCAAGCAACGTGGCTGTGGCCACGACGGCGACGTGCGGTGGCGGCGGCGGGTGCGGCTGAGCTCGGCGGGGTCGATGTGGTGCACAAGAAGGCAAACGAAGAGGGGGAAAAGGGACGGGAGCTCACAGAGATTCCAGGGGGACAGACGGCGAGCGCGGGGAGGCACGGACGACGACGGAGTATCTCCGGCGATCTGGGGGGGGCAGAAGGTTGAAGACGACCTCGTTGAGGGCGTTGCGGTGCTCCCCAGCTCGAGTACGTCGAGGGAACAGGAAGATGGAGCTGTGGCGATTCTTCTGGGCATGGTTGCGAGGTGTGCGGTGGCCGGTGGCCATGGCTACGGCGAACGGCGGCGATGGTGGCGTTCGGCCATGGCGAGGAGAAGCAGGGGAGGGGGAAGGGGATCCAGTGAGAGGGGGGAGGAGTGATAGAGAGAGGCAGGGAGGTGCGTGGCAACCTCAGGGCGACGAGGAGGCAGGCAGAGAGGTAGGAGGTGGCCGGCGTGTGCCGGCGCGCGGCGGCCACGCGCCCTCCTGCCCACTGGCAGGAGGTTGAAGACAGTAGGAGGGAGGAGGCGGGCTGGGCCGGCCACTTGGGCCGCCAGGTGGGCTGCACAGGTAAAACTCTTCTCTTTTCTAATTCTGTTTCTGTTTTCTATTTTATCTTCTGTTTTCTATTTCATTGTAACTTTGTGGTTTTTTCTAAAAATGCTTAGGCACTTTCAAAAATCACCAAACTGCTCATGCCCACTGTTTAGCATATAACCAACATGGAACATTTCAGTTTAGGATTATTTGAGCATTTAAAATAATATATAAAATGTAAATGCCCAAATGCAAATAAGATATGATTTAATTCAAAAATCCAGAATGGTCCTAGAAATAAGTGCAACATTTTTGGCAGAGGTTTTTAATCAATCCAAAAATGATGAACTTTTCCAAGGGGCATTTTGGGTTCATTGAAAAGATTTTAATTGACCCTAGTTGAATTGCTTTACTGCTAGGGTTTAGGCAATCCCCATTTCAAGTTTCCTTTGAGAATAAACATGATGCAACATACAGTGCTATCCTAATGCAGGGTGAAGCTGGGGATGTGACAGCTATGAGGGACTTTTGTAAATGAGAGCATATTAGAGTTGATGTCTCTTGTGTGGCTCACCCCTAGTCTAATTGTCAAGCGGAACGACCTAATCAAGAGATTCTGCGAGGGATCAAGCCCCGACTTATGGTTCCTTTGAAGAGAATGCCGGGTTGTTGGGGTGGAAGAGTTACCTTCTGTGTTATGGAGCATCAATACAACACCCAACAAATCTACAGGTTACACACCCTTCTTCATGGTCTATGGAGCTGAGGCGGGTCTTCCCAGTGATATCCGTCATGACTCACCTCGAGTGGCGGCTTATGTTGAAGCTAATAATGAGAAGGCACGTCAGGATGCATTGGATCTGTTGAATGAAGATCGTGGTCTCGCGGCGGCTCGTTCAACGATCTATCAATAGGATTTACGATGATATTACAGTCGGCGGGTCAAGACCAGAACCTTTCAAGAAGGTGACTTAATTCTCCGGCTCATCCAAGATCAGACTGATGTGCATACACTCTCACCTCCTTGGGAGGGACCTTTTGTCGTCAGCAAGAATTTGCACAACGGGTCATACTATTTGATTGATGTTTGGGAGCACAAGGATTCACACACATCAGAAGAGGAGACTAATCGGCCGTGGAATATTGCTCATCTCCGACCTTACTAGACCTAAGCCTCCAGCTCTCATGATGTATATAGTTCGATGATGTAAATATTAGAACAATATAATAAAGCCGGCATCCCTGATAATTCGGGGCCTCTGTAGTCTTCTTCAAAGTTGAGTCCTTGTCATCATCCTACATGTTTACTCAAGAGGCATGATGCCCAAATTACAGGGATCAAAGAGAGCTGGATGCATAGAACATCTCAAGCATAGGCCTTTGATGAGAATAAATCGTAAGTCTGTCACTTGAGGGCTTCCTGTTCAAACATAGGCGTATTCGACCAAAGAGAACACAACATTACTACCCATTTGATTGTGTTATGTTCAAACATAGGCGTATTCGACCAAAGAGGGCATAACCTATGGGTCGTCCTACCTGTAGCCAACTGCTTCAACTCCATCAGGTCATCCTCATTGACCCGGCGAACACTTGGCAATCAGTCTTATATGGCGTATTCGACCAAGACCTGAGCTTGCTGAGGTTCAAATGCCGGTTGTCATGCGAGAGCACGACTTACAGATAGTCAGGATAGATCCAGACTCAAAATGCCACCTTCCTTGAAACTTCCATAATTTGGCCTATGATGCAAGATGCAACTCTGACCCCCGTACTCTAGACAAGTCTATCTTTAAAAATAAAGATCTATACTTTCCAGTGGCCTCATATCTGGCCTATAAATATTAGAACAATGTAATAAAGCTGGCTCTCATGATGTCGATTGGGTATTGTGAGAGCCGGCTCACAGCACGCACGTACCTTCCAATGGCCAACAAGGCTAGTTTCATGGAAGAAGAAACTTTGGCTTTGGCGGCCTACAAAAGCCTCGGATGTTTTTGATCTCTTTTCTCTGGTTCTTTTGCTTTTTGTGAGTGTTTTTTTGTTTGTTTGAGTTGCATTCTTTGCAAGTTTGGCTAAGCTGCCTCTACTAATGGCTCATATTTGAAGCCTCTCCGGGTCTCTAGAACCCAACCCAACAAACGGGTCGAAGCCGCCAGAAAGTAACAATCTTATTTCTGGAGTGATACCCCTACACGGTTATAACTGCATGAAGACTGGTAAAGCCGGCAGTCTAAATCGTATCTTCCAGGTATAATTATTTTCCATGGTAATTAAGCCGACCCTGGTTATGGACAACTGTCACGAGTGGCACCGGTTGGGCATAATGACCTTCCCGGCGGTAAGCCGCCAGGGCATATTTTCTCTGTTTTTGTGCAGGATAAGGGTTATATTGATCTACACAAGTTAATACTGTCACAAGCATATAAAGTAATATTTCAGCACTTGGCTGATCAATAATATTATGCAGAGGTAGAGGCGTGCATGATGACACGTCAGATTCAAGTTCAACTACCCTATTACAAAGACTCTATGAGCCACTCAAAATAAGTGTTTTTCTATGGGGTTAGTCACATAAGCCGCCCAACGATTTACTTTTGTTGGCCTTGCTGCTTTGATGTCTCCGGATTATCCTTCTCCAGTTCATCATCCTCCTTTGTCTAAAAGTTTTGTGCCAACCAATTGAAGCCAGTCAAAGCTTCAAATTCAGCCTCTTCATCAATAAGCTCAGATGGATCAATTTTAGGGGCAAAAGTATGCTTACTGATTGGAGGAATTAGCTCCATCACTTTGTAAGATGGAGTGGGCATCTTCTGATTTTCAATACTGTAAGCCAGCTGATATTTGGATAGGTCTATTTCATTAACAATTAAGCTAGCCAAAGGGCGGATATTCTTGACGCAAGCAGCAAAGTCCTTATGATCAAAAGTTGTGTCGCCTTCTTTTAAGCTTGGATAACCTGTGGCTAAGTCGGATGGGTCCAGTTCTAGAAGCCATGCCT
Source organism: Secale cereale (assembly GCA_902687465.1). NCBI lineage: Eukaryota > Viridiplantae > Streptophyta > Magnoliopsida > Poales > Poaceae > Secale > Secale cereale. Next base: position 341,187,201 of record LR738711.1, on the reverse strand, counting down.
TAGCCCGGCTCAAAGCTGTTACGGGACCGGCTCTCGCAGACGACCGCTTCATTTCATCAATACTAGCAAGAAGAACAGAAAGTCTCCTTAAAATATCCACAAAAAACCCTGGTGCCTGGTTGGACTAAGAGATAGTAGCTAAGGCGCGCTGAGCTCCAGGGTATAGCTTTTCCACAAGGGTGTTGATGGCTTTAAGCTTTACAAGCAGCTCTCTGCCAAGATTACTGCTCGTGCTACCTACATGAGTCATAAGTTAGTAAGTGGCGGTTTATGTTACCTAAGGAAAATTTGAAATTGCAACATGGCAGCTTACTGAAGATAGCCGAAGTCATTTTAGAGACACGATGCTTTAACCCGGTGAGTTCAGCTGTCACCTTTTCAAGGGTTGCTTCTGCTTTTTCAGCTCTTTTCATCAAGGCAGTTCTCTCTTCAGCCCAAGCAGACTTCTCTGTCTCAAATTCATCCTTCAGCTTATTTGTTTTAGACAGTCTGAATTTTAATTTTGATTCAGCCTTCTGGGTCTCAGATTCTCGATGCTTAAGCCGGCTCTTTGCATCATCCAATTCCACTTGCAATTCAGCAGTGGTATTGTGATAGCCTGGCTTATTAGGGATGATAGACTACTCATATTAAAAAGGAATTCCTTCTTTTCCGGGAGCCCATTCGGATATTACTCCAAAGTTAAGCGTGTTAAGCTTGGAGTAGTTTCAGGATGGCTGACCGATCGGGAAGTTGCTCCTGGGTGCGCACGGGTGAGGACAAAGTGCGCAGAAAAGACTAGTATTGATATGTGGGTCCAGTCTAGATCCCGCCAGGAGTAACGACCACCGGCGGGTGTGTCAGGGGCGTTACAAGTTGGTGTCAGAACCGACCCGTGCGGTTACACAGATGTTTGCGAAGGAGTTCTATCCAAATGGGCTCCCGAAAAAGAAGGAATTCCTTATTGATATGAGTACTCTATCGTCCCTAAAAAGCCAGCTATCACATACACCCCCAGCTTGGAGTATTTTCAGGATGGGTGACCGACCGGGAAATTGCTCCCGGGTGTGCACGAGTGAGGACAAAGTGCGCAGAAAAGACTAGTATTGATATGTGGGGCCAGTCTAGATCCCGCCAGAAGTAAAGACCACCGGGGAGGGTGTGTCTGGGGCGTTACAGGTATCCTGTATAAACAAAAGGTTATTAAACAAATTTTTTTCTGGGTTACAAAAGTTGAAGTCTGAAGCCTTTTGCAAGCAACAACACTTGGCACTTGGGGACTAATGGATGCTGAAGTGCTCTTTCCGTGCCGGTTCATATCAATAAAGTCCCAAGCGCTTTGCAAGCAAGAGCACTTGGCCCTTGGGGGCTAATGGACGCAGAAGTGTTCTCTAAATAATGGTTCATATCAATAAAACTCCCGAGCACTTTGCAAGCAAGAGTACTTGGCACTTGGGGGCTAATGCATGGTACTTCGTTCTTATCATTCATTTACATTTAACCCGGTGGCATTCTAATTATTAGCCGCCGGCTTAAGAGGGGTAAGCAAGAAAGTTCTACACAATGAAGAATAGGACCGACTCAATCATGCTGATTAAGCTGGCCCTTGGGGGCTACACATGCAAAGATTCATCAACGACAGATTTCCTATCAACAGGTGTGCCGATTCTTAAAGGAGACAATTATTTCTAAGTCTACAGCATATTCACCTCTATCATATCCAATAGACTTGGGGGCTGAAAGGATGTATATAGTTTTTTCAACAGTCTTACCTCAAACTTCTTGTGCATCTGCTTCACCATGTCAATCTCATGGTCACGGCTGCTGTGGATCTGACTGAGATATCTAGAAAGCCCTTCACCACTGCTCAGCTGTGCATATTGAGCCATGTTGAACCTTACTATCCGCTTCTCAACAAGTTCTTGCTTGGCAGTATGTTTGGCCAGAACAGTTGGATTGCCCGGCGGTGCGGCGAGGCGCTGGGCCTGGCTCGGCTGGGCTTCGGCCCAGGCGGGACGGGTCCTCTTTTTTTTCTAATTACGGCGGCGCTACGAAGAAAGAAAACTCTAGAAAAAGAAATAAAAATCTAAAATTTCCAAAACAAATTTTCACCGTCTAAATGGAATATTTAGAACAAGATGATCATTTTCTTGGCACTGAAATGGAATTTTTTAAGACGTGAATTTTTCCTGATTCAAATAAAACTCCAACTGTTTTGCTTGGCAGTATGTTTGGCCAGAACATTATACTATAAATACTATCGTACAGAGGGATATCAAGTTCAAGAGGAAAATCATGACGACAAAAGAAGAAGACGATGAACTCCGACGAGTTTTGCGGGAACCCTAATGGATCTGAGGAGGAAAGAAAGGTCACGCGCGAGAATCGAGGTTGCAAAACAGGTAAGTAACATACAGACGCCTCGATTACCGAAATCCCAATAAATGTGGAAGATTTGTTAAGATCTGGACAGTTCAAAAGTAAGTATCAAGTGACGTCATGGCGGGTTACCACCATTTCAAGGGCTGACGTCATGGCAGGTTATAATTTCTAGTGAGAAGATGAAGAAAGATTGACATGAACAAGTTCAAATTAACCTGCGGCCTAATGTTGGGGAAATAAGTATTTGATATGACCCGCCCAGGAGGGGACGGGTTGCCTAATGGCAGTTCATGGGCCAAGCCCGGAAGCATGTTGAAGATGGTGGTTTAATGAGAGTAAATCATAAAGGGCCCTAAGGCCCAGAGCTGCTTAAGGCCTGTAAGTGTAAACCGCCATCGATAACCGCCAACGGCTTAGGGTAAGAAAACAACAGATCGAGAGCCAGGCAAGCGTATTCGTTCCCTAGCAATCGACACCACAACAATTCCACCTCAAACTGGATTAGGTTTTACCCTCTTCGTAAGGGGCCGAACCAGTATAAACTTCCCGTGTTTCCTGTCCCGTTTGAACCCGTTTAAGCTAACCACGTCGCTATGGCTCCACAATTAAGTCCTTACGTTAGGACATCTGTCTTGGCAACTCCATGACAGGATTCGCAACTCTCAAACACGAAGAACAACGAACAACGAGAGAGAAAAATGGTGGAGGGATAAAACGTAGATGAAAAAGTAGTATATTGATTTGTTCCATTGTGTGTTGTTCAATTGGCCATCACCCCCAACATATATAAGATGCGGCTGGACTTCCCGTACAAGTAAAGGATTCATCTAGGCTTTCCTTACAAGAAAATAACATTAATTCACGTCCTATAGTTTTAACTCCAATCCAACTCGGATTCAGCCCAAATCTGGTCCAAACTTCTGTTTTGCGGCTTGCACAGTCCGTGGAATTTGCATATTACCTCCGATTAAGAAGACTAAAATACCAAAAAAAATCAATACCGAGGTCATCTTTAACTTCCAGTTGGATTGACTCTAGAAGCCTCCACCCCGGCAAGCTTTCCCCACTGGCAACATTTTCACACGTGCAAGGTTTCTACTCGGCAAGCTTTCACACCGGCAAGGTTTCTATCCGGCAAGCTTTCACACCGGCAAGGTTTCACCCCGGCAAGATTGCCACCCCGGCAAGGTTTCTACCCTGGCAAGCTCACACACCGGCAATGTTTCAACCCGGCAAGATTTCCACCCCAGTAAAGTTTCCACCCCAGCAACCTCACACCGGCAAGCTTCCACCTCGGCAAGGTCTCCATCTTGGCAAGCTTCATTCATTCGGCAAAGGCCGAATAACTCACGCGACCCATCATACACCATCTATATGGATGTCTGGTCCCTCGTGTCACCTTTTCACTCAGGACCGGTCCGCGAAGTGTTGCCTCTAACTTTTGCATTCGAACTCAGATTGGGACAATATTTATATAAAAATCGATAGTTTCGACAAGAAGAATACAATTCACGTGGACCATTTTTCCATCTTAGGCTATCTTGGGGGCGTAATGAGCCGAACAGTGTTCTGAATATGAAATCTTAGTACTTCAAGCAGAACTTCGGCCTTATAGATGATATCAGATGGCTATGGCCCAAATATCAAAGTTTCTCTTTTTGAAGATATATAGAACTTTCTCACTTTGAGAATTTTTCATTTGAGGCCATCTGAATTGTGTTCTTGACCATGCCAAAATCTGGTGTCAAGACTATCATCTTTCAATTTTTCTCTAGGAACATATCAAAAATATATAAGAGCTATATCGCGAGCTATTGATATACAACATAGATATGCAGATACTATCAGGACTAAGTTCATGATAAATTAAAGTTCAATGAATCAAATTACTTAAGAACTCCCACTTAGATAGACATCCCTCAAGTTATCTAAATTATCACGTCATCCAAATCAACTAAACCATGTCCGATCATCAGGTGAGATGGAGTAGTTTTGAATGGTGAACATCTTATGTTGATCTTGTCTACTATATGATTCACGCTCGACCTTTCAGTCTCCAGTGTTCCGAGGCCATGTCTATACATGCTAGGCTCGTCAAGTTTAACCTGAGTATTCTGCACGTGCAAAACTATCTTACACTTGTTGTATGTGAACGTAGAGCTTATCACACCCAATCATCACGTGGTGTCTCAGCACGACAAACTGGCGCACCGGTGCTTACTCAGGGAGAACACTTGTACCCTGAAATTTTGTAAGGGATCATATTATAATGCTACCGTTGTTCTAAGCAAAGTAAGATGCATAAAAAGATAAACATCACATGCAATCAAAATATGTGACAAGATACGGCCATCATCATCTTGTGCTTTTGATCTTCTTCTCCAAAGAACTGTCATGATCTCCATCATCACCGGCTTGACAACATGATCTTCATCGTAGCGTCGTGCTCGTCTCGCCAACTATTGCTTCTACTACTATCGCTAACTCATAGTGATAAAGTAAAGCAATTACACGGCGTTCGAAATTCATACAATAAAGAGACAACCATAAGGCTCCTGCCGATTGCCGATAATTTAGAAAACATGATCATCTCATACAATAATGTATAACTCATCAGGTCTTGACCATATCACATCACAACATGCCCAGCAAAACCAAGTTAGACGTCCTCTACTTTGTTGTTGCAAGTTTTACGTGGTTGCTACGGGCTTCTAGAAAGAACCGTTCTTACCTACGCATGAAAACCCCAACGATTTTTCATCAAGTGTGTTGTTCTAACCTTCAACAAGGACCGGCCATAGTCAAACTCGATTCAACTATAGTTGGAGAAACAGACACCCGCTAGCCACCTGTGTGCAAAGCACGTCGATAGAACCAGTCTCATGAACACGGTCATGTAATGTCGGTCCGGGCCGCTTCATCGAACAATACCGCCGAATTAAAGTAAGACGTTGGTGGTAAGCAGTATGACTATTATCACCCAAAATTACTTGTGTTCTACTCGTGCATATCATCTACGCATAGACCTGGCTCATGATGCCACTGTTGGGGAATGTAGCATGCAATTTCAAAATTTTCCTACGCTCATGCAAGACTATCTAGGAGATGCTTAGCAACGAGAGGGGGAGAGCATGTTCCTATCATTGAAACTCGCTCAGTGGAAGCGTTTAGTAATGCGGTTGATGTAGTCGTACACCTTCACAATTCGTCCTGATCAAGTATCGAACGTATGGCACCTCCTTGTTCAGCACACGTTCAGCTAGATGATGTCGTCGCCTTCTTGATCCAGCAAGACGGGCGAAGTAGTAGATGAGTTCCGGTAGCACGATGGCGTGGTGATGGTTGGTGGTGAAGAACAATCTCCATAGGGCTTCGCCAAGCACTACATAAACTAGACGAAGGATAAACTAGAGGGATGGGCTTGCCGGCATACGGCTTGGTGAACCTTGATATATCTTGGGTGCTAGCCCTGCCCCTCTATTTATATGTTGACCCCTGGGGTCGAAACTTGGATCAAAAGCCTCCTCAAAGTCGGTTTTGCCCGGAAGTCAAGAGTCCCACTCGAACTCGAGGGCTAGATGCCAGGGTTCCCGGCGTCTACCACCTAGACACCAGGGTTCCTGGCGTCTAGCCTCTGTTCTCCGCAAAACTTCCTTTTACGCTTTCCAAAAGCCTTGTGGGCTTTCCCCTTTGGCCTAAATAAAGTGTTCTTGTACCCAAACAATTCGGGAAACATCCGGAACCCTTCTAGAGGCCAAACTCTATTATCCCATATATCAATCTTTATCTCCGGACCATCTCGAACAATATTTTGTCACAAACATACATAACTCATATAGTACTATATCGTAAATGAACGCTAAGTGTGTGGACCCTACGGGTTCGAGAACTATGTACACAAGACGGAGACATCTCTACGGTTAATAACCAATAGCGGAACCTGGATGCCCATATTGGCTTCTACATATTCCTCTAAGTGTCACAAACAGCCCTAGAGTTTGTACAAAAATAACACCTTACGACACACATCAACCAAAACCCTAATGACACGTAGATACTCCAATGTCACCACAAGTATCCGCGGGTTTGATTATACGATATGCATCACACAATCCTAGATTCATCTATTCAACCAACACAATGAACTTCGAAGAGTGCCCCAATGTTTCTACCGGAGAGTTAATACGAAAATGTGTGCCAACGCCAATGCATAAGTTCACATGGCCACTGAACACGCAATTTGATCACCAAAACATACATCAAGTGGATCACGTGAATATCGCATTGTCACCACAGATAAGCATAGGCAAGATATACATCAAGTGTTCTCAAATCCTTAAAGACTCAATCCGATAAGATAACTTCAAAGGGAAAACTTAATCCATTACCATAAGGTAGAGGGGGAGAAACATCATAAGATCCAACTATAATAGCCAAGCTCGCGGTACATCAAGATCGTGCCAAATCAAGAACACGACAGAGAGATATATCAATCACATAGCTACTGGTACATATCCTCCGGCCCGAGGGTGAAATACTCCCTCCTCGTCATGGAGAGCGCCGGGATGTTGAAGATGGCCACCGGTGATGGTTTCCCCCTCCAGAAAGGTGCCGAAATGGGCTCCCGATTGGTTTTTCGTGGCAACAGAGGCTTGAGGCGGCGGAACTCCAAATCTAGGTTTATTTTCGGAGGTTTCCCTATTTACAAGAATTATTGGCTTCAGGGACAAGTCAAGGGGACCCACGAGGCGATGACAAGATACGAGCCGCGCCCTAGGGGGGTGTCCCCCACCCTTGTGGTGGCCTCGTGGCTCTTCTGGACCATCTCCGGCACTCCGTGTGCTTTTTTTGGTCCATAAAAATTCTCCGCAAATTTTCAGGTCAATTGGACCCCGTTAGATATTCCTTTTCTGCGAAAATCAAAACAAGGAAAAAACAGAAACTAGAACTGGGCTCTAGGTTAATAGGTTAGTCCCAAAATCATATAAAATAGCATATAAATGCATACTGAACATCCAAAATAGATAATATAATAGCATGGAACAATAAAAAAATTGTAGATACGTTGGAGACGTACCAAGCTTAATTCCTGCTCGTCCTCGAGTAGGTAAATGATAAAAACAGAATTTTTTATGTGGAATGCTACCCAACATATTTATCAATGCAATATTCTGTATTGTGGCACGAATGTTCAGATCCATAAGACTCAAAATATAATTTTATCAATATCAAAACAATAATACTTCAAGCATACTAAAAATAATTCTACGAAGCTTCAAAAATAACATGCCTAAAGAAAGTTATCCCTGCAAAATTATATAGTCTTTTATGCTCCCTCTTCTTAACACAAAGTATAAATCATTCCTATCCCGGTGTCAATAAAGCAATTGTTTTCATACTTTAACATTCTTAAACCTTTTCTACTCTTCATGCAATACAAGAGGGTGGCCATGGATATAGCACTATCGGTGGAATAGAAGGTGGTAATAGATAAAAGGAGGTAGAAAGTCTCACATCAACTAGTCATGTCAATGGACTACGGAGATGTCCATCAATCGATATCAGTGTGTGTGAGTAGGGATTTCCATGTAACGGATGCACTAGAGCTATAAGTGTATGAAAGCTCAAAAGACAACTAGGGGTGTGCATCAACTTGCTTGCTCATGAAGACCTAGGGCATTTGAGGAAACCCATCATTGGAATATACATGCCAAGTTCTATAAAGAAAAGTTCCCACTAGTAATATATGAAAGTGACAACATAGGAGACTCTCTATCATGAAGAACATGGTGCTACTTTGAAGCACAAGTGTGGAAAATGATAGTTACATTGTCCCTTCTCTTCTTTTCTCTCATTTTTTCTAGTCTCCTCTTTTTTATGGAGACCTTTTTCTCCTTTTTTGGAGACTCTTTTGGCCTCTTTATTTATAACCTCACATAGGACAATGTTCTAATAATGATGATCATCACACTTTTGTTTACTTACAAGTCGACATTACAAATCAATACTAGAGCAATATATGACTCTATATGAATGCCTCCAGCGGTGTACCGGGCTGCACAATGACCAAGAGTGACATGTATAAAAAATATAAACGGTGGCTTTGCCACAAATACAATGTCAACTACATTATCATGCAAAGTAATATGACAATGATTAAGCGTGTCATAATAAACGACATGGTGGAGTTACATGGCAATATATATCGAAATGTCTATGGAAATGCCATAATAGGTAGGTATGTTGGATGTTTTGAGGAAGGTATAAGGAGGGTTTTATGCAACGGCGAAAGTTGCGCGACACTAGAGTGGCTAGCAAGGTGGAAGGGTGAGAGTGCGTATAATCCATGGCCTCAACATTAGTCATAAAGAACTCACATACTTATTGCGAAAAATTTATTAGCTCTCAAAGCAAACTACTACGACGCATGCCCCTAGGGGGGAGATTGGTAGGAGTTAACAATCACGCGCCCCCGGTTCGCGGGATATCCACAGCCACCTTGCACAAGGAGCAGACCAGCGCACGGTAGCACGTCGGGGAGCCCACAAGCAAATTACCCAAGTTCGGGCAGCCGCGACACGTAAGACCCTACTCCTGCTTGGGTGGATTGATGATGGAATGGTGGTGGTGGAGCATGGTACATTTGGCCGGCAAGGGTTTCCCTTGGGCAGCCATGCCTACGCGCGTATGGAGGTGTGGGTTTCTCTAGTCTCCCACCCCTTCTACGGTTGCCATGGGCCTCCTTTTATAGATGAGGGGGCGACCACAATGGCAAAGTAGTCATTACGCACTAACTTAATAGCGAACAATGCTATCATACCTAACTCTGCGGCCTGACAGGGTGCATTAAATGCACCACTTAGTGTCACATCAACGGCTATCCGGCAATGCCTGCCGGGTTTCTTCACCAGCTCCACGCTTGCCTTCATGACATGCCGTAGGATGGGTGTCATATGTGTGTTGTTTTTGTAGGAACTGGCTGCCATGTGCCTAATGGCTGCCACTTAATCATCTTGCGGCTTGACACCACATTGATTGATTACAAGGGTTATTTCTTGAGTGCTTGGTGAGGCGGTTTGGTCTCCGCGAGCCCCCCGGCAGGACGTGCCAGGGTGTTTCTACTATCTGCTTCCGGTGGTGGCCTCGCCCCTTCCCGCGCTCGCCTGCCCGATAAGGGAGGCCCTTCTCTTGGTGATGTATTGCTTCTCTGGCTTTGCCTTCATCTCTCTGCTCTGAGCTAGTACTCTGGATCTCTTGGTTTCTTGTACTCTGACTTGGGCTGGTGATTCAGTCTTGCTCTAACTCGGGGAGGTTGGCACCCCAGCACTGCTCCTTCCAGTGGAGCCGAGGCTATTGCAGAGGAAAGGAGCTTATTCCTGCCGGCGGAGAAAATAGCAGCATCTCCGCTATTGTCTGCAACTTCTCCGAGGGAGGTGTAGGGTTTTGCCCGTTGCTCCACGCAGCTCCTGAGTGCACACCACCCGCATGTCGTAGTGGGTGCTCTGCCTTCGGTGCATCTCTCTGTAATAGTGTTGGCGGGGAGATGAAGGAGGATGATGGGAGCGGGAGCCAGACCTCGAGGCGGGATACGACGGCACTGGCACTTTTTGTACTTGCGCCAATGGCCCGTCGTCCTGGCTCCATCTCTTCCCCTCCTCCTTGGCATCCATTCTCCTCGTCTAGCAGTCCTCCGCTAGGATCCCCGGCAGGCTTATTAACAAACTCCGGCTTCGTCCACCCTGCCATGCTTTCCGTGTCCTCGTGGCGGTGATCAGGGAATCACTCTTGCTGATCCCCTCATCGCCACCTCTGCTCAGGCGCTCCTTTTGTCCACTTCCCCTCCTGCTGCAATATCTGGTGAAGGAGGGAAAAATAAGCGGATTATAACACACTTATCTTTTTTCAATCTTAAACATGTAGGAAAATGCCAAATTTTAATTCAAATAATGTAAGTCATTGACTCCATCTTCGTGTTCTCTAATGCTTGTACTTTTATTAGCAGAGGTGGGATGCCTCTTTCTTGGAATAAAACGAGTTTTCCTGGCAAGCTACCTTGCCGGCATCTTCTTTTTCTACTGGAGAATCATGTATGCCGGAGAACAGGCAGAGGGGCCAGCCCCCCCCCCCTCACCCCCCCGCCAACTCCATTTCATCAAAGGTCACTACAACCATCTCACTCAAAGCAACATTCGAGTCTGGGATGGGAGCACCTCAATTTCAAGAGAGTGCGGCGGGGTTTTCTCATGCACAAGTTATAGCTTATAGAACACTAAAGAACATTGAAGGCAATGTTCTCAACTACTTGTTGAAGCCAACTCCACGGTATGAACCTGCAAGTCCATGTACATGAGAATGAATGCATGATGCAATCCTATCTATATGCATATGCAAATTATCATGAAATGCTTATGTAGTGATCTTCGGTGTGATGGTGCATGCATGCAATCTTGGTTGCCCCCCCTCTATGGCACTTCTTTATTTTCTCTTATATGGGGTCATCGCCTCGGCTCCGTACAAGGGGTTACATGCACCTGCGGCAAGGCCTGTACGGATGGGTGGCTGCCGGGTGACAGCCACACCTTATGGGCAGTACTTGCGGAGATTCTATCTCCGATTTCTAGATGGACTGTACCAGGTCTGGTGACTCGTAGCACCCGGTAAGGGCCTTACCTCTTTGATGACATCTTGTTTGTACCCTTGGCGGACTGAACGCACCTAAGGACAAGGTCACCATACTCAAAACAATGGGCATGAACCCTACAACTGTGATAGCGACGCAGGGCTTGTTGGTAGCGTGCAACATGCGTAGCGGCCCAGAGACGGTTCTCTTCGAGTAGCACAGTGTCGTCACACCGGTGCTCAACATGCTCTACTTCATTGTAGGAAAGCACTTGAGGAGACCCATAAATGAGTTCCGTGGGGATAACTATTTCAACATCGTATACCAGGGAGAAGGGAGTCTGCCCGGTAGCTCGGTTTGGTGTCGTTCTGAGGGACCAGAGAACTACCGCAGCTCCTCAATCCACCGCTTGCCGTGCTTCTGTAGCGTATCGAAAGTTCTTGTCTTGAGTCCATGGACACTTCAGTGTTCACCCTCTCATCTTGCCCATCGCTCCGGGGATGTGCCACGGAAGAAAATGAAATCTTGCATCCGAGGGTACGAACATATTACATGAAGGCGTGGCTCGTGAATTGGGTGCCATTGTCAGTGATGATCCTTGCTGGAACTCCAAAATGACACACAAATTCTTTCAAGAACTTGATAGCTGACTGAGCAGTCACCTTTCTCACGGTAGTCACTTCTGGCCACTTTGTAAACTTGTCGATGGCAATGAACAAGAATTCAAAACCCTCGATTTCTCGGGGGAAGAGGCCGAGGATATCAAGCCCCCAGACTGAAAATGGCCATGAGAGAGGAATTGTTTGAAGATCTTGGGTAGGCAGGTGTATTCTCTTGGAATGGAACTGAAAGGCTTCATATGTCGTGACGAGCTCAACTGCATCTTGGAGGGCTGTTGGCCAATAGAATCCTTGCTGGAATGCTTTCCGAACTAATGCCCTTGATCCAATGTGCGAGCCGCACATTCCTTTGTGAATCTTAGCCAGCAATTCCTTTCCATCCTCCCGGTAGAAACACTTCAATTTGACATCGTTGGGCCTCCTTCTGTATAGAGTATCATCAACAAACATATACATACTGGCCCTCCGGGCTACTTTTTCGGCTTCATCTTGGTCGCCGGGGAGTTCTCCGGTTTGGAGGAAGCGGACAATTGCCTTGCCCAAGCTAGAGCATGTGGCTCGGCAACGAGGACTAGTGGCACCTCCTCTACTACGGGAGTACCAGCCTCGTTCACGGGGTCCATTGGACCGGCTGGAGGGGGCGGTCCGACAGGCTGTGACGAGTTGTTTTCGGCAGGGTCTCTGCCGGGAGCGGATAGCTCTGTCGGGAGAGGCTTGCCATAGTCCAACTTTCTCCTTTTTCAGGCTATTTTAGCTGGGGATACGGAAGGCTGAGAGAGATTGAGAACAAAAGTTCCTGGTTTCACATGAAGCTTCTGCGCAGCACACTTTGACAGGTAAACAGCTATGCTGTTTTCCGCACGGGGTACGTGCTCTGTTTGCAGCCCCTCAAAGTGCTCCTCCAATCTCGTCACTTCCTCGACGTATGCCTCCATCTATGGACTTGGGTAATCTTTGTTGACTTGTCTCACCACAAGCTGTGAATCTCCTCGAATGATCAGCTTCTTAGCTCCCAACTCAGCTACAATCCTGAGCCCAGCAAGGAGCCCTTCATACTCTGCTATATTGTTGGTGGCTTCTTCCCGGGCAAAATGCATATGGATGACGTACTTCAAGTGTTCCCCGGAGGGGGCACCAAGAAGCACGCCAGCTTTAGCAGCTTGTAGGGAAAAAGCACCATCAAAATACATAATCCATTCTTGGGGTGATTCCTTGCCAGGGATAGTTGTCTCTGTTATCTCCTCATCAGGGGTTGGCGTCCATTCTACAAAAAACTCTGCCAATGCCCTGCTCTGAATAGTTGACGTGCTCTCATACTTCAATCCAAAGTTGTATAACTCCAAAGCCACTCCACTATTATGCAACTAGCCTCAGGGTTTCAGAGTATCCTTTGCAGCGGGAAACGATTGACAACCATGATCTCATGGGCTTGGAAGTAGTGGCGCAGTTTCCTAGAGTCCATGATGAGGCCAAAGATCAACTTTTGCACACCAGAGTACCTCGATCTAGCCCCCTGTAATAAGGAGCTGACGCAGTACACTAGGCGCTGCACCACTTTCTTCCTTGTCGCGTCCTTGGGGTTGCTCTCGTTGTCTTGCTCATTGCAACTTTGGTTCACTTCTGACTCTACCGTGTTGCACTTGCTCTCTGTATCTTCTACTTCTCGGTGTGCAACCAAGGCTGCACTGACCACTTCGTTGGTCGCCGCCAGGTATAGCAACAAAGACTCTTGGGGTTTGGGAGCAACCAAAGTGGGCACAGAGGAAAGGTAGGCCTTCAACTCTTGCAGGGCTGCATCTCCTTCTAGGGTCCAGTTCACAGGTCTAGCCTTCTTCCAAATTTTAAAGAACAGCAGAGCATGCTCGGCAGACTTGGAGATGAATCTGCTTAGCGCAGCAATGCATCCTGTTAGGCGCCTCTCATCCTTAACTCTCCTTGGCACTTGGATCTGCTCAATGACTCTAATCCTGTTGGGGTTGGCTTAAATCCCGCGGTGGGACATGAAGAACCCAAGCAGCTTGCCGGTGGGAACACTAAACACACACTTCTCCGGGTCACCGAGGATCCATAGTCACCGAGGATCCACAAACCGCTTCCGCCATCAATCACTAGAAACTTTATATTGTACTCACGGGCCAGAATGGTCCTGTGCTATATATCTTGTATTTTGCTTGGAGTTTCTGTAACAAGTTGGTGCCTCATCAGCTAACAGTAATCCTGGGGCTGGTGAGCACAAGGTCCGCTTTTGAGAAATTAATATCCCAAAAATCCGGTCCTGACAAAGTCTGATCGAGATTAGTGTCCTTTCAACTTTCCCCATGTTGTCATATTACTATTTAAGCAACGAATTGATCACTATTTAAGAAACCAATTGTGATATCATATTCTGACTCCGTTCCTAGGCAGTAAAAAATTATGTTTACCAATTTATGCGCACTATATATTCTTCTGTCATGTTCTAAATAAATAATACCTTTCCACCTTTTATGCAGGATATGTTGATGCATAATGAACGATCTGTATGTTACTAAGCGTACCAAATTTCACTGGAAGGACTTGAATCATGTCATAAACATTGTTGATAATCTGACAGAGATAGCACAACATATGAACTCTGGATTTTGGATGGGATTAATTAGATATATGGTGCACACACTGAAAAGACCAATTGTGTGCACAAACCACTTGTAAAAAGTCTTATTTTATTGTCAATGCTCATAACCTATATATATCTTCAACGACATCTTACAATTGTTTTTTATTCTACATGTCAACAGAAATTGCCCCCTGTAGCCATTCCTGGATCGATTTCCCGGCGTGGTCGAATTACACTTGTGCCTGCTAATAACGCCAAAGTGATTGCAAGGTACTGCATTTCCCGCAAAAATGGAACCATTCAAATTAACAAGTTCTCGCTTCTCATGGCAATGCATCCATATTGGAAAATTGGAGAAATTGTTCTACTCCTGCTCTACCAAGGCACATGAGGGCTCTTCCTTTTAATTGACGAGATGTCGAGTCACCATGATCAAGCTGCTTCTAATGGATAGTTGTGGTTGTTGGCCCTCAGCCTGTTAAAATCTGCTAGCTGTTACTATATATGTTAAATATGTAGATATGGACCATATGGTTGTTGGCCCTTAGCCTCTTAAAATGTGATAGTTGTTACTATGTTAAGTATGTAGATATGGACCATATGGTTGTCCAAACCGTGTTATGAAGATCCTCCTTTTGTCAAATAGTGTTGACGAGGTTACAGACCTAGGGTATGGTCACATGCCTGACCAAAGTACCCTACCCAAGGTCACTACCCCAGAAGATCAAAGGACAAAACCTATGGTGGCAAAGACTGTTGACTGAGACGGCCCAAGAGGACATCCCACTCGACTGAACAAGCATCTACCAGACGACTCAACCCCACTCGACCAATCCAAGTCACTCGACCCCCGAAGGTCAAAGGTCCCTTAGTACAATAACAGTCTGGTATTTACTCGCCATAGTGAATGCCTTAATTACTCTTTACTGTAGGCGTTATTAGTAACGCCCGCCTTAATGTACATTGAACCCTTGGTAAGGGGGAGCATGGTTGGGGTTCTGGCACACTATATAAGCCACCCCCTCCTCCTGTACGAGGGTTCGCATCCTTGTAACTCACATATACACATATCATTCAACCGCCTCCGGGCACCGAGACATAGGGCTGTTACTTCCTCCGAGAAGGGCCTGAACATGTAGAACACCTCGTCTACAACTACACCATAGCTAGGGCCTTGCCTCCTCATTCGTACGCCCTACTCATATTGTCAGGCTTGGAACCACGACAGTTGGCGCCCACCGTGGGGCAAGGCGTCTTAGCGACATCTGGCGAGGTTGCAACTTCTTCTCCGACCTCCTTCATCATGGTGTCAGGCGGTGGTTTAGCGTTGGGCCGCGAGATCCGCCTCGGCGCACTTGTTTTCATCGCCGATGACTCCGCATGGCTCCAGGAGGCCCCTCTTGACGTCGAGGCTCTGCCCGCCCGCGGGGCTGCGCACTTCCGCGCCAGCTCCTGCGGCGTCCTCCTTCGGCAGCCGTCGAGTCAGTATTCAACGATCCCTACATCGTCACCCATCCCCGCCAGACGCTGCCGCAAGCGATCCAGTCGCTCACGGCTCCAGCGGTGCGTAAAACACGGGGTGGCCCGTCAAACGGCCAACCCTCAAGTCGTGGCCATCGAGCCCGACGGTTGCCTCAACGTCCGGCTGATCTCTCGACCGAGCTCGTGGATTCTGTTTCCGAGTGCGGGAGCGGCGATCCCGCAGCGGAAGTACTCATGGTCGACTCGCGCCGCAGCCCGCCGGGTTTTCCTCGTGGTGGAGACGGCGGCAGCGGCGGCTGTCGTTCACACGACAACGACGGCTACATTCCTCAACCCCTCACCGCCGAGCAGAGGGTTGAGCTTTATCGCTGCAACGAGGACGCACTCTTCACTCCAATCGTGGGACATTCTCCGGAGGCTCTGGTCCTGGAAGCCACGCGCTTGGAAAATATCCAACGCACCCTCGACCAACGGGCCCGCCGACTGGTCCCCGAGTCCAGTCGACGACCGCGGCAATCTCACCCGCGCGAGACTCAGGTGTTCCACACACCAGTGCAGAACCTCGAAGCCGCGGCTCGCATCGCAGAGTCGATTCGAACTTCTCTGTCGGAGGCTGGGAGAGGCCTTCAGCAGATCGGAGCTTTGGTCCGAACGGCTGAAGAGCAAAACGCGGCTGTTTCTCAGTCGCGCAACAGGATTAACAGCAGATCGGTGGCTGCAGACACCGTTTGGTCAGCCCACAGTCCAAGATCGCCCCCTAGGCGTGAGGAACGTGTCCCGTGGCAAGACCGGCATCTGGGTCGGGATGACGAGCAACACGACCATTGACCCGGACATCATGACCGCCGTCGAGTGCCTACGCCTCCTCCGGGAAGCGGATCGTGCTCGCCCTGGCGGCACGAGGGCAGGCGCCTGCGCGACGACGAGCGAAGGATTCCCCTAGATCCCCAGAGGCCAAGTTTCGATGCAAGGTCTATCCTTGTGCAGGGACGGGTCGACCGGAACAGGGCATTCAGAGAAGAGCAAGGCAGAGATCAACCGAGTGGGAGCCGAGCACCTGTCTCTGGACCCGAGTGTTTCTGTATTGCTATCAGAGCCACAGAGATCCCCCAGAACTTCAGGTTAGCGGCAGGAGTAAGCAAGCTCACCGGCGAGTAGAAACCGGACACCTGGCTAGAAGATTACCGAGTGGCTGTACAGATCGGAGGCGGCAACGATGATGTGGCCATGAAGCACCTTCCTCTGATGCTGGGCGGTTTTGCTCGGGTGTGGCTCAATCAGTTGGCCCCCGGGAGTATTTACAGTTGGGAAGAGCTCACACGAGTGTTCATTCGGACCTTCGAAGGCACCTGCAAGCGGCCTGTTGGACTCGCAGAGCTTCAGCACTGCGCACAGAAGTCAAATGAAACTTTGAGAGATTACATCCAGCGATGGACCACATTGCATCACACGGTGGAAAATGTGTCTGAGCATCAGGCAGGTTGCGCCTTCAAGGAGGGCATACGTAACCGAGAGCTGAATCTGAAGTTTGGTCGAACAGGCGATATGTCCCTGTCACGGATGATGGAGATTGCCAGTCGGTACGCCAACGACGAAGAGGCCGATCGGCTCCGCAGCGGCAAGAAACCAGTCAGGCAGGATGATCAGAATTCCAATCGGAAGAACAAGAGGAAGGCCGACCCAGCTTCTCAGGGCAAGGCTGCAGTGGTCAATCAGGGAAAGGGCAAAGGAAAGCCGAAGGGGTCCTGGCCCACAAAGAAAGTGAAGGATCAAGTTGGGAATGATGTACTCCACCAGCCATGTCCCATTCACACGAAGAAAGATGAAGAGAGAAACTTGGTATATCCCAAGCACACCACTCGACAGTGTCGGCTCCTGATCCAGAACTTCTAGAAAGATCAGTCGACTGAGAAGGGAAAGGAATCAGAAGAGTCCGAAGACAAGGAAGGGGATGGAGGATACCCCCAGATCAACTCCACTTTGGTGATATTCGCGAACGTCGAGAGCAAAAGTCGACTGAAAGTCATCAATAGAGAAGTAAATATGGTTGCCCCGGCGACCCCCACATTCTTGAAATGGTGCAAGACCCCCATCACATTAGACTAGTCCGATCACCCAGCACACATTGCCACCCCCGGGCGGCAATGTGTGCTAGGTGATCGGACTGGTCGAATGTGATGGGGGTCTTGGACCATTTCAAGAACGTGGGGGTCGCCACACCCAGTGGGTGTGCTGCGTGCTGATCTTCTCTGGATTGGCGTCGATTCCCCGTTCAGAAACGAGAAAACAGAGCAACTTGCCGCCGGGAACTCCAAATGTACACTTTGACGGATTGAGCTTGATATCATAGCTTCTGATGTTTGCGAATGTCTCAGCGAGGTCGGTCAGCGGGTCGGAACCTTTCCGTGACTTGACCACAATGTCATCCACGTATGCCTCGATGTTCTCACTGATTTGCTTTATTAAGCACTTCTGGATCATGCGCATGAAGGTAGCGCCGGCATTTTTGAGACCAAAAGGCATGGTGACATAACAGAAACATCCGAAGGGGTTGATGAAAGTTGTCTTGATTTTATCGGCTCCGAACAGACGGATCTGATGGTACCCGAAATACGCGTCCAGAAAGAACAAACTTTCACATCCCGCAGTTGAGTCAATTATCTGATCATTGCGGGGAAGAGGAAAATGATCCTTCGGGCAGGCCCGATTGATGTGCTTGAAATCGATGCACATGCGGAGAGACTTGTCCTTCTTGGGGACCATGACGACATTGGCGAGCCACTCAGAGTGGTAAATCTCGCGGATAAACTCAACTACCAGGAGTCGAGCCACTTCCTGGCCAATTGTCTTTCGCTTCTCCGCAGCGGACCGACGGAGATGTTCCTTCACAGGTTTCACCTTCAGATCGACTTGCAAATGGTGCTCAGCCAGTCACCTGGGCACACCCGGCATGTCTGATGGTTTCCTTGCGAAGATGTCCCAGTTCTAACGGAGGAACTGGACGAGCGCTTCTTCCTATTTGCTGTCGAGTGTAGTGGAAATGTGGGTCGGTGCTGCGTTGTGGTCGGTGGGGTGGATGTGCACGGGTTTCGTGTCCCCGGCCGACTGGAAAGCTGACTCGAAAGCCGACTTCTTTGTCCTCACTAGATCACTGGGATCCACATTCTTTTGGTACTCCTCCATCTCTACTGCTGCCATTTGCTCATCAGCGATCTTCGAGCCTTTGTGGAAGCACTCTTCCGCTTTCTGACGGTTCCCAGTTACGGTTATAACGCCGTTGGGTCCCGGCATCTTCAGCTTGAGGTATACGTAACACGGTCGAGCCATGAACCTGGCGTAGGTGGGCCTACCCAGGATGGCGTGATAAGCGCTGTTGAAGTCCACCACTTGGAACGTCAGCTTCTCGTTGCGATAATTCTTTGACTCGCCAAAGACCACGTCGAGTGTGATTTGACCGAGTGAGTCGGCTTTCTTCCCGGAGATTACCCCGTGGAACCTCATGTTACTTTCGCTCAGCTTGGACATTGGAATGCCCATATCCCGAAGGGTTGCTGCATACAAGATATTCAAGCCTGTCAGGACCCCGATCCTAAGTCACACAGGTCTAGCCTGTAACACATTATATCACTTTGGGGCCTCACGCACGGTATCCCCACGGGTGCCACCTTACCTGGCCCGGGACCGTTTGCGCGTTTTGGCACACGTATATGATAGTGTCGCTAGCATCCATATGACAGAGAATCCGGGCCGACATGACTAGTTATAAACCAAAAGTGGCACTAAATTACATAGACATGCATACATGACCCAGCAACAAACGTGTCGGTCATCAACGTATGAACCCAAGTCGTAGCAAGCTACAAGGACTTAAAGGAACAACGCGTGACATTTCCCCTAAGAGACAGACACAGGAACGAAGAAGGACACATGTCGGCCAGCCTAAGTGTTCCGGAGTAGTAGCAAGCTACCAAGGCTCAGTCGAAGCACTAGGAGACATTTCCCTGTAAGATAGGCTACCAAGGGTAAACAACTAGGTGTCGGATCCCACACATAGCAATACACATTACACGTACGCATAACATGCAAGTATGTTCTTTACAACATGGCATCACAACATAACTTAACAACTCATATAGATAAAGGCCCAGAAGAGCCATCATAGCATTTATTACAAACAGAGGTCACATGACCCAACATACAGAGCATACATGCATTGGAAGCATAACATGTATGAGTATAGACAACTATAAATGAAAAAGGATGAGAAGTCTGACTGTCTACAAGACCCTCCCAAGGGTACAAGAACGTAGCTGGGGTAACAAGCTAAACGTCGAAGTCCACACGGAACCACTAGCGAGACTGAAGTCTCTCTGCAAAAACATAAATAAGCAAACGTGATTACGAAGGTACTCAGCAAGACTTACATCATAACTAGCTACATATGCATCAGTATCACAAAGGGAATGGTGGAGTTTGACTACAACAAGCCACCTTTGACTCGGTGGCTATCCTAAACTACGACTGCAAGTAACTCTTTTGAGGTGGCGCACACGAGTCCACATATTCACCAATCAATACACCACTATGGATCCCCTCCCATCTCCCTACGAGAAGGCCATCCATAGCACTCACGCTTATCTTGCGTGTTTTAGAGTATCCACTTTCACTTGTCTATGAACTGTAAAGGTAACCCAGAAGTCCATTTCCGCGGACACGGCTATTCGAATAGATCATATAAAACCCTGCAGGGGTGTACTTCTTCACACACGCTCTCACCACTTACCGCCGTTTACACGACATGTACTCGGCAACATTCAAGCAGAAGCCCAGCGAGGGTGTCGGCCACAACCTACCTAAACACTCAAGTCTCTAGTCCAGGTTTATCGCCTATTCAGGTTCCATCCGCATGCAGTCTGGCCGAGGTTTCCACATACGGCCCCGAACGATGTGTACAGGGTTCCGTGACACCAAACGGGCCCCCGGCATACCCGGCCACGTGCCTACCGCATCACAGGCCACCCCTCCGATCAGCGCTGCGCACGGCCTCCAGCATACTACAAACACTAGAAACTACTTGCAACTCCTGGATAGAGGACAAGGGTGATTAAGAAGCCGAGAGAGTCAATTAAGGATCCCAATGTGTGGTAGTAGCTGTTTCATGGATCACAAACATAGAACTCAATTCCTGAGGACGGCTACAATGAGACAACCCACCATGTACTCCTACATGGCCTCTCATCGCTACCTTTACCAAATCGTGTTCACACACTTAGCTCTCAATAGTAGGACATGTTCACCACATTCCAATTCATCCCCGATGAATCAGACCTGACAGAACTCTAAGCAATAGCAGGCATAACCAGAAAGCATTAATGAGTAGGCACAACATGGCTCAAACAACTCCTACTCATGCTAGTGGGTTTCAACTATTTACAGTGGCAATGACAGGTCATGCAGAGGAAAGGGGTTCAACTACCGCAGTAGGTAACAGTTGAAGTGTTGTTGTCCTAATGCAGTAAAAGAGAGCAAGAGCGAGAGAGTGGAATTGTATCGGAATTCTCAATGGGGTTTTGCTTGCCTGGCACTTCTGAAGAGAGTACCGTGTCTTCATCAGTGTCATCGGTCACCTCGTCGGAACAACGTCTACTGAGAGGGAACAAACACCGGCAACAGAGAAAGAACACAGTCAATGCAATGCGACAATATGATGCATGATCATGACATGACAATATGATGTTGATTGAGCTAATGCAACTAGCAACCATATTAAATGAAGTTGGTTTGAACCAAAGGTTCAAATTCAAACTCCATATGTGATTATTTAAATGCCATTTAATTGATTTGACCTGATCAGCAGGTTTAACTTGTTCAAACATGCATGAAAATTCCATAAACAATTTCCTTGAATTTTTCAGATCATTTTTCATATATAAATTATTTTCATCTGAGCTACCGTTGATTTTATATGAATTTTAGAAGTTTTAGCTATTTTCCGAAATAAATAAATCATTTTGGATTTATTTAAAATCCCAGAAAAGCATTTATGACATCAGCACTGTGTCACTCTGACGTCACCTAGTCAATAGGGTCGTCCAGGGTCAAACCTGACGTGTGGGGTCCACAAGTGAGTGGCTCTGCTAATTAACAGGGTTAATTAGCACTAACAAAATCCTAAACTATAATTAGAAAGGGCAGGGCCCACATGTCAGTGACTAACTAACTAACCAAACAATTAGTACTAACCTAGGTTAATTAACAGGGTGGGCCCCACTAGTCAGCGAGTCAGTGGTTGACTAAGGGCGTGAGGCCCATACGTCAGTGACTCGGGGTGGTCAACCCACCGGTCAAACAGGTCAAAAATGCCGGCGGCTCGTCGCCAGCGGCGACAGACGCGGCGGAGGGCTCGGGTTTCGTCCCACGGGGACCAAATCGACCGACGTCTGCTCCTGCGCGTAGTTGGGGCTCGCGCGCAGCTGGTAGGGCAAGCGGGAGGAGCTGGGGTGGCCGGAGCTCGCCGGAATCAAGCTCGCGGCAGCGGCCGGCGCACGGTGGATTGCCGGTTTGGGGTTGTGGTGCGCTAGGGAAGGAGATGGTGTGTGCATTCGGCTCCTGGGAGCACGGTGAGCACAACGGCAGGCTCAAAAAGGTATGGCGGCAGAAGCTCACATGGAAAACGATGAGGTGGTCAGCGAGCTCGGGGACGTCCTCATTGCTACGAATCGATCAGCGGCGATCGCCGGCCGTGCCGATGAAGACGGCGGTGATGGCGTGGCTTCGGGGCGCCCGGCGTCGCATGCATCGGCGTAAAGCTTCACGGATCCGAGGCGAAGCTTGTGGACTAGCTAGATGGGCGCGGGGATGCTGGTGGCCGCGGTGGTGTTTGTCGGCGCACTCTGGCTCGTTCAGGCGGCCGCAAGGGGGAGAGCAGAGGAGAGGGAAGAGGCACGGGGAGAGTGGGAGAGAGGACGGGGGCTGCGTGGCGACTCATGAAGCATCCAGTGCGTCGAGGGGAAGCGGCAAGCAGGAGGTGGCCGGGGCGCGTGGCCGCGGGCACGGGGCACACGCCCGGCGTCCTTTTGTCACGAGGAAGACGATAGGGGAGGGGCCAAGTGGGCTAGGCCAGTGAGCTGGGCCGGCTACAGGTAGGTGGGCCAGGTAACTCTTCTCTCTCTCTCTTTCTATTTCTTGTTTCTGTTTTCTGTTTTCTTTCTTTGTTTATTTCTTTTGCCACTGTTTTGAATATGAACAAATTCAAACAAGTGCCAAAACATCCTTTGAGTATTTTTATGTTTTCCATGGACTTTTCCAGGAGCACATAAATTAATTCAAAGTTATTTGGAAATATATTCTATATATTATGAATATAACTCCAAATTCAAATACAATAATGTTTTAAATTCAGTGCCCAAAATATTCCTAAAAATGTTCATTATTTTTGGTTTGGTGCAAAAGCCTTGCCAAAAATATCAAACAATTAATAAGGACACTTTGGAAACATTGAATGCAATTTTTTTAACTGGACCTATTTGGAAAGCATTTGTGCTAGGGTTTATCAATCCCCATTTCAAATTTCTTGAAATTGAACATGATGCATGGATGCAAAGCCACTTGCTACAAGAAAACTCTAGGGCTGTGACAAAGCCACTGCCCCCATCCATCAAGACTCTGGTCAGACGCGTGCCCTCGATCACTGGGTCGACCACCAGTGCCTGCCGCCCGGGGGTGGCAATGTGTGCTGGGTGGCGTCTTAGCGACATCTGGTGAGGTTGCAACTTCTTCTCCGACCTCCTTCATCATGGTGTCAGGCGGTGGTTTAGCGTTGGGCCGCGAGATCCGGCTCGGCGCGCTCGTTTTCATCGCCGACGACTCCGCATGGCTTCAGGAGGCCCCTCTTGACGCCGAGGCTCTGCCCGCCCGCGGGGCTGCGCACTTCCGCGCCAGCTCCTGCGGCGTCCCCCTTCGGTAGCAGTCGACTCAGTATTCAACGATCCCTACATTGACACCCATCCCCGCCGGACGCCGCCGCAAGCAATCCGGTCGCTCACGGCTCCAGCGGTGGGTAAAACACGCGATGGCCGGTCAGACGACCACCCCTCAAGTCGCGGCCATCGAGCCCGACGGTTACCTCTACGGGCCGGCCGATCTGTCGACCAAGCTCATGGATTCTGTTTCTGAGTGCGGGAGCAGCGATCCCGCTGCGGAAGTCCTCATGGTCGACTCGCGCCGTAGCCCGCCGGGTTTTCCTCGTGGTGGAGACGGTGGCAGCGGCGGCGGCCGTTCACACGACAATGACGGCTACATTCCTCAACCCCTCACCGCCGAGCAGAGGGCTGAGCTTTGTCGCCGCAACGAGGACGCACTCTTCACTCCCATCGTGGGAGATTCTCCGGAGGCTCTAGCCCTAGAAGCCACGCACTTGGCCACCATGGCCGAGCGCGCGTGTTGGAAAATATCCAACGCGCACTCGACGAACGGGCCCGCCGACTGGTCCCCGAGTCCAGTCGACGACCGCGGCAACCTCACCTGCGCGATACTCAGGTGTTCCGCACACCAGTCCAGAACCTCGAAGCCGCGGCTCGCATCACAGAGTTGATTCAACCTTCTCAGTCGGAGGCTGGGAGAGGCCTTCAGCAGATCCGAACTTTGCTCCGAACGTCTGAAGAGCAAAACGCGGCTGTTTCTCAGTCGCGCAACAGGATTCACAGCAGATCGGTGGCTGCAGACACCGTTTGTTCAGCCCACAGTCCAAGATCGCCCCCAAGGCGTGAGGAACGTGGCCCGCGACAAGACCGGCATCTGGGTCGGGATGACGAGCAACACGACCGTCGACCCGGACATCATGACAGTCGTCGAGTGCCAACGCCTCCTCCGGGAAGCGGATCGTAGTCGCCCCGGCGGCACGAGGGCAGATTCCTGCGCGACGACGAGCGGAGGATTCCCCCAGATCCCCGGAGGCCAAGTTTCGATGCAAGGTCTAGCCTTGTGCAGGACAGGTCGACCGGAATAGGGCATTCAGAGAAGAGCAAGGCAGAGATCAACCGAGTGGGAGCCGAGCACCTGTCTCTGGACCCGAGTGTTTCTGAAGTGCTATCGGAGCCGCAGAGATCCCCTCGAACTTCAGGTTAGCGGCGGGAGTAAGCAAGTTCACCGGCGAGTTGAAACCAGACACATGGCTAGAAGATTACCGAGTGGCTATACAAATCGGAGGCGGCAACGACGACGTGGCCATGAAGCACCTAACTCTGATGCTGGGCGGTTTTGCTCGGGCGTGGCTCAATCAGTTGGCCCCCGGGAGTATTTATAGTTGGGAAGAGCTCACGCGAGTGTTCATTCAGACCTTCGAAGGCACCTGCAAGCGGCCTGCTGGACTCGCAGAGCTTCAGCACTGCGCGCAGAAGTCGAATGAAACTTTGAGAGATTACATACAGCGATGGACCACCTTGCATCACACGGAGGAAAGTGTGTCTGAGCATCAGGAAGTTTGCGCCTTCAAGGAGGGCGTACGTAACTGAGAGCTGAATCTGAAGTTTGGTCGAACAGGCGATATGTCCCTGTCACGGATGATGGAGATTGCTAGTCGGTACGCCAACGGCGAAGAGGCCGATCGGCTCCGCAGCGGCAAGAAACCAGTCGGGCAGGATGATCAGAGTTCCAATCGGAAGAACAAGAGCAAGGCCGAGCCAGCCGCTTAGGGAGAGGCTGCAGTGGTCAATCAGGGAATGGGCAAAGGAAAGCCGAGGAGGTCCTGGGCCCCCAAGAAAGTGAAGGATCAAGCTGGGAATTATGTACTCGACCAGCCATGTCCCATTCACACGAAGAAAGATGAAGAGGGAAACTTGGTATATCCCAAGTACACCACTCGACAGTGTCGGCTCCTGATCCAGAACTTACAGAAAGATCAGTCGACTGAGAAGGGAAAGGAATCAGAAAAGTACGAAGGCAAGGAAGGGGATGGAGGATACCCCAGATCAACTCCACTTTGGTGATATTCGCGGACGTCGAGAGCAAAAGTCGACTGAAAGTCATCAATAGAGAAGTAAATATGGTTGCCCCAGTGACCCCACGTTCCTGAAATGGTCCAATACCCCCATCACATTCGACCAGTCTGATCACCCAGCACACATTGCCACCCCCGGGCGGTAGGCACTGGTGGTCGACCCAGTGATCGAGGGCACGCGTCTGATCAGAGTCCTGATGGATGGGGGCAGTGGCTTGAATATCTTGTATGCAGCAACCCTCCGTGATATGGGCATTCCAATGTCCAAGGTGAGCGAAAGTAACATGAGGTTCCACGGGGTAATCCCCGGGAAGAAAGCCGACTCACCTCGGTCAAATCACACTCGACGTGGTCTTTGGCGAGTTGAAGAATTATTGCAAAGAGAAGCTGACGTTCGAAGTGGTGGACTTCAACAGCGCTTATCATGCCATCCTAGGTATGCCCGCCTACGCCAGGTTCATGGCTCGACCGTGTTATGTTTACCTCAAGCTGAAGATGCCGGGACCCAACGATGTTGTAACCGTCAATGGGAACTGTCAGAAAGTGGAAGAGTGCTTCCAGAAAGGCTCGAAGATCGCTGACGAGCAAATGGCAGCAGTAGAGATGGAGGAGTACCAAAAGAGTGTGGATCTGAGTGATCTACTGAGGGCAAAAAAGCCGGCTTCCGAGTCAGCTTTCCAGTCGGCCGGGGACACGAAACCCATGCACATCCACCCCACCGACCCCAACGGAGCACCAACCCACATTTCCACTACACTCGACAGCAAATAGGAAGAAGCGCTCATCCAGTTCTTCCGTGAGAACTGGGGCATCTTCACATGGAAACCATCAGACATGCCGGGTGTGCCCAGGGGACTGGCTGAGCACCATTTGCGAGTCGATCCGAAGGTGAAACCTGTGAAGGAACATCTCCGTCGGTCCGCTGCGGAGAAGCGAAAGGCAATTGGCGAGGAAGTGGCTCAACTCCTGGCAACTAAGTTTATCCACGAGATGTACCACTCTGAGTGGCTCGCCAATGTCGTCATGGTCCCCAAGAAGCACAAGTCTCTCCACGTGTGCATCGATTTCAAGCACATCAATCGGGCCTGCCCGAAGGATCATTTTCCTCTTCCCTGCATTGATCAGATAGTCGACTCGACTGCGGGATGTGAACGTTTGTCCTTTCTGGATGCGTATTCCGGGTAACATCAGATCCGTCTGTTCGGACCCGATGAAATCAAGACAGGTTTCATCACCCCCTCCGGGTGTTTCTGTTATGTCACCCTACCTTTTGGTCTCAAAAATGCCGGCGCTACCTTTGTGCGCATGATCCAGAAGTTCTTAATAAAGCAAATCAGTCGGAATGTCAAGGCATACATGGATGACACTGTGGTCAAGTCACGGAAAGGTTCCGACCTGCTGACCGACCTCGCTGAGACATTCACAAACCTAAGAAGCTGTGATATCAAGCTCAATCCGTCAAAGTGTACATTTGAACTTCCTGGCGGCAAGTTGCTCGGTTTTCTCGTTTCTAAACGGGGAATCGACGCCAATCCGGAGAAGGTCAGCACGATCCTTCGAATGAAACGGCCCGAGCGTATACACGACGTCCAGAAGCTTACTGGTTGCTTGGCCGCATTGAGTTGATTCATTTCTCGTCTTGGTGAGAAGGCACTGCCTCTCTACCGACTCATGAAGAAAACAGACAAGTTCGAGTGGAATTCCGAAGCCGAAGCAGCGTTTGAAGAGCTCAAAGCCCTGTTGTCCAACCAGCCGGTGCTCGCTGCCCCAGTAAGCGGAGAGCCTCTTCTGCTATACATTGCAGCCACCGGACAAGTTGTCAGTACTGTACTCACGGACCTTCGAAGGCACCTGCAAGCGGCCTGCTGGACTCGCAGAGCTTCGGCACTGCGCGCAGAAGTCGAATGAAACTTTGAGAGATTACATACAGCGATGGACCACCTTGCATCACACGGAGGAAAGTGTGTCTGAGCATCAGGAAGTTTGCACCTTCAAGGAGGGCGTACGTAACTGAGAGCTGAATCTGAAGTTTGGTCGAACAGGCGATATGTCCCTGTCACGGATGATGGTGATTGCTAGTCGGTACGCCAACGGCGAAGAGGCCGATCGGCTCCGCAGCGGTAAGAAACCAGTCGGGCAGGATGATCAGAATTCCAATCGGAAGAACAAGAGCAAGGCCGAGCCAGCCGCTTAGGGCGAGGCTGCAGTGGTCAATCAGGGAATGGGCAAAGGAAAGCCGACGGGGTCCTGGGCCCCCAAGAAAGTGAAGGATCAAGCTGGGAATGATGTACTCGACCAGCCATGTCCCATTCACACGAAGAAAGATAAAGAGGGAAACATGGTATATCCCAAGTACACCACTCGACAGTGTCGGCTCCTGATCCAGAACTTACAGAAAGATCAGTCGACTGAGAAGGGAAAGGAATCAGAAGAGTACGAAGGCAAGGAAGGGGATGGAGGATACCCCCAGATCAACTCCACTTTGGTGATATTCGCGGAAGTCGAGAGCAAAAGTCGACTGAAAGTCATCAATAGAGAAGTAAATATGGTTGCCCCGGTGACCCCCACGTTCCTGAAATGGTCCAATACCCCCATCACATTCGACCAGTCCGATCACCCAGCACACATTGCCACCCCCGGGCGGCAGGCACTGGTGGTCGACCCAGTGATCGAGGGCACGCGTCTGATCAGAGTCCTGATGGATGGGGGCAGTGGCTTGAATATCTTGTATGCAGCAACCCTCCGTGATATGGGCATTCCAATGTCCAAGCTGAGCTAAAGTAACATGAGGTTCCACGGGGTAATCCCCGGGAAGAAAGCCGACTCACCTCGGTCAAATCACACTCGACGTGGTCTTTGGCGAGTTGAAGAATTATTGCAAAGAGAAGCTGACGTTCGAAGTGGTTGACTTCAACAGCGCTTATCATGCCATCCTAGGTATGCCCACCTACGCCAGGTTCATGGCTCGACCGTGTTACGTTTACCTCAAGCTGAAGATGCCGGGACCCAACGACGTTGTAACCGTCACTAGGAACTGTCAGAAAGCGGAAGAGTGCTTCCAGAAAGGCTCGAAGATCGCTGACGAGCAAATGGCAGCAGTAGAGATGGAGGAGTACCAAAAGAGTGTGGATCTGAGTGATCTACTGAGGGCAAAGAAGCCGGCTTCCGAGTCAGCTTTCCAGTCGGCCGGGGACACGAAACCCATGCACATCCACCCCACCGACCCCAATGCAGCACCAACCCACATTTCCACTACACTCGACAGCAAATAGGAAGAAGCGCTCATCCAGTTCTTCCGTGAGAACTGGGGCATCTTCGCATGGAAACCATCAGACATGCCGGGTGTGCCCAGGGGACTGGCTGAGCACCATTTGCGAGTCGATCCGAAGGTGAAACCTGTGAAGGAACATCTCCGTTGGTCCTCTACGGAGAAGCGAAAGGCAATTGGCGAGGAAGTGGCTCGACTCCTGGCAGCTGAGTTTATCCACGAGATGTACCACTCTGAGTGGCTCGCCAATGTCGTCATGGTCCCCAAGAAGCACAAGTCTCTCCACGTGTGCATCGATTTCAAGCACATCAATCGGGCCTGCCCGAAGGATCATTTTCTTCTTCCCTGCATTGATCAGATAGTCGACTCGACTGCGGGATGTGAACGTTTGTCCTTTCTGGATGCATATTCCGGGTAACATCAGATCCGTCTGTTCGGACCCGATGAAATCAAGACAGGTTTCATCACCCCCTCCGGGTGTTTCTGTTATGTCACCATACCTTTTGGTCTCAAAAATGCCGGCGCTACCTTTGTGCGCATGATCCAGAAGTTCTTAATAAAGCAAATCAGTCGGAATGTCAAGGCATACATGGATGACACTGTGGTCAAGTCACGGAAAGGTTCCGACCTGCTGACCGACCTCGCTGAGACATTCGCAAACCTAAGAAGCTGTGATATCAAGCTCAATCCGTCAAAGTGTACATTTGGACTTCCTGGCGGCAAGTTGCTCGGTTTTCTCGTTTCTAAACGGGGAATCGACGCCAATCCGGAGAAGGTCAGCACGATCCTCCGAATGAAACGGCCCGAGCGTATACACGACGTCCAGAAGCTTACTGGTTGCTTGGCCGCATTGAGTTGATTCATTTCTCGTCTTGGTGAGAAGGCACTGCCTCTCTACCGACTCATGAAGAAAACAGACAAGTTCGAGTGGAATTCCGAAGCCGAAGCAGCGTTTGAAGAGCTCAAAGCCCTGTTGTCCAACCAGCCGGTGCTCGCTGCCCCAGTCAGCGGAGAGCCTCTTCTGCTATACATTGCAGCCACCGGACAAGTTGTCAGTACTGTACTCACGGACCTTCGAAGGCACCTGCAAGCGGCCTGCTGGACTCGCAGAGCTTCAGCACTGCGCGCAGAAGTCGAATGAAACTTTGAGAGATTAAATACAGCGATGGACCACCTTGCATCACACGGAGGAAAGTGTGTCTGAGCATCAGGAAGTTTGCGCCTTCAAGGAGGGCGTACGTAACTGAGAGCTGAATCCGAAGTTTGGTCGAACAGGCGATATGTCCCTGTCACGGATGATGGAGATTGCTAGTCGGTACGCCAACGGCGAAGAGGCCGATCGGCTCCGCAGCGGCAAGAAACCAGTCGGGCAGGATGATCAGAATTCCAATCGGAAGAACAAGAGCAAGGCCGAGCCAGCCGCTTAGGGCGAGGCTGCAGTGGTCAATCAGGGAATGGGCAAAGGAAAGCCGACGGGGTCCTGGGCCCCCAAGAAAGTGAAGGATCAAGCTGGGAATGATGTACTCGACCAACCATGTCCCATTCACACGAAGAAAGATGAAGAGGGAAACTTGGTATATCCCAAGTACACCTCTCGACAGTGTCGGCTCCTAATCCAGAACTTACAGAAAGATCAGTCGACTGAGAAGGGAAAGGAATCAGAAGTGTACGAAGGCAAGGAAGGGGATGGAGGATACCCCTAGATCAACTCCACTTTGGTGATATTCGCGGACGTGGAGAGCAAAAGTCGACTGAAAGTCATCAATAGAGAAGTAAATATGGTTGCCCTGGTGACCCCCACGTTCCTGAAATGGTCCAATACCCCCATCACATTCGACCAGTCCGATCACCCAGCACACATTGCCACCCCCGGGCGGCAGGCACTGGTGGTCGACCCAGTGATCGAGGGCACGCGTCTGATCAGAGTCCTGATGGATGGGGGCAGTGGCTTGAATATCTTGTATGCAGCAACCCTTCGTGATATGGGCATTCCAATGTCCAAGCTGAGCGAAAGTAACATGAGGTTCCACGGGGTAATCCCCGGGAAGAAAGCCGACTCACCTCGGTCAAATCACACTCGACGTGGTCTTTGGCGAGTTGAAGAATTATTGCAAAGAGAAGCTGACGTTCGAAGTGGTGGACTTCAACAACGCTTATCATGCCATTCTAGGTATGCCCGCCTACGCCAGGTTCATGGCTCGGCCGTGTTACGTTTACCTCAAGCTGAAGATGCCGGGACCCAACGACGTTGTAACCGTCACTAGGAACTGTCAGAAAGCGGAAGAGTGCTTCCAGAAAGGCTCGAAGATCGCTGACGAGCAAATGGCAGCAGTAGAGATGGAGGAGTACCAAAAGAGTGTGGATCCGAGTGATCTACTGAGGGCAAAGAAGCCGGATTCCGAGTCAGCTTTCCAGTCGGCCGGGGACATGAAACCCGTGCACATCCACCCCACCGACCCCAACGCAGCACCAACCCACATTTCCACTACACTCGACAGCAAATAGGAAGAAGCGCTCATCCAGTTCTTCCGTGAGAACTGGGGCATCTTCGCATGGAAACCATCAGACATGCCGGGTGTGCCCAGGGGACTGGCTGAGCACCATTTGCGAGTCGATCCGAAGGTGAAACTTGTGAAGGAACATCTCCGTCGGTCCGCTGCGGAGAAGCGAAAGGCAATTGGCGAGGAAGTGGCTCGACTCCTGCCAGCTGAGTTTATCCACGAGATGTACCACTCCGAGTGGCTCGCCAATGTCGTCATGGTCCCCAAGAAGCACAAGTCTCTCCACGTGTGCATCGATTTCAAGCACATCAATCGGGCCTGCCCGAAGGATCATTTTCCTCTTCCCTGCATTGATCAGATAGTCGACTCGACTACGGGATGTGAACGTTTGTCCTTTCTAGACGCGTATTCCAGGTAACATCATATCCGTCTGTTCGGACCCGATGAAATCAAGACAGGTTTCATCATCCCCTCCGGGTGTTTTTGTTATGTCACCATACCTTTTGGTCTCAAAAATGCCGGCGCTACCTTTGTGCGCATGATCCAGAAGTTCTTAATAAAGAAAATCAGCCGGAATGTCAAGGCATACATGGATGACATTGGAGTCAAGTCACGAAAAGGTTCCGACCTGCTGACCGACCTCGCTGAGACATTCGCAAACCTAAGAAGCTGTGATATCAAGCTCAATCCATCAAAGTGTACATTTGGACTTCCTGGCGGCAAGTTGCTCGGTTTTCTCGTTTCTAAACGGGGAATCGACGCCAGTCCGGAGAAGGTTAGCACGATCCTCCGAATGAAACGGCCCGAGCGTATACACGACGTCCAGAAGCTTAGTGGTTGCTTGGCCGCATTGAGTTGATTCATTTCTCGTCTTGGTGAGAAGGCACTGCCTCTCTACCGACTCATGAAGAAAACAGACAAGTTCGAGTGGAATTCCAAAGCTGAAGCAGCGTTTGAAGAGCTCAAAGCCCTGTTGTCCAACCAGCCGGTGCTCGCTGCCCCAGTCAGCGGAGAGCCTCTTCTGCTATACATTGCAGCCACATGACAAGTTGTCAGTACTATACTCACGGTCGAGCGGGAATGTCGGTGTATTGGGAACGACGCCTATGGGATCACAAGAATCCCTACTCCTGCTTTGGTGGATTGTATATTTGTGTTCTTCAGCTAGCTATGCGGCGTGAGGAGCTCCAAAATGCCGAATCCTCCTCCTGGTCGCCTCGGGCCTTCTTTTATAGAGAAAGGGGTTGCCACAGTGGCACACAGGAGGTGGAAAGGGTACAGTGATGCGAGGTTATCCCTCGCATTACATGACAAGGTGCATTTAATGCATCTTGCCTAGGTGTCCTTGCTTTATCCGGATGGGGGAGACATCCATCTTGTCCGTCGCCGCTTCTTCTTGTGTCGACACACGCCCTGGCCAGCGATGCCCGAGATGCCATGTAGGCAGGCAGGCAGTTAAGGTGGTGCAATGGTGGGTCTTGTCGTTGTATTTCTCGCCAACGTCTGGCTTGAAGGTGCGGTGAGTGGGCCACTGGAACTGCCGGAGCTCACGGGTAAAAGCCGGACAACCTACCTCGTAAGGTAGACCTCCAGGGCTCTCTAGTGCCGGGCGGTTCACAGTAGGCCCTGCCCGCCTGTCTGACTGGTGGCGCGCTCCACGCCGGCGCTCGATGGTGGTCCGAGCGTCTTCATGAGATCGCTCGTGAAGAACTTGACGCTGGTCACCGTGGGTCCGTGGGTCGGAAGACGCTAAGGAGATGGCATCACCCGCGACGTCTCGACGAGTCGATAAACGCGGTACCAAGCGATGAGGAGGCGAATGCACCGCGGCCACGGTGCTGCCGGTCCTCCCGCCACCGGTGCGTGGGACCCCATCGGAACGTCGACCCGGGGGCCTCGTTGTACTTGGTTCATCCTTGTTGGAGACTGTGACAAGGCTTTAGATGGTGGCTCTCCATTCGTCGAGTTTCCCCGTAACGGGAGGAAAGTCGAGGAGCAACTGCGCGTGCGCCAGGGCTTCGGTTGGGGTTAGCGGCAGCGAAACCTGCACGGACCGCGACGCGCTTAGACCCCTGACCATGTCAGGAGGAGCTCTGTCACGATCCCGTGGTCGCATGCCATTTCCACCATCGCTTCGGCAGGCGGGGAGGTCTTCTACGTCTCGGGAGTGGCGCTCGAGGCTCTTCCCGTGGCGGTGCCCGGGATCTTCGGCGCGATGATGCCGTTCGTCGGCGCTACTTGGGAGGAGCGTGCTGTTGGCGCCGGCGTGGGAGTCCTGGAGGCCCTTGCGTCGCCTTCGGGTGATGCGGCAGCGATCTTGGAAGGCCCCGCGCCACTCGCCGAGGGCCTGGCTCTGTCTTTGGATAAGGCGGTGTGTGTCCCATTACCAGGCGCACAAACATCGCCACCTACCAAACTCCGGCTGCTGGGACGGCGTTGGTGTTCGCGAGCAGCGCCCCGGGTCCTTTCCGCGACCAGTCTGCTGCTCGCCCGCGTCGGGACAGGCTGTCCGGCTTCCGACTGGCCAACCGCCATCGTCGTCTTGTTCTTGGGTTCCATGATGATGAAGAAGCGTCGAACTGACTGCTAAAGCCGGTTCTCACAACTGCGCAGCCCCCTACCTGGCGCGCCAAAGATGTCGGTGTATTGGGAACGACACCTATGGGATCACAAGAATCCCTACTATGGTTGCGGGGCGCGGGGTTGAGAGAAGAGCATATCCAACAGATAGCACACGGTTCCTTTACCCAGGTTCAGGCCGCGAGGACGCGTAAAACCCTACTCCTGCTTTGGTGGATGGATTGTATATCTGTATTCTTCAGCTAGCTATGGGGCGTGAGGAGCTCCAAAAAGCCGAATCCTCGTCCTGGTCGCCTCGGGCCTCCTTTTATAGAGAAAGGGGTCGCCACAGTGGCACACAGGAGGTGGAAAGGGTACAGTGATGCAAGGTTATCCCTCGCATTACATGACAAGGCGCATTTAATGTGTCTTGCCTAGGTGTCCTTGCTTTATCGGGGACGTGGGAGACATCCATCTTGTCCGTCGCCGCTCCTTCTTATGTCGACACGCGCCCTGGCCAGCGATGCCCGAGATGCCATGTAGGTAGGCAGACAACTGAGGTGGCGCAATGGTGGGTCTTCACGAAGATCTGCATGTCGCCACAGAGGTGCCTGCACAACTGGTTGGGTCGGCAGCTGCATGGGGCAGTGGAGGCTTAGTTGGCGTGGGCCTGATGGTGGCCCTGCGGATGTCTTCGGCAAGGGCCTTGACGGGGCCCCGGCAAGGGTCCTGCCATGGCGCCTACTGTCATCCCCAGCAAGGTGCTTGCCAGAGGTCTTGTGGTCTTCCTTGGCTGGGATCCCGCCAAGGGTCGTTGTCTTCTTAGTGTGTATCTGGTCTTGAATGTCTTCACAAAGAACTGCATGCCACTACGGGGATGTCTCCCGAATCCTTGCCCCATGGGGGCAGTGGACTCAAGGGTGATCCGCACCGTAGGCGTGGGGCGAGTTGCCGCGGCGAGGGTCTTGCCGGGGCTATTAAAGCCGGCCTCGGCAAGAATCTTGCCGGGGCTGCTGAAACTGGCTCTCGGCAAGGACCTTGCCGGGGGAATCCGCTTCGTCCCTTTCCTCTTTGTGGTCTTGGCTTTGGGCTTCAGTCTCCATCGAGCTTCGGTCTTACCCTGGCTCACCTCCCTTGTCGTGCTTGGTGTGGTGGTGCCCGTGGCTCAGACTGCCCGTGCACAGTCATAGGGGTACAAAAAGTGTACCCCTATTTTTGTACACCGACAGGGAAGAAGAGGGCAAGGCATACAAGGACCAACACCCGGTCTATTACATATCCGAAGTTTTGACTCCATCCAAGCAAAGGTACCCGCATTCCCAAAAGCTCGTGTACGAGATTTACTTGACTGCAAAAAAGGGTACCCATTACTTTTCGGACCATACAATCTCAGTCGTCAGTGACGCCCCGCTGTTAGAGATCCTGAATAACCGATACGTAACCGGTCGAGTGGCAAAATGGGCGATTGAACTTTTTCCGTTAGATATCAGGTTTGAAGCGAAGTAAGCCATCAAGTCTTAGGCTATAGCAGATTTGGTGGCCGAGTGGATAGAACAAGAGCTGCCGACTCAAGTTTAGTCGTACCACTAGACTATGTTAGTCGCTGGATCCAAGATGTTGAACGAATCCGGCGCGGGCGTGGTCCTGGTTTCTCCCAGGGGCGACAAGCTCATTTACGTCCTTCAGATCCACTCTTAATCATCGAACAACGAAGCTGAGTACGAAGCACTTTTGTACGGGTTGCGCATGGCCATCTCACTCGGTGTCCGTCGCCTGATGGTTTACGGCGACTCTGACTTAGTGGTGAACCAAGTGATGAAGGAATGGGACGTCAGGAGCCCGGCAATGACCAGTTATTGCAGTGCAGTGCGGAAGCTTGAAAAGAAGTTTGAAGGTTTAGAGCTCCATCATGTGCCCAGAGCCAAGAATCAACTGGCCGATGACCTCGCAAAAGTTGGGTCTACTCGGAAGCCTATACCCCAAAATGTGTTCCTGGAGCATCTGCACACCCCTTCTGTCAAAGAAGACCCCTTCACGAAGGATCCCCCACAGCCAGTCAGTGCGTCAGATCCAACTGAAGTCGAAGTACCTGCGGTGGTCGACGTGATCATGGAGGTCCTAGTGATTACACCAGACTGGACTATGCCATACATATCATATCTGCTCAGGCAAGAACTCCCGGAAGATGAGCAGGAAGCGCGCCAGATCATCCGCCTATCCAAGGCGTTCACTGTCATTCAGGGTCAGCTCTACAGAGAAAGCGTCACCGGAGTCGCTCAGCGTTGCATCACCCAAAGGACGGTCGATTGATCCTGGATGAGATTCACTCGGGAACCTGTGGCCACCACGCTTCCTCTCGGACTATAGTGGCCAAAGCGTACCGAGCCGGGTTTTACTGGCCCCATGCCAACGAGATGGACAAGGATATTGTGGGCAAGTGCGCGGGTTGCTAGTTCTACTCCAACATGTACCACAAGCCAGCGTCTGCATTGAAGACCATTCCGCTAGTCTAGCCCTTTGCTGTTTGGGGCTTGGACATGATCGGCCCCTTCAGAACGGGCAGAAGCGGATTCACCCACCTACTCGTCGCAGTCGACAAGTTCACCAAATGGATTGAGGCCAAGCCCATCAAGAACCTCGAGTCGATCACCGCTATCAGCTTCGTCAGGGAATTGATATTCAGATATGGAGTTCCCCACAACATCATCATAGACAACGGCTCCAACTTTGCCTCGGATGAATTCAGAGCTTTCTGTGCTTCTCAAGGAACACGAGTTGACTACGCCTCCGTGACGCATCCGCAGTCAAATGGACAGGCAGAAACAGCAAATGGTTTGATTCTCCAAGTCCTAAAGCCGCGGCTCATGCGTGATCTTAAGCATGCCGCTGGGGCTTGGGTAACTGAACTACCATCTATCCTATGGGGTCTGAGGACAACTCCAAACCAGTCGACTGGCCGTACCCCTTTCTTCATGGTCTATGGAGCCGAAGATGTGTTGCCGAGCGACTTATTGCACAACGCCCCCAGAGTGGAACTCTTATCCGAAGCCGAGGCAGATCAGGCTCATCAGGATGCAGTCGACCTTTTGGAAGAGGAACGAGAGATGGCCTCGATCCGGTCGACCATCTATCAGCAAGACATGCGTCGATTCCATGCTCGCAACGTCCGAAGCCAAGCATTCCAAGAAGGAGACCTGGTCCTTCAAGAGCATCAGAAACGACCACACAAGCTCGCCCCAGCCTGGGAAGGTCCATTCATCATCACCAAGGTACTGCACAACGGAGCATACCACCTCTACAATGTCGCCAAGAAGAAAGACGAACCTTGTTCGTGGAACGCGGACCTGCTCCGCCGCTTCTACAGTTGAGACACTCGACAGTCGAGTTGTAATAAAGATTTCCCGATTTGTTTCAAAGACAAGTTTGCAGCGGTCCTTTAATGACTGATTCTTTCTAAAAACGTTGGTCTTCAAAATCCCCCAGTGGGTGCTTAGCCGCGAACCCGATTCGCCTAAGTTTCAAAGAAAGAATTACTCCGAGTGAAGAGCAATCCTCTCACTTGGGGGCTTAGCCGCGAATCCGATTCGCCTAAGTTACAAACGCTCACTCCGAGTGAAGAGCAACCCTCTCACTCAGGGGCTTAGCTGCGGTCCTCCGAGCTGTGTCATAAGTATAATGTGGCTCTGTCTTCCGAGCTCCGCCACAAATACAACGTAGCTTGGAATCGCCTAAGTTACAAACATCCACTCCGAGTGAAGAGCAATCCTCTCACTCGGGGGCTTAGCTCCGACCCCGTGACTGGCCTAAGTTTCAAAAGATCACTCCAAGTGAAGAGCAACCCTCTCACTCGGGGGCTTAGTTGCGGTCCTCCGAGATGCGTCATAAGTATAATGTGGCTC
>LR738711.1:341136724-341149193 GCA_902687465.1 Secale cereale | reverse complement strand
CGTAGCTTGGAGTCGCCTAAGTTACAAACATCCACTCCGAGTGAAGTGCATTCCTCTAACTCGGGGGCTTAGCTGCGACCCCGTGGCTCGCCTAAGTTACAAACATTCACTCCGAGTGAAGAGCAACCCTCTCACTCAGGGGCTTAGCTGCGGTCCTCCGAGTTGTGTCATAAGTATAATGTGGCTCTATCTTCCGAGCTCCGCCACAAGTACAACGTAGCTTGGAATCGCCTAAGTTACAAACATTCACTCCGAGTGAAGAACAACCCTCTCACTCGGGGACTTAGCTGCGGTCCTCCGAGCTGCGTCATAAGTATAATGTGGTTCTGTCTTCTGAGCTCTGCCACAAATAAAATGTAGCTTGGAATCGCCTAAGTTACAAACATCCGCTCCGAGTGGAGAGCAACCCTCTCACTCGAAGGCTCAGCCGCCGGCGTCGACTCTAAGATTCAAGCGATAAAAAAAGAGTCACAAGCCAAGCAGTCAAATCCAGATAAAAGTCCCGCAACATTCGGGCAAGAGTACCTGGGCCACAGGCCCACCAGAGTTTAACGATTACAAGACCACTCGGCATTCCGAGGCAAATTGAATTAAAGTATCAAAGTTCGCTCATTCCTCAGGAGGAGGCGGACTCGCAGGCGCAACAAACTAGTCCAGGTCGATTCCATCAGCAATACGAGTGGCGTCTTCCAAGAAAGTCTCCATGAACAACTAGAATTGGAGATCCTTCGTATTGGCAACCTTGAGCGCCGCGAGCCTTCTCTCATTCACTTCCTTGAAGTGCACGCGGACCAGGGACAATGCCACGTCGGCTCCACTCCGGGCGGACGACTTCTTCCACTCCTGCACTCGGCTGGGGATCTCGTTGAGTCGAGTCATCAGAGACTCGAGGGCGTTCACCTGCACCACTCCCCTCTAGAGCGCGGTGTCGATCTGGGCTATCACCGCTTTCAGCCATCCCAGATAGTCCGTGGCCGTAGTAAGGCGGGACTCCAGCCTCAAGATGTTCATGTCAACCTCGTCCTTCACTATGGAATTGGCTGGGTCCAGCCGGGCTCGACCCGCCTAGTCTCTTCTTCGAAGTTGCAGCAGAATTCTACACCGGAAACAACAAGTCGAGTGAGCAAGCAAAACATGGGTCGACCGATCCAACTTAACCTGAGCCAAGAGAGACATACCTTTGAGCACGAGGTACCACTTCTTGGTAAGGTCGCCCAGATAGGCCTCAAGATCAATCCTATTCTGGAAAAGGGCCTCGTACTTGTCGTTCAGGACGCTCTTGGCATTCTTCAGTCGAGTCACCTCTTGATTAGCTGCGTCGAGTGAGCCTCTCAGCCTGATGATCTCCGCCTCGAGCGCGCCTACAAAAGCCAGCTTCTGCGCCGCCAGTTCTGCCTTCTCTTGAGCCGCCTGCTGCGCCGCAGCCAGGTCGAGAACTTTCTGCTCCAAGGTAGCTTTCAGTTGACCTACCAAAGACATCACTGGACAGATGAACATGAGGAGACACAAGGCATATTAATCAAAAGTCAGTCGACAAATGGTTAGCGGTAGTTACCGGCCGCATCATCCTGCATCTTCTTCAGGTGGTCCTGAGCCAGCTGCAAGTCGAGATTGAGCTGGATTTGCTTCTTCTCAAGGTCTGCAAATTTGGCCCCAAACTCGCAAGATTTCTGCATCAACACAACAAAACAAGATTCTAAGACCACAGTCGAGTCAAACACTCAACCGCAGTCTCGGGGACTACACCCAGTGGGTGCACTGAGCGTGCCCCCACTGGTTCTCACTCGGCCAAGATCAGTCTGGCTTGAGCTCAAAAAAAAACAATAAGAAAGAAAAGTTCTATCGACAGACCATGGCCGACTGCCAGCAGTCGACCACGGTCTCGGGGACTACACCTAGTGGGTGCACTGAGTGTGCCCCCATCGGTTCTCACTCGACCAAGATCAGTCTGGCTCGAGTTCAAGGGAAGTCGAAAGCAAACACAACAAGACTCTCACCCAATGGGTGTGACATCATCTTACGAACAAAGTAGCAGATTCTTTCAAAACCAAAGACTAATCCAGCGCAGCAAGCCAACCAGTGGAGAAAACAAACCTGGACGTTGGCCCAAAGAGCAGAGCTAGCGTCGTAAGCAGCCATGCTAGCTTTGTACGCCGCCTTCGTCTTCTCCATC
This sequence comes from Secale cereale, assembly GCA_902687465.1. Classification (NCBI taxonomy): domain Eukaryota; kingdom Viridiplantae; phylum Streptophyta; class Magnoliopsida; order Poales; family Poaceae; genus Secale; species Secale cereale. The sequence goes on along the minus strand of LR738711.1, from coordinate 341,147,020 downwards.
ATCAACCCCGCCTGGCGAACGGATTCTTGAGCCGCTCCCACACGATCCTCCGGCAGGCGGTAGGAGGAGAAGAGAAAGGACGACGGAGCAGACGCTGGGTCGACGGCCGGAGCAGGCGCTGGGTCGACGGCCGGAGCAGGCGCTGGGTCAACGGACGATGCAAGCGCAGGGTCGACGGCCCTTCGAGGTGACGACGCGGGGCGTACAGTCAACACTGGGTCGATGAAGGAGACCGTGGCTCATGCCGCGTCTTCCTGTCGCTGGGCCTCCGGGCCAGAAGGCACCTTCCGGCCTTTCTTCCCTGTGGTCGCCGATCCCATCCCAAGCACTCCTCGTCAACGTCATCATCGTCATCTGGGAGCTCTCTGACATGATGCGGCCCTTCAGGACAAACAACTGCGAAGTTCAGTCGACCGTCATCCCTAACCGACGAAAAATAAGACACGATCTATAACCCGCACCTGCGCGGGATGTCGAGGCATCTACGGTCTCCTCGTCGTCCCGACCCTTGTCGATATCCATCGAGGTCGTGGAGGCATCAGCACTGAGGAATCCACTCGAAGATGAGTCGACGGAAGACACAGTCGACCTCCAAAGGGCCGAAAGAAACAAAACCGAATGATGCTTACATAGAGGCGATGGGGACATCCACCTTGATCCCGGGCAGGGCCTTCCGGGGCTTGGTTTTGGCAACCTTGGGGTGCTTGGGCACCTTCTCAGATGGGTCGGGGGTAGCCATGCGAGCGCGCTTGGGCGTTTGGGAGCTGGAGGGACTTGCCCGAGGGCGCACAGCCCCTGGGTCGTGCTTCCCCTTGGACCGCTTCTCATCACGAGGAGGTGACTCGACCTCCTCCCCGCTGTTGTAGTCCTCGCTCTCCTCTTCGGTCTCGTCCTCCAACTTCCACTCGGAGGTGTCGCCCATGCCCTCCTCGCCCTCCTGGACAAGGACCCCGTTGGGCATCGAGTACATTTCAGTATAAATCTGCGAAAAAGGAAGATTAGCCAAACATCAGTCGGACTCGCCAAGACAACTACAAGCCAACAGCAGGAACACCGCTCGGGAGCCGGAAACATACCTTGTCAGGCAAATGGTCCGCGTCGAAGGGGTGGACCCTCCCGAACCCCCTGCGGTTGTCTTTGTTCCCCGTGATGCACTTCAGGCACTGCGCCACGTACTTCACATCGGCCGCCTCTGGGTGGACTCGCGACGAGTCGTCAATGCCGGAGTACAACCACATCGGGTGGACCCGAGCCTGGAGCGGCTGGATCCTCCGCATGAGGTACACCTCAAACAGATCCATCCCTGTTACACCCTCGTGGACCAGCTGGACGACCCGCTCCACCAACATGTTCACTTCGGCCCTCTCGACCTTACCCACTATCATTGAAGGAGGTTGGCTGGCTCGACCAAGAGAGAAAGGGGGGAGACCAGTCAACTGACCCGGGGTCGGACTTTCCTTGTAATAGAACCAAGTCGACTGCCAGTCCCGAATGGACTTCGGAAAGATTATAGGGGGAAAAGTGCTCCTATTAACCGTATACCCTATATCGCACACAGAACTAAAATCTTAACCGTTTTGGATGCATCCATCATCACAAATGTTTTGCACCTTTTTGTCAGTTTTTTGACACCACAGTTTTCGATTATTACATCGCACACAGTTTCCGCAAAGGTTCTTTGATCGTAGTGTCGTGTTAGCAGTCTCCTGGAGTAGTGGTAGCATAGAGTTCTAGGTAGAATTTGAACTTAACAGTCTCCACTGAAGTATCGGTATATAAAACAATGTTTTGGAACCAAAGGCAATTCTTGTGTGCCTCTGGGATCTGGTGGGGGATTGCTGGAATTTAGTCTATTTTGGGACAGCCCAATAACTATTTCAGAAATTCCTAATAAATCCTAGAGGCCCACTTAACCCATTCGTGCAATGCAAGAGATACTACTAATGTTTAGTCCCGCATTGCAGGTTTCGTTGGAGTTGGACCTCCTTATAAGGGAGGTTCTTTCCCCACTTGTATGAGAATGAGAATAGGAGGGACATCCATGCGCGGTCCTCCTCCACTGCCCACCTCGCCACGCCACCCCTCGTCACGGAATGAGCCGAGCCGATGTCTAAATTTTTGCCACACGCTATTGGTATACGAAAGGTTACTCGGAAGCTTAAATTTTTTGCTGTAGTGGACATTGAATATGAACACTACAACCTTCGGTTGCTGCCTATTCATTTCGTCTCCCTTGTTCCGTTCAGCTCCCGGCGCAGCCTCTCGCCTCCTTCTCCTATTCCTATAAAAGGGAGGTCGCTCCTCTCCAAAGATATACACGAAAGACTCTGTTCCTCTTGCCATCGAGATCCTGAGCACTCAGCCACTGCCTGGATCTTCCCCATCCCGGCTTGCGGCATGCACTGTGGGTCAGGACAGTTGGCCTCCGAAACCACACCTCTTTCAGTCCTGTATGGGAGAAGGGTGATAAGGTTTTTGGGGAGCTCTCAATTCGACTACTGACTTCTTCATCATGGACACCCCGGACTCCAACGACTACTTCCGCCGCGACGACATCTTCCCTGCCGTCGACAACCTCTTCGATGACATGGCTAGCGAGGACACCGCACCCAAGTCCAGGGCTTGTGCTCCTGCTCCGTATGTTCTCATAGTCTCTCTCTATTTGAGGTTCTGCTTTAGTTTGTGTTTTCCTGGGTTATCCTTTTCATTGCCTTGGTTATAGATTCTTCGTTATAAAATTTGAGGTATCTGACATGCATGTCGGTACAATCATGGAACCGAATGATGCGACTTTCTTCAAATATATGTTTCCTATGAAGGATATGGCTACCTCATCTAATCAGGAGATGCCTAGTTAATCGAATCATGAATTATTTACAATTACTGATGACGAGGTTACAGACCTAGGGTAGGGTCATAGGCATGACCAAGGTACCCCACCTAAGGTCACTACCCTGGAAGATTAAAGACAAGACCCACGACAATGGAGACAGTCGACTGAGACGGTCCAAGAAAACACTTCACTCGACTGACTCATATACGCAGGACGACTCAACTCCACTCGACCGTACCAGACACTCGACCTCCGAAGGACAAGCGCCTCTTGGAACAGCAACGGTACCATATTTACTCACCGTAGTAAATACCTTAATTATCCTTTACTGCAGGCGTTATCAGCAACGCCTGCCTTAATGTACCTTTAAGCCCTTGGTAACGTGGAGCATGGCAGGGGTCCTAGCACACTATATAAGCCACCCCCTCCTCCAGAACAAGGGTTCGCACCTCTGTAACACACATATACACACATCAGCCGACCAAGCCTCCGGGCACCGAGACGTAGGGCTATTACTTCCTCCGAGAAGGGCCTGAACTCGCTAACACCCTGTGTACAACCTCGCCATAGCTAAAACCTTGCCTCTCCATTCGTACCCCCTACCCTTACTGTTAGACTTAGAACCACGACAGTTGGCGCCCACCGTGGGGCAAGGCGTCTTAGCGACATTTGGTGAAGTTGAGATCTCTTCCCCGACCACTTTCATCATGGTGTCAGGCGACGTCTTGGAGTCGGGCCACGAGATCCGGCTCGGCGCGTTGGTTTTCGTCGCCGACGACTCTGCGTGGCTCCAGGAAGCCACTATCGACGTTGAGGCTCTGCCCGCCCGCGGAACTACGCACTTTCGCACCGGAGCCGGCGGCGTCCTCCTGCTGCAGCCGTCGACCCGATACTCATCGTCCCCCATCCCCGCTGGACGTCGCCGTAAGTGGTCCTGTCGTTCACGGCTCCAGCGGTGGGTGAAACATGCGGTGGCCCGTCAAACGGCCACCCCACAAGTCGCGGCCATTGAGCCCGACGGTTACCTTTACGGGCCGGCCGATCAGTCGACCGGGCTCGAAGATTCCATTTCCGAGTGCGGGAGCGGCGACCCCCGACGGAAATCGTCATGGTCTCTTCACCCCGCGGCCCGCCAGGTTTTCCTCGTGGTGAGAACGGAGGCAGCTATGGCGATCGGGCGCACGACAACGACGGTTACATCCCTCAGCCCCTAACCTCCGAGCAAAGAGCTGAGCTTTGTCGCCGCAATGGAGATGCACTCTTCACCCCCATCGTGGGGGATTCCCCAGAAGCTTTGGCTCTCGAAGCCACGAGTGGGGCCACCTTGGCCGAGCGCGTGCGCCTGGAAAACATCCAACGTTCACTCGACGAACAGGCCCACCGACTGGCCCCCGAGTCCAGTCGACGGCCGCGGCAATCGCGGCAGCGCGAGACTCAGGTGTTCCGCACACCAGTCCAAAACCTCGAAGCCGCGGCTCGTATCGCGGAGTCGATTCAACCCTCCCAGTCGGAAGCTGGGAGAGGCCTTCAGCAGATCCGAGCTTTGCTCCGAACGGCTGAAGAGCAAAACACGGCTGTTTCTCAGTCGCGCAACAGAATTCACAGCAGATCAGTGGCTGCAGACACCGTATGGTCGGCCCACAGCCCAAGATCGTCCCCGAGGCGTGAGGAGCGTGGCTCGCGGCAAGATCGACACCTGGTTCGGAACGACGATCCACTCGACCGTCGACACGGACGCTACGACCGCCGTCGAGCGCCTACCCTCCTCCGAGAAGTGGGTCACACTCGCCCCAGCGGCACGTGGGCAGGCGCCTGCGAGTTGACGATCGTAGGATTCCCCCGAATGCCCGGCGGCCAGGCTTCGATGCGAGGTCCATCCTGGTACAGGGTCGAGTCGACCGTAACCGGGCATCCAAGGACGAGCGAGGCGGAGACCAACCCAGTGGCAGCCGAGCGTTGGCCTCTGGGCCTGAATGTTTCCGCAGTGCAATCAGGGCCGTGGAGATTCCCCCGAACATCAAGCTGACAGCAGGAGTGAGCAAGTTCATCGCTGAGTCAAAGCCGGACACTTGGCTGGAAGACTACCGAGTGGCCGTGTAGATCAGAGAAGGCAACGACGACGTGGCCATGAATCACCTCCCCTTGATGCTGGGAGGCTCCGCACGGGCGTGGCTCAACCAGTTAGCTCCCAGGAGCATATACAGTTGGGAAGAGCTCGCTCGAGTTTTCGTTCGGACCTTTGAAGGCACCTGCAAGCGACATGCTGGACTCGCAGAACTTCAGCACTGCACGCAGAAGCCGAGTGAAACTTTGAGGGACTACATTCAGCGGTGGACCACTTTGCATCACATGGTGGAAAACGCTTTCGAGCACCAGGCGGTGTGCGCTTTCAAGGAAGGCGTGCACAACCGAGAGTTGAATTTGAAGTTCGGCCGGACAGTGACATGTCCTTGTCGCGGATGATGGAGATTGTCAGTCGGTACGCCAACGGCGAAGGGGCTGATCGGCTCCGTAGCGGCAAGAAACCAGTCGGACAGGACGACCAGAATCACAATCGAAAGAATAAGCGCAAGGCCGACCCAGCCACTCAGGGAGAGGCTGCGGTGGTTAATCAAGGGAAGGGCAAAGGGAAGCCCAAAGGCTCCTGGGCCCCCAAGAAAGGAAAGGGTCAGGCTAGAGATGATATGCTCGACCAGCCGTGTCCCATACACACAAAGAAAGATGTAGAGGGAAACTTGGTGTATCCCAAGCACACCACTCGACAGTGTCGACTCTTGATCCAGATTTTCCAGAAGGATCAGTCGATTGAGAAAGAGAAGGAATCAGAAGAGTCCGAAGACAAGGAAGGGGATAGAGGATACCCCCGCATCAACTCCACCTTGGTGATTTTCGCGGACGTCGAGAGCAAAAGTCGACTGAAAATCATCAACAAAGAAGTAAACATGGTTGCTCCGGCGACCCCCACGTTCTTGAAATGGTCGAAGACCCCCATCACATTTGACCAGTCCGATCATCCAGCGCACATCGCCACCCCTGGGCGGCAGGCGTTGGTGGTCGACTTAGTAGTCAAAGGCACACGCCTGACCAGAGTTCTGATGGATGGAGGCAGTGGCTTGAATATCCTGTATGCAGCAACCCTCCGGGATATGGGCATTCTGATGACCAAGCTAAGGGAAAGTAACATGAGGTTCCACGGGGTAATCCCCGGGAAGAAAGCCGACTCACTTGGCCAGATCTCACTTGACGTCGTCTTTGGTTAGTCCAAGAACTACCGAAAGGAGAAGCTGCCGTTCGAAGTGGTGGACTTCAACAGCGCATATCACGCCATCCTGGGTAGGCCCGCCTACGCCAGGTTCATGGCTCGACCATGTTACGTCTACCTCAAGCTGAAGATGCCGGGACCCAACGGCGTCATAACCATCACTGGGAACCGGCAGAAAGCGGAAGAATGCTTCCAGAAAGGCTCGAAGATCGCCGACGAGCAAATGGCAGTAGTAGAGATGGAGGAGTACCAAAAGCAAGTGGATCCGGGGGACCTGCTAAGGGCGATGAAGCCAGCTTCCGAGTCAGCTTTTCAGTCGGCAGGGGACACAAAACCCGTGCACATCCACCCCACCGACCCCAACGCAGCGCCGACCCATATCTCCACCACACTCGACAGCAAATAGGAAGAAGCGCTCATCTAGTTCCTCCATGAGAACTGGGATATCTTTGCATGGAAACCATCAAACATGCTGGGTGTGCCCAGGGGGCTGGCTGAGCACCATTTGCGAGTCGACCCGAAGGTGAAACATGTGAAGGAACATCTCCGTCGATCCGCTGCGGAGAAGCGATAGGTGATTGGCGAAGAAGTGGCTCGACTCCTAGCAACAGAGTTTATCCGCGAGATATACCACTCCGAGTGGCTCGCCAACGTCGTCATGGTCCCCAAGAAGGACAAGTCCCTCCGCATGTGCATCGATTTCAAGCACATCAACCGGGCCAGCCCGAAGGATCATTTTCCTCTTCCTCGCATCGATCAGATAGTCGACTCGACCGCGGGATGTGAGTGTTTGTCCTTTCTGGACGCATATTCCGGGTACCATCAGATCCGTCTGTATGGGCCCGATGAGATAAAGACAACTTTCATCACCCCTTTCGGGTGTTTTTGTTATGTCACCCTGCCTTTCGGCCTCAAAAATGCCGGCGCCACCTTCATGCGCATGATCCAGAAGTGCTTAATAAAGAAAATCAGTCGGAACGTCGAGGCGTACATGGATGACATCGTGGTCAAGTCACGGAAAGGTTCCGACCTGCTGACTGACCTCGCTGAGACATTCGCGAACCTCAGAAGGTACGATATCAAGCTCAATCCGTCGAAGTGTACATTTGGAGTTCCTGGTGGCAAGTTGCTCGGTTTTCTCGTTTCCGAACGGGGAATCGACGCCAACCCAGAGAAGGTCAGCACCATCCTCCGAATGAAACGCCCCGAGCGTATTCACGACGTCCAGAAGCTTACTGGTTGCTTGGCCGCATTGAGTCGATTCATTTCTCGTCTTGGGGAGAAGGCACTGCCTCTCTACCGACTCATGAAGAAATCTGACAAGTTCGAGTGGAATCCCAAAGCCGAAGCGGCGTTTCAAGAGCTCAAAGCCCTGCTGTCCACCCAGCCGGTGCTCGCTGCCCCAGTCAGCGGAGATCCTCTTCTGCTGTACATTGCTGCCACCGGACAAGTCGTCAATACTGTACTCACGGTCGAGCGGGAAGAAGAGGGCAAGGCATACAAAGTCCAACGCCCGGTCTATTACATATCCGAAGTTTTGACGCCCTCCAAGCAAAGGTATCCACATTACCAAAAGCTTGTGTACGGGATTTACTTGACTGCAAAAAAGGTTGCCCATTATTTCTCGGATCATTCAATCTCAGTCATCAGCGATGCCCCACTATCAGAGATACTAAACAACCGAGATGCAACCGGTCGTGTGGCAAAATGGGCGATTGAACTTCTTCCGTTAGATATCAAGTTTGAGGCGAAGAAAGCCATCAAGTGTCAGGCCATAGCTGATTTTGTGGCCGAGTGGATAGAATAAGAACTTCCGACTCAAGTCCAGTTGGACCATTGGACTATGTTCTTTGATGGGTCCAAGATGCTGAACGGATCCGGCGCAGGCGTAGTCCTGGTCTCTCCCAGGGGCGACATCTCAGCTACGTCCTTCAGATCCATTTCGATTCATCAAACAACGAAGCCGAATACGAAGCACTTTTGTATGGGATGCGTATGGCCATCTCACTCGGCGTCCGACGCCTGATGGTCTACGACGATTCCGACATAGTGGTGAGCGAAGTGATGAAAGAATGGGACGTTAGGAGCCCGGCAATGACCAGTTATTGCAGTGTAGTGTGAAAGCTTGAAAAGAAGTTCGAAGGCTTAGAGCTCCATCATGTGCCCAGAGCAAAGAATCAGCTAGCCGACGATCTCGCAAAAATTGGGTCGACTCGGAGGTCTATACCCAAGAATGTGTTCCTGGAGCATCTGCACACCCCCTCTTTCAAAGAAGACCCCTTCACGGAAGAGCCCCCGCAGCTAGTCAGCGCGATGGATCCGACTGAGGTCGAGGTGCCTGCCGTGGTCGACTTGATCATGGAGGTCCTAGTGATCACGCCTGATTGGACTGTCCCATATATATCATACCTGCTTAGACAAGAACTCCCAGAAGACGAAGAAGAAGCACGCAAGATCGTCCGCCGATCCAAAGCATTCACAATCATTCAAGGTCAGCTCTACAGGGAAAGCGTCACCGGAGTCGCCCAGCGCTGCATCGATCCATAGGAAAGTCGACTGATCTTGAATGAAATCCACTCGGGGACTTGCGGCCACCATGCCTCCTCTCGGACTATCGTGGCCAAAGCATACCGAGCCGGGTTTTACTGGCCCCGCGCAAACGAGATGGCCAAGGATATTGTGGATAAATGCGCGGGTTGCCAGTTCTACTCCAACATGTCACACAAGCCAGCATCCGCCCTGAAAACCATCCCACTAGTCTGGCCCTTCGCTGTTTGGGGCTTGGATATGGTCGGCCCCTTCAGGACAGGTAGAAGTGGATTCACCCACCTCCTGGTGATAGTCGACAAGTTCACCAAGTGGATCGAGGCCAAACCTATCAAGAACCTCGCATCAAGCACTACCATCAGCTTCATCAAGGAGCTAATATTCTGATATGGGGTCCCCCACAGCATCATCACGGACAACGGCTCCAACTTTGACTCGGATGAATTCAGGGATTTTTGTGCTTCCCAAGGAATGCGAGTCGACTACGCCTCCGTGGCACATCCATAGTCGAATGGACAAGCAGAAAGAGCAAATGGTTTGATTCTCCAAGGCTTAAAGCCACGGCTCATGGGTGACCTTTAGCATGCCGCCGGAGCTTGGGTAACTGAACTGCCCTCTGTCCTATGGGGTCTGAGGACGACTCCGGATCGGTCGACTAGCCGTACCCCTTTTTTCTTGGTCTATGGAGCCGAAGCTGTGTTGCCAAGAGACTTATTACACAACGCCCCCAGAGTGGATCTCTTCTCCGAAGCTAAGGCAGAGCAAGCTCGTCAAGATGCAGTCGACCTTTTGGAAGAGGAAAGAGTGATGGCCCTGATCCGGTCGACCATCTACCAACAGGACCTGCGTCTATTCCATGCTCGCAACGTAAGAAGCCGAGTGTTCCAGGAAGGTGACCTGGTCCTTCGAGTGCATCAGAAACGTCCGCACAAGCTCGCCCCAGCCTGGGAAGGCCCGTTCATCATCACAAAGGTGTTGCGCAACGGAGCATACCACCTCTACAATGTAGCCCAGAATAAAGACGAACCTCATTCGTGGAATGCGGACCTACTCCGCCGGTTTTACACTTGAAACACTCGACGGTCGAGTTGTAATAAAGATCCCCCAATTTGTTTCAAAGACAAGATAGCAATGATCCCCTAACGATTGATGTCCTCTAAATCCCCCAGTGGGTGCTTAGCTGCGATCCTCCGAGCTACGCTACAAGTACAAAGCGGCTCGGTCCTCCGAACTCCGCCACAAGTACAACGTAGCTTGGAATAGCCTAAGTTACAAACATTCTACTCCGAGTGAAGAGCGTTCCTCTCACTCGGGGGCTTAGCTGCGACCCCGTGACTTGCCTAAGTTACAACCATTCTACTCCGAGTGAAGAGCAACCCTCTCACTCGGGGGCTTAGCTGCGGTCCTCCGAGCTACGCTACAAGTACAAAGCGGCTCGGTCCTCCGAACTCCGCCACAAGTACAATGTAGCTTGGAATCACCTAAGTTACAAACATTCTACTCCGAGTGAAGAGCGATCCTCTCACTCGGGGGCTTAGCTGCGGTCCTCCGAGCTACGCTACAAGTACAAAGTGGCTCGGTCCTCCGAACTCCGCCACATGTATAATGTAGTTTGGAATCGCCTAAGTTACAAACATTCTACTCCAAGTGAAGT
>LR738711.1:341063268-341126137 GCA_902687465.1 Secale cereale | reverse complement strand
CCCGACCCCTCCCCCCACCGCCCCGTAGCCCCGACGACTGCGACCCGGCACTGCCGCGGCACAATGGCACTCGGTTGCTAGGGCCGCCCTCCAACCATCGCCGCTCAGCCCCCCGCATTCGGCGCTGCTCTGCCCCCTGGTGAGGTTTTTTCCTTTTTCTGTCTTTTTTATTTTTTTCTTTTTTTTGTTAATTAGTTAGTTAGTTTTTTAGGTTAATAATTTAGTTGTTTTACCCTACTATACATAGGTTTACTAGTTAGCTAGTTACTTTTTAGGTTAATTACTTTTTTAGTTTTTTCAGGTTAATTACTTAGTTAGATAAGCCCAAGAACTCTTGGGGAACATTGCATGGGAAACAACAAAAAATCCTACGGTCATCAAGATAAATCTAGGATATGCAAATTTAAGAGAGGAGAGTTGGATCCACATACCCTTGTAGATCGCAAAGCGGAAGCGTTACTATAATGCGGTTGATGGAGTCATACTCGCGGCGATTCAAATCACGGAAGATCCTATCTAGCGCCGAACGGACTGCGCCTCTGTCGGTGTACTAAGGTAGGGGTACCTCAGTACCCCAACTTGTGCACGGGCAGTTGCAGCTTCCCGCGGCAAGGTTTACTGCTGGCTCGCCGGAGACCTTCCTGCTCCTTATCTAACCATTCAAAGACAAAGTATACAAGACAGAAGACCAAGACCCCGGCAAGAGGAGCTTGCCGGGAAGGCCGTTCCAGGCTCAAGATTGCTTAACTAGCACGAGGCCCTGGCAAGAGGAGCTTGTCAGGACGAACAGAAGATTTTATCTTAGAAGACCCAGCAAGGGCTCGGGGAGCGGCAAGCTTCCGGGCCCGGCAAGGTCGAGATCCCCGGCAAGGTGCTTGCCGGGGGAGGTGCCCGGCAAGGTGCTTGCCGGGGGAGGTGCGCTGTGTGCCCGCGCTCCAGCTCATCAGCCCACGCGTCGCCCTGGGGCCACTCCAGGGACGCGTGGCGGATGGCTGTGCAGCCTGGGGGACACGGTGGCACTCCACGGTGGTGGATCCATCGCCGTGGCAGACGGAGACGCAACGGCGGGAGCTTTTGGGGTCGACGGCGACGGGCATTAAATGCCCTTGTCCCCCACTGTCAAAGTAGGTATAGACCACTGTTCTGTACTGTAGCTCCACTGTTCCCGCACTGTTCCAACTACCACATCTTTTACATTTTTACCCCTTTCTCCTACGTTGACACCTGTCGGTGACCCCTTGCACTATAAAAGGAGGCCCATGCACAACGTGGAGGGGGTTCGGTTCAGTGAGGTTCGAAACCTAGATCATTCTCACGCTCGTGTAGCTGCTTCTTCAAGCTCCGAGCGCCCAACTCAATACAACCAAAGCAGGAGTAGGGTTTTACGCATCCGTGCGGCCCGAACCTGGGTAAAACTGCCCGCGTGTGTGCTTCGATCTGCTCTTCGTGCTCCCTCCGCCCTCGTACCGCACAGACAAGGGGCTCCGGTCCCATAGGTGTTCGTGGTGGACAGTTTCCCCCGACATCTTTGGCACGCCAGGTAGGGGTCGTCGAGGTTGTGCGAACCTGATCCGGCGTTCGCGCGGGCGCAATCTTCATCAACCTCTCCAGCTTCATCAACAACTTCATCAGCAACAACTCCATGGCCCCGAAGAAGAAGCCTTCGGAGGTCGGAGGCCCGTCTGCGTCTCACCCGCCACCACCAGAGCCAACGGTGGGCGGGGGAGACGCCGTCGGAAGGGTGGTTGCCGGCGAGGATACTCACGGTGCCACCAGATCCAAGAACAGGACGGACGACCGGACCTCGGTCTCCGTGGACGCGCCACGTCCATCGCAACATACGACGACCCCGCAGCGCCATACCACGGGAGGTGGTATCCGCTTGCTGGGACAAGGCCATACTGGAGGTTCGCGGGACGCCCCGGACCCCCGTCCGGGCACAAGCAAAGCGAAGGCGCCGGCGCGGGACCCCGCTCCTTCTAACGTTGTTAGAAGTCCGAGCGTATCCCGCTCCTCGCACCGCTCGCCCGCGTTCCCCACTACTCCGGCAGAAGCGCTCGCAAGGGCGCAGCTGCTCCTCGATTTTCCTCCAGCGGCCGACAAGGCCGAGGAATGGAGGGCCACTATCCGGAGCCTGATAGACTTCGCCAACAACGACTCTCCGCAACAGCCGTCGGCCTCGCGGCCGCGGCAGGCCGAGAAGACGAAGGCTATCGGCGACAAGACTGCCGGGGGTGCGACAAGCGTGCACTCCCCGCCGCAGAAGCAGAAGACGCCGCCCCGCCGGAACAACCCCGACGACGGCTCCACAGCCTCGTCGGACCCGCGGGCCCGTCGGGACCAGCGCCAGGTCCTCGACGACCGGCGAGATGAAGACGCTCGGACCACGATCGAGCGCCGCCGAGAAGCTCGGCGACCATCCGACAAGAGAGCTGGGAACGCTGTCGACGCACCCGCGCCCGGTGAACCAGGCGACTTGCCGTACGCGGCAGGCTGCCCTGCGTTCACCCGCGAGCTGCGGCGCGTCCAGTGGCCCAGCATGAAGAACTTTAAGCCCGACGTACCGGAGAAGTACGACGGCAAGACGCACCCCTCGGAGTTTCTCAGCGTCTACACCATAGCAGTGCAAGCTGCCGGGGGGCGCGACGAGAAGATCCTAGCCAACTACTTCCCGCTCGTGCTGAAGCCGAACGTCCGTTCGTGGCTCATGCACTTGCCGGAAGGCTCTATCTCTTCTTGGGCCGACCTCTGCCATCAGTTTGTTGGCGCCTTCACCGGCGGCCACAAACCCCATGGCCAGGAGAGCGATCTCCACATTTTGGCCCAGAAGGAAGGCGAATCCCTGCGCAAGTATATCCAACGTTTCAGCCGGGTACAGCACAACATCCCCGATGTTCACCCTGCTGCGGTTATCAGCGCGTTCCATCAGAACGTGCGTAACCGCCGCATGCGTGAGGAGATGGCGATGACCAAGATCAGGGACGTCAGCGAGCTCTACGCTCTTGCCGACAAGTGCGCCCGTGCAGAAGAGGGGAGGAAACTCCCCGGGGAGGATGCTGGCGCAGGGGGAAGCGACAGCGACGACGCCGCCCCGGCAAAGAAGAGCCGGCGGCGGAACAACAGGAAGAAGAGCAAGAAAGGAATGGCTGCTCCTCCGGCAACCAAGAAGGTGTCCGCAAAGGAGGATGGCACTGGTGGTACCTTCACCATCAGTGCCACCCTTGACAGCAAATAGGAAAGCGCGCTCGTCGCCTTCCTGCGGGCGAATGTCGATGTGTTTGCTTGGCAACCATCTGACATCCCCGGTGTTCCCAGGAAGGTGATTGAGCACAAGCTTGCTGTCTGTCCTCATGCGCGGCCCATCAAGCAAAAAGTAAGGAAGCAAGCCGTGGAGCGCCAAGAGTTCATCAACGAGGAGATCAAGAAACTAGAGGCAGCAGGCCTAGTTAGAGGTGTGATCCATCCGACGTGGTTGGCAAACCCAGTCGTCGTGCGCAAAGCCAACGGGAAGTGGAGGCTGTGTATAGACTTCACTGATGTCAATAAAGCATGTCCCAAGGATCCCTTCCCTTTGCCGCGCATTGACCAGATCGTTGACTCCACTGCCGGATGTGAGCTACTCTGTTTTCTTGATGCATACTCAGGCTATCACCAGATTTTCATGGCTAAGGAAGATGAAGAGAAGACTGCATTTATCACTCCATGTGGCACTTACTGCTTTATCCGCATGCCATTTGGACTGAAGAATGCAGGCTCAACTTTTGCAAGGGTAGTGTACACTGCTTTTGAGCCACAGATCCACAAGAATGTAGAAGCCTACATGGATGACATCGTGGTGAAGAGCAAGAGCAAAGAAACACTGATTCAAGACTTAGAAGAAACGTTTCAGAACCTGCGCAAGATACAGCTCAAGCTGAACCCCGAGAAGTGCGTCTTTGGAGTTCCCTCCGGCAAGCTTCTCGGGTTCTTTGTTTCGCAGAGAGGGATTGAAGCCAACCCCGACAAGATCAAAGCCATCGAGCAGATAGAAGCCCCGAAGCGCGTCAAGGATGTCAGAAGGCTTGCAGGTTGCGTTGCTGCCCTCAGTAGGTTCATTTCAAAATCCGCAGAACGCGCCCTACCTTTCTTCAAAATCTTGAAGAAGGCAGGTCCCATGAAGTGGACTCCGGAAGCGGAGGCGGCGTTGCAGGATTTGAAACGGTACCTGTCATCCACTCCTATACTTGTCGCACCTAAACCACAGGAAAAGTTGTTGCTATACTTAGCGGCAACCAACCAGGTGGTTAGTGCTGCGTTGGTAGCGGAGAGGGAGTCCGACGAGGAGTCAGCATCGCCGGCAAGCGAATCTAGCGACAAGCAGGGGGCTGTCCCGACAAGCTCTGGCCCCGACAAGGAAGACTCTGCGCAGGAACAAGGAGAGGTGCGGAAGAAGATGGTGCAGCGCCCAGTGTATTTTGTAAGTTCCCTTCTCCAGGGAGCTAGGTCAAGGTACTCTGGTGTGCAAAAATTGCTTTTCGGCCTCCTCATGGCCTCGAGGAAGCTGCGCCACTACTTCCAAGCCCATGAGATAACGGTGGTCACTCGCTTTCCGTTGAAGAGGATATTGCACAATCCAGAGGCAACAGGCAGGATTGTCGAGTGGGCACTGGAACTGTCAAGCTTCGGACTCAAATTTGAAAGTACTTCAACCATTCAGAGCCGAGCTTTGGCAGAATTTATAGCAGAATGGACCCCAACGCCTGATGAAGAAGTTCAAGAAACAAGCGCACCCGTGCAAGAAGCAACAAGTGAATGGGTAATGTACTTTGATGGTGCCTTTTCGCTGCAAGGCGCCGGTGCTGGCGTAGTACTCATTGCGCCCACCGGAGAACACCTCAAGTATATTATCCAGATGCACTTCCCAAGAGAGCAAGCGACAAACAATACTGCAGAGTATGAAGGCTTGCTCGCCGGCCTCAGAATTGCGGCTGAACTTGGGATCAGAAAGCTGATTGTACGTGGAGATTCTCAGTTGGTGGTCCGACAAGTCAACAAGAGCTACCAGAGCCCTTTGATGGAAGCTTATGTAGATGAAGTGAGGAAGCTTGAAGAGCACTTTGAAGGTCTGCAGATGGAGCATGTCCCGAGAGCTCAGAATGAAATTGCAGATGGCCTTTCAAAGTGTGCTGCGATGAAGTTACCTGTGGAACCAGGGACCTTCCTGCTCAAGCTAACTCAGCCATCCGTTACACCATCAATCGGACAGTCCAAGAAGAGAAAGTTGGTCTCCGGCGACTACTTGCCGGCGGATCTTCCAGAAACCGCCGCCAAGGTCCCCAAGATCAACGACAACGCTGAGGAACAGTTTGCTCCTGCAAGCCCTCGGGCTTGTGCAGTTGAAGCAAGTGTTCCCGACAAGCCTCGCCCCGGCGAGCTTGCCGGGGGACCGTCAGCTCCGACAGGACCAGAGGTCTTTGCCGTAGAAGCTGGGGTTCCCGCAGCGGCCCTCGAGCCTTTAGTCCTTGTCGTCGAGCCCCGAGCTCCGGCATGGGCACAGCAGATCGTCCGTTTTCTGCAAACTGGAGAACTTCCCGACGACCCTCAAGAGATAGAGAAGATAACCAGGCAGTCAAGTATGTATCAGTTTGTGGATAACGAGCTATACAGAAGAAGACTCAATGGTGTCAGGTTGAAGTGCATCTCCAGGGAAGATGGACAGAAGCTGTTGGCAGAAATACACGGAGGCATATGCGGCCACCACATTGGCGCAAGGGCACTTGCCGGGAAAGCTTTCCGGCAAGGGTTCTTTTGGCAAGAAGCCCTCCAAGATGCGACTGCACTAGTAACCAAGTGTGAAGCGTGCCAGTTCCATGCAAAGCAAATTCATCAGCCAGCTCAAGCTCTCCAAACAATCCCTTTGTCCTGGCCCTTCTCGGTCTGGGGGCTCGATATCCTCGGCCCTTTCCCTCGCGCTGTCGGGGGCTTTGAGTACTTGTACGTTGCAATCGACAAGTTCACAAAGTGGCCGGAAGTGGAGCCAGTGAGAAAGGTGACAGCACAGTCAGCAGTCAGGTTCTTCAGGTCGATTGTTTGCCGTTTCGGGATCCCTAACAGGATCATCACCGACAACGGTACGCAGTTCACTAGTCGCACCTTCATGCAATACGTCCAAGACCTTGGCGCCAAGGTCTGTTTCGCTTCTGTTGCTCACCCGAGGAGCAACGGTCAAGCGGAGAGGGCAAATGCTGAAGTGCTGCGCGGACTCAAGACAAGGACCTTTGACAGGCTGCGCAAGTGCGGAAGGAATTGGATAGAGGAGCTCCCGGCGGCTCTTTGGTCAATCAGAACGACACCGAATCGAGCCACCGGACAGACACCCTTTGCCCTAGTCTACGGGGCAGAAGCAGTTATCCCCACGGAACTCGTGTACGGATCTCCTCGAGTGCTCGCTTATGATGAGCTCGAGCAAGAGCAACTGCGGCAAGATGACGCATTGCTCCTTGAGGAGGGACGTCTCCAGGCTGCTGTACGAGCTGCTCGATACCAGCAAGCTTTGCGCCGCTACCATAGCCGCAAAGTCAAGGCCAGGAGTCTCGAGGAAGGCGACCTTGTTCTTCGGCGTGTTCAGTCCGCCAAGAATTCCAACAAGTTGACGCCGAAGTGGGAAGGCCCTTATCGGGTGAGACAAGTTACGAGGCCCGGCGCTGTCCGCCTCGAGACCGAAGAAGGCTTACCGGTGAGCAACTCCTGGAACATAGAGCATCTTCGCAAGTTTCACCCCTAAGGCGCGGTTGCCGTGATCCGCTCCGGCAACCACCTTTTGTACAAGCCTTGCCGCTGTTGCATGTAACCCTTTGTACAAAGCCGGGCGCAGACCCCGTGCATCAGTAAAGATTTCGTGTTTTCGCATCGATTGCCTTTTGCATGCTTCTCTTTGCTATTTGCATGTTTTGTTTGGCATTTGATGCAACACTTAGACATTCGGTAAGCACTATTACGCCGAAAGGCGACATGCTTGTTTCCCTCTCCTTTTCCTTTTTCTCTTAAGCAGAAGGAACGTTCCTCGCGCACAAGTTTGCCGGGGGGGATGGAGGAGGAACTAAGTGCCGTTCAAGTAAGAAGAGCCTTACCGGAAAGCAAACAACATGAGCAAGCAGCTTATGAAAGATAAGTTGTTAGAATTTGACCAGTTCAAATTTTAAATTTTGGTTGTCTTCCTTGAACGATCACACTTTGTATGGAAAACCTGTGCGCGGAGGAACCTACCCGTGGCTTGCCGCACCCTTATCTTGTTTTCGAGTTCACTCAACGATTTAAGTGAGCTGCGACAAGTGTCGCGCCCTTACCTCGTTTCCGAGTGCACTCAGCAAGCTAAGTGCGTTGCGACCTGCTGCGGCAAGGTTGCTTGCCGGCGAGGACCTTGGCCAGCAGGCTGCTCAGAGTCCAGCACTCAGCGCTCGCGGCAAGGGCCCCTTGCCGGCAAGCTCCCCGGGAGCGTAGGGTGAAAAACATACAAAGTCAAAGATTGGAACAAGGAAGATAACATTGCACTGATTGATTTAAGTAAAGCAAATATCTTACAAGGATAACTTGTCGCAATGGACTAATGAGTTCATAACATAACATGCAGCAACAAAAAGATAAAGATAGATGGGGCCCTAGTCTACGCGGTCGCCCTCCTTCCTGCTAAGCTTCGCCACCTTGGCGATGATGTGGCTGACCTGCTCCTTCAGGGCCTCCGTGTTCGCATCCTCCGGCAAGCTGCGAAGAACGTTCGTCAGGTTGATCCCCGGGTTGCGGAACACAATCTTCGTCAAGACCCGCTCCAGAGTTCCCGCGCAGAGACGGCGCGACTCCTCGGCCAGCTGCGCGGGGATGCGGTTCCGGAGACCTGCAAGGGCCGGAGCGACGCCTCTGAAGAAGAGGCTGAGCTTGGCGCTGTGCGGGAGATCTGGATCCGGCGAGTAGATAAGATGCTCGGCCTTCAAGGCAAGCAACTCCTGGTCAATGTTGGACGCAGAAGAAGCCAGCTCTTCGGTCCACGCCTCGATGGTCTGCCGGAATAGCTCAGACGCCTTGTTGACGCTATCCACCAAAGTCCGCTCCTTCCGGAGCTCCTCCTTCAGCTTGTCTTCTCGGAGCTTGGCGGCGTCAATTGAATCCCTCAGAGTTGAGACCTTCAGCTCCAAGTCTTCGATGGAATCCTTGGCGGCCTTCAACTCGTCGCCCTTCTTTGATAAGCTTACTTGGAGCTCCGCGTTGGTGTGGGCGTCCTTCTCGCGCTCAGTAATGAGCGCGGCAACCTTCTCGGCGCTCACCTTCATCGCCTTCTCCAGCTGGATGACCTTGGCGGCGAGCTCCTTCTTGGCGTCTTCCGCGGCAGCAGCAGCGGCTTTCGCCTCCTTCAGCTCCCCGCCAAGAGCAGCCTCGCGAGCGGCAAGGTCCTCCTCGTGGGAGTCGAGATCCACCTTCCGCTGCGTGAGCTCTCCCTCTCGCCGGGACATCTCCACCCCGGCGAGCCGTTGCTGTTCCTCAGCCTCGGCCTTCTCCAGCACCCATTCTTCATATTCCCCGGCAAGGCGCTCGCGCGCCTCCGCCACCTCGCGGAGGCCCGCCTTGTGGGCGGCGCTAAGCTCCGCCGCACGCTTCTCCATTTCAGCGGCGGCCTGGGCAGCAAGGGCTTCCCGGGAGGCAAGCTTCGCCTGCCTGGCCCGGTAAAGGGCCAGGAGTCGGTGGAGAAGCTTCTCCTCCTCGGGCCCATCTCCTTCGCCGGGCGCCTCGACGACTGTCAGACCCGCGGAGGCGAGGACTTCTCCGTCAAACGCCTCGCCCTCCGCGGGAGCTCTTGATGAAGACCCCCAGGGCACTTGGATAAAGATGCCATTGGGGGCACGAAGATAGTAACCGGCTGGCTCCTCGCCGGCGGAGGGACCGGCGGCCGGTGCAGCATCTGATGCTCCCGCCACCTCCGGGTTGGCGGTGCGGTCGCCGTCCCCCTCCCCGGCCGCTGCATCGGCAGCCGGAGCGGTCTCCTGCACGGCCGGCTCGGTGGTTTCGGCCGTCTCCGCGGTGGCCTCGGCCATCTCCACGACGACGGGAGCGTCATCGCCGCCGCCCTGCGCGCCCTCCTCATCCTCGATATTGATGACCTCGGTCTCCATCGGTGCGGGAGGAGGAGGAGGAAGATCTAAGAGAAGAAGAAAAAGAAGTTCAAAATCAAGCAAAGATCCAAAAAGAAGCAAAATCAAGAAAACCAAGTACAGAACGTACCTTGGCGGACGTCCTCTGCGGCGGGCTCCCTTGCCGGGGAGCTCGGCCCTGGCGGAGTGGCCGTCCTCGCCGGGCTGCTCGCCCTTGGCGGGGTACTCTGCCTTGGCGGAGTACCCGCCCTTGGCGGAGCGCTCTCCCTCGCCGGAGAGTTTTGCCTTGCCGGGGACGGCGGGGCCTGCGGCTCCTCGGTAACGGCCTCCGGGCGCTCTCCCCGCTGCGGCTCCACCTCTGCACAAGAGAAGATAGAAGAACCAAGACATTCAGAGATCAAAGCCCTAAGCGCGCCCCGACGAGCAAAAACAGTAAACCTCTAACTTACGCTGGGGGCTGCGCTGGGGGCTGCTCCCCGGAGCGGCACTCGGGTCCGGCAAGATCGGCTCCGCCGCGATCCCTGCTTCCGCGACGGATGGGTCTTCCCCGACCTCAACTGTGGGCACCTTGACCCTCTTCGCGCGCTGCTCCAAGGTCCTGCAATCACAAGCAACAAACAAAATCAAGCGTCAGCAACAATCGAGATATAAAAATCAAGAAGGAGTAAGGTCTCGGGTCCTTACTCTTGGTCCTCCTCGTCGTCCTCGCTCAGCGCGGAAAAGTCAAACTCCACGGTGGGCGCGTCGGCGCGAGGAGCGGAGGATGAAGGTTCCCTCGCGCGTTTCGGAGCCACCGGGGCTGGGGGCTGCGCAGGCCCAGCCCCTGTGGTGGCCGGCGCCCGAGAAGGGGGCGGAGCAGCTGCTCCGCTCCGAGAAGATCCTTGCCGGCTCGGTGCCGGCCTGCGGGACGCCTCTGCCGTGGCCGGCACGCCGGCCGCCCTTGGCACGGCTTGGCTCGGCCGGGGAGCTGCCCGGCGAGCTGGCTGTTGCCGGGGCGCTCGCGTCTGCTCTCCCGTCGCCGCCTTGCGGAGACGCTTCAACGGGGACTGCTTCGGGCTTGCCGGGGGCGGGGAGGTCTCCGACGAGGAGAGGTCGTCGGCGTACAACTCTGTCGATCCGCCGGAGCCTTCGGCCTCCTCCTCCTCCTCCTCCTCTGCCTCGGCCGCCTCGCTGGGCCCAGCATCCGACGATGCGGCCCTCTTCCCCTTGGCGCCTCCGCCCCTCGCGGCGCCTCTGCTTCCTCCGGCGGTTCCCTCCATTGCCGCGGCCTCCGTCGCGATTCCACTGATCCCGGAGTGCCTCAGCGAGGGGATCACGGCGAGCGCGTCGGGAGGGAGCTCTAGCAACCTGCGAATCTCCTCATTGTCCGCCTGGCTGGCGGCATCCGCGGCTTCCGCCTCCGCGGGTGTGTATCCAAAGTTTCCCGCCGCCGAGGCTGCGGCGACTTCTTCAGCGCGAGAAGCTATGTAAGCAATCTCTTGGTCGGTGGTGGCCCGCGTGTGCAGCTTGAGATCGTCCTTCTTCTCCAACACCTCCACAAGGCGGTCGTAGAACTCGAGGACGTCGATGGGCTTGGGCGCAATCCACGTGCGCTCCACTCCATGAGAGTCGCACGCGGGCATCATGGCGACAAGGCGATCCCGGGCGCTGCTGGCGCAGAGCGGCACCACTCCCCGGGGAGCGCGGAAGTACTCGGGGTGGGCCGGGTCGAACTTGAAAAGTTCCCTGACCATACCCCGCAGCTCGAGTGTTGTGAAGTTAAAATTGAGGCCGGGGCGCAGCCTCATGATGTCTGCCGGGCCGCCATATTGCCATGCCGGCCTCTTCCGGTCTTGGAGGGGGGCGATCCGGCGACGAAGAAAATCCTTGCCCACTTCAGCGACAGACAGCGGCGCCAAACGAAGACGCATGATCCTGACGAGAGCAATATCCAGCTTGGAGTCGTCGGAATCGAAGTTACTCCAATCCCTGCCGCGCACGATGGGCGATGTGCGCGGCGCGGTGAAGTGTTGCGGCCGCTCCTCGACGACCCAGCACCACTCCGCACGCCACTCTTCCCACTTGCCGCGGAGCTCCCCCGGCAAGTAGGCGGGTTTCTTATTCAGCCTGAACACCCAAGAGATTCCTCCGGAGAGGGGGGCGTCGGCCTCTACTCTGGGGATGAAAAAGTGCCTAAAGAGAGCTACGTTGGGCTGGATTCCTACGAAGTTTTCGCACATGTGTGCGAAAACGGACATGGTGAGGATGGCGTTGGGAGTGAAGTCGAGGAGGTGGAGGCCATAAGTATTCATGATATCGCAGAAAAAGTTTGAGAAGGGAGGGCACAGACCGCAGTGGAAGAAGGCTGCGAAAAAGTAATACCCGCCGGGGTAGAAGTCCTTGGCGGCGGCCGGGTAGACGCGCGTGCGGGGGTGCGCTGGAGTCTCCTTGGACCAGAACCAATAATATTTGCTCCAGAGCTCCCGCACGCCGAGCTTCGGCGCGAAGACGAGGTGCTCCTTCCGGAACGCGACGAGCTTCGCCGCCTGATCTGACTTCTCCCGCTTGGACTTCTCCGCCTTCGCCTTGTCGGTCTTTGGGGCCATGGCGGACGCGGTGGAAGGAAGGGGGCGAAGAGCTTGGTGGTGGCGGAGGAGTAGAGGCAAAGCGCAGAGGAATCTGAGGAAGAAGACGATGGCAATGAGTGCGCAGGGAGGGGAACCGCGCCGCTCTCTCTGCTTTTATGGGGGAGTGGGGGGCGTTTCGCCCTTCCCATTAAAGAAATCGTGGGCACGTCCCATCCCACGGCGCCGCAATCGACGCGTGCCGTTACCGTGGGGTGCGGCGGATAGGGAAGTGGATTCGGCGCGCCGCGGGCCGCGGGTGCCCGTGCACTGTTTTGGGCCTGGCCCAACAGCGCTCGGCACCGTGTGTGGCCCAGGCCCGGGGGCTCCTGTCGGTGTACTAAGGTAGGGGTGCCTCAGTACCCCAACTTGTGCACGGGCAGTTGCAGCCTCCCGCGGCAAGGTTTACTGCTGGCTCGCCGGAGACCTTCCTGCTCCTTATCTAACCATTCAAAGACAAAGTATACAAGACAGAAGACCAAGACCCCGGCAAGAGGAGCTTGCCGGGAAGGCCGTTCCAGGCTCAAGATTGCTTAACTAGCACGAGGCCCTGGCAAGAGGAGCTTGTCAGGACGAACAGAAGATTTTATCTTAGAAGACCCAGCAAGGGCTCGGGGAGCGGCAAGCTTCCGGGCCCGGCAAGGTCGAGATCCCCGGCAAGGTGCTTGCCGGGGGAGGTGCCCGGCAAGGTGCTTGCCGGGGGAGGTGCGCTGTGTGCCCGCGCTCCAGCTCATCAGCCCACGCGTCGCCCTGGGGCCACTCCAGGGACGCGTGGCGGATGGCTGTGCAGCCTGGGGGACACGGTGGCACTCCACGGTGGTGGATCCATCGCCGTGGCAGACGGAGACGCAACGGCGGGAGCTTTTGGGGTCGACGGCGACGGGCATTAAATGCCCTTGTCCCCCACTGTCAAAGTAGGTATAGACCACTGTTCTGTACTGTAGCTCCACTGTTCCCGCACTGTTCCAACTACCACATCTTTTACATTTTTACCCCTTTCTCCTACGTTGACACCTGTCGGTGACCCCTTGCACTATAAAAGGAGGCCCATGCACAACGTGGAGGGGGTTCGGTTCAGTGAGGTTCGAAACCTAGATCATTCTCACGCTCGTGTAGCTGCTTCTTCAAGCTCCGAGCGCCCAACTCAATACAACCAAAGCAGGAGTAGGGTTTTACGCATCCGTGCGGCCCGAACCTGGGTAAAACTGCCCGCGTGTGTGCTTCGATCTGCTCTTCGTGCTCCCTCCGCCCTCGTACCGCACAGACAAGGGGCTCCGGTCCCATAGGTGTTCGTGGTGGACAGTTTCCCCCGACAGCCTCCACATTCAACACACGTACAGCCCGGGGATGTCTCCTCCTTCTTGATCCAGCAAGGGGAAGGATAAGTTGAGGGAGAACTCCGGCAGCACAACGACGTGGTGGTGGAGCTTGTGGTTCTCCGGCGGGGCTTCGACAAGAATTGCGGAGGAGGAGGAGGTGAAGGAGGGAGATGGGACTACTCCGGGGGGCAAGGGGGAGGGCTAGGGGCGCAGCCTTGGCCCCTCGTCCAAGGAGGGGTGCGGCCTGGGAGGAGTCCTCCCTCCCCAAGGCACCTAGGGGGTGCCTTCCCCTTTGAGAACTCTTCCTCCTCCTCCCCTCTTGGCACATGGGCCTCTTGGTGCTGGTGCCTGATACGTCTCCAACGTACCTATAATTTTTTATTGTTCCATGCTATTATTTATGAAGTATTGGATGTTTAATTGGCTTTATAATTCACTTTTATATCATTTTTGGGACTAACCTACTAACCCAAAGGCCCAGACCAGATTGTTGTTTTTTGCCTATTTCCGGGTTTTGCAGAAAAGGAATATCAAACGGAGACCAAACCGAATGAAACCTTCGCGAGAGATATTTTTGGAGAAAATCACGCACGGGAAACTTCAGGACCAACTCAGGGGACAGAAGGGCTGCCCTCGAGGGCGGGGGGCGCGCCCCCCTGCCTCGAGGCTGGCCCGTGTGGCCCCCGGTGCCCTCCTTCTTTCTATATATACTTAGGTACCCCAGAAACACCATATGTAGAGAGTAAACCCTAATTCCAGCGCCATACCGTCTGTTCCCATGGATATCTCATCTTGGAGCCTGTTCCGAGAGGGGGAACCATCACGGAGGCCTTCATCATCATCATCAGCCTCACCATGAGTTGTGAGTAGTTTACCTCAGACCTTCAGGTCCATAGCTAGTATCTAGATGGCTTCTTCTCTCTCCCTGGATCTCAATACAAAGTTCTCCTCGGTCTTCGAGGAGATCTATTCAATGTAATCCCTTTTGCGGTGTGTTTCTCGAGATCCGATGAATTGTGAGTTTATGATCAAGGTTATCTATGATAGATATTTGGTTCTTCTCTGAATTTTTTATGTGTGCTCATAATATCCTTGCAAGTCTCTTTGAATTATTGGTTTGGTTTGGCCTACTAGATCTATACTTCTTGCAATGGGAGAAGTGCTTGGCTTGGGGTTCAATCTTGCGGTGGCCTTTCCCAGTGACAGTAGGGGCAGCAAGTCACGTATTGTATTGTTGCCATCGAGGATAAATAGATGGGTTTTTCATCATCTTGCTTGATTTATCCCTCTACATCAAGTCATCTTGCTTAAGGCGTTACTCTGTTCGTATGAACTCAATACACTAGATGCATGCTGGATAGCGGTCGATGTGTGGAGTAATAGTAGTAGATGCAGAATCATTTCGTTCTACTTGTCTCGGACGTGATGCCTATATACAAGGATCATGCCTAGACAGTCTCATAATTATTCGCTTTTCTATCAATTGCTCGACGGTAATTTGTTTACCCGCCGTAGAATATCGCTATCATGAGAGAAGCCACTAGAGAAAACTATGGCCCCTGGGTCTATTCTCAACATATCAATCTACATCTACTCTACTTTTCTTGCTTTTATTTGTTGTTTTATTAAACCTAAAAAAACAAAATATAAGTATCATCTCTATCAGATCTCACTCTCGTAAGTGACCGTAAAGGGATTGACAACACCTTATCGCGTTGGCTGCGAAGTTCTTATTTGTTTGTGCAGGTGCGAGGGACTCGCGTGTGTTCTCCTACTGGATTGATACCTTGGTTCTCAAAAAGTGAGAGAAATACTTACGCTACTATGGTGCATCTCCCTTTCGTCTTCGAGGGAATACAACTCAAGCTCAAGAGGTAGGAAGAAGAATTTCTGGCGCCGTTGCCGGTGAGGCTTACGCAAAAGTCATATACCAAGTACCTATCACAAACCCTTATCTTTCGCATTACATTTTATGCCTCTCATTATCCTCTCCCCCACTTCACCCTTACCGTTTTATTCGCCCTTCTTCGGTCGTGTGTTTATCGTTCGCTTGCTTCTTGTTTGCTTTCGTGTGCTACTTGCTTGCTTGTCATCATGTCTAGCACACCTATCATTATCACCACTCCCGAGAGTGAGGTCCTCAACTTTAAACAAAGGGAGGAAGAAAACTTAAAAGATGCCTGGTATATAATTTGCAATGCTCAAAATAGATCTAATAGGAAGCTTTCTACTTCCGTGCTTCTTCGCAATTTCTATGTTGGCGTAACTCCGTGGAATAGATTTATCTTAGATACCATCACCGGAGGGAATTTCTTGGGTAGACACACCGTTGATTCTTATAAGGCTATGACTGAATTATTTGGCTCACCACCTCTTATGGTTAATGGGACCGTTTTAACTTTGGAGCATGTTATGAAAAGGCCGGAAATCATTGAAAACAAAGTTGCTACGGTAGAATTGGTAGAAAACTTGGAAAGAAAAATTCATAATGAAATCACCCAATATGGATCCAAGGTAGGAGTTGATGTGAAAAATCTGAAGGAAAAAGAGCCCATAGTTAAAGAAAAGCTAGATCAGGATTCCACTAGAATCAATAAGCTTGAGGATGTTATCACTAATGTGGGTTCCTCACTTTCCGCTATAAAAACCACTCCAAATACCTCCACTAAATTATCTAAGTTCATGTATGTCCCTAAAGACAAGGGTGAAACTTCTAGACTTGCGGATCTCAAATCCATAAGCGTTCATCCTAATTTTCATACTTTTGCAAGAGACCCCTTGGACACTTTAGAATTTCTTTATTTCTTGCCCAAGAGTTTGATTATTCATAGGGACAAAGAAGTGCCCAAGAATCACAAGTGCTTAATTAAAGAATTGCCTTCCAAAGATGGCAATACCTAGATCTATCTTGTATCGCGCCTTGCTAGGGGCGTAAAACGATAGCGCTTGTTGGGAGGCAACCCAATTTTATGTTTTTTTGTTTTTCTTGCTCTTAGGGAATAAATATTGCATCTAGCCACTGATTAGATGCGGTTTCATGTTTTTTTAGTCTTGTGCCAAGTAGAACCTTTGGTAAGGCTTGTGTGAAGTTTATATGATCTTGCTGTGAAAAACAGAATCGTTACACTCACTAAAGTAGTCGTGGGATTTTACTGGAGCGTCATTTTTAGTTGATCCTTTTTGCTGATGATTGGTAGACAAATTGCTCAAAGTTACCAGTTTAGTTTGAATTTTTTTGAGTTCCAGAAGTAGGCGAACCCTGTAGATTACTACAGACTGTTCTGTCTTTGACAGATTCTGTTTTTTGTGTGTTGTTTGCTTATTCCGATGCATCTATGAGTAATATTGGAGGATATGAACCATAAAGAAGTTGGAGTACAGTAGGTTTAACACCAATAGAAACAAAAAATGAATTCATTGTTGTACCTTTGAGTAGTGGTTTGCTTTCTCACACTAACGGAGCTCACGAGAATTTTTGTCTAAGTTTTGTGTTGTGAAGTGTTCAAGTTTTGAGTATTGCTTTGATGGACTATGGAACAAGGAGTAGCACAGGCCTAAAAGCTTGGGGATGCCCATGTCACCCCATTTAAATTCAAGATAATCAATAGTCTAAGCTTGGGGATGCCCCGGGAAGGCATCCCCTCTTTCGTCTTCATCCATCGGTAACTATACTTGGAGCTATATTTTTATTCGCAACATGCTATGTGTATTTGCTTGTTAGTTTGCCACAATCATCCTTGCTGGAGACACCTATTTGAGAGAGTTAAATATGACCTAGAAATTATTAGAAAACTCTATGTGCTTCTCTTATATCTTTTGAGTTGAATAGTTCTTGCTCTAGTGCTTCACGTATATCTTTTAGAGCATGGTGGTGGTAATATTTTGTAGACATTGTTAAACTCTCATGCCTCACTTAGATCTATTTGAGAGTCTATTAGAACAGCATGGTAATGTGTTTAGGCTAAAGAAACTAGTCTTCACATGATAAACATCCAATGTCAATGTAGTAAAAAAATTCACATCAAGTGCATTGAATAGAATTAGATGTTGGATGCTTGATAATTGTTTTGAGACATGAGGATAGTGATATTAGAGTCGTGCTAGTGGAGTTATTATGAAATTGAGAAATACTTGTGTTAAGGTTAGTGATTCCCGTATCATGCACGTATGGTGAACCGCTATGTGACGAAGTTAGAGCATGAGGTATTTGTAAAGTGTCAACCTTTGTGTGGAGGTAGGGGGCGCGCGATGGTTAACTCCTACCAACCTCCCCCCAGGAGCATGCGTTTATTGCTTTGTTTTGATGAATCGTAGATTTTTGCAATAAGTATATGAGTTTTATGACTAATGTTGAGTCCATGGGTTATACGCACTCTCACCCTTCCACCATTGCTAGTCTCCCTTGTACCGCGCAACTTTTGCCGGTACCATAAACCCACTATATATCCTTCCTCAAAACAGCCACCATATTGTTCCTCAAAACAGCCACCATACCTACCTATCATGGCATTTCATAGGCATTCCGAGATATATTGCCATGCAACTTTCCACCGTTCCGCTTATATGACACGCATCATATTGTCATAGTGCCATGCATGATCATGTAGTTGACATCGTAGTTGTGGCAAAGCCACCATGCATAATTTTTCATATATGTCGCTCTTGATTCATTGCTCATGCCGGTACACCGCCGGAGGCATTCATGTAGAGTCATACCTGTTGTAGTATCGAGTTGTAATTCCAGTTGTAATAAAAAGTGTGATGATCATCATTATTAGAGCATTGTCCCATGTGAGGAAAGGCCAATAAAAAAAGAAAAGGCCCAAAAAAATAGAGAGGGGCTAATAAAAAAAATAGAAAGGCCTTCCAAAAAAATGAGAGAAAAGAAAGAAGGGACAATTGCTACTATCTTTTTCCACACTTGTGCTTCAAAGTAACACCATGTTCTTCATTGTAGAGAGTCTCATGCTTAGTCACTTTCATATAGTAGTGGGTATTTTCATTATAGAACTTGGCTTGTATATTCCAACAATGGGCTTCCTCAAATGCCCTAGGTCTTCGTGAGCAAGCAAGTTGGATGCACACCCACTAGTTTCTTTTGTTGACCTATCATTCATATTTAGCTCTAGTGCATCTGTTGCATGGCAATCCCTACTCACTCACATTGATATCTATTAATGGGCACCTCCATAGCCCGTTGATACGCCTAGTCGATGTGAGACTATCTCCCTCCTTTTTGTCTTCTCCACAACCACCTCTATTCCACCGATAGTGCTATATCCATGGCTCACGCTCATGTATTGCATGAAAGTTGAAAGGTTTGAAAAGATAGAGTATGAAAACAAATGCTTGGCTGAAATCGGGGTTGTGTATGATATGAATATTTTGTGTGATGAAGAGGGAGCATAGCCAGACTATATGATTTTATACGGATAACTTTCTTTAGCCATAGTATTTTGAGAGGACAATATTGCTTTGTTAGTATTGCTTGAAGTATTGTTATTTCTTATGTCAATATAGACTTTTATCTTGAATCTTTCAGATCTGAACATTCATGCCACAATTAAGAGAATTACATTGAAAAACTATATTGGTTAGCATTCCACATCAAAAATTCTTTCTTTATCATTTACCTACTCGAGGACGGGCAGGAATTAAGCTTGGGGATGCTTGATACATCTCCAACGTATCTATAATTTTTGATTGTTCCATGCTATTATTTATGAAGTCTTCGATGTTTAATGGGCTTTATCATTAACTTTTATATCATTTTTGGGACTAACCTACTAACACAAAGGCCCAGTCCACATTGTTGTTTTTTTGCCTATTTCAAGGTTATGGAGAAAAGGAATATCAAACGGAGTCCAAACGGAATGAAACCTCCACGAGATATATTTTTGGAGAAAATCACGCACGGGAAACTTCAGGACCAAGTCAGGGGACAGAAGGGCTGCCCTCGAGGGTGGGGGGTGCACCCCCCTGCCTCGAGGCTGGCCCGTGTGGCCCCCGGTGCCCTCCTTCTTCCTATGTATACCTATGTACCCCAGAAACTCCATACGCAGAGAGAAAACCCTAATTCCACCGCCGTAGCTTCTGTTCCCGTGGAGATCCCATCTTGGAGCCTGTTCCGGGAGGGGGATCCATCACGGAGGCCCTCATCATCATCATCGCCATCGCCATGAGTAGTGAGTATTTTACCTCAGACCTTCGGGTCCATAGCTAGTATCTAGATGGCTTCTTCTCTCTCTCTGGATCTTAATACAATGTTCTCCTCAGTCTTCGAGGAGATCTATTCAATGTAATCTCTTTTGCGGTGTGTTTGTCGAGATCCGATGAATTGTGAGTTTATGATCAAGGTTATATATGAAAGATATTTGTTGCTTCTCTGAACTTTTTATGTGTGCTCATAATATCCTTGCAAGTATCTTCGAATTATTGGTTTGGTTTGGCCTACTAGATCTATAGTTCTTGCAACGGGAGAAGTGCTTGGCTTTGGGTTCAATCTTGACGTGTCCTTTCCTAGTGACAGTAAGGGCAGCAAGGCACATATTGTATTGTTGCCATCGAGAATAAAAAGATGAGGTTTTCATCATATTGCTTGAGTTTATCCCTCTACATCATGTCATCTTGCTTAAGGCGTTACTCTGTTTGTATGAACTTAATACACTAGATGCATGCTGGATAGCGGTTGATGTGTGGAGTAATAGTAGTAGATGCAGAATCGTTTTGGTCTACATGTCTCGGACGTGATGCCTATATACAATGATCATGCCTAGATAGTCTCATAATTATTCGCTTTTCTATCAATTGCTTGACAGTAATTTGTTTACCCGCCGTAGAATATCGCTATCATGAGAGAAGTCGTTGGAGAAAACTATGGCCCCGGGGTCTATTCTCAACATATCAATCTACATCTACTTTACTTTTCTTGCTTTTATTTTCTATTTAATTAAACCAAAAATACCAAAAATATAATTATCATCTCTATCATATCTCACTCTCCTAAGTGACCATAAAGGGATTGACAACCCCTTATCGTGTTGGCTGCGAAGTTCTTATTTGTTTGTGTAGGTGCGTGGGACTCGCGCGTGGTCTTCTACTGGATTGATACCTTGGTTCTCAAAAACTGAGGGAAATACATACGCCAAGGTGCACACCGCTACAACCCATGTGCTCCCCTGGGCCGATGGTCCCCCCCGATGGACCCCCGGACCCCTTTTGGGACTCCCGATACAATACCGAGTATTACCGAGAGGGCCCAGAGATACCTCTCTGTCAGACGGAGTGACAGCGATACCTCTCCGTCAGACGGAGTGACAAATCCTAGTCTTGATCCATGCCAACTCAGAAGATACCTTCGGAGATACCTGTAGAGCACCTTTAGAGTCAACTAGTTATGTTGCAACGTTTGGTACACACAAGGTACTCCTCCGGTGTCAGTGAGTTGCATGATCTCATGGTGATAGGAACATATACTTGATGTGCAGAAAACAATAGCAATAAACTGACACGATCATATGCTCCGTTCACATATTGGGTCTTGTCCATCACATCATTCTCCTAATGATGTGATCCGTTGCCAAATAACAACTCATGTCTATGGCTAGGAAACCATAGCCATCTTTGATCAACGAGCTAGACTTGTAGAGGCCGACAAGGGACCTCTTGTTCTCTATGTATCCACACATGTATTTGAGTTTCCGATCAATACAATTCTAGCATGGATAATAAACGATTATCATGAACAAGGAAATATGATAATAACCAATTTATTATTGCCTCTAGGGCATATTTCCAACAGTCTCCCACTTGCACAAGAGTCAATAATCTAGTTCACATCACCATGTGATTAACACTCATAGTTCACATCCCCATCTGACTAACACCCAAATAGTTTTCTAGAGTCAATAATCTAGTTCACATCATCATGTGATTAACACTCAATGAGTTATGGGGTTTGATCATGTTATGCTTGAGAGAGAGGTTTTAGTCAATGGGTGTGCAACATTCAGGACTGTATGTACTTCACAAATCACTATGTCATATTGTAGATGTTGCTACCACGCTCCACTTGGAGCTATTCCAAATGGTTTCTCCACTATACGTATTTGGTTTGCTACTCAAAGTCATCCGGATAGGTGTTAAAGCTTGCATCCAAGTAACCCTTTATGCCAAACTCTTTATCACCTCCATAACCGAGAAACATTTCCTTATTCCTCAAAGGATAATTTTGACCGCTGTCCAGTGATCCATTCCTGGGTCACTTTTGTACCCCCTTGCCAGACATGTGGCCAGGAACACTGTAGGTGCGGTACACAGCATGGCATGTCGTATAGAGCCTATGGCTAAGGCGTATGGGACGACCTTTGTCCTTTCTCTTCTTCTGCCGTGGTCGAGTTTTGAGTCTCACTCAACATCACACCTTACCACTTAGGCAAGGACCCCTTCTATGACTGATCCATTTTTAACTCCTTCAAAATCATGTCAAGGTATGTGCTCTGTGAAATTCTTATCAGGCGTCTTGATCTATCTCCATAGATCTTGATGCCCAATATGTAAGCTGCTTTACCCAGGTCTTCCTTTGAAAAACTCCTTTCAAACAACCATTTGTGCTTTCCAGAAATTCTACATCATTTTCGATCAACAATATGCCATCCACATATACTGATCAAAAAATTTGCATGGCTCCCACTCGCTTTCTTGTAAATACAAGTTTCTTTCAAACTTTGTATAAACCAAAAAGCTTTGACCACCTCATCAAAGCATATATTCCAACTCTGATACGCTTTCACCTGTCTATAGAAGGATCGCCGGATCTTGCAACCTTTTAGCATCCTTAGGATCGACAAAACCTTCCGGTTGTATCACATACAACCTTTCCTCACGGAAACCGTTAAGGACACTATGTTTTGACATCCATCTGGCTGATTTCAAAATCGAAAAATGCAGCAACTGCTAACATAATTCTGACGGACTCAAGCATCGCTACGGGTGTGAAAGTCTCATTGTAGCCAACTCCTTGAACTTCTGAAAACCCCTTTGCCACAAGTCGAGCTTTATAGACGGCGACATTACCGTATGCGTCCGTCTTCTTCTTCAAGATCCATTTATTCTGAATGGCCGTTCACCCTTTAGGTTATACGGCCAAAGTCCGTACTTTGTTTTCATACATGGATCCCATTTCGAATTTCATGGCCTCTAACCATTTATTTGAATCCGGGCCCACCATCACTTCTCCATAGCTCATAGGTTCATCGTTGTCCAACAACATGACCTCTAAGATAGGGTTACCGTACCACTCTGGAGCAGAATGTATCCTTGTCGACCAACGAGGCTCGATAGTAACTTGATCTGAAAGATCATGAGCACCATCATTAGTTTCCTCTTCAACTGACGTAGGTGCCACATAAACTTCTTTCTGCACCGCGCTACCATCTAGTTGAAGTGAAGGTTCAACAACGTCATCAAGTTGTATCTTCCTCCCACTCAATTCTTTTGAGAGAAACTCCTTGTCGAGAAAGGACCCGTTCTTAGTGACAAACACTTTGCCCTCAGCTCTTAGATAGAAGTTATACCCCAACTGTCTCCTTTGGGTATCATATGAAGATGCATTTGTCTGCTTTGGGTTCGAGCTTTTCTGGCTGAAGCCATAAACCTCGCAGCCCTAAGCCATACCCCAACTTTGGGGAACGTTGCATGGGAAACAAAATAAATTCCTACGCTCATCAAGATCAATCTCGGAGATGCACATCTACGAGAGGAGAGTTGGATCCACATACCCTTGTAGATCGCAAAGCGGAAGCGTTACTAGAACGCAGTTGATGGAGTTGACTCGCGGTGAATCAAATCGCGGAAGATCTGATCTAGCGCCGACGGACAACGCATCCGTGTTCAACACATATACAGCCCGGGGACGTCTCATCCTTCTTGATCCAGCAAGGGGGAAGGATAAGTTGAGGGAGAACTCCAACAACACAACAACGTGGTGGTGGAGCTTGTGGTTCTCCGGCCGGGCTTTGACAAGCACTGTGAAGCAGGAGGAGGTGAAGGAGGGAGAGGTGGCTCCTCCAGGGGCAAGGGGATTGGTATTTCCGTGCCCCCTCTCCCCCAGTATATATAGGAGGCAAGGGGGAGGGCTAGGGGCGCAGCCTTGGCCCCTCCTCCAAGGAGGGGTGTGGCCTGGGAGGAGTCCTCCCACCCCAAGGCACCTAGGGGGTGCCTTCCCCTTTGAGGACGCTTCCTCCTCCTCCCCTCTTGGCAGATGGGCCTCTTAGGCCTGCTGCCCCTGGCCCATACAGGCCAAGGCGCACACCCCTAAAGCCCATATGCCCCCCTGGGGTAGGTGGACCCCCCTGGTGTACCACCGGACCACTTTCGGCACTCCCGGTACAATACCGATAATACTCGAAACTTTTCCGGCGACCAAAAAAGAACTTCCCATATATAAATCTTTACCTCTGGACCATTCTGGAACTCCTCGCAATGTCCTGGATCTCATCCGGGACTCCGAACAACTTTTGGTTAACCACATACAATTCCCACTACAACTCTAGCGTCACCCGAACCTTAAGTGTGTAGACCTTACGGGCTCGTGAACCATGCAGACATGACCGAGACACATCTCCGGCCAATAACCAATAGCGGGATCCGGATATGCATATTGGTTCCCACATGTTCCATGACGATGTCATTGGATGAACCATGATGTCATGGATTCAAACAATACCGTATGTAGTTCCCTTTGTCTATCGGAATGTTACTTGCCTAAGATTTGATCGTCGGTATCTCCATACCTAGTTCAATCTCGTTACCGGCAAGTCTCTTTACTCATTGCGTAATACAGGATCCCGCAACTAAATCCTTAGTCACATTGCTTGCAAGCTTCTTGTGATGTTGTATTACCAGGAGGGCCCAGAGATACCTCTCTATCATACGAAGTGACAAATCCTAGTCTTGATCCATGCCAACTCAACAGATACCTTCAGAGATACCTGTTGAGCAACTTTATAGTCACCCAATTACTTTGCAAAATTTGGTACACACAAGGTACTCTTCCTTTGTCAATGAGTTGCATGATCTCATGATCATAGGAACATATACTTGACAGGCAGAAAACAATAGCAATAAACTGACACGATCATATGCTACATTCACAATTTGGGTCTTGTCCATCACATCATTCTCCTAATGATATGATCCCGTTATTAAATGACAACTCATGTCTATAGCTAGAAAACCATAGCCATCTTTGATCAACGAGCTAGTCCTGTAGAGCCTGACTAGGGACGTCTTGTTGTATATGTATCCACACATGTATTTGAGTATCCGATCAATACAATTCTAGCATGGATTATAAACCATTATCATGAACAAGGAAACATTATAATAACCAATTTATTATTGCCTCTAGGGCATATTTCCAACAAGAACAAAAAATAAAATAAAAGAAAGAAAGAAAGAAGACCTAAAAGGACTAGGAGCAGAAAACATAGAAAGAAGAAGAAGAAGAACAAAAAAGAAAACAAAAAAGGAAGAAAATAAGAACTAAAGTCTAGGGCTAAAAGAAGAAAAAGAAGAAAAAAAGAAGAACTAAAATGACTAGGAGGAGAAAACATAGAAAAAAGAAGAAGAAGAAAAAAAGAAAACAGAAAAAGAAAAAGAAAACATAGAAAAATGTAGAAGTGGAGATGAAAAAATAAGTAGAACTATAAGTAGAAGATGAAAAAAAGAAGTAGGAAAAGTAGAAAAAGAGGGTCGCCGAGGGAAAAGAGGCTCGCCGAGTGGTCGAGGTCTCGAGGATCGAGGGGAAATGGAGTCGAGGGTCTAGGGGTCGAGTATCGAGATGGACAGGAGACGAGGGTCTAGGGATCGAGGATCAGGGTGTCAAGGGGTCGAGGGGTCGAGGATCGAGGGGGAAAGGAGTCGAGGGTCTAGGGGTCGAGGAACGAGTGTCAAGGGGTCAAAGATCGAGGGGAAAAGGAGTCGAGGGTCGAGGGGAAAAGTAGTCGAAGGTCGCCGCCCCGACCCCCTGACCTCGACACCCCGACCCCGACACGACACCCAACCCCGCTTCTACACTTAAACATGTTATTATGTTACACACTTAAATATTTTATTATGTTTAAGTTGTACTAATTTAGTTTACTCTTTGTCATTGCAGGTGTTGAGAGATGGTGGGCGCGGGTCGACAGTCCTCCGACCCTCCTTCCTTGGCTCGTGCTAGGAGGGGTGCTATTATTCCACCCCAGCACCTCCGGAGAGCGCAGGATGACAGTATGCAGACACCGGCGGGCGCTTCTTCTTCGGTCGAGAGAGGTCAGGGAAAGCCGAAGAGGGCTGCTAGAGATGGACGTGGCGGCTGGACAGGTAGGAAGGTTGTCGCGCCTTCCTCGCCGCCCCCCCCCCCAGCTGATTCTCAGGACCACCATAGTGCTTCGTCTCATGTGGTTCCGTCTCGGACTCCGATCCACGAGCCTTGGGCTAATGGGCCTTGGGTCGACATGCGTTCGTCCCAGGAGACTCGGGTCCCAGAGTCTTCGTCCCACGTGACTCCGGAGACTAGTGGCCATGTTGATGGTGAGGACACCTTTTCTGACAACAACTATAGCGAGGGCGAGCTGGTTGAGGGTGGCAAGAAGGTCTACCAGTGTGGTGGTACAAATCTCCCGCCTATGCCGCCGACCCGCGATCAGAGGTGGTTGATTGTGCCTAACAGGGAGAAGTAAGTGCATTGAATCTATTTTAACCTCTTGCCTTCATGTTTCCTCAAATTAATATTTAATATGTTGGCCTTCTCATACTGTAGGGGTTGGGTATACGCCCGTGGTGTCCGCAGGACCAACCAGGATCTTGGTGTGCTTTGCAGGCACCACTTCCTAGGGTGCGTTACGTTGCCTGGTGAGGGTGAGGTTCCACAACTAGCACTTAGCTGGGAGCCGTACATGGCTACCCCGGCCCCGTCGGAGGAGTGGGTCGATGGTTTCTTGTGCGAGACGGTGGCCGACATTGTGATCCGACAGTTTTGGGTAATTTGTCCTTTACAGATTTAAAAATCAACAATACCTAGTGATTGTACTAATTAGTGTTTTCTTGTTTGATTGCAGACCTTCTACATTTGTCTTGAGGAACACGAGACGGACGCGGCTAAGGTTATCGAAGCCGAGAGCAAGCGCCTACTTCAGAACTTACGGCATGAGGCTCAGGTGCAGGCCGTTCGAGAGTACTACGCCTCTACTCACATTAGGAGGGATAAGAAGAAGCGTCGTGCCAAGTATCTGAGTAAGGAGAAGTACATGAAGGTAATTACCTATTCTTATGGCCTTGTAATTAGATTCCTTGATTTGACTTGGAGATGTAGCACTGAAATTTCTCTTCTCTAACTTAGGTGCCCCCGAGATGTTGTGCTGATAGGATGGACTGTTGGGAGGCGTTGGTTGATGAGTGGTGCTCTCCCCAATGGCTAGACGTCCACAACAAGGCCAAGGATAAGCGTTCCCAAATGCATGGTGTGCCACACCATCAAGGGGGCTCAAACCTGTTTGAGTACGGGGATCATTGGGTATGTGGTTTGCTTCACGATTCATGCAATTTCATTCTTCATGCTAGCTTGAGCCCTTAACTAATATGTTGTTCCTCTCTTTTAGGCGCATCACAACAAGAAGGAGGTGCCACCGCTGTACGACCTCTATGCCATGGCTCATACAGCCCCATACAAGAAAGCTAAGGCATTCTCTGAGTATTACCTCGATCATCCAGAGAGCTTCACCAACATCTCCTCCCACAACAAGCTCGTGAGGTACAGAGACATTGGGAAGGTGATGAAAGGGGATGGCTTCAACCCGAGCTAGAGTGCTTTTGATCCAGAGCTCGTGATGCTATCTCGTGACGGGAGGAAACATGGCTCGCTAGCCAATGGGGATGGACTAATACGGTGTCCTAGAACTCTTCGGGAGATCAAGAAGCACCAGAAGAGCTCTCTTCCTGAGATGAGTCCTTGTGCACGGCCAGTGGAGATCACCATCGAGGCTAGGGTCCAAGAGCTTCTGGCGAAGGAAAAAAGGTACGTGGCGCAGAGGGAGAAGGAGTTGAAGGAGAGGACGGTTAGGATGGTGGAGGAGGAGAGGAACCGGAATGACACGGGTCACTGAGCCCTATACGAGCTCCTCGTGGTAAGTTTCTCCTGCATATTAGCCAAATCATCCATGTAATGTTTGTTTCATTATTAACTAATATGACTAACTCGTGAAAACAAAATGTGCAGCCCGTATGCGAGAAAAACGGCCAGACCCCTCCGTCGATGCCCAGATTGGTATAGCAGACACGGTGAGTTTCATTTGAATGGTCATTAGTTACTAGTATTCCCATTTCAGTTGCATCATGCTAACGAGATTTTGCAAACACTACAAAAAAAACCACTTCCGTGGTAATACTTGTTTGTCATAGTAGTTCATGTTTCCTGTCGTGCATGTACATCCATGACGATTTTATGACAGAATCAAGATAGGCATACATGTGTTGTCGTAGAAGTGTTCCATGACAATACCAAAATTATCATCATGTAAGTGTCCACTTCCATGATGATAAATACCGCGTCATGGAAGTGCTTTCGTCAAAGGTAATTGACACGTGGCATCCACCATAACAGCTCGCCATTAAGCTATCGGGTCCTGTTTTGGATCCGATAACCCACTAACAGCCATGACCAATGGCGATTTTCCACGTTTAAAATTCTCATTGGCTAACGGAACCACGTGTCACCTCCGCGTTGGCACTGAACTCACTCATCCAATTGGCGAGATGCTCATATGATATGTTGACATATGGATGATAACCCACAAGTATAGGGGATCAATTGCAGCCTCTTACGATATGTAAGAGTGTCGAACCCAACGAAGAGCTAAAGGTAGAACAAATATTCCCTCAAGTTCTGTCGACCACCGATACAACTCTGCGCATGCTTGACGTTCGCTTTACCAAGAACAAGTATGAATCCAGAAGTACTTTGTAGGTGTAATGGGATAGGTTTGCAAGAATATAAAGTGCAGGCAAATAAAAACTAGGGGATGTTTAGAGAAGGAAGCAATAAATTTAGTATAGAGAGTGTGGAAAAGTGGTGATAAGAGTTGCGAAATTGTCCCTAAGCAATTGACTACATTACTAGACCAATAGCAAGTTTTATGTAGGAGAGGCCACTGCTATCATGGTATCCCTGACTTGGAATTCTATGCACTTATGATTGGAACTATTAGCAAGCATCCTCAACGACGAACGTTCATTAAGGTAAAACCCAACCATAGCATTAAGATATAAATTTGTCCCCCTTCAATCCCGTATGCATCAATTTGTATGCTAGGTTGAAGCTTCTGTAACTCTTTCCCTACAATACATAGTCCTACCAACATACAACTAACCCTATGGTGTGATCCACACACGCGCTCATATGATGGGCACCAAAGGACATCAACATAACGACAAGAAAATTAAACCAATCATACAAATTCACCAATTACCGATAGAAAAACGAAAATCTACTCAGACATCATAGGATGGCAACACATCATTAATAATACTCAGACGTCATAGAGGGTACATCGGGTTGCGGGAGAGTGGACCGATGTGGATAGATGGGTGAAGGTGATGAAGATGTTGGTGAAGATGACGGAGGTGTTGGTGTAGATCGTCGTCACACGATGATAGCCCCGGCAGCGTTCCGGCGCCACCGGGAGGAGTCCCCTCCTTCTTATTCTTCCTTGACGGTTTCCCCTATAATCCATGGCATATATGCCGGGGCAGGGGCGAGAGCCCCTCCGAGATTTGATCCATCTCTCCGTCTCTCTCTGTTTCTACGTTCCCAGATTCTGGCCTTTCACCGTTTCTTATATTCCCAGAGATTCGTAACTCCGATTGGGCTGAAATTTTAACACAATTTGTTTCCGGATATTGGCTTTATTGCTGCGAAGAAGAGCACCAACTGCCTTACGGGGTGTCCACGAGGGTCAGCGTCGCGCCCACCCCCCTGGGGCACCCCCCTCAGGCATCGTCTCGCGTTGATTCTTCTTCCCAAAAATATGTTCCGAAAAATATCCGTCTGTTTTTATCCCGTTTGGACTCCGTTTGATATGGATTTTTTGCGTAACAAAGAAACATGCAACAAACAAGAACTGGCAGTGGGCACTGGATCAATATGTTAGTCCCAAAAATAGTATAAAAAGTTGCCAAAAGTATATGAAAGTTGTATAATATTGGCATGGAACAATCAAAAATTATATATACGACGGAGACGTATCAGCATCCCCAAGCTTAATTCCTGCTCGTCCTCGTGTAGGTAAATGATAAAAAAGACAATTTTTGATGTGGAATGCTATCTAGCATAATCATGGTTATTTAATCTAATCATGGCATGAATATTAAGACACGAGTGATTCAAAGCAATAGTCTATCATTTGACATAAAAGAATTTAATACTCGGGCATCCCAACAAACAATCAAGTCTTTCAAAATATCAATGCTAAAGAACGTTATACCTAAAAAATCATATAGACTTTTATGCTCCCGTTTCTTAACACAAGGTACCCCTCATTCCCATCCCGGTGTCAGCCAAGCAATTGATTTCATAATTTACTTTTTAAAACCTTCTCAACTCTTCACCCAATACATGAGCATGAGCCATGGACATAGCACTATGGGGGGAATAGAAGGTGGTTGTAGAAAGAAGTAGGAAGAAAGTATCACATCGACTAGGCGTATCAATGGGCTATGGAGATGCCTATCAATAGATATCAATGTGAGTGAGTAGGGATTGGCATGCAATGGATGCACTAGAGCTATAAATGTATGAAAGCTCAACAAAAGAAACTAAGTGGGTGTGCATCCAAATTGCTTGCTCATGAAGACCCAGGGCATTTGAGTAAGCCCATTGTTGGAATATACAAGCCATGTTCTATAATGAAAAATTACCACTAGTATATGAAAGTGACGAAATAAGAGACTCCCTATCATAAAGATCATGGTGCTACTTTGAAGCACAAGTGTGGAAAAAAGATAGTAGCATTGTCCCTTTTTTTCCTTTTTTTGCCATAACAATGCTCTAATAATGATGATCATCTCAATTCTATTTACTTACAACTCAATATTACAACTCGATGCTAGAACAAAGTATGACACTATATGAATGCCTCCGGTGGTGTACGGGGATGTGCAATGATCTAGCATATCAATGACATAAAAAACGGTCAATCCATGAAAACATCATGCTAGCTGTCTTAAGATCATGCAAAGCAATATGACAATGATGGTGTGTGTCATAGAAAACAGAATGGTGGAGTTTCATGGAAATATATCTCGGAATGGCTATGGAAATGCCATAATAGTAATGTGGCTATTTTGAGGAACGGTATAAGGTGGTTTGATGCACCGGCCAAAATTGCGCGATACTAGAGTGGCTAGCAACGTGGAAGGGTGAGAGTGTGTATAATCATTGGACTCAACATTAGTCATAACGAACTCACATACTTATTGCGAAAAATCTATTAGCCCTCGAAGCAAAATACTACAACGCATGGTCCTAGGGGGAGGTTGGTAGGAGTTAACCATCGCGCGCCCCCGACCTTCACGCAATGATAAACATTCAAAATACAATGCGCGCCAATTTGGTTACATAGTTAGGAGACCATACATGCATGCTTCGGGAATCACAAACCTTAACACCAATATTTTTACTAAACCACTATCCTTCACTAGTACATCCCACATATTAGCATCTCTATATCGAAAAACTATTGCAAGGAATCAAACATATCATATTTAGCGATCTACAAGTTTATGTAGAATTTTATGACTAACCATGTGAATGACCAATTCCTGTCAACTCTCTAAATAGATATAAGTGAAGCAAGAGAGTTTTACTTCTTTCTACAAAAGTTATGCCCATGCTCTAACAAATATAAGTGAAGCAAATGAGCATTCTACAAATGGCGGTTTTCTATGTGAGGAGAAACATGCAATCCAAATTTCAAATGATATAAGTAAAGCACATGAAGCATTCTATAAAGCCATACTCAAAAGATATAAGTGAAGTGCAAAGAGCATTCTATAAATGAACCAAGGACTATGTCATACCATCATGGTGCATTTATTAAAATAAAAACAAAAAGCACACGATGCTCCAAGAGTTTACGCATATCATGTGAATGAACCGAATCCGAAAACATACCGATACTTGTTGAAGAAACATGGGATACCTTCCGGGGCATGCACAAGCTTAGACGCTTGAGTCTCCTTGAATATTTACTTGGGGTGCCTTGGGCATCGCCAAGCTTGAGCTCTTGCCTCTCTTCCTTCTCCTCATATCGAGACCTCTCGATCTTCTAACACTTCACCCACACGAAACTTAACCGGACTTTTAGTGGCGGGGTTAGTGCATATGATCAATGAAATCCCATCATGTACTGCTCTAAAATTATTGTATAATTATGAACAAACATTACCCACTATATGCTATCACAATTCTATGGCCCCAAGTCAAGGAGGCTTCAACAATAATTCAAACATATGCAAATAATGAAGCTATAACAGCAATCTGTGAATACAGGACAGTCTTTAGTAATATGAACATTAACCATACTTCTATAACTCTAAAAATTCTGGAAAAAATAGGAAAAATAAAAAATATTGTGTAGCAAGACTATGGAAAAAGTTTCACATCCTTTCGACGTTCCAGTACAAAATGTAAAATCTCACACTACAGCGAACGTTTCTATTTTTGCACCGCACAAACCAACAAGCCGTTTAATCATCCTAAAGAGAACTCTTGATACATTATTTTTATAATACAATGGAATTGTACAAGGGGATAATTATTTTTGTTGAAAAGTTTTTTTAATCAAGGTTCACAAAGTTTCCATGGGCATGAATAAAGTTCATGGCTAGCTCCCATTTTAACAATGCTCGTCTTTCTAACTTTCGCTTTTCTTTTGGAAAAAGTTTTAGGTTCCCCTCTTTATTTTTTTAAATTTA
Source organism: Secale cereale (assembly GCA_902687465.1). NCBI lineage: Eukaryota > Viridiplantae > Streptophyta > Magnoliopsida > Poales > Poaceae > Secale > Secale cereale. The sequence continues at coordinate 341,094,082 of LR738711.1, read as the reverse complement.
TAAAATCACACAACAAAAATAAATGACTCTTTAAAACTTTCGGGTTGTCTCCCTAGCAGCGCTTTCTTTAAGCCATTAGTCAAGGCATAAAGTGCTCAAGTAATGGATCCACCCGGATCCTAAGGTATATCAAAGCCAATTTCAATTAATAATGATTTGTAATTTAGTAGTGAACACAAAGTAACATATATCATGCAACGACGAAGTCTAACTCTCGTCCTATGCATCGGCGTGTCATAAAAGAACAATTCATGCACACATAATAAAGGCCAATGCATAGTATAAACAGTTTCTTGCAATTTTATCGTATTGGAAACATAGAGGCGGAGATGTAGTTTCTCTCTCATAATTATTGCAAGTAGGGGCAGCAAGCACATGCATATTATATCTATTATAATCATCATGTGTAGTAGTAAAACACAACCCATCAATATGATCCTTAATAAGGGCAAACTTCTCCGATATAGTGTAGTCGGGAGAATTCAAAAAGATAATTGGACTATCATGCGTGGGTGCGATAGCAACAATTTCATGTTTAACATAAGGGACTATAGCAAGTTCATATCCATAAGCATAATTCATATTGGCATCATGGCCACAAGCATAGCAAGCATTAATTTCATCAAAAAAGGATATTTAGAACGAATCAAAGGGATCCTAGCAATTATCATCACAATCATCTTTCGGTAAGCACGAAGGGAAATTAAACAAAGTATGAGTTGGAGAGTTACTCTCATTAGAAGGTGGGAACGGGTAACTAATCCGCTCTTCATCCTTTTGTTCTTCGCTCTCCTCGTCATCTTTTTGATCTAATGAGCTCACAGTGTCATCAATTTCTTCTTCCATAGTTTCCTGCAAAATATTAGTCTCTTTTGGACAACGGAGACCTTCTCAATAAACGCATCAATATTGGCATTTTATTCATAATTATCATAGCAATATTTCAATATAGCAAAAAATTTAGGCCTATAAACATCATCATCAAAAGCTTCATACATTTTAAACAGAGATTCAATTTCACAAGCACCCTTAAAAGCAACGAATTCTTATATTTGTTCAACATCATAATAATCATATATACCATTAGCATAAGAAGCTAAGCTATCATCATCATTAAATTTGCATGAAAAGGGAAGGTTTGGAGCCTTCATCCTAGAGCAACAAGTATAATCATATCTCGAGCATAGTTTTCGAGCATACCAATGCAAACATATGAATTTGATCCCATAAAAATTTCCCTTTATGAGTCAAGCGATAATCCCTAAAGTATTAACGTTGATCCAACGTGTCTCCCATTATATAATTGAATGGGGTTTTTTCTCAGGATTATCAAAGTAGTACATAATATCTTTCATATAATGAGCATCGAGAGTTTTAGGAGGTTCCCCATCTCCATGAGTAGCAAGTACACCTAATTTTTTTGCTATTTCGCGTTCCATATCCATAACTAAAGATAGAGAACAACTTGGAACAACAAATAAAATCTACTTAGTGATAAAGCAAAAAAGCACACACGAGAATATTCACCCCATGTTATTGCTACCCGGCAACGGCGCCAGAAAAAGGTCTTGATAACCCACTACTATAGGGGATCAATTGTAGCCTCTTTTGATAAGTAAGAGTGTCGAACCCAACGAGGAGCTAAAGGTATAACAAATATTCCCTCAAGTTATATCAACCACCGATACAACTCTACGCACGCTTGACGTTCGCTTAACGTAGAACAAGTATGATGCTAGAAGTACTTTGTAGGTGTAACGGGATAGGTTTGCAAGAATATAAAGAGCACGTAAATAAAAATTAGGGCCTATTTAGATGAAGAAGCAATAAATTTAGTATAGCGAGTGTGGAAAAGTGGTGATAGGAGCTGTGAAATTGTCGCTAAGCAATTGACAACGTTACTAGTCCGATAGCAAGTTTTATGTGGGAGAGGCCACTGCTAGCATGTCATCCTGGACTTGGAATTCAATGCACTTATGATTAGAACTATTAGCAAGCATCCGCAACTACTAACGTTCATTAAGGTAAAACCCGACCATAGCATTAAGATATATATTGGTCCCCCTTCGATCCCGTATGCATCAATTTCTATGCTAGGTTGAAGCTTCTATCACTCTTGCCCTCCAATACATAGTGCTATCAACATACAACTAACCCTTTGGTTTGATCCAGGCGCGTGCACATATGATGGGCACCAAAGGACAGCAACACAACCACAAGCAAATTAAACCAATCATAGCAATTCACCAATTACCGATAGGACAAGGAAAATCTACTCACACATCATAGGATGGCAACACGTCATTCGATAAAAATATGAAGCATAAAGCACCATGTTCGAGTAGAGGGTACAGAGGGTTGCGGGAGAGTGGACCGTTGTAGATAGATGGTGGAAGATGATGAAGATGTTGGTGAAGATGACGGAGGTCTTGGTGTAGATCGCCATCCCACGATGATGGCCCCGGCGGTGTTCTGGCGCCACCGGGAGAGAGGGGGAGACAGCCCCCCTACTTTGTTCTTCTTCCTTGACCTTCTCCCTAGGTGGGAGAAGGGTTTCCCCGCTGGTCCATGGCCTCCATGGCGGCGGAGTGGCGAGAGCCCCTCCGAGAATGGATCTATCTCTCTGTCACTCTCTATTTCTGCGTTCCCAGGTTCCGGTCTTTCACCGTTTCTTATATTCCCGGAGATCCATAACTCCGATTGGGCTGAAATTTTAACACGATTTGTTTTCGGATATTGACTTTCTTGCGGCGAAAGAAAGGAACCAACCGCCTTACGGGGTGGCCACGAAGGTCAGGGGCGAGCCCACCCCCTGCTTCATGGCCCCCTTGGGCATCGTCTTGTGTTGATTCTTCTTCCCAAAATCACATATATTCCAAAAAAAAAATCTCAGCCAGTTTTTATCCCATTTGGACTCCATTTGAAATGGATTTTCTGCGAAACAAAAAACATGCAACAAAAAGGAACTGGCACTGGGCACTGGATCAATATGTTAGTCCCAAAAATAATATAAAACGTTTCCAAAAGTATATGAAAGTTGTATAATATTGGCACGGAACAATAAAAAATTATAGATATGACGGAGACGTATCAGTGTACAGGCCCAAAAGTGATCCATAAATATTAAATGGGCTGGCCTAGCTAAAGGCCCGTAGTATTTACACAGGTACTATTGGGACATCCCACTAACGGTCTGCTTAAACATGCCCAGTTATGGCCCAAATCCAGATTTGTCCCGTTAATGTTTTTCCGAGTATTTCGGCCCCATTACAGTACAGTGACATTTTGGCCTGTTAGAGACCCGAAGAAGACATGGGCCCATTTCAGCCCGGTACGTCTTTCAGCCTAGGAATGGCCCGTGCTGCATATGGGCAATATATGGTTCGACACGACATCCACCCCACTAATGGCCCATGATCAAGGTGGCAACAATTCACCCCAACGTGACGTTGGGCCTGTTAGAGGCATGTCGTATAATTCAGCCCGCTGAAGCCTGTACTAAGTTTTCGGCCTCTTAAAGGCCCATGATATTAGTGGGCCAACTAAGGCCGAGATATGTTTCTGCCTGGTAATGGCCCGTATTATAACTGGGACAATAATGGCCCGGACTACATTTAAGCCGGGTAAAGGCCTGTGGACGACTTTTGGTAATTGAGGCCCAACATACATTTCGGCCTGGTAAAGGCTAATGGTAACTTATGGGCCTCAACAGGCGAGCAGAATGTTCAGCCTGTTAACGCCCAAAGCAACATGGGCCCAACTAAGCGCTGGGTCCACTAAAGGCCCAACCAAACATTGGGTCGAATATAGGGCCGTGTAAGTTGTGGGCCTGGCGCAAAGTGTGGTGGGTCCCAATGTCTTTCCAGGCCCAAGAAAGTTTCGGCCCAATCGACTACATCACATTTTCTCATTTTTTTCACATAGAAAATGATGGCATATACGATAACTAGTAGGAATTAAGAATAAAACTATTGGACATTGTAACTTAGAACAAACCGACACTATACAATAAAGGACTTATGGTATATTACATCCACTGGGCATAGAAGTTTGCCATGAGTGATCATAAAGCGCAACGAAGAAGCAGACTACAAAAACTGGGTGCCATTGCACGTAACAAAATAATACTGACCCAAGACCACTTCCAAGATAGTTCAAGGAGGTTAGCCTTGTGCCGAAGTTGCTAAGCAAGGCTGTGAGACCAGCCTAGCTTGTCGGTCATAGCTTCCTGGTCTAGCTGTCTAGCAATGAGGCTCTCATTAGTGTTCTCTGCGATCTTCCTTATAGATTGGACTTCAAGACAAAGTTGAGTTGCAGAGTACCTTTCTGCTTGAACTTGAGGCTGAAGAAGTCGAATTGATTCAGACAACGTATTATGTGAGCTTGTCTGACTTCTAGTGTCAAATAACTTGAACACTGCATCAAGACATGACTTTGGGGTTGTCTCGCTATCTTCAGATGTTTTGCCTTCTTTGCAGCAATATATGTTGGGTTTGTCTCACAGCCTTCAGCAGACTTGTGCATGCCATCAGGGATATCACCCTGAAACAAGCAGGGACATGACATGTTTCACATGTGTATAAACAAAGATGGTAACTATGCTGTCAATTCCATCCAATTTCAAATTAGAAAATAAAGAGTCAGTTCAAAATATCAATATCATAATTGGACATTGTTCATAATACGGGGAGCTTCACCACACTACTAGATTACCATGTCAACAAAACAAGCATATAGATGAAGGGAAAAGACAATCATTCTATCTATTTTGGTTAGTGTGCATGGCATGTTGTTCATATCATCAGCCACATGAATAAGATAAAACAGGAGATGACAATGTGCAAATGTGGGCTACTTCAGCACACACTGGATTATAGATCCACAAAAACAAGCATACATATAGGGAGTATTGAGTGATGTGCATCGTATGAATAAGGAATTTGGTTTTAAAACTAAAACATGGAACTTATAGTTGTTGCGAACATGCATTTTGATAGAAACAACAAACTAAACAGAAGTTGACGATAGGGAGTATTAGCAAATAAAACAGCAGTTCATGATAAAGGCTTTAGAAGGACTGACTTACATTAACATTTAACACCAGCTTTATAATGCCCTTCTCCATGTCAAGGGAAGGATAACTCAAGAATTTCAGCACACGATGTTCTTCATAAGCATTGCGTGTACTCTACATTTTGTAGAGAGTAATTATAGATATGATAATACTGGAAGGGATAGAGGTTAATGAAGATCAGATGTAGAATGATGCTACATAATCAAATACCAATCCCGGTAAGTACAAGCGTTACAGGACAAAATGTACTGACAAGAGCAATGGGCTACACTTATGCACCCGCATTGTCCGTGCATTCAACTTTTTGGTAAGATTAAATATAGATCTGATATTTTTAGTAAATGGTGTGTGTCGGGGAAACTGATCGCCCACGAACACCTATGGGACCGGAGCCCCTTTTCGGTACGGCAAGGGGGCGGAGGATGCACAAAGAGCAGATTGAGGCAAACACGCGAGAAGTTTACCCAGGTTCGGGCCGCACGGGGGCGTAAACCCCTACTCCTGCCTTGGTTTGTATTGCGTTCTTGGCTCAGGAGCGAGAAGAGCTACAATTCTAATTGCTAACAGGACCGAGCGTGAGAGTGATCGATGATCCGAACCCCTTCTACATTGCGCTTGGGCCTCCTTTTATAGGTCAAAGGGGTCACCGACAGGTGGCAACGCAGTCGTGGGTAAAAACGTAAAATGGGTGGTAGTTGAAACAGTGTTCGTATAGTGCTCTATACCTAACTCTGACGGCAGGGGACAAGGGCATTAAATGCCGGTCGCCGTCGCCCCAAACAGTGCAAAAAGCGTCCTTCAGGGCGCCACCGTCCGCCACGACGGTGGCCTCGTCATAGCAGCTTGCCACCGCGTACCCCAGGCTGCACAACCTTCCGCCATGTGCGCCTGGAAGGGTCCCAGAGCGACACGTGGGGGAATGCGCTGGAGCGCGGGTACCTAGTTGATGTTTCCCGCGGCAAGCGCCTTGCCGCGGTTGCTACCTTGTCGCGCCTGGGAGCTTGTCGCTCTCCGGGCCTTGCCGGGACGCATGGCGCGTCGCGGCAAGTCTCTTGAAATGCCATGTTTGGTCTTCCCGGCAAGCTCCTCTTGCCAGGGTCCTGTGCCAAGGAAATGGTCTTGAGCCTTGAGTGGCCTTCCCGGCAAGCTCCTCTTGCCGAGGCCTTGTCTCTTTAACTTGACTACTTTGTTCTTGAATGGCTCCAAAGGAACCACAGTGGACCTTAGCGGTCGCACGGCAAGCCCTGCCACGGGACGCTGCGACTGCCTGTGCACAAGTTCGGGATACTAAGGTACCCCTACTTTAGTACACCGACAGGAGCCCCCGGGCCTGGGCCACACACGGTGCCGAGCGCTGTTGGGCCAGGCCCAAAACAGTGCATGGGCACGCGCGGCCCGCGGCACGCCGTATCCCACTCTGTATCCACCGCGCCTCTCCCTAACGGCACGCGTCAATCGCGGTGTCGTGGCAGAGATCGTGGCCTGTTTCTTTAATGGGGAAATGCGGAACGTCCCCCCTCCCCCCTTAAAAGTAGGGGAAACAGGGGCAGTCCCTTCCATTCGCCCATTGCTTCTTCATCCTCCAGAAACCCCCGCCGCTCCCCTCCTCCCCGAAGGTCGAAAGAGAGCAGCGCTCCGCCCCCCTCCGCCGCCGCCAGCATCACCAGCGCCGTCGACTTACCCCAACGTCCCCGCCCTGGCCCCGAAGGGCGAGAAGGCGAAGGCCACGAAGTCTGCCAAGGCGCTGCGGCTAGTAGCAATGCGGAAGAAGATGGCGGTCTTCCCGCCAAGGCTTAGTGCGGAGGAGCTGAAAGACAACTTCTACCTCTTCTGGTCGAGGGAGACGAAGGCGCACCCGCGCACCAAGGTACTCCCCACCGTGGCCTGCGAGATGTATCCGAACGGCTATGCCTTCTTCGCTCTGTTCTTCTACTGCGGGCTCTGCCCGCCCTTTTTGGAATTCTTCTGCGACATCATGAATACCTACGGGTTTCATCTCCTTGACTTCACCCCAAACGCCGTCTTGACCATGGCCATTTTCGCACATCTGTGCGAAAATTTCGTCGGAGTTTACCCCAATGTAGCTCTCTTCCGCCATTATTGACGGGGGAGCTCCGCGGCAAGTGGGATGAGTGGAGGGCCAACTGGTGTTGGTTTATAGAGGATGACCCGCAGCCGTTCACTTCTCGGCGCCAAGTCGCAGTAGTACGCGGCAACGACTGGAGTGACCTAGCCCTTGAGGACGACAAGCTGAAGATAGCCATCACTCGGATCATTCGCCTCCGGCAAGCCAGGCTCACTATAGGCGCAGTCGGAGCAGACTTTCTCCGCCGCCGCATCGCTCCCTTGCAGGAGAGGAAGAGGGCTGCTTGGGAGTTCGAGAACGTGGCAGACATCATGAGATTGCGCCCGGGCCTCGATTACAATTTCACTGTCCTGGAGCTCAACGCAATGCTCCAAGCGCTATTTAAGTACGACTCCGCCCGTCCTGAGTGGTTTGCGTTGTCGCCGGGCGTAGTTCCATTGTGCAATAGCTCTGCGCTCAGTGCCATATGCGCGGCGATGCCACAGTGCGATTCCCACAGGATCAACCCCACTTGGCGGGAATCTTCCGTCGAAGTCGTGCAGACGTTCTTCGACAACCTGGTGGAGCTGCCAATCGACGCCGACGAGAAGAGGGGCCTCACCGGCGACACCACCGACCAGGAGATGGCATATATTGCCACTAGGTTGGAAGAGGCAGCTGCAGCCAGGGCCGCGGGCGAGTTTGGGTATACTGTGGAGGAGGCGGAGGCGGCGGAGGCGACAAGCCTCGCCGAGGAGGAAGAGCTTCGCAAGGCGGGAAAGCTTGCCAGGCGACTCGCGGAGACAAGCGAGCCCACCGAGCAAGGCGCTGAGTTGAGCGGGCCCGCCGAGCAGGGCGTCGGGTCAAGCGACCCTGCCGAGGACTCGGGTGGCTCGCTGGGTCTCGAGTCCTCTTCTTCGTCCTCGGGTAGCTCACCGCCACCAGCAAGCCCTCCAGCTCAAGCAAGGAGGCGCCTCCGCAAGGCCGCAGACGTGGTGGGGCGACCGGCGGGCCAGTAGCCGCAGCGCCGTCCGACTCGCGCCACCGCGACGAGGAAGGCTGCCAAGGGAGCGCCTCGTGCTTCAACAGCAACTGGAGGGGGATCTTCCCGGACCGGCTCCACAGCTCCTTCCGTCCCTCGTGCCTCGGCGACAACCGGAGCGGGGTCTTCTCAGACCGCCGCCCCTGCTCCTGCCAAGCGGCCAAGGGAGCCCACTCCCCCAGCTCCTCAGGCCGGGACGCGCGAGTCAGACTTTGATTTCTCGGCGCTCAGCTCCAACGACGAGGAGGAAGGAGAGTAAGTCTTCGCGATTCTTGATTCTCTTTGGTTTTCTGTTGATTCTTGTCTTGTATCTCTTTTGCCTGATTCTGATCCTGTCTTTCTTCCAGAACTCTTGCCCAGAGGGCGGCGAAGAGGGCCAAAGTCCCAGTGATCCTCATCGAGGACGAGCCCGCCGCAGCAGCAGGGGGTGCGCCTGCGACAGGCTCGTTGGACCCGACAGCCGTTCTCCAGAGCAGCCCCCAGCGCAGCCCCCAGCGTAAGTCCTTCGTCTACTTTCCGCTTGTCGGGCGCGCGTGGGTGTTCTATCCTAGTTGATGTTTTGTTTGTTGACTTGCGCAGAAATGGAGCAGCAGCATCAGGAGCGCCAGGAGACCGCCCCCGACGCACCGCACGTCTCGACCGCACCGCCAACGGGACGCTCCCCGGCAAGGGAGGACACTCCGCCAAGGGCGAGTACTCCGCCAAGGGCGAGTACGCCGCAAAGGGACGGCGCCAGCGGCCCTCCGCCGGCGGGAGCTACCACCACGCCGCCGAGGGAGAACTCCCCGGCAAGGAAACCCACCGAAGAGGAGGCCCGCGCAGGTAAACCCTTGGACTTTTCTTTTTCTGAATTTCTCTTTTTTGGATATTTGCTTGACTATTTCTCCTTCTTTTTCTTTTCTTTCGTCAGACCCGTCCGCCACAAAGCCGATGGAGACGGAGGCCGCCGCCGAGGAGGACGCGCGCGGCAACACTGGCGACGCCGCCGCTACCGATGAGGCGGCCGGTGTTGACGAGCCCGCCGCCGACTAGGCCGCCAAGGCTGCTGGCGCGGCAGCTGAGGAGGAGTCCGGCAGCCGCACTGACGGCCCTGAGGCCGCAGGAGCGTCAGGCGCTGCGCCGGCCGCCGCTCCCTCTGCTGCCGCAGCCGAGCCAGGCGCCTATCTGGAGGCCGGCAATGGTGTCTTCATTCAGCTCCCGTGGGCGTCCACATCCAGGGCGCCCGTAGAGGGAGAGGTCTTCGACGGGGAGGTCCTTGCCTCCGTCGGACTGAAGCTCGTCGACGCGCCAAGCAGCAGCAGCGAGCCCGAGGAGGAGCGGCTACTGCGCAGGCTTCTGGCTTTGTACCGCGCACGGCAGGCCAAACTGGAGTCCCGAGAGGCTCTGGCCGCCAAGGCGGGCGTCGACTTGGAGAAGCGTGCCGAAGAGCTCCGAGCCAACAACCAAGCAGCTCTCCGATCCTTCGTGGAGGAGCGGGTGCAGCTTGCCGAGGCGCATCAGGACTTCATTCTTGAGAAGGCTGAAGCAGAGGAGCAGCAATGGCTCGCCGCCGAGGAGTTGTCCCGGCGAGAAGGCGAACTGACGCAGCGGAAGGTCGACCTCGACAGCCACGAGGACGAGCTTGTCGCGCGCGAACAGTCTCTTGGCGGAGCTCTGTAGGAAGCGAAGGATGCTGCTGCGGCTGCTGAGACCGCCAAGAGGGACTTGGAGGCGAGGGTGGCGCAACTGGAGGCCAACTTGAAGACGAGCGACGAGAAGGTTGCCGCACTTGTGCTTGAGAGGAAGAAGGATGCCCACAGCCACTGCGAGCTGCAGGTCCGCCTCTCCGACAAGGGCAAGGAGCTCGCCGTCGCCAAGGACTCCATCGCCGATCTGGAGCTGAAGTTGTCTACTCTCACCACGACGCTTGATGGTGCCAGAGAGCGGGAGGCGAACCTGAAGGAGGAGTTCAGGGCCGAGAAGGCGCTGTCGGACAGCGCCGCCATCTCCCAAAACAACTTCAGGATGACGGTGGAGCATTGGACAGAGGGTCTTGTTGCCGCTGCTGCCGACGTCGACAAGGAGCTGGCAGAGCTAGGGGCGGAGCACCTTGGGTACTCCACCGATGAGAATCTCCCTCACAGCGCCAAGTTGAGTTTTTTCTTCAGGGGGGTGGCGCCGGCCCTCCAGCAGCTCCGAGAAAGGATCCCAAAGCAGCTGGCGGACGAGTTGCGCAGGCTCTGCGCGGGGGCTCTCGAGAAGGTGTTGATGAAGATAGCGCAACGCAACCCAGGCCTCAACCTCACCAACGTCCTCAGGACCTTGCCGCCGGACGTTGACCAGGAGGCACTCAAGGCCCTCGTCGCGCCTATTGTGAATAAGGTGGGCGGCATCAAGAGGGTCGAGGGCGGCCGCGCGGATTAGTCTTGTTTGCTTTCTTCTTTCCTTGTCGCTGCCAACCACGTTATGAACAATAGTCTATTAGCACTCTGACAAGATGCTTTGTAATATAACTTTATTTTGGGTAGTTAATGCAATGTTATTTCCTTTACTTGACTTCCTTGCTTTGTATGCTTTTACCCTACGCTTTTAGGGAACTTGCCGGCGAAGGCACCTTTGCCGCGAGCACTGAGTGCGGAACTTCAGCAGCCTGCTGGCGGTGCCGTTGCCGACAAGAAACCTTGTCGCAACTAGTCGCAGCACACTTAAGCTGTTGAGCAAACTCGAAAACGAAGTAAGGGCGCGACACTTGTCGCAGCACACTTAAGCCGTTGAGCGTGCTCGAAACAAAGTAAGGGCGCGGCTAGCCATGAGTTGGTGCCTCCGCGCACAGGTTTTCCATACAAAGTGCGGTCGTTCAAGGAAGATAACTAAAAAAATTTAAAAATTTGATTGCTCAAACTTTGGCAACTTAGCTTTTGTGTTGTTTGCATCCCGGCAAGGCAGGGTTTTCTTGAACGACGCCTGGTCCATACCACTATCTTCCTCCCCCCCGGCAAACTTGTGCGCGAGGAAACCTTCCTCTGCTGGAGAAAGAAGGCAGAAGAGAGAATATAGATATGGATCTCTCGGGCTCGTTATTGCTTACTGGGGGTAGATGCTGCACAAAGTGTCAGATAGTACATGCAAGAAAATGAAAAGGCATGAAATGACAAGTTGTGTGATGCACATAAGCTTTACTGATGCACGGGGTCTGCGCCCGGCTTTGTACAAAGGATTACATGCAACAGCGGCAAGACTTGTACAAAAGGTGGTTGCCGGAGCGGATCACGGCAAACGCACCTTATGGGTAAAACTTGCGAAGATGCTCAATGTTCTAGTGGTTGCTCACCGGTAAGCCTTCTTCGGTCTCATGGCGGACAGCACCGGGCCTTGTGACTTGTTTCACCCGATAATGGCCATCCCACTTTGGCGTCAACTTGTTGGAATTCTTAGCGGACTGAACGCGCCGAAGAACAAGGTCGCCTTCCTTGAGACTTCTGGCTTTAACCTTGCGGCTATGGTAGCGGCGCAAAGCTTGCTGGTATCGAGCAGCTCGTACAGCAGCCTGAAGACGATCTTCCTCAAGGAGCAGCGCGTCATCTTGTCGCAGCTGCTCTTGCTCGAGCTCATCATAAGCGAGCACTCGAGGCGACCCGTATACGAGTTCCGTGGGGAGAACTACCTCTGCTCCATAAACAAGAGCAAAGGGTGTCTGTCCAGTGGCTCGATTTGGCGTCGTCCTGATTGACCAAAGAGCCGCTGGCAACTCCTCGATCCAGTTTCTTCCACACTTGTGCAGCCTGTCGAAAGTTCTTGTCTTGAGTCCGCGCAGCACTTCAGCATTTGCCCTCTCTGCTTGACCGTTGCTCCTCGGGTGAGCAACAGAAGCGAAGCAGACCTTGGCGCCAAGGTCTTGGACGTACGGCATGAAGGTGCGACTTGTGAATTGTGTGCCGTTGTCGGTGATGATCCTGTTAGGGATTCCAAAACGGAAAACAATCGACCTGAAGAACTTGACTGCTGACTGTGCGGTCACCTTTCTCACTGGTTCCACTTCCGGCCACTTTGTGAACTTGTCGATGGCGACATACAAGTAATCAAAGCCCCCGGCTGCGCGGGGAAAGGGGCCGAGGATGTCGAGCCCCCAGACCAAAAATGGCCAGGATAAAGGGATCGTTTGGAGAGCTTGAGCTGGTTGATGTATCTGCTTGGTATGGAACTGGCATGCTTCACACTTGGTTACTTGCGCAGTTGCATCCTGGAGGGCTTCTGGCCAAAAGAAACCTTGCCGGAACGCCTTGCCGGCAAGTGCCCTGGCGCCAATGAGGTGGCCACATATGCCTCCGTGTATCTCTGCCAACAGCTTTTGTCCATCTTCCCGAGGAATACACTTCAATTTCACACCGTTGAGTCTTCTTCTGTACAGTTCGTTGCCGACAAACTGATACATACTTGACTGCCGGGTTATTCTTTCTGCTTCTTCTGGCTCTTCGGGAAGTACTCCTGTTTGGAGGAAACAGACGATCTCCTGTGCCCATGCCGGAGCCTGCGGCTCGACTACAAGGACTAAAGGTATCTGCGCTGCTGCGGAAACGTCACCTTCCACGGCAAGAACTTGCGGCTCAGCCGGAGCTTGACGTTCCCCGGCAAGCTTGCCGGAGCAGAACTTGTCGGGAACGCCTGCTTCAACTATACAAACCCTAGGGTTTGCAGGAGCAGACCGTTCCTCAGCAATCTTGTCGTTGACCTTGGGGACCTTATTGGCGGCAGCTTCGGGAAGCTCTGCCGGTAAGTAGTCACCAGAAACCAACTTTCTCTTATTACTTTGTCCAGTCGATGGTGTTACGGATGGTTGAGTTAGCTTGAGCACAAAGATCCCTGGTTCCACAGGTAGCTTTAATGCAGCACACTTTGACAGGCCATCCGCGACATCATTCTGAGCTCTTGGAACGTGTTCCATCTGCAAGCCTTCAAAGTGCTCTTCAAGCTTCCTCACTTCGTCGATGTAAGCTTCCATCAGCGGACTCTGGTAGCTCTTGTTCACTTGGCGGACGACCAACTGCGAGTCACCCCGCACAATCAGCTTCTTGATCCCAAGTTCCGCCGCGATTCTGAGGCCGGCAAGCAAACCTTCATACTCTGCAGTATTGTTCGTTGCCTGCTCCTTGGGAAAGTGCATTTGGCGGACGTACTCGAGGTGCTCTCCGGTGGGTGCGACAAGCAGCACGCCAGCACCAGCGCCTTGCAGCGAGAAGGCGCCATCAAAGTACATTATCCATTCTTTGCTTGCTTCCTTGGTGGGGATGCTCGTTTCTGGAATCTCTTCGTCTGGTGTTGGCGTCCATTCTGCTATAAACTCTGCCAATGCTCTGCTCTGAATAGTTGAAGTACTTTCAAACTTAAGGCCAAAGCTTGACAGTTTTAGTGCCCACTCGACAATCCTGCCTGTTGTTTCTGGATTCTGGAGTATCCTCTTCAGCGGAAAGCGAGTGACTACTGTTATCTCATTGCTTGGAAGTAGTGGCGCAGCTTTCTCGAGGCCATGAGAAGGCCGAAAAGCAGCTTCTGCACCCCAGAGTACCTTGACCTAACCCCCTGGAGAAGGGAGCTGACGAAGTAGACTGGGCGCTGCACCATCTTCTTTCGTACGTCCTCTTGCATCTGCGCAGTTCCATCCTTGTCGGGACCAGAGCTTGTCGGGGAAGCCCCCTGCTTGTCCCTGGATGTACTTGCCGGGGCTGTTGGCTCATCATCTGCCTCCCTTTCCGCTACTAACGCAACACTAACCACTTGATTGGTTGCTGCTAAGTATAGCAGCAACTTCTCTTGTGGCTTAGGTGCGACAAGTATTGGAGTGGAGGACAGGTACCTCTTCAAGTCCTGCAGCGCTGCCTCTGCTTCCAGAGTCCATTTCATTGGACCCGCCTTTTCCAAAATTTTGAAAAACGGCAAGGCGCGTTCCGCAGACTTAGAGATAAACCTGCTGAGAGCAGCCACACAGCCGGCAAGCCTTCGTACATCCTTGACACGCTTCGGAGCATCGATCTGCTCAATGGCTTTGATCTTGTCGGGATTGGCTTCAATTCCTCTCTGGGATATAAAGAACCCGAGAAGCTTGCCGGAGGGGACTCCAAACACGCACTTCTCGGGGTTGAGCTTGAGTTGGATCTTGCGCAGATTCGCAAAGGTTTCGTCTAAATCTTGTATCAGAGTAGCCCTGTCCTTGCTCTTCACCACTATATCATCCATGTAAGCTTCTACATTTCTGTGTATCTGTGGCTCAAAAGCTGTATGGACTACCCTTGCAAACGTCGAACCGGCATTCTTCAATCCAAAGGCCATGCGTATGAAGCAATAAGTGCCACATGGAGTGATGAATGCGGCCTTCTCCTCATCTTGTTCAGCCATAAATATCTGGTGGTATCCTGAATATGCATCAAGAAATGAAAGCAACTCACATCCGGCTGTGGAGTCAACAATCTGGTCAATGCGCGGCAAGGGAAATGGATCTTTGGGACAAGCTTTATTCACATCGGTGAAGTCTATACAAAGCCTCCACTCCCCGTTCGCCTTGCGCACGACAACAGGGTTGGCCAACCACGTGGGATGGAGTACACCTCTGATAAGGCCTGCCGCTTCCAGCTTCTTGGTTTCTTCAGCGATAAACTCTTGGCGCTCCACTGCTTGTTTTCTAACTTTCTGCTTGATGGGCCGCGCGTGAGGACAAATGACAAGCTTGTGCTCGATCACTTCCCTGGGAACACCGGGGATGTCAGACGGTTGCCATGCAAATACGTCGACATTCGCCCGCAGGAAAGCAACGAGCGCGCTTTCCTATTTAGGATCAAGCGTGGCACTGATGGTGAAAGTACCACCAGTGCCGTCCTCCTTGGCGGACACCTTCTTTGTCTCCGGTGGAGCTGCCATCGCCTTCTTGCACTTGCCGGTGGAGCTCGATGGTGCGTCCTCGACGGCAGCGCAGCACTCCGAAGAGGTGCGTTTGCCGGAGTGGGCCCCAGAGCTCTTGCCGGACTTGGTCTTGTTCTTCCCCCCGGGAGCTTCAGCGGCAAGTGTTTTGCTATCTGTTGCGGCTGCTGCATCCCGGTAAATCTTGTCGGCACAGATAAGGGCGTCCTTCTTGTCGCCTGGGACAGAGATGACGCTTATCGGGCCTGGCATCTTGAGCATGTTGTAGGCATAGTGAGAGGCTGCCATGAACTTGGCGAGCGCTGGACGGCCAAGTATTCCATTGTAAGGCAAAGGAATATCGGCAAAGTCAAAGGTTATCCTGTTGGTTCTGAAGTTCAACTCTCCGCCAAATGTCACTAGCAGTGTGATCTTCCCCTTCGGCTTTCTCCTTCCTGGGTTAATTCCTTGGAAAGTGCCAGTTTTTTTGAGCTCGCTGTCGGGGATCTAGAGTTTCCGGACCACAGCGGAGGAGATCAGGTTCAGGCCGGCCCCGCCGTCAACCAGCATTTTGGTGACCTTGAGGTTGCGGATAGTTGGTGAAACCAACATCGACAAGCACCCGACCGCAGTTGTGCGATCAGGGTGGTCCTCAATGTCAAAGATGATGGGCGTGCTGGACCACTTCAGAAGTTTGCGCGACTCGATGGACGGTTCTGCCGCATTAACTTCCCGCACCTATTGCTTGAGTTGGCGGTGGGAAGAATGCAGAGAAGCACCACCGTCAACGCACAGAACCTCCGTGGCCTTCTGAAACTCCTGCTCGCTGTTATCTCCGTCATCCATGTCTTCGTTGTCGTCTTCGTCTTCGTCCTTGTCGCGGCCGCCGGGAGGTCTGTCTCCTTGCCGCTGCTTGGCCTTGCCGCGGCGTCCTCCTCGGCCGTTGAACGGCCGTTTCTTGCCGGACCCTCCACGACCTCCCTGGGCCTTCTCCTTGTCGCGTCGCTTGTACTCAGCTTTCTGCTGCTCGACGAGGTACTCAACCCTTTTGCAGTTCTGGAGGTCGTGGCCCTTGGTGCGGTGGATCTTACAGTACTGCTTGTCGGAGCCGTCCTGCTTGTCGGCGGCTGCCCCGGTCTGGCAGTTGGTGCACGCGGCAACCTCTTTGCCGGAGCCACCAGTCTGGGCTTTCTTGGCGCCAGCCTCCTTGCCGGACTGCTCAACGACTAGCACTTCTTTGTTCTTCTTCTTCCTGTTGTTCCGCCGCCGGTTCTTCTTTGCCGGGGTGGCATCCTCGCTATCTGTTCCCCCTGCTCCAGTATCCTCTCCGGGGAGTTTCCTCCCCTCTTCAGCACGTGCGCACTTGTCGGCCAGGGCATAAAGCTCACTGACGTCTCGGATCTTGCACATCGCCATCTCCTCCCTCATCCTGCGGTTACACACGTTTTGGTGAAACGCGCTAATAACCGCGGCAAGGTGGACGTCTGGGATGTTGTGCTGGACGCAGCTGAATCCATGGATGTACTTTCGCAGGGACTCTCCTTCTTTCTGGGCAAGTATGTGAAGGTCACTCTCCTGGCCATGGGGCTTGTGGCCACCTGTGAAGGCGCCAACAAACTGATGGCATAGGTCGGCCCAAGAAGAGATGGAGTTCTCCGGAAAGTGCATGAGCCAAGATCTGACGTTTGGCTTGAGCACTAGCAGGAAGTAATTTGCGAGTATCTTCTCGTCTCGTCCCCCGGCAGCCTGCACCGTGATGGTGTAGATGCTGAGGAACTCTGACGGATGAGTCTTGCCGTCGTACTTATCGGGTACGTCGGGCTTCAAGTTCTTCATGCTGGGCCACTGGACTTGCCGCAGCTCACGGGTGAACGCAGGGCAACCTGCCGCGTATGGCAGGTCGCCTGGCCCCCCTGGCGCTTGCATGTCAACAGCGGGCCCAGCGCGCTGGTCAGATTGACGCCGAGCTTCTCTTTGACGCTCGATGTGGTTTCGAACGTTCTCTTGTTGTCGGTCTTGAAGGACTTGGCACTGATCGCGGCGAGCTCGCGGATCCGATGACGCTGTGGAATCGTCGTCGATGTTGATCCGACGAGTCGGCGATTTTGGCCTTCGGGGCGGGGAGTGCACGGTGGTTGCACCCCCGGCAGTCTTGTCGCCATCAGCCCGCGCCTGGCTAACTTGCCGCAGCTGCGATGTGGTCGGCTGCTGCGGAGTGTCGCTGTTGGCAAAGGCGATGAGGCTCTGGATGGTGGTCCTCCAGTCGTCGGCCTTGTCTGCCGCTGCAGGGTAGTCGAGGAGTAGCTGAGCTCGAGCTAGAGCTTCTGCTGGAGTGGCGGGAAGCGGTGGCGAGCGGTGCGAGGAGCGAGATATGCTCGGACTTCTAACTGCGTTAGAAGGAGCAGCGTCTCGTCCCGGCGACCGCGCCTTGCTCGTGCCAGCATGTTGGCCTTGAGCGTCCCGCGAATCGCCAGCTTGACCTTGACCCAACAAGCGTATGGTACCTTGTGTACCACGTCGCTGCCGGTCCCGCGCCTCCTGAGACAGGCGCGGTGCATGCACGGACGCCGAGGTCTTGGAGTGCTCCCGGTCATCCGTTTTGTCCTTGGACCTGGCGGCGCCGTGAGTTTCCTCGCCGAAGTCCGTCCTTCCGCCAGCGTCTACCCCACCGGCCGTTGGCTTCGGCGGTGGCGGGATCGACGCAGACGGGCCTGCTGCCTCCGAAGCCTTCTTCTTCGGCAGCATATCGATGAAGTCGATGAAGTTGATGAAGTTGACGAAGATGGTGGAGATTTCGCCCGCGTGAACGCCGGATCAGGTTCACACAACCCCGACGCACCCCCTACCCGGCGCGCCAAAGATGTCGGGGAAACTGATCGCCCACGAACACCTATGGGACCGGAGCCCCTTTTCGGTACGGCAAGGGGCGGAGGATGCACAAAGAGCAGATCGAGGCAAACACGCGAGCAGTCTACCCAGGTTCGGGCCGCACAGGGGCGTAAAACCCTACTCCTGCCTTGGTTTGTATTGCGTTCTTGGCTCGGGAGCGAGAAGAGCTACAATTCTAATCGCTAACAGGACCGAGCGTGAGAGTGATCGATGATCCGAACCCCTTCTACGTTGCGCATGGGCCTCCTTTTATAGGTCAAAGGGGTCACCGACAGGTGGCAACACAGTCGAGGGTAAAAACGTAAAATGGGTGGTAGTTGAAATAGTGTTCGTATAGTGCTCTATATCTAACTCTGACGGCAGGGGACAAGGGCATTAAATGCCCGTCGCCGTCGCCCCAAACAGTGCAAAAAGCGTCCGTTAGGGCGCCACCGTCCGCCACGAATATGGCCTCGTCATAGCAGCTTGCCACCGTTTACCCCAGGCTGCACAGCCTTCCGCCACGTGCGCCTAGAAGGGTCCCAGAGCGACACGTGGGTGGATGCGCTGGAGCGCGGGTACCTAGTGGAAGTTTGCCGCGGCAAGCGCCTTGCCGCGGTTGCTACCTTGTCACGCCTGGGAGCTTGTCGCTCTCCGGGCCTTGCTGGGACACATGGCGCGTCGCGGCAAGTCTCTTGAAATTCCATGTTTGGTCTTCCCGGCAAGCTCCTCTTGCCTGGGTCCTGTGCCAAGGAAATGGTCTTGAGCCTTGAGTGGCCTTCCCGGCAAGCTCCTCTTGCCGGGGCCTTGTCTCTTTAACTTGAATATTTTGTTCTTGAATGGATCCAAAGGAAACACAGTGGACCTTAGCGGTCGCACGGCAAGCCCTGCCACGGGACGCTGCGACTGCCCGTGCACAAGTTCGGGATACTAAGGTACCCCTACTTTAGTACACCGACAGTGTGTGAGGGAGATAAGATTCAGAATGCTACACAGTGAACCAATCCCTCCTTCCCATAATATAAGAGTCTTTTGTACACTGGTGCTCAGTACAAAACACTCTTATATTTTGGGACAGAGATAGTAGTTGTCAATGTAAGTACAGTGATAGAAGATGTTTCGTCCTTACAAGAGACCTGCAGAGCTAAACCACTTCAAAAGCGTTGGGTTGATACTAAAGTTATGTAAGATTCGTTACTGATCTGATAATGTCCACCAAATGGAGGATAACGAGGCTACCATGGGCAGTGATGCTACATAATCAACCATCTATGAAAGTATGGTCATACAGGGCAAGAGGTACTCACTAGAGCAATGCAGTGTGTAGTATAGTTGCGAGTTTGTCTGGTCCCATCAGAATGAATGTTCGTCAGGAAACAGTTTTCGCACAAGTGAGACGGTAAGGTACATGCAGAAAAGTTGTTCAAAATATGATGCGATATCATAGACACTACCTTATGCTGCAAATGAGACCATGTGTAACAAGATTATTCCAGTCACTGCCCGATAAATGTAGCAACGGAGACTTCACAGAAATTTTGTTTCGAGACTTGCCATCGAAGTGCGCTTGCCTCAGGTAGGAACGATACTTCATCACCGAGTGCTTGAAAAGTGTAAGAAACCGTTACTCATCTTCACTATCCAGCTTGGTTCTCGCCTATGTAAAAGAATGAAATCTTGTGTCTTCTGTCAGCACAAACATATGCAGTAATTACCTCAAACAAGATTAGTACATTACTTACGCGTAAGTTGCCGAGGAATCTTGGAAATTGTTCTGTGTCTGGTATATTCTTTCCATGAAGAAAAGATGCGCAGAAAGTTCCTGACAACAATATAAGCTTGCTCTTCTAAACTGGGAATAAATGGAACAGGGGTCCTATTTGCTGCAATTAGGGCTCTGTCTCGTTCGACAAGAGATTTGGCAACTGGATTTGGCATACTCTTTGCTGGAATGGAGGTTTTGTGTCATAGAGCTTGTGTTATGTCAACTGGAATCATCATACTATTTGCTGCAGTTGGGGTCTGCTGAGTTGGGGCATCAGAGATGGCCAGTGTGGTAGGGCTAGAGTCTGCTAGCGTTGTTGCCGTGTTTTCTGGGTCTGGTGATATTGCAACTACACCAATTGGGCTATTTGATTTTTCAGGTGTCACTACCTCTTCCAAATACATTGTTCGTGCTCCTCCGAAATCCGAAATCACCCTGTTCCTTTTTGGACGTCTGATACAAAAGAACATCATTTGAATTGATAAATGTGGTATGATGACAGATGAAATATGTACTGAAAAATGATAGGCAGGGCATATTCACATGGGAGCAACAAAGTAGAAGCAATGCAAAGTACCAGTTGCAAGATATGTGCGGCCAATATATCCTTGGAAAGTTAGAGCAAGCACCGTGATGGGTGAATAAGATAGGGCATCTGCCTCTCGCTCCTCCACTAGGGAGCTGCATTGACTTAGGTCTCCTTCTAGCTCAGAATCATCGTTAGGATCATATTATGAGCACGAATCTGTAGGTGGAGAGCGTTTGCATTGCATTGCATCCAGACTTTATTTCAGTCCCTTAATGCCAAGTTTGACAGCCATGGCATTATCCAGCTTTATTCTTTTCATGCGTGCAAGATCATAATCATTATGATGTTGTTTAGTATCTATGATTCATGAAAACATAAAAAGTAGTTAGATTATTATAGAATGCATTGCGGATTCATCCCGAAGGGTGTCTCCCTACAAATCCCTGCGTATACAAATTTCATACCCCAACAGTGCTGCCCAGACCATGCAATGAAATACAAACCTCTTATATCTCTATAACAAGCGGGCATACATTTTGAAACTGAAGTAGGAACATTAGAATCATATCAAATTCATTTTTGAACAAATAAACTAAGGAATTATGAGTGGCATACTGTTTAACTTCAAGGGTGGAGTGCTGGTAGTGCGACACACAGCAAGTAGGCAGATTGTATTCCATGTTAAAGATCATAGTCTATGTAAAAGGTGGATATGACACTTTCTTTCTATACAATGCATTGTTCGTTGCCCACACATGATGAAAGAGATCACACAGAGAAATACTATTCACTCATGTCGGCAGTTCCAGTATTTTGAAACAGGGGGGTCCACCCAAAAAGAATATTGACAACAAATATGACAAGGCAAGCATAGAGGTAGTGAATGAATCATTATATGTGAGCTTACTAGGACAAGTATGCAGAATTGTAACTGCAGTAAGAGACTGTCCAAAATCTGAATCAAGAAGTTGCTCTAGCACTTATTGTTTGCAACTAATCGATGTGAATAATTGGATATCATATCGAATGAGTAAGAAAGACAAGTAAAATCGTCAACAAACCTGGCATGCAGTAGTAATCTGGGTCAATGTCACTATGACAAACAATCCAACATGAATAGTGTTTGTTCCTATGGCCGGAATTTTGAAACCCTGTGAACTTTACAGGTACTAAAGATTACTGAAATATCTGAACCATTAAGTGTAGGTAGCACTTAGTAAAACCAAACCCTAATGACAGTCCTGTCTCATGAGTAATGAATCAATTAGAAAATGGGTGATGGGGAGTAACTAGTGAGGGTTGAGGACGTATCTCAGGATAAATCGGGTTCGCTTAGTGGGTGATGCACGTCTGAGCCATGAACGGACTGAGAAGGTAGGCACGGCGGCGCGCCCAGGCAACGATGACACTGTTGGGTGAGCGGCTCCTGACCTCCTGTTAGTCCGGCATCTCCTCCTAGAGTCATGCCATCCAGGGACAGCAAGTCGTCGGTGACGCAGGCGGCTGGGGCGATTAGAGATCGGAAGCGCAGCAAAACAGAGGGGAATCGGGGTCTGGGCCGACCCAAAATCCTAGGGTGGGCCGCGGCCCCCTGTAGATCCACACCCAAGCGGCGTACATGCATTTTTGAAACTAAATTAGGAACATTTAGCTGACCAATTAAACGACTCTGTTTTAATAATATCAGATTTGTATTTGAACAACTAAGCTTGTTTAGCTTGATGGGTGGAGGAGTGCTATTATGACACAAAGCATATATGTTGATCATATAGTGATCCTAAAAGGGGGGAAACACTAAGCATGATCAATTAAACCCTATTATGACTGTGCCTTAGTAGATTTGAAGCTACAAACGATAGAAATGCCACTTAGCAACCATTGTTTGCTTCGAACTAAGAACTAGTAAATTCTAAGAGCTGAAAAGATAGTAGAGTAACCAAGTTGCGATCTATTTTCTGGTTGATATCAAAAAGATGAGCAAATTTGAAGTAGTACCACGTCTTTTGCGGCGCCGTGTAGGCATCGGGGGTGCGATAGCTATCGATGGCGTTGAAGCAGATCTGTGACGGTAGACGGGTCCATCGGGGGATAAGTCCCGTTGAGGTGCACGAGAAGGTCGTCGGAGCTGCCCCGGCAAGGTGGATGACGCCGTCGATGATGCGAGAGGATGCGATGCAAGGCTCCTAGTCTGTTGCCGTGGAAGAGAAACGCCCATCTCTAGTAGTGGGGGACGTGTTATGCGCTCCGGCATGGTGGAGGATAGTGGAGACGGATGGAGGAGGTTGGTGTGGGGATGGCGTTCTAGTGCGGATGGTGTATGAATGTGAAAATGGTGGGAGAGGTATGGGGAACCATGTTTTTGGGACGTGCCTGTCTGAAATATGGCAAAGTTACAAACTTAGCCCCGAATCAAAATTTGGAGTTCTCGTCGGTGGGGGATAGGACGGTAATCTCGCATCTACCGGATATTTGCCCATAGCGATTTCGGGCGAGGAGAGGGTGTTTTGGCACCCACGGTTGGTGCCCATGGTGTTTGAACAGGGCTGACAGGTAGGGCGGTTGCGTCACATCTTAGTGAAGTTACAAACGTGCTCCTATTAAAAATATTTGTGTACATCGATTTCGGCCGAATCGAGTTTATTTTGCCGCCCACTGTGTATGAATGGGGAAATGGAGGGAGAGATAGAGGTCTTTTGGACGAGCTTGAATCAAATGTGTTTTCCCGCCCACGTTTGGCACCCACCGTGTCAGAATGGGCTCAGAGGCAGTCGTGTCCCGTCTAATTGAAGTTACTAACCTACCCCCATTGAGAACAGTGGAAATTGGGCCGATGGATTGTCCGTGTAAGGGATAGATAGTAATTTCCATCTCGCAAACACTGCCTTCGGGCAGCGGACGTGGGAGTGGATATTTTGCCGCTTCTTTCAAATTTTGGGACAATAAGCATTCATGTTTACCTTGGCAACTAAATTCCAATCAATTTTGTATTCTTATATGAATCTTTATAAATTATTCTACGTTTTTATATACCTTCAAAAGCACAACAAAGAGGTATTTCACTATCATATATGAATATGATTTACAAATGCCGATTTAGAAGGTGGAAACCAGTTTAAGGTGAATTCGAATATTTGAAACCACTTTGTGTCCAACTGAAGTGTAAGTTGTATGACACATGCATCATATAGTGTACTCTCATTTGGATATGTACACAAGCGATGTCTCAAGATTCAAAATACAGAGTCAATCAACCAATAATGTACAAAACTAGCAGACATAAAAACACTTATAGAGTATATGGGTCAATAATATCAACTAACAGACATAAGGTAGGCCGATGTATTTTTTTTTGCTAGAAGAGCAACATTTTTATAGCGAAGCAAGTACAACATCTTGGCCATTTCGGATCCGCGCAACTTAAGGACCATATACACTAGTACTATTATTGTTGAATGCACATTCAGTCCGATTGGCATATTTGTAGGTCTAGCATAGCAATCAGAATGAAATGTCCCAAAGTTTTGTCTATTAATACAAACTCGTGCTAAAAAAATTACATACCAAAAAACAAAAACAATAATTACTTGATCTCTAAATCAAAAGGTTTGATAGATTACATGAACAAACAACACAAAGTTTATTCGACGATGGAAAAAACATTTCATCTATTATTTACTTCGTGGGAATTTAATTTCCTTTTTTCCTTGAGGACCTTAACAATGTGGTCAGTCTCAACTTCCTTCATTTTGACATCGACCAAATATTGAATGGTTGTATTGAGTACTCCTTGTGATTGTGCTATTTGCTTACTCAACATGTCAACTTCATCTCTAAGTGCAGAAGAAAAATCTCTTTCTACCAATAGTTTAGCCTCTTGAGCATCAGTAGTTGGCAATTCATAATGCACGATTGGGCCGATGCCACTGCTATGAGATGATGCAACGTCCATGGGGACCTCGGTCTTTGATATTGGGCTAACCTATTTTGCCATTAAAGTTCCATTTGGATTCCAAAAAGTTGAAGTTAGCAAAACATCTCAACTGGGAGTTAGAGTAGCGAACCAGTTAAACAAACAAGGAATTAAAGAGTTTCTATTAAATGCTTAAAACTAGTTATTAACATCATTGTAACCGGTTGCAGCAGCAAAGAAGTTAAACAAACAAGTTTTGCAAAAGGTACCTGTTGTGGCATTGGAGTTTCTCTTGGATCCTCAAAAGTTGAGTAGCCAGTAACGTGATTAGAGCAATCGGTTGCAGTAGAAAAGCAGTTAAACAAACAATTTTTGCAAAAGGAACCTGTTGTAGCATTGCAGTTTCTCTTGGATCCTAAAAAGTTGAGTAGTCAGTACCTTGATTAGAGCAACAAGTTACAGCAGCAAACCTGTTACAACAATATGTTTTTGAAAATGTACCTGCTGTGCAATTGGACATGAAATTGGATCATGAAAACTCAAAGTTGGTAAGATGGTTACAACACTAAGTTATAGTAGCAAACCAGGTAAAAAAGGAAGTCTTTTAAAACCTACCTGTCGTGCCAATGGAGTTTCATTTGGGTCCTGCAAACTTCAATGTTTGCAATCATAAATAATGTGTTGCAAGAACCATAAGAAACTAACATCAAACTAGTAAAACTAACCAGTTTTGTCAATGTATTTAATTACACATGAACTAGTTAAACCAACAAGTTCTTGGCAAAGTATTACAATAACAAGGCGGTACCATTTACCAGCGGGTAACTGAACTTACGCTAGCTCTTTGTAAAGGCACACTGCAACATTTTATTGCTTAGAACGTTCTATGATGGACTCCATGGCATCAATTGCTTGGATATGCAGATCCCCATACTTCTTTCTTCCCACACGACATTAGTATGTCAAATGGTTAATCTGATAAAATGGTGCGTTCTTGATATGTTATATGAGGATGGGTTGTCAGACTAGTTGTAGCAACACACAGCGCACTAAGTTTTACTGTATATTTCATGCGATTACATTTGTCATATTGAGATCTACACAATCTTCAATAGGATGAATAGATTGGCATCCTTCACATTATTGGCAAACTCAGTTCATAGAAACAAGCAATTCAACCATTCTATAGGTAAATCAAAAGCGCCACTGGAATATATTTCACTACCCCAATCATACAAGCAAAATGGGGCGACGCCACCATAGGGGCTAGTATGGGCAGCCGCCTCGGTGGCTGGAAAGTGCGCACCTAGTTTGAGTCATCCAGGTTGGCCCAGGCTAGTGTTGTTCGTCCCAGCTCACAAGCAGGCAATGTAAAAAATGAAGAAAAACATTTCAATTTGGATGGGCCAATAACATAAGTGCTAGGCAGGACCAATAGCAGGCTCGTGGCCCAAATGATCGCCTCCCATATCGATCGACAGCAGAAAAAATCCCCAATTCGTTCGCTCTAGCCTCCAATCTAGTTTGCTCCTAACCTAGCTGCCACTGGACAGACCGAAACAGTACTTACACACAGCCTTGGTGGACGTCGGTCGCCGGGATTCAAGTGAATGTAAGGACAAGAAGATGAAGATCCAATGTTGGGTGTAGCCTGCGTGGGAGGCAGCAGTGGAAGCACGGGCATGGCATCGATCTTGCGCAAACGGACAGTCGCAGTTTGCAAGAGCAACATGGGCAACGAGTAGGTACATCACATCCCTGAGTATATCTAATTCGAATGTTCAATTTCTGGCCAATAGTTAAACCTGACGGAGTTTTAAAACTTCTGGTATGTAGGGAATTTATAAGAAAACGAAACCAAATTCTGCTTATATTATAACTCCCCCAATCAATACTGAACTGACTGAACCTGATGTGTCTAATCAAGTTTCTAGAGCAAACATACAAGTTCATGTTGTTCTTGAGCCTGAAGTGTCTAATGAATAGACTGCTAATGAAGGATTTGATGCCAATATTTTACATGCTCCTAGTGATGAACACACTACAGATGAGGGATCTAATGCAAGCATTTTGCCAGCTCCCATCAAAGGATTTTGTGTCTAATGATGATGTGCTATGTTGAGAGAGAAATAGATATTTGCAGGAATTGATGACAAGCAAATTATATTACATTTTCATGGCTTGAGGAAACGTCGAGGCCATCTACCAAAAAGTCCCTGTATCATGAAAACCAAGCAGAAATACTTTTCTAATCTGTTGTTTGAAACTATTGGCATACTTGTGTTGTATAGATATATTGATATGCAGCTTGCGCACTGGTCATAGGTGCAATTACACTTGGATATTTTCGGCCATAGAACGAATAATTCAAGCAGGTAAAATCCACGTTAGTAGTCCTTGTACACCATGTTGCATTTTGTGTTTTTTGTTGCTTACATCATTTAGTGTTTTATAATCTGGAACCACTTTGGACCATTAGCTGGTTTTCAAAGTGCATTTAGCTTCACATTTCTCAAGTTATGTTGATTTCCGGAGTGCAAGTGCCTTAGTATTTTTTAAGTTAAATTTTCGCCCCTAGTAACTTGAATTCGTGGATTCTCCACTACACACAAATCATACACGCAGGTGAGTACGAATTAAATGAAATGCAGGGACTTACGCTAGCTTGTTGTATATGCTCACTACAGCTCTGCTTTCCCTTGGGATGTTCCATGTACAAGTCCATGTTACAACTTGCTTGGATGTGTAGGCCTCATGCTCCTTGCATCCCCCTCTGCATTTTTTACATGGTGAATGGTTGATCAAATGAGAGGAATCAACCTTGCTGTTGTACTAGAGGACAGGTACTTACAAGGTTATACTGGCGTGCAGGATGTGTACGAGATCCCGTAGCGCCGTCATGCTTCGCTAAAAAATGGTTTTGCTTGTTTCAGATGATATCTCCAGAATAAATAAGAGATAAAGTCAGAGTTGCATAGGCTTGTAAGCTAAGAGAGCAATAACAGGATTTCCAAACATCATCTCAACAGTCCACAAGTGAGTGGTATGTGGATACCTAGTTCAGGCTGGCATTTGGGCTTGCTCGCCTAGCTAGAGTGCGGGGTCAGTTCGAAGCCATTGAGGGTCATGCGCTGGCATTGGCTGGCCGTGTACGAATGCATATCTCGAGTGGCAGCATAGCACTACGATTCGATGGATGAGGCCGTTGGTGAATCACCAATAGTGTCGGGGGTGGAGGTGCGATGATGTTCTCTGTGAAGTAGCCCTGATGCGATGGAAGTCGGCGTCTGTGAGGCACGTCAATTGTGGCGCCCGACGTTGTGGGTGGACCACTGTAATGCCCAGGATGGAGTTATACCTCCTACGTGTCGAGGCACGACTTAAAGGCATAAATCCATCCTAGAATGATCTCAAGTTCGGTAATCTTTGCACAACTCATGTAAAAGAGGGGATAGTAAACTGAAAATAGTTGGCTTACACTCGCCACGTCACAGAATTACAGTACAAGTCTCAAACATCATACATTAAGAACATCACCACCCTCTAAGGGCAAAAGCCAAATGTCAAAGTACCAAACTTAGATAAATAAACCACAGGCGGATCGAATCCTAGTAAGAGACTCCACTACTGATCGTCCGGGTAGCGCACGTAGTACCGACTACGCTCCTCGTCGTACTCCCAATCCAGCTCGGTGCCATCACCTGGATAGCTCACAGCTGGACCTGCATCTGGTGTGTGATGTAACTGTGAGCCACAGAGGACTCAGCAATCCCGTTCCCGGGTAACAAGACTATTTAAGCCTTTAGGTGAGGAAAAGGCTGAAGAAAGAATAAGTCTGCAGCAGCAACTAGCATCTAGCTTACGTAAGTGAGAGCGAGAAGAGAAGGCCTCGGCGAGAAGTGATCACGAAGTGATCCTAGCTACAAGCTCTACAAACATAACCCCTCCGTGTTCAACTCCCGAATCCCTATTCGGAAATTGACGATCACGGAACACACGCTGGTAGTGTATTAGTAACATTGTGTCAAGTTATCTACAACCGGAATTAACAAGCTCCCATCTGCCACATAACCGCGGGAACGGCTTTCGAAAGTTCAAACCCTGCAGGGGTGTTCCAACTTGACCCATTACAAGCCCACGATCCGCGGAGTCGCAACTCCAAAGTGGGAAGACCCGAGTATCCTCGGAATCCCGTGCTCAAGATATACCGAGCTAAGGTAAGGCTAATCCAGCAAATCCTCCCGGCGTGTCGACAACCTGATAGTAGCCGCGCGTATCTAAGTCTCAGGACACGACCGGATGGGCGATTCTACAGGTTTTTACCAAACCTCGAGTTTCCTTGAAGTGGCCCCGCAGACTCCCCGTTTCGGACCAACACTCATGAGGAGCACTGGCCCGGGGTTGTTGATTAAGAAAGAGGGTTAATTACTCCCTATGCAAGTTTAGTTTGTTATTAGGCAAATAGTACCAATTTTGGGACTTGCTAGAAAAGACTTAGCACCTAGCGGTTTATCGAGGGGGTCCCTTACACCCCAACCGTGTTAGGAACGCATAATCAAGGAACATAAAACCGGCTTATACGGATCCTAACGGCATGAGTGGAACAAATCACCAAGCAAAAGGCTTAGCCTTCCACCCTTGCCAATATATAGATGATTTCAGTTAAAGCATTTATATAGTGTGATATAACCCAACCAAACTTCAACATGAAGCAAGCATCTTCGATCTTCACCTGCAACTAGCAATGCTATAAGAAGGGCTGAGCGAAGCGTACTTAGCCAAGCAACGGTTTGCATAGGTAGGTTGGTTAAGCATGGCAATTGGCTACAAGTAGGAGGCTGACAAGAAGATCATGGGCATCGATGCAAAACTATAGATCGAGACTACTAGCAATAGGCAAAGATAGTAATGTTATCGGGGTTCGATCATCTTGCCTGAAGAGAAGTCGTTCGGATCGTAAGAAGGGTCCTCGTGCTCAACCTCGTTGGAAACCTCGTGCTCAACCTCGAACTCAGTCTCGTCTTCCGGCTCTAAACAAAACAATCGCACCAAGCACCAATCAACAAGATGCAATGCGCACTCGAAAAACATGAATGCATGATGGATGTACTAAGGATGCACACGGAGCACGTAAAACATCACTCAAGCAAAACACCTCAAAACATGATAACAATCTGATATTATTAATCTACACAGAAAATCAATCAAGTTTGATATAAGATTCGCTGAAATTGGAGTTACGGGCTAAAAGTTATGCCTGAAACAAGATTTGAGCGAAAGCTGAAAATTACAGCAACATAGCATCTTCGGGGCTCAAAATAATTGAGCTACAGCACTCAAATATCATGGCAAAGGACATGAACACAAACTAGACATATAGTACAGCAACTAAGTCCAAAGGTGCACCCCAACGGAGCCACGGATCAATAGCAATGATCTTGGACATATTGAACTTGACAATAAAATTCTGGCAGCAGAATTTTATTGAAACTTTGGAGCAAAAGATAAACATGCTACAGCCACTCAAATGGACATGTGAGGACATGAATGGAAAGACAACAATATATACTACAAGGAACAATCAAAATCCACTCCAAAACTATCATGCTTTGTCCTAGAACATCACACGAACATGGCATCGGAACGTTACAGATTTCAGACAGTGAAAAATCACTAAGTCCTAAAACAGCAATAACATCATGGCATATAAAATAGCATGTTTAAGTCACCTCGAAACTAAACATGGCAAAGGGTAAGCACCTCATCAAAGTACACATGAAGGTGATCCCGAAACACACAAGCATGCATCATATAGGTAAACACAACGATTGCAACGAGGTCAACAAGATGGCATTTCATAACAAGTGAAAACACATCACAGCCACATGGCACTTTGCAACGATGATAACAAGGCCATAATAAATCTACCATGCAACCTATCACAAGCAACACATAGTTCGTGGCAAGACGAACACGTGGACATGTCATTTGCATCATTCGGACAAACGAGCTAGAAGATATCACATGGCAAAGGTGGCACAAAATAACACATAGCAGCAGTTTATATCATGATGCACTCTTGTAACAGCAAAACAAGCACCTAGATGATCTCTAACATGCATGACAACAACAGGTAAAACGTAGAGCACGTTCCCACGAACGTCTGGACATGCTACACGCGCAAAACGGAGCAGCAGGCAAAAAGTTAGAGCAGGTCAAACATTGCATCTCAAAACAATTAACAGGGACTTAGTGATGGGGAAACAACCTCAGATCTGGATCTGGATCAGGAAAAAAAACGTAGTGGGCCGGATAGGGATCTGGGGGTCCGGCGGCCCGGTTGGAGCTGCGGCGCGGCGGGAATCGGCCTTCGGCCGCGGAGGTGCGGCGGCCCACTGGCGAGGAGGCGGCGGCCCGCGGCGCGGTGGCGTGGGAGCAGGAGCGCATGGCCAGCTGCGGCCTGCAGCGGTGGGGATGAGAGGGCCGGCCCACGCGGCTCGGCTCGGGCCGGTGGCTGGCCTGGCGACGCGAGGCGGAGGGAGTAGCGGTCGGGCCGGGGAAGTGGTCTTCGGGCCCTGGCGAGAACCGGCGATGTGGGGACCGGCCCAGGAGGGCGAGCGACGACGCGGGGGGTGCGGTGAGGCCTCGGGCCTCCTGGCGCGGCAGATCTGGCGACGGGAATCTAGTCCCTCGG
>LR738711.1:340966395-341053301 GCA_902687465.1 Secale cereale | reverse complement strand
AAGGCGCTGCGGTCGATGAGGCCTAGCGCGTTGACTCCGGGGGCGCTGTGAGGGAAACGGATCTGGTCGGGATGCTGCTCGCGGCGGCTGGTTTCCAGGAGGAAACTTGCCAAGTGGCAGTAGGTGGAAGGCAGATCTGAGTGAATTTAGGGGGAGGAGGAGGAAGAAGATGGAGATGCAAAATTAGACTAGGGTCTAATATATAGTAGGGTTTAGGGTTAGGAGGGAATTTAGGGGCGCTGCGAGCCCTCCGATCGCGATCCGACGGATCCAATCGCGGGGATAGATTAAAAGGCCTGGGAGGAGATAAAATACTGCAGTAGGGGTGTTTTTGGGACACGAAGTGAAGGCACTTCGGACCCACACGAACAACGGATGGAAAAACCAACGGAGGCCAAACGAGACGAGATTTGAGAGGCGGGTTGCACACAACAAAACAACAACACACACAACAACCTCGCGGCACACCGGTAACGTTACACGCCCGAACAACAAAGTAGGCCTACGGGACGTCCCGGACACGTGAGGGAGCTCCGGAACACGGAACGGACAACGGGAAGAAACACGCGGAACCGGATGCAACCGACAACACAAATGCAATGCGATGCACATGTCTACATGATATGAATGAATGCCACACACTCACACAACAAAACGACGAAAACCCGAAAGAGAAAGAACCCGGAATGGAAATAGACGAAGCCGGAGATATATTATATACCCAAAAGGGAAATTATTACATCCGGGGCATTACAACCACCCGGTGCGGCGGACGAGGGCATAGATGAGGTAGCTCCGGTGCAGCGGTGAAGCGCCACCGTCGTCTTCGTCGTCGTCATCCGACAGAGAGGTGGGGAAAGAGACGAGACGAAGGGCGATTATAATTCTGCTTGGGTTGGCGGCGAATTTGGGATCTGAGAGCTCTGGGCGCGGAAGGGGACGGTGGAGAAGGGAGATTTTGCAGGGCTGGGGGACGGGGGTGAAGGAGCTGCGAGATATTTCAATCCAAAATGTGGAAGCGCAAACCTTTTTTGTAGTCGTTCTTTTTTATGGGTGGGGGGTAATGGAGGGGGTGGGTGCTACTACTTGCTAGCGTGTGTACGACACACGCGACCACCATGACACGACCCTAGTCTGCCTAGTGCGCCTACATTTAAGAAAGCAAACGAATCT
The DNA here is from genome assembly GCA_902687465.1 of Secale cereale. NCBI lineage: Eukaryota > Viridiplantae > Streptophyta > Magnoliopsida > Poales > Poaceae > Secale > Secale cereale. The sequence continues at coordinate 341,052,128 of LR738711.1, read as the reverse complement.
TCTTTCAATGGCAAACAAATATTGTACTCCTTGCAAATAATTAGTCCTTCGAAACGAGTACTATTAATTATTAAATGAGGAGTTCTTTGAATTAGAGTGTATTTGTGACATAGCGATCTCCAATTTTAATGTGGATTTCACATTTCATGGTATCCATGCTACTTATTTAATACCAATTCATATATGTATAATATGAACATCATGGTTGTGAGAAAACTTTGGATGGATTCAAGTATATGACCACACACATACAAAATACATAACAATCGAGTCAATATCAACCTTTCCAAACCTAGCATGCCACAAATTTGAAATAATCACAGAAGCCATATGCATGGTCCTCAATTTAAATCTTACAATGTACTCCCACTGTTCCAATCAAGTTAGTACAAAGTTGAGTCGTCTATTTTGGAATGGAGGGAGTACACTAAATTGAAACATCAATATTAAGTCTAGTACTATCTACATTCAAATGTTGTTTTAGCCCCCCCCCCCTCGGCACACATGTTATGTACTACCTCTATTGATCAATCTTCCTCTCATAACCACCTTACGAAGCTTTGGTTTCCACACTTCATTCTATCTCTCCATGTGTTGATCTCTAACTCTCACACACCCGCCATTGCACTCCATGTTGTGCTCTTTCTCCACCCACCCTCTCTCGGTAGATACATGCATTGCCTATCTAGACCCCCTCCCTCTCGTACGCACACACGCACATTGTCTATCAAGGTCACTCTCAAGAGACCATCTCACTCTTTCTTCCGAGCGATGGTACTAGCGGAGCTACACTGGATTCCTTGGGTAGGCCAGCCTGAAGAAGAAAGCATAGAAAAGAGATGGGTCACGCCACTTGGCATGATATTTAGGTAGTGTTTCAGCTAGGAAAGGCGGGCCAGAGCACATGTTAGCCCAACATAGCTCCACCCTGCACGGTGGCCCACACTCACTTCTTTATTTATGTCTCGATTAACCTTGCTTTCTCGCACACACAAATGATATATATATCCCTATTTGGGCGTAGATCGACACACTCTATACCCTCTCACGTAGTTTGTCTGTCTAGATCAGTCTCTCCAAGCCTTCCACTATTTAGACCTCATGGTGGCCCACGCTCTCTCAATCTCTCTCTCTTTCTCTCTCTCTATGCATGTTCCGGTTAACCTCACTCTTTCTCACACAGAAATGATATATCTCCATGTTTGGGCCTAATTTGAGATATTCATAATGTACAATCTCTCACGCACATTGCCTATATAGGTCACTCTCTCCAACATGTCTCGCTCTTTTGATCGCATGACGACCCACACTCGCTCAATCTGTCTCTCTCTTTATCTATGTATCGATTGACCTTGCTTCCTCCCATGCACAAATGAAATGTGTACCTCTCTGTGACTGGATCATCTGCAAGCTCTCTTTCACAACCCTCACCCTGTTCAATCGAACAATACCTATCGACAACATATATATCTATTCAACGAATGTCGAGGCACACCCACTTTGTCTCTCTATCTATGTCTCGATTGACCTCGCTTTCTCACGCTGTCTCTTCCACACATCAAAGCTACCTATCCAATTTTCGCAGAGCCGGAACTATTTACATTGTGAGGGGGACTCCAACCTTCGATTAATTTGTGAAGGCATTTATTCCGATGGGTTTATATTATATTTTTGGAGCATTCGCCCTACAACCTTAGATATATGTACTGTTGCAACCCCCACCCCTCCCCTAATTGTTTTACCTATGGTTTGGTCACCACTCCCTCGCATGCCCTATCTAACCTTCCACGTCGCACCATGGTATTTTTGCAAAACACAAGCACTTATCCTTAGTTCTAGAATCTTCTGTATCATAATTGCCCATTTTTATAAATAAATTGCCATTATTTGTTTTTTTACTTTATGCTCTACACTACACAATTCCATGAATCTTGAAATAGATTAACTTTTTTATAACATTTATTGATATTAAACGAGATGAACTATAAGAATTAAACGAACATCTACATCATGCATATATGAATCAAAGCTTACATGCTATGGTGTAATATAGTTGCCAAATCTCAAGTGTGTGATGCGCGTGTACCTTACTAGTATCAATATAATGAAAAAGGACGAGGATCGAACATGCGACTGATACGTCCCCAACGTATCTATAATTTATAATTGTTCCATGTTATTATATTATCATTCTTGGATGTTTTATAATCATTTTACAGTAATTTTATATCATTTTTGGGAGTAACCTATCGACATAGTGCCAAGTGCTAGTTGTTGTTTTCTGCAGGTTTTTTACATCGCAGGAAATCAATATCAAATGGAGTCCAAACACCACGAAACTTTTTGTAGATTTTTGATGGGCTAGAAGACACCCAATGAGCCAGAGCTGCACCTGGGGGAGGGGTGCCCCGAGGGGGGCACAAGCCAACAAGGCCCGCCCAGGTGGGTTTTCCCCACCTCGGTGGCCTCTCGCACCGCCTCTTTACCCTATAAATTCACAAATATTCCGAAACCCTTGTGGGTAGAGCTAGTTCAGAAGTTCCACCGCTGGAGGCCTTTGTAGCCACCAAAAACCAATCCAGAGCCTTTCCGGCACTCTGCCAGAGGGGTAAATCAACACCGGTGGCCATCTTCATCAGCCCGGCGTCCACCATGATGAGGAGGGAGTAGTCCACCCTCGGGGCTGAGGTTTTGAACCAGTAGATATGTGTTTAATCTCTCTCTCTCTCTCTCTCGTGTTCTTGAGATGCACAATCTTGATGTATCGCGGGCTTTGTTAACATAGTCGGATCATATGGTGTTTCCCCCTCTCTACGTTGTGATGAATTGAGTTTTCCCTTTGAGATTTCTTTGTATTGAATACTTTTATGGATTTGAGAACACTTGATATATGTCTTTCAATTGAATACTCATGGTGACAATGGTGTATCGTATTGATTCACTTGATATATGCTTTGGCTCTCAACTTGCGGATTGCCGCGGTGACATTGGGGTAATCTATGCATAGGGTTGATGCACATTCTTGTCTTTGCTTCTCCAGTAGAAATCTTGGGGCACCCTTTGAGGTTCTTTGCATTGGATTGAGTATTATAAATTTGAATATGTTTTGGTGTTATCTTAGTATGAACTCTTAATAGATCGATCGGGAAGGGTAACTTTGTGTTATCTTAGTACAAACTCTTGAAAGATCGATCGGCAATGATAACCTTGTGTTATTTTAGTATGAATTCTTGGATAGATCGATCGGAAAGGATAACTTTGTGTTATTTTTGTACGAACTCTTGGAAAGATTGATCAGAAAGAATAACTTTGAGGTGGTTTCGTACCGCACCAACAATTTCTTCTTATGTTCTCCGCTAGCTAGGAACTTTGGAGTGATTCTTCATAGCACTTTGAGGTGTGGTTATATGGTACAATTATATTAGCACTGTTGGGAGATTGCACTTGAGAAAGTACGGACCCTAGGCCTTGTTTTCAAGCTTTGCAATACCGTTTGTGCTCACTTTTGTTACTTCCTATCTTGATGTCTTTTATTGTTCGCACTACAAAAAATCGTATCACCATCTCTTCGCCTAACTAGTGCACCTATACAATTTCCCATTGTATTTTGTGTGTTGGGGACACAAGAGACTTATTATTATTTGGTTGCAGGGTTGTTTGAGATAGACCATCTTCATCCTACACCTCCTACGGATTGATTAACCTTAGATCATCCACTCGATGGAAAATTACTACTGTCGTACAAAATTGTGCGCTTTGAGGCCCAACACGTGTCTACAAGAATAAAGTTGCGTAGTAGACATCAAGCTCTTTTCTGGTGCCATTGTCAGGGAGGTGAGTGGTTGAAGGTATATCTTTAAATCTTGCAATCGAATCTTTTAGTTTAGGGTTTTATCACTATTTCGGTTTATAAAGGAAAACAAAAAAAATGGATTGATCATCTTTATAATATATTTCTTGAAAATGTTGTATCGGCAAATTGTGCTCAATTGTTAGAAGAAGAAGTCCATAAAATGTTTGGCACAAAATATTTGAATGATGAGCATGGTTGCAATGTTGTTGGTATGGAATCATTTTTTTATCCATGATGCTAATGATATGCAAAGCCATAAGCTTGGGGATGTTAGGTTTGATGAAGATGATATTTTTAGACCCCCAAGGTTTGATGTGGAAATTTGTTATAATTGTAGCCTGCCTCCAATTTATGATGATTATACTGATAAAAGTGGATTTGGAGAGATCATGACTTTATATAGTGATGAATCCACTACTTTGGAGGATGTTTCAATTGACTATGATAACAAAGTTGCTATCTATGGTGATTATGGTGATGACATGTATGCTATATTGAATAATGATAACCGTGAAACTTGTCATCATGACTTTAATTTTCAATCTCATGATAGTTATTTTTTTGAGTTTGCTCCCACCACTATTCATGAGAATAAATTTGCTTATGTGAAGTGTAGTAAAATTTCTATGCTTATGCATCATGAAAAAATGCTTTATGTGGTAGATATTTTGTTGAATTCATTCACGATGCTACTGAAAATTATTATGAGGGAGGAACAAATGCTTGTAGTAATTGCAATAATATCAAGTTTCCTATCAATGTGCTGAAAAGCTTGAAGTTGTGCTTGTTTTGCCTTCCTATGCTAGTGGATTCTTGCTGCCAAAAGTTTTTCTCTCACAAAATCCTCATGCATAGGAAGTGGGTTAGACTTAAATGTGCTAGTCATATGCTTCATGATGCTCTCTTTCTGTTTCAATTCGTATCTTTCATGTGAGCATCATTGAAATCATCATGCCTAGCTAAAAGGCATTAAAGAAAAGCGCTAGTTGGGAGACAACCCAACACTTATACCTACTGTTTTTGTGTGTTGACATGATTATGCTACTGTAGTAATCATGTTTTATAGCTTTTGTTTCAATAAAGTGCCAAACAAATCCTTAGGATCATGTTGGATGTTAGTAGATTTGATCCTGTTAAAAAAAATAAAGTTTTCTGCTCACGAGAAAAATTCTCATTTTTAACATAAGAGTGTTTTTGAGTTGATTCTTTTTGCAGAAGATTAATTTACAATTTTTTCACATGGTCCTATTATTTCAGAATTTTTAGAGTTACAGAAGTATGGTGAATGTTCAGATAATTACAGACTATTCTGTTTTTGACAGATCATGTTTTCAATGCATAGTTTGCTTATTTTCTAGTTTCTATGGCTTATATTAATCAATATAAGTTGTATGAATGATATGATACAGTATTCATTGTGTGAGAACAATTATGAATCCCCATGTATTTCGAGACACTGGGGCCGGCTGCGCCACTCAAGCACCAGAGACAAAGGACTGCCTTCCTGGGGCTGACTGCTCTAGAGCAGCCAGCTATCGAAAGGCGGCTGGATCCAGAAGACGGCCATGAAGTGGGCCGACTCTTAGCGGACGGCCTCCTGGGAGACTGGCTCCTAACAGGCGGCTCCTCGCGCCCTTAAATTTTGCACCCACATAAACGCAACGAGGCAGGGCGTCGCTACATTACAGCCAACTACCCCCGAATCCAGGGCAGAGCATGGCCATAGTGCAGCGTACTGGGCGGACGGCCCTCACCCGGCGCGGCACTGTTGCCATACAGCCCATGACATCACCCCTAACAGAGGAAGCCAGGCTCCCATGACGTACTATCGGTACGGCCCCTGGCGGCGGGGCTTACCTTCCCGTGAGAAGCCAGAACGCAGCGAGCTCAGACCAGTCGGCTCAGGGGGAGGTCGGCTCCTAACCAGGCGGCCCTCTCCTGCCTTGAAGTTTGTGGGCCATTAACTTGAGGAGACACGGAGTGGCTACAGTGAACACCCACCAGGCTGCGGGACTGTAGCCACGCCCTCCCCAACAAACATGCATCATCAGCGGCACTGCTACAGTCCTGCTCCACCAGCGGGACCCACCAGGTGGCGGGCCCCAGCGGCTGGCGGAGAAGCCGACCAATAGAGACACCGACGGTAGGGTCCCACCCCAGCCGGATTACCATCATACCCCTGGGGGGTAGGCCTATATAAACCCCCCAGGGCACCCATGCAATGGGTTCAGCTTCTTAGATAGCACACACGCATAGATGGAGAAGTAGAGCTAGCCTTGCCCTTCTTCCTCCTTTCGCCAAACAGCTCTAGGAGCCAGCTTGTAGCAACCTGTTGAGATAGTGATCATGCGGAGACCCCACAGAGCAGGACTAGGGGTGTTATCCCCTAGGAGAGCCCCAAACCTGGGTGATGTTCGTCGGCATTCGTGTTTGCGCATTATCCCATTTCCTGGAACCGGCGACGTATTACTCTACCCCTCCATGATAACCATCCTTTGGCATATGTCGCACCAAACCCCCGACATTTGGCGGCCACCGTGGGGCTAGGTGCACCGTCGTCCGGAGATCTGTTCTGGATGGGAACCCTCTTCCTCCCTGGCGAGTGCAGCCAGCCTGGCACGCCCGATGGCGTTTGCGTCGATGCGCTGCATGGCGTGGAAGTCACCTGCGCGGCGAGCTGCCTTGCTGATCTCATTGGCAAGATTCGCCTCACCAACGAGCCCGCACCCGGCGCAGGAGCAACGTGCTCCGAGAGTTGCCTCATCGACAGCATAGGCAAGCTCCACATCACCAACGAGTCGGCCTCCGACCTGGAGTCGGTCGGCTCTACGACCCGATGCTTGTCTACTCCGACACGGCATCTCTCGACGCCTTCCCCACCAATGTAGTGGTCATAGACGACCCGCTCCCTCGTGCGAACAGCGATGGTGGCACCGTTACGGAGGTGCTCGTCATCAGCCACGGTGAGGCGTCCGACGGGGCCGCCCAGTATCCGTTTCAAGCGACATTGCGAGACCTGGCCGCACCCATCCCGGCAGACGCCGGTGCCGAGACCATAGAAAACTTTCGCGTCACGCTTGTCGAGAGCGCCAAGAAGTTGTCTACCATGAGAAGCCTCTCCGAGGCCTACCAGTGCGAGATCGACCGTGCCATCGGCGGCACTCCGGCTACTGGTGAGCCCAGCCGCGTGGGCACGATCCGACAACGTGGGGCCACCATCACCAGCATGTTCGGAGCGGACCGCCAGGTCTACGCCACGCCCACTGAGAACCTACGTGCTATAGGTGGCAGCAGACGAGCTGGACCACCTGCAAGGCGACGAGCGCCGCTACATGACAAAGCGCGTTCATCATCTCATCGACACGGCTGCCGCGCAGCAAGAAGCTAGCCAGCGCGTGGTGGAACCGGACCAGCATGCTGAGAATCTCCCCCCTCGCCGAGAACGTGGCGTGACGTCCCAAACACCGACTCGCGGCGCTCGCGGCTCAAGAGATCCAAAGCCGGCTACTAGCCCCAGCCGGACACATATCACCATCGAGCACGACTAAGACGGCCGCCCGCGATCAGTGGAACGACGGGACGACCGTTAGCCTCCCTCGCACAGGGAGAGGGGCGTCTCCCTGCCGCCTGCAGAACACCCGACCCTCGGCGGCAGGCTTGGCCCCCGCGAAGAAGTCGGAGAAAACCACACTCGCCAACGGATCGACCGCCTGGCGCGATCTCTGACGCTCGAAGAAGAAGATGCAATCGGCCCACCTTGTTTCAACCCCCGAATTCACGACCAACCCTTCCCCAAAGGGTTTTCGCTCCGAAGGGACAGAACCAAGTACAATGGCTCTGTGAAGCTGGAAGATTGGCTTGTTCACTACTTCACCATCGTCAGCATAGGAAACAGCAACAAGCGTGTGGCCATAAAGAACGTCTCGCTCATGCTCCAGGGCACGGCCGGACGTGGCTAAACAGCCTCAATCCCTACAGTGTCAACAGTTGGAGAGATTTCACCGAAGTCTTCATCCGCAACTTCACCAGCACCTACAAGTGGTCGCCCAAGCCTCGCCGGCTCTCTCTAAGCGTGAAGGCCACACCGAGTCCACCTACGGCTACCTGACGTGGTGGGCTGAACTGCGAACCTCCCGCGAAGGGGTGCCCGAGGTGCAAAACATAGAGTACTTCATAGCTGGGTGCCGTGAGGGCACCTTGCTCAAGCACCGACTCCTCTGCGACGAGCCAGCTACACTCGACGAACTGCTGATCACAACAGACAAGTACGCTACTGCCGATTCCTCCATGAAGTTGGAGCTCCATGTGGATGCCTCCGGGAAGGTGCTCCCTCTGGCTCCTCGGCCAACGGCTGGTGACAACAATCGGCGTTAGCAGCAGAACGACAACAAGCAAAAAGCTCCGCATCCGACTACCACCAGTCAACAGTTGGCGACTGTTGAGGACTCGTAGCCAGAAGGGCTACCCGGACCCAAGCGTCGGAAGGGCGGTAAATCTTCTTGGTTGCCCGCCTTCTCTTATGAGCAAACCATGGATGCACCCTGCAAGTTCCACAGCGGCGCGAAGCCGTCCAACCACATCACCCAGAAATATTACTGGCTCACCCGAATCTCCAAGGCTGAAGGATTGCTGCCTCCACTTCCTACTGGCCGGCTGCCACCGCCTCCTGCCCTGCAGCAACCGGCCCGGCCAGTCACCGCCATCCAAGACGAATTCCCTAAAGAGTACCCAGCCTACATCATCTTCACTAGTCAGGCCGATGACAAGCATGGCCGACGTCAGCAGCATCGTGAGGTGAATGCTGTCGCCTCAGAAGCCCCTGAATTCATGCACTAGTCCGAGAAGCCAATCCAATGGAGCCAAGCTGACCACCCAGAGGTGATGCCTTCTCCGGGTTCTTATGCCCTAGTGTTGGATGCCACCTTTGCGACAGAGAGGCGAGCTGCTCATTTCTCCCGGATCCTGATAGACAGCGGTAGCAACATCAACATCCTTTACGGTGACACTATGTAGAAGTTGTGCATCAAAGAGAAGCAGCTCCAGCCCAGTCGGACTATCTTTCACGGCGTCGTGCCTAGCCTTTTCGGCTCACCAATCGGCAAGATCAAAATGGATGTTCTCTTTGGGGACAAAGACCACTTCTGCCACAAAGCAATTTGGTTCGAGGTGGTTGACCTGGAGAGCCCTTATCACGTGCTCTTAGGCCGACCAGCTCTAGCCAAATTCATGGCAGTGCCACACTATGCCTACCTCATGATAAAAATGCCGGTAACCAAGGGCATCATCACCATCGTCAGAGACTACAAGAAGTTGGCCGCCTCTGCCGCGGCTAGCAGCCGGTTGGCTGAGTCCCTTGTGATTGCCGCCGAGAAGAGGCTCCTTGACCGGGTTTTAGCTATGGCCAGCAAGCAGTCGGACCCGTCGCCTGATCCCAAGGAGTCAAGATTCCCTTCGACCCAAACTACCCGGAGAGGAACGCTGTCGTGGGAGCCAACCTCAATAGAGAATAGGAAAGCGACCTCGTCGATTTCCTCCGCGAGAATCGAGACATCTTCGCATGGTCTCCCAAAGACATGACGGGTGTTTCGACGGATCTCGCCGAGCACAAGCTACACGTCAGAGCGGATGCAGAACCAGTCAAACAACCCCTCCGCCGCTTGTTGGAAGAGAAGAGAAGAATTGTTGGTGAAGAGATAGCCTGGCTTCTGGCAGCTGCTGGGTTCATTATGGAAGTATTCTTTCCAGAGTGGCTATCCAACCCAGTCCTTGTACTGAAGAAGAACAACAAATGCCGCGTGTGTATTGAGTATACCAGCCTCAGCAAAGTTTGCCCCAAAGATCCGTTTGTTTTGCCTCGGATTGACCAAGTGATAGACTCTACAGCCGTATGTGAGCTGTTGAATTCTTTGGAAGCCTATTCAGGAGACCACCAGATCAAGTTGAACCCAGCCGACCACCTGAAGACCGCCTTCATCACACCATTTCGAGCCTTCTGCTACCTGACCATGACGTTCGGCTTGAGAAATGCCGGTGCCACATTTCAGCGTTGCATGCAGAAGTGCCTCCTCAAGAAACTCGGTAGAAATGCCCACGTCTATGTGGAAAATATTGTGGTGAAGATGGAGAAGCACGGCACCCTCTTGGAAGATCTCAAGGAAACCATTGATAATCTATGTTGTTTTCAGATCAAGCTCAACCCAGAGAAATGTGTTTTTGGAGTACCAGCCGGCCAGCTCCTTGGCTTCCGGGTCTCTGAGCCAGTCATTGAGTGCAACCCTGTCAAGGTCAAGGCCATCGAGAGGATGGAAAGACCTGCCCGACTGCGAGATGGCCAGAAATTTACAGGCAGTTTGGTATCCATCAGCCGCTTCATTAGTCGGTTGGGCGAGAAGGCTCTACCCCAGTACTATCTCATGAAGAAAACCACTCACTTTGAGTGGAATGACAAGGCGGACGAGGCCTTCATCCAGATGAAGAAGATGTTGACCACACAACCTGTTCTGGGCGCTCCAGCTGCTAAAGAGCCGATGCTCCTCTACATCGCCACCACCAGCCGGGTGGTTAGGACAGTTATAGTGGTAGTTCTAGTTCGAACACTAGACTGCACACTAGAGTACACCGATTCCTAGTCCTTGCTCGTCGAACTGGAAGAACAAGATACACAAAGGATTATACTGGTTCAGGCCACCGTTGTGGTGTAATACCCTAATCCAGTGTGGTGTGGTGGATTGCCTCATAGGCTAAGGATGAACTAGTACATGGGAAGAACAGCCTCCTAAGGAGAGGTGTTCTTGTGCTCGGATGAGCTTATGGGTGCCTGGTGGTCTTGATTATCCGATCCCTTTCTATGGTGGTGGCTAGTCCTATTTATTGGGGCCCGGGTCCTCTTCCCAAATATTGAGCGGGAAGGGATCCCACAACGGCCATGTTTGAAAGGGGACATCTAGTAGAAGCTATCTTGACAAAAGGAGTTCTTCGCCTGCCAAAGGCTCTGGTGGTGATGCCTTCGTGGGCTCCGCGATGACCTCCGCTCTGCCGTCCTACTAGTCTTGTTCTCGTTGCACCGAATTGGAAACCTTTGCCTGATGCCTCGAGACTCCTCGCCTGTGCTTGCCCCATTAGCACCAAAGAGGAAACTGGCATCCTGCGCCCGCTGGCGCCTGCCTGGCCTTAGTCATGATGGCTCACGTCACGGGAACCTCGTGAGGTGCCCCTTTCGTTGATATCTCTGCTCCTCGGGAGCTAGCCTAATGAGGTCGCCCCAGGGGAGATCTTGCATCGTCCGCCTCGCGAGGCTTGGCTCCTCGCGAGGGTCTTGAGTGGTTGCTAATGAGGTTGGGGCCGTACCAGGACGCTGGACGAGCCACACTCTGGGCCGCAGGTAGGCAAGTCTGGGTACCCCCGTTCTGAGGATGCCGGCAGTAGCCCCCGAGCCCAAGGCGCGCTCGTACTTGGCTTCGCGGCGAATCCAAGGGTCAAGTGCGGCGCTCCATGGGCCCCAAAAGTGTGCGGAATTGATTGACACGTGGCGATTGATTGGACGTGGGCGTCTCCACTTCCCCACGCTGCCTGGGCAACTGCAAGACTCGCCAAGTCCATGCATGCTCGAATGACCATTATTTCCTGCGATTAAGGAGGCCGCCGGTTGGACTTCTCCTGGATATAAATAAGGCGACGGGTGGAGCCCATGCTACCCATCTTCTTCCTCCATTCCTCTTGCTTCTTATTCTTCTTCCTTGCACCTTGCTTGGTATCACCAGCCATGGCATCGATTCGGCGATTCTCTACCGCCGAGAAGGAGAAGAATCCTCGTGAGGAGCCCGGGCTGCTCCCGCCGAAGAAAAGACCGTTCCACCCTCGTGGCGCCATCCTGAGGCCTAAAGTGATGAGGCCTTGGCAAGAGGGTCCTTCCCCCGGCTACCCATTGCGCTTGTACACCAGGATGTAAGGCTCCGGAGGGGAAGGCACCGCTCAGCGCCGCCTGCGCTTTGGCCGCGTCGATCCCGCCGTAGTGGTGCACATCGCCGTCCTGCGGACGCACGTTGGAGGATCTACGCGCGAGTTCGTGGTGTGGGCGGTGATGCCTCCTAGATCATGGATCCGCTTCCTGCCATTCTTCTCCGCAGAGATGCCGCTGAGGGGGGCACTCGAGCTATGGTTGCAGCACGCCGAGTGCCGAGCCTCGGCGACAGGGGCTGCAGTTGAGCTCGTCTCCCCCGGTAAGATGTTCATGACCCGCGGATGGGGCGAGGTCGGCTGCGCCTGCCGCGCGGATGGCGCCCTCGCCATCCACTTCGACTACGACGGCGCCTTTGTGCTGCTCTTCAAGGTGTTCGACAAAGAGGGATGCCACCTGGAATGCTGCCCTGGAGGGGCCCGTTGGGATGACACAGCGGCCGGTGCCATCCCAGCAATCGCCCCGCCGCTAGCTCTTCCAGCAGCAGTGATGGACCTCGGGAGTCCAGTAGCTCTCTTGAGGCCAACGAGTCTCCGGAGAAGAGCAACGACAGCTACGCGCCTCCAAGCTCGCGCCGTTCCCGGAGAGCATCAGCTACACAAGCTCGTCGCCGACGGTGACTTGAGCGGGGTTGGAGGTGGCCCCTCATGGACCACTGTTTATGATGGCGTCGATGGTGGTAGCCGTAGCTAGGGCCTCCTAAAATCCCTTTCTGTTGTTCCCTGCGAGTAATCAAGGCGAACTCCATGGGGGTGTGTAAAGAACTTGTAATGATTTTGCTCCTGTTTTATTATCCTTCCTAATAGACTTTGTTTGCAAGCCTCGTTCTGGCAATATCGCTCCTTTTTACCCTTTCAGTAGCTTTGTGCTCTACACCGGCATGTCCGTGTCCCAAGGCAAGCTGCAGCCTTCGCTGGTATGCCAGGTCACGATGCCATGGTCAAGGCCATGAGGTGAGAGGCCCGAGGTCTGGTAATATCTCCTGAGGCGCGATGCTCAAGAGGTCCCCCTTGGCGTGCAAGAAGCTTCCGGAGGCTAAAGAGGGAGGTGGAATTGCCGATGCATCACTTCTGAATCCAGCTCCTCAAGTAGTGATGGCACACTGATGGGGTTCACAACTTATCTTGGGTGTGGCTCGCTTCCGACGTCGCGTGGCTGAGATTTCGTGATTTCCTTCCCGCTTGCCCTAGAGTTGTACGTCGACAGAGCTCAGCCCCGCGCATACATCAGCCGCCTTTGGGTCGTCCGGATCACCAGCACAAGCCCAAGGGGTTAGGGGCTACATGACCAGTTGGGCTCCTGAGTCACGATGCTCAGGAGTCTCCCTTGATGTGAGAACGGCCCTTGGGAAGCAAATGCTGGAGTTAAGCCTCGATGTTCTGCGTCGGCAGGGCCCGGACCCGCGCATACCTCAACCACCACTGGCTTGTCCAGATTGTGAGGACAAGACCAGGGAGTGAGGGGCTACTTTGACAGTTAGGCCCTTGGGTCGTGATGCCCAAGGGTCCCCCTTGACGTACAAACATGCCTGAGCTCTCTAGGCCGACTTCCCCTTCCCCAATCCTTCTTGATGCTCTACGTCCTAAAGTCCTGACCCTCGAGCGAAGCTTAGCCGCCGCTGGTATGCTAGGCCGCGGTGCCAAGGTCAAGGCCATGGGGTGAGGGATGGAGAGTCAGTAGGCACCCCTGAGGCGCGATGCTAAGAGCCCCCCCCCCCCTTGAACGAGCAAGCGAATTATGTGGGAAGGGGAGACCGGCACGGTCGCATGCCATCATGCTCCTGAGATTCCTGCGGGTTAGCTTGAAGCGACATCCTTTAGAACCACGCCTACCGCTGGGCCTCTGATAATTCCACACATAACGGAGGAAGCTAGAAGAGGTGACGCATGCGGAGAGGGCCGCGGGTCAGAGCTCGATCTCTCGGATTTGTCAGCGTTGCAGAGACGGACCCGAGCACAAGCGTCGTGCCAATGTATGTAGCCCCCGTTGCGAGATGGGCAGAAGTCTATTAGGCATCGAAGGAAGCTAGAAGAGGTGATGAGTGAGTAGGTGATACTCGTAATGCAAATCGTAGGAGGAAATGAGCTAAACGAGGCGCCGCAAAATGAGATGCATGCCACAAAGACGGATCCGTTAGGCCTGGAGATGATGCGGCCCAAGAAGGCGCACCCAATAGGGTGAGCTGAAGATGCAAAAGGATACACGCCATAGGGACAGGCCCATGCTGCCTGGGAATAATGTTGTTCGAGGGGCGCTCCCAGCTAAACAAAACTAGAAAATGTCACCTGTCACATTTGCTGAAGTGGTGCTGATGCAATTGAAGACGCTTGATGAAAGTGTCGTTCCATACATGCCGCCTATCTCCGGGACCTCGCAAGACTCCGGAGGTTCCAAGAGCTTGCAAAGAACCGAGGCCACACCCGCGAAGATCTCCTGTCGCCTAGCCTCATGAGTCACCAGGACCACCCGCATGTGGCGCTGGTGCAGGGTCGCTTGGTTCGACAAGCCGAAGGGCATGCGAATGTAGCTGTGAGGGGGGGGGCACGCACCAGCCCACCTGAGAGGACATGTAGAGCTCCTGAGACGCCATCCTTTTGAGTGCTGGCACGTTGACGCAGACGCACAGCCCATCGCCCGAGCCTGGGGCGACAACTACACTTCGAGGTGCCGGGCGGCGCTCACCCCGCATTGCTCTTGGCACCTGTAAGTCTTCGATGGTCTAGCTGATGAACTCCTGAGCGCTTGGTGCCTCACGCCGTGAGACCTCCGGAGGGAAACGTGCGGCGAAGCACGCCACCACATGGTGCTCGAGCGCCTCCCTCCAGACATTGGCTAGGTCAGAGGCCCTCCAGAGGAGAGCCCCCGAGCCCAGCCTGAAGGGAGCGCTAGGCGTGCCTTCCTATGCGAGGGAGGGAGGGCCCCATCCCTGGGCACAAGTCCTGAGGTGTGGCCACCAGGCGACGCATCTTCAGGAGTCTCCAGGGCGAGCAAGTGCTTCTTCTTCTTGGGGACAGCCTCAGGATGATAGACGGTGCCATCATTGTCTGGATCCTTGACCGCCGCTGCCTGGTAAGCATGCTCGAGTGAGCACATCATGTCCTTCTCTTCGCAAGCGATGGTAATGACGTCCTCGTTTCCTGGCATCTTGAGGATGTTGTAGCCGTGGTGAGTCACCACCATGAACTTGGCCAGGGCTGGGTATCCGAGGATGGCGTTGTAAGGGAGATGAATGTGGGCGATGTCGAAGTCGATGAGCTCAGTGTGGTAGTGTTCGTGCTTGCCAAAGGTGACAGGCATGCAGACTTTCCCTATAGGGGTGGTGAAGCCATCAGTCACTCCGGAGAAGGGCTTGGTAGGCAGTAGCTGATCGTACGGAATATGGAGGCTATTGAATGTCTCGACGGACAGGACATTGAGCCCCACGCCGCCATCGATGAGGGTCTTGGTAACTTGAACGTTGCTGATGACGGGTGAACAAAGCATCGGGAGGGCGCCGGCCATCGCCGCGCAATTGAGCTGGTCTGCTGAACCAAAGTTGATGGGGCACATGGAACACCTGAGTGGGCACGTGGCTTCGAGCTTAGGGAGAGCCGCGTTTACTTCTTGGGTGAACTTCTTGAAGAGGTGCTGATAGGCCAGGGCCTACGCTTCTCCCAAGATGCAGGCGATGGCATGAGGCTCCTAGAAGCCCCCAGCCCCCTCGTCTTGGTTGTTGTTCCTTCTTGGCAGATGCAGAGGAGGGAGGTCGGCCTTGCCCTGGGGATGGTTTTCGCGAGGCTGGTCCCTCCAGGCACCCTCACGAGGCTGGTCCCTCCAGGCATCCTCACGAGGCTGATCGCACCAATGGTCCTCCTGTGTCTGATCACGCCACTCCTGGCGGGGGCCGCGGTCGTCCAAGCGTCCCCAAGTCCGACTTCCTCCACGGCCATAGCCACGGTTGCTGCGCTCGTGGCGTTGGCTGATGCGCCCTTCGCGGAGAGCCCTGAGCTCTTGGCAGTCATGGGTGTTATGGCTGTGCACGTTGTGGAAGGCGCAAAATGGATGGATGTTCTTGGGTGACTCTGGGTAGTAGCGGCCGCGCTTCATCTCTGGCTCAGCCGCGAGCACTGTCATCCCTTTGCGCTTTATGTCCTTGCTCTTTGCCTTCTTGTCTCCAGGTTCAATGATGGGGAGCTCAACGAGGGAGAGGCGCCCTTCCTCAGCTCTGGCGCACTTGGTCGCGAGGTTGAACAGCTCTAGGGTCGTGCACAGATCTTCATGGATGGCGAGCTCCTCCTTCATATTGACATCACGCACGCCATCCGAGAACGCTAAAATGATGGACTCGTCCGTGACCTTGGGGATCTTGATGCGGACACTGTTGAAGTGTTGGATGAACTTCTGCAGGGATTCTCTCATTTGTTGCTTGATGCGCCGCAGGTCACTTGTGGCCGGTGGTGGTCGCTGGTGCCTTGGAAGTTGGCAATGAACCGTTCACGCATCTGTCCCCTGGTGGAGATCGATACCGCGGGCAGGCGCAGGAGGCACGAGCCATGGGGAACCAGTTTGCCATGATCTTGTCGTTGCAGCCTGATGCCTCGATGCTCAGCTCGTAGAGCTGCAGGAATTCAGTAGGGTCGGGGGTGTCGTTGTAGCGTGGAGTCAGGTCGGGCTTGAACTTCCCTGGCCAATTGACGTTGCGTAGCTCGGGGGCGAGGGCCTTGCAGGCTACTGTTGACACCGGAGCTTGTCGTGGAGGCGGAGCTTGGTCTTGGTTCTCACGCGCCACCACCACAGGGGGCGCACGGTCTCGACGCGGCGGTGGAGGGAGCGCTGGCGCTCCTCCTCGGGGCCGCAGGATCTCTTTGCAGTTTCCTTCTTCGTGCACTGGAGCCGCGCGTGGGAGGTCACGCAATGGGGCCGCGTGCCTTGGGTCGTGGACGACGCCTTGATGTGGAGGTGGTAGAGGCACTACATGAGCCACGTTGCCCTCATGGGGAGGTGGGCGAGGCAGCGAGAGGGACGGTGCGGGAGAGCCCCCAGCGGTGTTGACGAGCTCGGTGATGCGGTCAAGCCAGTCTTCGTAGAAGTCGTCGACGGGGCTGTAGTGTAGGAGCTCACATGCCATGCGCAGCGCAACATGTGCGTCCGCGGGTTCGCGGCGAGCGTGAGACGACGAGCCCGCCGGGGTCAGCAACGGGGTCACGATGCGTCCGTCTCGCAACACTGAGGGGTGCAGGGACGAGGCCTACTGCTCGTGTCGCGTCATGTCGGTGGTGGCGTTGGCAGCAGGTGATTGAGAACGGCAAGGAGGTCCGCCCGTGGGAGCTGCCTGAGCAACGCGGGTGGCAAGGGCGGCCCGCTGTTGAGCACGGGCTTGGCGAGCATCAGCCATGGAACCGGCGGGATGACGAAGCGTGGATCGACGAAAAGGAAGCTTCAGCACACCCCTACCTTGCGTGCCAAATGTCGGATCTGGGGTTCCGGCAAAACCCTTTAGGTTTGAACGTTGGGATGCGCACGAAGATCTCTCATTTTCGCTCTAGCTCGCTCTCGCACCGATTCCTAGTCCTAGCTCGTCGAACGAGAAGAACAAGAGACACAAGGGTTTATATTGGTTCGGGCCACTGTTGTGGTGTAATACCCTAATCCAGTGTGGTGTGGTGGATTGCCTCGTAGGTTGAGGATGAACTAGTACATGGGAAGAACAACCTCCTTAGGACATGTGTTCTTGTGCTCAGATGAGCTTATGGGTGCCTGGTGGTCTCGATGATCCGATCCCTTTCTATTGTGGTGACTAGTACTATTTATAGGGGCCCGGGCCCTCTTCCCAAATATTGAGCGGGAAGGGATCCCACAACAACCAAGTTTGAAAGGGGACAACTAGTACAAGCTATCCTCACAAAAGATGGTCTTTGCCTGCCAAAGGCTCTGGTGGTGACGCCATCGTGGGCTCCGCGATGACCTCCGCTCTATCGTCCTGCTAGTCTTGGTATCGTCACACCGATATGGAAACCTTTACCAACAAAGAGGAAACTGGCATCCTGCGCCCGCTAGCACCCGGCTTGCCTTGGTCGTCATGGCTCACGTCAAAGGAACCTCGCAAGGTGCCCCTTTCCTTGATATCTCCGCTCCTCAGGAGCTCGCCTAATGAGGCCGCCCCAGGGGAGGTCTTGCGTCATCCGCCTCGCGAGGCTTGGCCCGTCGCGAGTGTCTTGAGTGGTTGTTGATGAGGTTGGGGCCGTACCAGGCCGCTGGACGAGTCACACTCTGGGCCGAAGGAAGGTAAGTCTAGGTACCCCCATTCCCAGGACGCCAACAAGAGGCCTATGTATTACTTGAGCGAGGTGTTGTCGGCTTCCAAGCAGGACTACCCACATTAGCAGAAGCTATGCTATGACGTGCACTTTGCCGCCAAAAACCTCAAGCTATACTTTCAAGAGCACCCTGTCACGATCGTGTGCACCCCTCCACTTGCTGAGATCATAGGCAGCAGAGACGCATCTGGCCGGGTGGCCAAGTGGGCCATCGAGCTGGGCCCCTACACCATCTTCTACCAGCCTCGCACCACCATCAAGTCCCAAGCACTGTCTGACTTCCTCGTCGACTGGGACGAAACCCAGTACCTGCCGCTAGCTCTGGACTCCACTCATTAGCGGATGCACTTCGACGGCTCGAAGACGCGCACCGGTTTGGGAGCTAACATCATCCTTACCTCTCCTAAAGGCGACAACCTCAGATACGCATTGCAAATCCAGTTTGTCACCTCCAACAACATAGCCGAGTATGAGGCACTCGTACATGAACTCCGGCTGGCAAAGGAGCTCGGCATCCGCCGCATCCTATGCTACGGCGACTCGGACTTGGTGGTTTAACAGTCATCTATCGACTGGGACGCCAAGGACGCAAATATGGCGAGATACCGCTTCCTCGTCCAGCAACTCAGCGGATATTTTGAAGGTGTGAGTTCCTTCACGTGCCATGAAACAACAACGAGAAAGCAGATGCCCTGGCACGGATCGGCTCCACTCGGCAAGCCATACCAGCTGGCGTATGCTTTCAGTGCCTCCTTAAGCCGTCTATCAAGCCTTCGCCGGAATCCTAGTCCATCTTCGTGCCGTCTGCTCCCGGAGCAGTCGGATCCGAGTTGGGGGCTATGGCAGCCGGCCCGAGGACCTTGGCAGGCGTCTCGGGGGCTGTAGCAGTCGTACCCGGCCCAGAGGCTGCGGCAGTCGGCCCAGGGACTTCGGTAGGCGGCTCGGGGACTACAACAGTCACACCCGGCCCAGGAACTCTAGAGCTCGGCCCGGGGGCTGCGGTAGTCTGCCCAGGGACATCAATGACACAACAAGCGACAGACGACTCCACCCCGCCACCTCCCAACCCAGCCGCCCTAGTATCAGTGGCCATGGTGACAATTGATGAAATCGAAGCACCATCATGGGCGCAACCCATCCTCAACTTTCTGGTTAGCAGAGAGCTACCAAACAACGTCGGGCAGCGGCATACACCATCGTCAATAGAGAACTTGTGAGGCGTAGCGTCACTAGCATGTCCCCGCACTGCATAGAGGCAGAGAAGGGCCAAGTAATCCTCAAAGACATCCATCAAGGCGAGTGCGTCCACCACATGGCTTCTAGATCCCTCATCGCCAAGGCCTTCCGCCATGGTTTCTTCTGGCCGACTGCTCTAGAAGATGCCAAGGATCTGGTCAAGAAATGCACAGGGTGCTAGAAGTTCAGCTCCAAGCAACATATGCGGGCTTCTGCACTCAAGACCACCCCCCTCACTTGGACCTTTGCCGTGTGGGGGCTGGACATGGTGGGCCCATTCAAGACAACACACGGCGGCATGACTTATCTGCTAGTTGTTGTGGCCAAATTCACCAAGTGGATTGAAGCAAAGCCAGTCAAGAAGTTGAATGGTCCGACAGCTGTGACCTTCATCGCAAATATCCCCGTCCGGTATGGTGTACCACACAGCATCAGCAACGACAATGGCACCAATTTTGCCAAAGCCGCCTTGGCCCGTTTCTGCGGGACACAAGGAATCCGACTAGACTTACCGTATGTTTCCCATCCGCAGTTAAACGGCCAAGTCGAGCGGGCAAATGGCCTCATCCTCTCGGGCATCAAGCCCCGACTGGTCAAGCCACTGGAGTGCTCGTCCAGCTGCTGGATCAATGAGCTGCTGGGTGTCCTCTTGAGTGCGCGCACCACTCCAAAAAATTCAACTGACTTCACTCCTTTTTCCTCGTGTACTGGGCCGACGCCGCCATTACAACGGACATCGATTTTGACTCACCTCGCATCACCATGTACAAGGAGGCAAAGGCAAAGGAAGTACGAGAAGACGACGTCTATCTGCTGGAAGAGGGCTAGCTATTGGCACTCAGCTGGTCCGCCATCTACAAGCAAAGTCTACTTTGCTACCACAGTTGGAAGGTCAAGCCAAGATCCTTCCAAGACGGGGACCTTGTGCTCCGACTCATCCAGCAAACAACCGGCCAGCACAAGCTCTCGGCCTCTGGGGAAGGCCCTTTCATCATTAGCAAAGCCTTTGGCAACGACTCCTATTGCCTAATCGATGCCCAGAAGCCCAGGGCATGTAGGAGAGACGACTCCGGCAAGGAGACAGAGCGCCCATGGAATGCATACCTTCTTTGAAGATTTTACAGTTGACGCAGCATGTACCATGCAACCTTTTGCATTAAGCGCAAAGACATCGGGTCCCTCGAGGAGTGCTCGGGGGCTACCCTTTTTATCTATATGATAAGTTTTATGCCTATGAATATGTTATTACATTCTTCCACCTAGCACCGGGTTCGACCTATCGGCCCGGGGGCTTGCCGCCTTATACTATGTCGGTTGTACCTACAGTCGGACAAGTAATGTGTCGGCATCTAATCCCTCTCTTGCCACAAGCCACAGCTTGCAGAGCAACTATTCGGTTGGCAAGAGTTAAAGGCAAGAAACGGTGCCCATATGAAAAATGGCTAAGGACAAAAGCACTCACATAGGCAAAGCCGGCTCCTCGCCTCACCGACCGGCTACTGAGCAGCCGGCCGGCCGGCTTCTTACTTGCTATGTTCTCAAAATGGCAAAAGTACTTGTCCTCCGAAGCGGCTAAGTACTTGACCCAGGCACCGCTGAGCGGCTGACTGGCTGGCAAGGCGGCAGCCAGGGGAAGGCGGCAAAGGGAAAAGGAAAAAGAACAGAAAGCAAGGCAAGTCAGAATTTGCCACAGCGCAATTCGTGTGAGAAATTAATCTACATATGAAAAGTCCCCTGGCCAGCATTCAACAAAGTTTGAATACACCGCCAGTGGGTGGAACTGCGCAAATTTAACAAGTTTTATTTGAGAGACTACGAAGCAGGAAAAAGTAAAGTGAAATTGTCCATCTAGGCCAAAGGAGCAGCAGGTGTGTCTGGTAGGCTGGTGGAATCGACGGCGTCGGCTGGTGGATTGGCCGTCTAGCGTGTCTCGACCTGGTCAGCATCATTGGCAGTCAGTGCAATCACACGCGGCTTGTTACTCGCGGCTTGATCGAGCTGAGGCTGGCCGCCCGCTCCATCACCTGGTGCGTCATCTTCACCTTTCTCGTCCCCATCACTGGAGGCGATCTCCTCCATCGAGTCTTCTCCATCGTCTGGGTTCAGCCCGAACCAGTTCGGCGCCACCTCGATGCCCTCCTCATCCAGCTCGGCGAAGAAGACACCAGTCTCGGTGTACTCGGCGATTGCCACTTCATGACGAGTGAGATCGCACCCCACCGCCACCAATTCCTCGCGGGCCTCCTACCGGAACATAGGCAGCTAGGCTAGACTTTGCCCAGGATAGCACTCCTTGACGAATTCCAGGGCCCGCCGTGCGCCTGCCCGGGTCGAGGAGCCCTTCCATGCCTCGAAACGTCCGACAGCCACCTCCAACTAGTTGGCGGTCCGTCTGGGGGTATGCAGAGCTTGGACGCTTGGCTAGAGGGTGGAGATCACCTATGCCCCGACACGCTGCAGGAGGCGGAGGATCCAATGAGCCGGCAGGAGACGA
The DNA here is from genome assembly GCA_902687465.1 of Secale cereale. NCBI lineage: Eukaryota > Viridiplantae > Streptophyta > Magnoliopsida > Poales > Poaceae > Secale > Secale cereale. The sequence continues at coordinate 341,030,292 of LR738711.1, read as the reverse complement.
GCCTGAATGGCAAGAAGCTGCTCAGCGAGAGTCCAAGGGGGGTTGGAAGCAATCTTTGCACCAGTCCATCTCCGCTCATTGCGGCGAGCTTCGATGGCCAGGCCAGCGACAACGGCATGACGATGGAAGAAATCTGCACAGGCAGAAGAAAGAGGTCTGAAATTAGAAGCCAGCTCATATACTAGACGGCAGCAGAAATAAAGGAAAGACAACTCACCGTCGATCATGTCTTTGACCTCGCCATAGCCGTCGTTCAGCGCCTTCTCCGTTCCATGCCAGGTCGAGCGCCTCCAGCTCCTTGACCAGGCGGTCGCGCTCCCGGGCCGCCTTGCTGCACTCTTCCTCCTTGGCATGCAGTGCAGTTTGGGCTTCGCCGAGGTGCTGCTACAATGTGGCGTTGGCTCCTTCAAGGAAAGTAAAAGAAATCAACAAATCAACAAAGAAGAAAAATGGTTGCCGGGAGATCCGGCCCGACTACTTAGCAGTCAGCCCAAATTTTGGGGGCTACACCCGGTGGGTGCGCTCGCGCACCCCCATGAAAAAAAAGATGAAGGCTTACCCCGGCTGGCGGACAAGTCAGCGGTTCGCTTGGCCAGTTCCCGGACCTAAGAATTGAAGGCGGCTGCACGGATGTTGTGGTAATCCTGCAACAAAGACAACAAACGGGAAGAAGGGGTCAAGACCCAGAACATACCTTTAAGTTCTGAGCCACCTGCTCAACAGCCGTCCCAGAACTCAGGGGCTACACCCAGTGGGTGCGTTAGCGCACCCCCGCGGAAGATTACAAGAAGTAAAAAAGCAAAGTACAAGAAGCATACCCGGATGGCCGCCTGCGTCGCTAGGAACGCCTTCATGTAGTCCTGGAGGGTGGCGCCTTGGGCCTGAAGCAGGGTCTAAACTTCATGAATAGACATGTTGAGGACTCACGTCCCGCCCCCAGGGGTCCACTCTGGTGCGGTGGCGCTAGAGGCCTCCGCCTCAGGAGCCGACGAGCTCTCGACCTCGATCTCCTGTCGGCGTAGCGTCGAAGCCACCTTCGCAGCGCGACAACGCGCTGGAATGCGATCCACGGGGGTCGCCCCCACACTACTAGGACAAGACATGCTAGTGGCGCACCAGTTTTGCCTACTAATGGCGCACTACTGGCGCACCACTAGCACCACACCATTAGAATTAAATAGTAATGGCGCACCGCTGGTGTGCCATTCGTATCTGGTGTACTAATGGCGCACCACGCAGTGCGCCATTAGTATAGCCCACCGTGCTCCATTAGTATGCCTCCTAGGGGGCCATATGTACCCATGTGCTTTGGCATACTAATGGCGCACTAGTGGGTGATGCGCCATTAGTTTCATTTGTACAGTGCGCCATTCGTGTCTTGAGTGGTGCGCCACTAGTATGAATATTAGGGATTTTTTTCTTTTCTGATATTTTCACAAGATACAAAATATATTATTGGACTGAATTTAGACAACACCACACAGCAACAGCAGATTCATCGAATACAATAGAAGATTAGTCTCCGAATACTATTCATCATATTAGTGTCCGAATTCAAAAGACCGAACAAAGATAGAACATTACAAGTCTCGAGACAGCGAGTAGCGAGTTTGTCTTCACATACAAGTCGATATCGATCATCTAAACTACCATCACATAGAAGAGAGTTGCGGTCATCACGATGAGCATCATCGCAATGAAACTGGTCTTCATCCGGTTCCTCCAACTCTCCCTCCTCTCTCCCGCTAGATAGCGCGCGTATCTAGATTCCGCCTCCGCCCTAGTGGTGTACCCTTTGTAACTGTTATAGCTGAAACGGTGAACCTATGTCTGACACTCCTCCCAGTCGACGTAGACTCTGGGAACCTTACCCTAGTACACGACATACGTGATATCTCTAGGCACTAGCCAAACAAAATGTTAGTACCAATTCACAGACAACACATATGCAATATATAAGTATGGAACAAAAGGATCGGAAGAGAAAAGCAAGACATTAATAGCAACGATTACATCTAAGTTGAACGACTGTTCAAACCAAAGAGACATACAAGTTCATTAAAGTTTAATTACAACATGAGCCAATCGATGTTTTAGAACTAGACATATCATTACTACTTTCGACTCGACTCAAGGGACCGGAGCGTGGATGAAGCCGCCGTCTATCGTGGGAGTCATGAAATCGTGGGCGTTGTGAGCCTGCATTTGTAGCATTGTGTCTATCTCACTGCTGGACGGTTGATTTATAAGGTTGAACTACCCCGAGGTACGAAGGACATCTTGATGGATGATTTCCGCAAACTCCGACTGGATGTGAAATAATTCTTGTCTGATGTCCGCGTCCTGGATTGCCGACAAGCTCGCGGCCCAATCTTTGTGATTATCTGGTAGCAGAAGGTGATTATGGTCCCGTACGATCGCCCGCATGTGATGGAGGGCGTAGTATGTACCCTTCTGACCGCCAGGCGGCTGCTTGACGCAGCAGAACGTCGTATTGTGGGCGAACATGTGCTTGCCGTACTTACGAACTGGCCTGGTGAAGGTGCCTCTAGATTTCGCGTAGCCGGGGAGAACATCATCAAGAACAATCTTGACATTTGTGTAGTCTATCTTCGACTGACGGTCCGAGTCGAAATACATGGCCATGCAATATTTCGGGCTTAAGAGGATGAGTGTGAAATGTATGTCACTGCACAAAACACGGAATGTTAAAAAAACGATTGAAATCTAAGAAATCATATCTTACGGGGCGGTTGAGGGGACGACTTACTCGGGAAAGTAAGGCACGAGGAAGGTATCCTTATCTCGGTTTGCCAAAATGACGCCTTCGAGGTAAGAACTCGCAATTTGCCGGTCCCCAGCGCTGCCCAAGATCTTGGCATGGATGTAGAAGGGGTCTACTATAACGATGTTCGGGGTCTTGTCTCTAATGATCCGCATCTCCATACTCAGCGAAAATAGCCGAACGAAGGTGTAGTGCAACGGATGAACGTTAAACATAGCGAAGATGTCATCAAACTGCAGGACGATCCTACCCCCGATGGAGTTATCCACAAAGCCCTTGCCCTCTGGCACCTTGGCCACGAAAACTGGTGCCACATCCTTCTCTCTGAGATGCCGCTTATCCAAAGAAAGAACACTGTCATGCGGACTCCACATAGCACAGGTTGCAGCATTGAGCATATTAGTCGGTAGCATCGGCCTACCCGCCACATGCACCATCCTCAATATATCCTTAGGTGAAGGTGGTCCATCCTGAGCACGGATCATACTCGGTGCCGGCTGGCTCGCACCCTTGTTACCCTTTATTTTCCGTCCCTTCTTGTTCTGCTGTAATGGGACCGAGTTCTGCTCACAGACCGCCTTCTTGAGTGTGTTGGGGCTGATAATATTTCGCACCTCGGCTAACTGAGGCTCGGTGAAGTCGGCAGCTGGAGGCGTCTCCTGAGAACTGAACGTCAGACGACGCTGTTGCAACTGGGTTTCTCCGCGGTACCAGCTAGATCGCTATCGTCTTTTGTTGGGTTGGGTTCTTGAGAAGGAGGCCCCATGAATTCTTCATCGTACCCATGATCGGCAAAGTAATTATCGGCGTTGGCAAATGTACCATCGTCGTTGTCGTCGTCGTCCAGATCCTGTGCCATATGCATGTTCGGATCCTGTGCCATAGAGATGTCCGGCATGTCCGGTAGCATTGCGGCGGTCTTGCCATGGCTTGGCGCCGGCACGACTGGTGGTGTTGTCTTTGGGGTGGTGTCCCCCGCCCCCAAATGAATCTGACTCTTCGTCCAAAGCAGGGGCCAGCTTAGGCAGGCGCTAAGGGTCATCACATCATCTTTGTCGGCCCTGGCAGGTCGAATCGGAGGTAACAACTCATTGCAGCCTGGCAGCACCCGAACGAGTTGAATCCTATACATCATGGGTGGCATCGGATTACCCTGGAACACAGGGTTGCCCGGTTGAATGATTCTTCCCTTGGCGACATCGACCAACTCGTTATTTTACGAAGTGCAGGAGAGTGCACGGAACGTCGGCGGCGCACTGCGAAAACATGTAGGGCCTCAGGGATGCCTAGTCAAAGGCAAGGAGATGAAGTCCTCGGTCGAGAGGCTTAATTAGTTACCGTGATGAAGGAGTCGAGCTCGGCTAATGTCGAGGGACCACCAACGGCGGGCGTGGAATTGACGGAGGGGCCGCTTGCTTCAGAGGTGCCGGGCGGCGTACACCCGGGTGCATTAAGCTCCAATGCCCGTGCCGGCGTAGGAGACACCAATGCCGCCTCCGCCAGAGACACCAATGGCCCCGCCTATGCGTTCTGCGAGTTGCTGGTCGTGAAGCTGGGAATCGGGGGTGGCCCCTGTTGGTCGTTCGCAATCCACGTCATCAGCCCATGAGTCAAGGTAGGCATAATGCCGGTGAGCATCGATCCAAGTTATTGTTGCACTTGCTCTTGGACAATCTCCAGAATCCGCGCCACTTGTGCCTTGAGTTCTTGAACCTCGCGCGACTGGCTTTCTGAGCTGTTCTTTCCCACGAGCATTATAGTATGACGACCATTCTGTGGACAAGCTTTGCCGGCCACACGAGCAGCTGACGACGGCTTACTGAGCTTATCCTTTTTTTCATTACGTTCAAAGCCATATTTACAGTGGTGTCCCAAGGGGTGCTCTGAGTTGACCCCGCGCTACTGCTTTCAGTCGCCTGAGGAAGGAATGTGAACCATGTAGAAATTTGGCTTCATTAATTAGAATGCAACCATATGGAGCTAATAACGCGGGGGTGTATTCCTTACCTGAACAACCTCAAGGGCCCTGGTCTTCGGATCCGTGGTAAGCTCCTTTGTTACCGGGACCTCCTTGTACCGGGCCCCAACATGGTTCATGGTCTGCTTGTCACGGTATTTATTGAAGAGGGGCGGTAGGCCTTGCTCGGCATGCTTCGCGTCCTCCTTGTCCCATATAGCCTCCGCCACTCTGTAACCGCCGGGACCGAGTGTGTGTTCCCCTAAGTTCAACTCCCGCATTTCTTTCCCCACTGACTTGATTCGGAGGTTGCGCTGCTCTCGCACATGATCTTGAACTCCTTGTAGTCATCTTCGTTGATCGAAGGATTTTTCGCCTTGATCTTCTCATAACTAAAATCTTTGTCAATCATTCTCTTCACCACGCTTCTCCAAGTAGACAGGGCCGTGCTCATCCTCGTGAGGGCGGCATTGTTCACTTTATTCCCTGAGAGGCGTGTGTTTTCAAATTCAGCGGGGAACTTGTATCGTTCGTGCAGCTTCGTGAAGAGGTGTTTGCGCAAATTCCCTCGGTCCTTATGCCTTAAGTTCTCGGTGTTGATCGAGACGGTGCTCCGGAGAATGCACCCGAGTTGAACCGAGTACCCCTTGACTATTTCTTTGGGTGCCGTTGGATGCCCGTCGGAGTTCACTTCAATAAATTCCTCCTTGACGGTGTGGAGCACATTCGGGCGCCGGTCCTTCCGTTGCCTCTTCGGTTGGCTGCCATCTGTGCGTGCGCTGCCATCATCAGTGGTGGCATCCTCGGCGGCACCATCAGTGGTGGCATCCTCGGCGGCACCATCAGTGGTGTCATCCCTGACAACACTATGAGTGGTGTCTTCCTCGGCGGCACCATCAGTGGTGTCAGGATCGGTGTCTTTCGCGGCGTCCTCATAGCGGTGAGGTTGTTCCTCCATCTCCTGGGACACCTCCCAGAATGCCTTGCCGCCCAAACCGCCGGCCTCATCGTTGTGGGCCATATTTCGCTCTAAACAGAAAAAAAGTTTGGTCAAAAAGTTGGTTATTGTCAAGGAACAAGATCTCATCATTTATGGTTTGTGAGGGATTATCATGGTCTCATCATTTAGGGTTTGTCGACCCCGAGGCACCCTAAAAGCTAAGGTTTTATCATTTATGGTTTTTCGATGCCGAGGCACCCTAAAATCCTAAGCTTTCATCATTTAGGTTCTTATCAACACCGAGGCACCCTAAAAGCCAAGGTTTTATCATTTCGGGTTTGTCGACGCTAAGGCACCCTAAAAGCTAAGCTGGGAAGGAGAATTCTAAGTTGGGCCTAATCAGTTGGCTCTATTGCCACCTATGGTTTAATGCAGCAAGAATAAAGGGGAAGTTAATCCTACTTAATTAAGTACTAAGATACCCCGTCCCATGCATTAGTCACAAGTATCCCATATGTCCTATTTTTAGCAAAGTCATGCTAACATTCACGAAAAATTTCAACATGACCTTTGCTGAAAATAGGACATATGGAGTACCCGAATTTGCCGGAACGGAAGTTAATCGACTTTCCAGCAAACTCAAGGGCCTCTCGGGGTACCTGCAAAATCATCACGACACGATGGTCGGAGAAAAAACCCAGCAAACTAGCAAAGTTACTGACGTGTTTACATAAATTGTTTTATGTAAAAGATGATCATCATCATTACAAGTCTTTCTCAATGTGATCACAAGTAATTCAGAGGCATCACAAGTAATTCAAAGCATCACAAGGCATTAGTAGTTCAGTACATGAACAAGTTTTACAAAGCACATCAATATGTACGGTATTTCATAGTGGAGTGATATACAGTATGTTACAGCAAAGAAACAGCTTAATCCATGCCTCAGCTTATCAACAATCATTACTTGTCAAATACAGAAGAAGGAACAATTTATTTGTGACATAGTTACAAATGATGACAGAATAAAGCAACACCCTGCACTAGCCTAAAAACAACTGAAGTTTCACCCATATAAGAATAGGTGCAAACAAAATAATGACACTCAATTTAGATAGCAAAAAAAGTGAACATCAAGGGTTCATGGGAATTCAGCAAAGGTGCACAAGAGACAGTGTAAGCTTCACACCCAGCAGACCAATACAAATTTGCTAGGCTATAAATTCCTGAATTCTAGACACATTGACACTCCTGGTTTTCTACAAACACCAAGTACTAGGGCACACAAAAGTTCTGAAATTTGTGTGCCTAACTGAATTAACTAAATTTTCAGTAACCAAATAAACTGAATTTTCAAAACTGACAAATATTAATAGGTTGACTACAACAAATCCAATTTCCAAGCTTGATGCAATGCCTAGTATGAGATTATACCTCCTACGTGTTGAGGCATGACTTAAAGGCATAAGCTCATACTAGAATGATCTCAAGTATGATATCTTTACACGACTCATGTAAAATAGGGATGAAATTGCAAAAGAGTAGTTGGCTTACACTCGCCACGTCACATAATACATTACATAAGCAATCATCATCCAAATAAAATCACAGTCCGACTACGGACGAAGATCCCAATGAAAGATACCAAATAAATAAAGCCACAAGGTCCGATCGCCCCTAGTAGAAGCCACTGTTGATCCTTTGTGTAAGACACGTAGTATCGCCCACGTTCTTCATCTAACTCCCAGTACAGCTCTGTACCGTCACCTGTTGTCGCCACCGGTCCTTCGGTAAAATAATTACCGGAAGACCGGTTGCTTTATTAAACTGGTGAGGAATAATATTCCTGCTGGCATACAATTCCCTGATACAGAATTTCCAGTACACTGAATATTATACAAGGTTGAGCTAGGGATGGCTCAACAGATTTATTACAAGAACGCCAATATAATACATAGAGGCAGATATGGCACAAGGCAGGGTGGCATACTACTGACTCGTAATAAAAGGCGGTGGAATATGTCACAGTGAAGTGGGTGGTGTGACTCCAATATTTTACAGTTCATCGAGTGTCGGAGTGAGACCCGATGAATTTATTTGGTGGTAGGCGGAAGCGGTTATAAAACAGTGATCAACTCCAGGATCGCAAGAGACTGACTGGGACTCCTCTAAGCGTCGGACTCGCTATCGAACTCTTCATCCATGAGATCGCCTTCGTCCACATCTGGCCAAATCAACAAGCCAGGTGAGTACTTTGAATGTACTCGCAAGACAGTTCGGACTTAAGATATAACAAATGCCAACATGAATGCATATGAGTATTCCAGCAAAAATGCAACCGGAACAAAATATGATGCACTGAAAGTAAAGACTGGAAATCGGGCGGTAATCCTTCCGAAATCCAAAATATAAAAATAACGAGACCAAACGAGGGTCTGGGTGACGCCTCGTAGGAAAATAAGAAAATGACAACAGGCCACAGTCGGGCGTCTGAGCGACACCACATAAAGGGCTTATAAATAAAAATAAAAAGAATGCGACAATCGGACGTCTGAGCGACATCACATACAGGGCTTATAGCAAAAATAAATAACAAGAATACCACAGTCGGACGTCTGAGCGACATCACATAAAGGGCTTATAAATAAAAATAAAAAGAATGCCACAGTCGGACGTCTGAGCGACATCACATAAAGGGCTTATAACAAAAATAAATAACAAGGATGCCATAGTCGGACGTCTAAGCGACATCACATAAAGGGCTTATAACGTAAATAAATAACAAGAATGCCACAATCGGACATCTAAGCGACATCACATAAAGGGCTTATAACGTAAATAAATAACAAGCATGCCACAGTCGGACGTCCAAGCGACATCATATAAAGGGCTTATAAATAACAAGAGATAATAATGAGATACTTCGGAAAGTAAAATCAATACAGGGATGGTGGTGAGTTCATTTACCAACAGAACCTGATGACAACGCTGTTTTGGCTACTCACAAGAATATACTAGAGACGGTCACCGGGTTGACATGAATATAGATCCTAGGCCACAAACATGGCTACTGAAGGAATTTTAACTCTGCAGAGCTTGTACTAATAACTCATAGCCAACGGGTTCTACTAGCCATGTGGGCTAGCCCCGTCTACGGTGTTTTAGTAGAAACCCAACTAACCAGTACACACCCATTTAACATCCTGCCGTCCGGAATCACCCGCGACTACATTCACAGAAAACTATAAGACGGGGAGGCTACAACCTCGAATAGCATGGGATCAAATTTATATAAGCGCGCTCTAAGGGGTGCCCCCCTCTCGGTCCCAACCGGAGACACCCATGCCCCCTGACCGGATGTAGGGCTTTAATCCAGGGCCATGGAACCCTCATCCCGGCCCCTCTACTTGGTGTGTACTCGGAAAGTGGTTTACAACCGACTAGACCGTAATCCCAACGGACGGCCTCTAATAGTACTGAAAAGGAGACGAACGGAATCACGGCATGATCACCGTTGATACTGAGTTGACCAACTACTGGCATGCTCCAACAATACCAGTATTCCACCACATCATATCACCATATGATCGAGGTGGTTCAACATTCTCCTTCGGGACTCACCTGAAGCATCACTTGCATGAAATATGCCATACACATATGCTCATATAATCATGCTTATGAACGAGCTACTCGAGCAAACATGCAACACACTCATCATATCAAGAGTTCAAACATGCTTGCCTGGTTCTGAAAAGTCGGAGCCTAACTCAGCGTGATTCGCGTCTCCGTCACGGCCTCCGGTATCTATGTATTAAAAGAAAAATATATACTAACATAAATACCGCGCGTGCAAATAAAGTTGCTCAAAATATTTCCAAATAAATATGTCAAAAAACTAGACAGAAAACCAAGATGGACAGAAAAAGAATCAACTCAAAATCACTTTTAGTTTAAAAGATATTAAGGTTTCTGTCTATGGACCTATCTGTAATGAAACAGAAAAGATCCAGGGGCTAGAACAGAAAAAGACAAAGCGAACTGGTACCTAGTACGTCACCCGCAGAGGGAAAACGCACTTTGCGTAAATACGCCAACAAGTAACGGTTCGAGGGGGAGATGTGAGAGACTGACAGAGGGACCCCACCTGTCAGGTTTGAAAAAGAAACAGAGCCGCGCTCGCGCCGGTGCTGCGGTGATCGCCGGTGTCGATCCACAGCGAGATAGGGGAGTGGAGTGGTACCTATGGCTCCACGATGGTCTTCCGCGTCGAACGGTGGTGGAGTTGGGTGCTGGCGAGTCCCACGTCGACGGCGAGCTTATCTCCGGCGGACGGCGGCTCGGGTGGTCGTGGACCTCGTCGAGGAAGGTTTCTGGAGAGAAATTGGGCTGGGGGTTAGGACTAGGTGGATGCCAGGGTACTACGTTCAAGCTCACGGCGGCGGAGGAGCCCTCACCGGAGTGAATGGAGCTGAGCCCGAGGCGGAGGTAGCTGGCCGGAGCCGGGCAAGAAAAGCCTCTCGAGGCTCTTCCAGAGGTTGGGCGTGGTCTAGGGACGTAGTGGAGCCGTGTGTGCTCGAGCACGAGCTCGGGGGTGCCTTTTATAGGCGGCTCGAGGTGGCTGCCGCGAATGGATAAGTCCGGCGAGCCAATTACGGTGTTGCAGTGGTCGGACGGCGGGGTTAGGAGCTTGAGCATCTTCCAGGAGCTGTTGTGGTTCCATTCCCGCGCCTAACCTAGTAGGAGAGGTAGAGTTACGACCTGTCACCGACTGAACGGCCGTGCGGCACGTCGGCGGCAGAAATGGCGCTCTGCGCGTGCCAGGCCACAGCAATGGCGTGCCAGGCGTGCGCTGGCTGCGGAGAAGGACACGCGGGGCACTGCGGTGGTCTGGGCGGCGCGAAACGGCGTGGAGCTGCGGCGTTGCGTCTGTCAGCTGCCACGGGCGGCGCTGTGGCCGTGGCAGTCGCCGGCGCGGTCGGGCCAGGGCGCCACCGACGCCCAGACGCTGCCAAGCGACTGTGTGGCGCGTGGATAGAAAGAAGCTGCAGTGCAACGTCGAGCCAAGGGAGATACAGACGGAGTTTTTTCACTGCGCCCGACGACTGTCGAAACTGACGAAACTGACAAAGTGTTAAATTGTCGACAGTTTCAGTTAGCAGCTAACAGTTCAGTGTAGGCTAGGTGTTTGATGAAATGATTCTGTTATTTGTGCAATGTCTCTGGAGCTGATTTTTGGTGGACTGGCCTCTTGATGTACCTAGAGGCTGCATGATTTTTCACATATTTTTTGGATGAAGATAAATATGAATTTCACCAAATTTTGCAAATCTGGTCCAAACTTCCATCAGGTGAAATTTGAAAAATTTGAACTGTGGACCAGCGAAACAAGATGGATATAGGTTGTGGGTATTAAGGACTATCTAGGAGAGTTGGTTTGGAGTCAAATAGGTAGATGAAAAAGGTGGTTCCTTTGTAAATCACCAAGGTCCACTATAAAAGACATAATTTGTTTTGAAGTGAAATAAATAGGAGAAAAATCCCAATAAGGTTCAAACTTGCTAGAATTTATGAAATGCTTGTCCCATGGTGTGAAGAGAGTCTTGGAGAGGATTGTTCCTGTTGGGATCATGGCAGGAGGAAATTTGGAGGGGAGATAGGTCAAGGCTAAACTTGAGAATTTTAAAACAAGAAGTAGTGAACTCAAACAACTCCATTTTTATCTCAACTTGTGCTTGAGCCAAACACAAGAGGATAACTTCAAGGCTAAAAACCAAGCTTGAGAAGACACACGAACTTTGGCAAAAGGGGATTTTAGAAGGGCAAAAGAAAAGATCAAACAATCCCCTTTCAAAAAGACCAAAAGTTTGCAAGAAAAACCTACTAAAAAATTTGGGGTGTTACAACACCTACCCCCTTAGGAAAAATCTCGTCCCCGAGATTTCAGCAGATCCTCAAATAGGTGCGGATGTTCTGTCTGAAGGAAATCTTCACTTTCCCATGTTGCCTCATCCTCTGTGTGGTTACTCCACTGAACCTTGAGAAATTTAATAGTTTTCTGACGGGTCCTCCTTTCAGACTCCTCCAAAATCTTCACTGGGTGTTCTCGGTATGTAAGATCTGGTTGCACGTCAAGATTTTCATGTGACACATGTTTCTCTGGGTTGCTTACACACTTCCGTAGTTGCGAGACGTGGAACACGTCGTGGACGTCGGCCAATTCCTTGGGAAGGTCCAGTTGGTAAGCTACTGTGCCTCTTCGTGCAACTATACAGAAGGGTCCGATGAATCGTGGTGCTAGTTTCCCTTTGATTTTGAATCGTTGTAGTCCTCTCATTGGTGACACACGCAGGTATACGTCGTCACTGGGCTCGAAACTTATTTCCCGATGCATTTGATCGTAATAGCTCTTTTGTCGGCTTTGGGCGGTCTTGAGTCGATCCCGTATCAGTTTTACTCTCTCCTCGGCTTCCTTTAACATATCGAGACCGAATATGCAGCTGTCCCCTGTTTCCGACCAATTCAATGTTGTACGGCATCTTCGTCCGTACAAGGTTTCGAAAGGTGCCATCTGCAGGCTAGCTTGGTAACTATTGTTATATGCGAACTCGGCATATGGTAGGCTTTCCTCCCAACTGGCCCCATAGGTGAGGACACATGCCCTTAGCATGTCTTCGATTATTTGATTTACTCGTTCCGTATGTCCTCCAGTCTGGGGGTGGTAAGCCGTACTGAATGTTAGTTGCGTTCCAAGGGCTTGCTGCAACTGGTCCCAAAATTTTGAGACGAACTGAGTGCCCCTGTCGGATATTATAGTTTTGGGCACATCATGTAGGCATACTATCCGGGTGAGGTAAAGCTTGGCGAGCTTTTGAGTGGTGTGTGTTGTCTTGACGGGTATGAAATGTGCCACCTTGGTCAGTCTATCTATGATGACCCATATGGCATCGTTACCGTGTTGTGACCATGGTAGTCCAACAATGAAGTCCATTCCGATATCATCCCATTTCCACTCTGGTATCTTATTTGCTGTAATAGCCCTGCGGGTTTTTGGTGATCGGCTTTAATGCGTTGACATGAATCGCAGGATGCAATAAATGTGGCTATATCCCTTTTCATGCCGTGCCACCAAAATCTTTCCTGAATATCTTTGTACATTTTCGTACCTCCAGGGTGGATTGAGTATGGAGCGGTATGAGTTTCCGCTAGAATTTGCTGTTTAAGGTCGTTGCTATTGGGTACGAAAAGTCTGTCTCCGTACCATAATATTCCTTCATGGTCTATGGTGAATTCTGAAGCCTTGCCTTGACTTATTTTTCTTTTTATTCCTTCGATGCTGGGGTGTCCGACTTGAGCCTTCTTTATCTGCTCTATCTGTGTAGGATGTATTTCTAGCTTGGATACTTCGCCCTCCGTGACCATTATTAGGTGAGTCTCGCGAATTCTCGCTGAAATTCGGGTCTTAGGTTCTGTATGCTGCCGCTGATCGGGTAACGGCTAAGAGCATCGGCTACCACGTTTGCTTTCCCGGGGTGATAGTGGATACCCACATCATAATCTTTTACCAGTTCCAACCAGCGTCGTTGTCGTAAATTTAGATCTGGCTGTGTGAAAATATAGCTGAGGCTCTTATGGTCCGTATATATTTCATAGCGATTTCCAAGTAAGAAGTGCCTCCATTCCTTGAGTGCATGAATGACTGCTGCCAACTCCAAATCGTGAGTAGGATAATTTTCTTCATGTTTTCGCAATTGCCGGGATGCGTAGGCGACTACTTTGCCTTCTTGCATCAGTATGCATCCGAGGCCTTTCCGGGATGCGTCGCAATATACTTCAAAGCGCTTGTGTATGTCTGGCACAATTAATACTAGGTCTATCGTTAACCTCTTTTTGAGTTCTTGGAAGCTTTTCTCACATGCTTCGGTCCACTCGAATTTCTTATCCTTCTTGAGTAGCTGGGTCATTGGTTTGGCTATGGTGGAAAATCCTTCAATAAACCTTCTGTAATATCCGGCCATACCGAGGAAACTGCGTATATCCGTCACACTGGCTGGCGACTTCCAGCCAAGTACAGCCTTGACTTTATCTAGGTCCATAGCAATTCCTTCTTGCGTTAATACGTGTCCTAGGAAACCCACTTGCCTCAACCAAAATTCACATTTGCTGAATTTGGCATATAGCTGGTGTTTCCTTAATTCTCCCAGAACAATGCAGAGGTGTTCTGCATGTTCTTCCGGTGTTTTGGAATATACCAAAATATCGTCAATAAATACAACCACAAATTTGTCCATGAATTTCATAAATACCTTATTCATGAGGTGGACGAAATATGCGGGGGCGTTGGTCAGTCCGAACGGCATCACTGTAAATTCATAAAGTCCATATCTTGAGGTGAATGTTGTTTTCGGGATATCTTCTGTGCGTACTTTCAGCTGATGATAACCTGACCTTAAGTCAACTTTTGAGAAAACCTTGGCTTGTGCGAGCTGGTCAAATAAATCATTTATCCGTGGCATCGGATATTTATTTTCGATTGTGACCATGTTGAGTGCTCGGTAGTCTATACACAGCCTCATGGTCCCATCTTTCTTTTTGGCAAATAATACCCGCGAGCCCCAAGGTGAGGAGCTGGCCCGTATAAATCCCTTGTCCAACAATTCCTTTATTTGCTTCTTTAATTCAACCAACTCGGATGGCGTCATTCTGTATGGTTTCTTATATATGGGTGTGGTTCCTGGTGCTAGCTCAATAATGAACTCTATTTCTCTGTCTGGCGGCATGCTTGGTAATTCCTCGGGAAATACGTCTGGAAATTCACATACAACTGGAACCTTGCTTAACTCAGAGGCTTCAACTTTGTTCAACTTTGGTTGCCGAGATACTGGTCTCTCCTGAGCTGCGACTCTTATTGTTTCCTCATGATGATGAGTAAGAATCACTGTTCTGTTGAAGCAGTCGATAAATCCTTTATTGGTGGTCAGCCAGTCCATACCCAGGATAATATCCAGCCCTTTGTTTTCCAACACGATGAGGTTTGCGTGGAAATTTAATCCCTCAATCTCAATTGTCAAACCTCGGCAGTAATTTTGAGTGATCTGCTTACTTCCGGGGGACTTGATGGTCATTGATTTTCCCAAAGGAAGCATTGAAAAACCATGTTGCAAAGCAAAACTCTTCGAAATGAACGAATGAGAAGCTCCAGAATCAAACAAAACCGTGGCAGGTATTGTGTTGATAGGGAACGTACCGAGTACGATATCCGGTGCATCATGTGCCTGCTCCTTGGTCACATGGTTCAGGTGGCCTTTCATGTGATTGTTATTGGGGTTGAAATTGTTACGCTTGGGCGCGGAATTGTTCCCGTTGCTGTTCGGCTTTGGCGCTGAGTTTCTTGGCTTAGGGCACTATTTGGCATAGTGTCCTTCTTCTCCACATGCATAGCAGGTAACACCCAGGCGATAGGTGAAATCCTTGTCTCTTGCATGAAAATTCTTATTTGGACGTGTGTCGTTGGTCGTGGCTCTGTTCACAATGTTCCTCTGGAAATTCATTCTATTCTTGTTGTTGCGGGGGTGGTTGGTCTGATCCATTTTCCTCTTGCGAATATCCTCCAAACCGCGACGTTCATTTTCCAGTGTAATAGCTTTGTCTACCAGTGTCTTGAAATCTGGAAAAGTATGTACGACTAACTGGCATTTTAGTGCTGCTGCCAGACCGTCCAGGAATTTCTACATCTTTTTATTTTCTGTCATTCGCTCTTAGTTGGCATATCGTGATAATTCCGCAAACTGACTGTTGTACTCCTGTACTGTCATGCCTCTTTGCTTGAGATCATCAAATTCTCTTTTCTTGATTTTCATGATACTCTTAGGGATGTGTGCCCCACGAAAGCCTTCCTTGAAATTTTCCCAGGTGATATTATTTATGTCAGGATGCATAAGCAGAAAATTTTCCCACCATGACGCGGCTGCTCCCGTGAGGTAATGCGGTGCGTACAACACTTTTTCACGGTCTGAGCATTGTGCCATAATTAACTTCCTCTCAGTGTCTCGAAGCCAGTCATCGGCCTCAAGATGCTTGTCTGTGTGTGAAAATGTTGTTGGACGCGTCTTCTGAAATTTAGACAATTTTGAGTGCTGCTGGTATGGTTCGCGGTGATTTCCCATGTTAATGACATGGTTCATCATTTCTTGGTGCTGTTGCTGGCTTTGCTCGTAAAGGCGGCATACTTGAGAAAATGCTGTCTCACTGCCCTGCTGACTTGACTGCCCCTGTGAGAAATTGTTGTTTGTCTGCGTGCCATAATTTTCCTCTGGCGGACTTGGCATGGAACGTGTCCAGGGACGAGTCATTTCTTACTCTGGGGTAACGAAGCAGAAAACCTGAGAAGAACCGAGCAGCAAAATAAACCAAGATTTTGCAAAAGCGGTCAAACACGAGCTCGATTTTTTTTTGAAATAAACTGGTCGATTGCGCACGGAGAAGGCTGCTAGTACATATGCTACACGCAGATCCTAATTATACATACGTCACTCAGGGTGTGCGCACACATCCTGGCATGTTATTTGAAACTAGTGCACTCCTCCAAGGTCTTACATGATGCGCAAACAGACTACTCCCATCAACCTATTTTACACAACACACAAATATTACAAGCGAGCGTGGCGCGTCGCGAAATGACGCGCTAGTCGGAGATGTTGAAGATTTCCCTCGGCCTGCCGAGGGTAAGGCCCAGTGGTGCTGGAGACTAAACTTCCTCCTCACTGATGGGCTCCAGGCGCGGAGTAGGAGTACGAGGTGTCGAAGCAGGTGCAGCAGGCGGTGCAACTCTGACTGGAGTGGGAGCAATGACTTGGTCAAACTCCTCAGTGGTAGGCAGATGGCGAGCGGTGGCTACAATGGAAGGTGCATAGGAGGCGGCGGACGAGACAAAAGTCATTGGTGGTGCGGTATGGAGCAGCTCCCTCCTGTTGGCGGAGCCACTCTGGACCATCTCCATACGGGCGGCCACCAGATCGTCCACCAAATTATCAAAGGCTGCCTCAAGTGCCTTGAGGTATTCAACCATTGATTCAATGGCTTCGTCACGCTCCCCATTTGCACATGCAAATGCATAGTGGCACGTATAAGGCACGTGGCATGGGAGGTAAAGGAAGCGACGAGTCTTCATCGAAGGCAGAATGTCCCGGAGACGAGCTATCGCCTCACGGGCAGCCATCTGCATAGCATGCCTCTCCGTAGGCATGGCTCTGCCCACAAATCGAAGGCGGCGCGCTTCAGAACGCCCACCTTTGAAGTGTACTAGAGACTGATGCATAGACACGCTGTCGTTGAGCTTGTGACGGTAGAGTGTAAATCCGAGACATGTGGATGGCCCGATGGCGAGTTTGGTGATGGCGATGAGGAGCTTGACAAACCCCTCAGGAATGTTGGCGAACACCTGTGCATCACAGTCGTTGCTGGCCATCTACAAAAGTAGATAAAAATTCCGAATAGTCAGGCCATAAATTTATGCTGACCAACAGAAAATTTCTACAGATGTAAAAATGCTGAAAAGCAGATTTTCTCTAATAACCGATTAGCGAGCGCACCTAGTGGCTTCCTACAGTCAGCCTGGCTCTGATACCAAGGTTGTCGCCACCGGTCCTTCGGTAAAATAATTACTGGAAGACCGGTTGCTTTATTAAACCGGCGAGGAATAATATTCCTGCTGGCAGACAATTCCCTGATACAGAATTTCTAGTATACTGAATATTATACAAGGTTGATCTAGGGATGGCTCAACAGATTTTATTACAAGCACGCCAATATAAAAGGCTTATAGCAAAAATAAATAACAATAATGCCACAGTAATGCCACAATAAATAACAAGAATTCCCTGATGCCACAATCGGACGTCTGAGCGACATCACATACAGGGCTTATAGCAAAAATAAATAACAAGAATGCCACAGTCGGACGTCTGAGCGACATCACATAAAAGGCTTATAAATAAAAATAAAAAGAATGCCACAGTCGGACGTCTGAGCGACATCACATAAAGGGCTTATAACGTAAATAAATAAAAAGAATGCCACAGTCGGACGTCTAAGCGACATCACATAAAGGGCTTATAACGTAAATAAATAACAAGAATGCCACAGTCGGACGTCTAAGCGACATCACATAAAGGGCTTGTAAATAACAAGAGATAATAATGAGATACTTCTGAAAGTAAAATCAATACAGGGATGGTGGTGAGTTCATTTACCAACTGAACCTGATGACAACGCTGTTTTGGCTACTCACAAGAATATACTAGAGACGGTCACCGGGTTGACATGAATATAGATCCTAGGCCACAAACATGGCTACTGAAGGAATTTGACTCTGCAGAGCTTGTACTAATAACTCATAGCCAACGGGTTCTACTTGCCACATGGGCTAGCCCCGTCTACGATGTTTTAGTTGAAACCCAACTAACCAGTACACACCCATTTAACATCCTGCCGTCCGGAATCACCCGCGACGACATTCACGGAAAACTATAAGACGGGGAGGCTACAACCTCTAATAGCGTGGGATCAAATTTATATAAGCGCGCTCTAAGGGGTGCCCCCCTCTCGGTCCCAACCGGAGACACCCATGCCCCCTGACCGGATGACGGGCTTTAATCCAGGGCCATGGAACCCTCATCCCGGCCCCTCTACTTGGTGTGTACTCGGAAAGTGGTTTACAACCGACTAGACCGTAATCCCAACGAACGGCCTATGATAGTACTGAAAAGGAGACGAACGGAATCGCGACATGTTCTCCGTTAATACTGAGTTGACCAACTACTGGCATGCTCCAACAATACCAGTATTCCACGCCATCATATCACCATATGATCGAGGTGGTTCGACATTCTCCTTAGGGACTCACCCGAAGCATCACTTGCATGAAATATGCCATACACATATGCTCATATAATCATGCTTATGAACGATCTACTCGAGCAAACATGCAACACACTCATCATATCAAGAGTTCAAACATGCTTGCCTGGTTCTGAAAAGTCGGAGCCTAACTCGGCGTGATTCGCGTCTCCATCACGGCCTCCGGTATCTCTGTATTCAAACAAAAATATATACTAACATAAATACCGCGCGTGCAAATAAAGTTGCTCAAAATATTTCCACATAAATATGACAAAAAAACTAGACAGAAAACCAAGATGGACAGAAAAAGAATCAACTCAAAATCACTTTTAGTTTAAAAGATATTAAGGTTTCTGTCTAGGGACCTATCTGTAATGAAACAGGAAAGATCCAGGGGCTAGAACAGAAAAGGACAAAGCGAACCGGTACGTAGTACGTCACCCGCAGAGGGAAAACGCACTTTGCGTAAATACGCCAGCAAAAAACGGTTCGAGGGGGAGATGTGAGAGACTGATAGAGGGACCCCACCTGTCAGGTTTGAAAAAGAAACAGAGCCGTGCCGGCGCCGGTGCTGCGGTGATCGCCGGCGTCGATCCACGGCGAGATAGGGGAGGGGAGAGGTACCTATGGCTCCACGGTGGTCTTCCGCGTCGAATGGTGGTGGAGTTGGGTGCCGGCGAGTCCCACGTCGACGGCGAGCTTATCTCCGGCGGACGGCGGCTCCGGTGTTCGTGGACCTCGTCGGGGAAGGACTCTGGAGAGAAATTGGGCTGGGGGTTAGGACTAGGTGGATGCCAGGGTACTACGTTCAAGCTCACGACGGCAGAGGAGCCCTCACCGGAGTGAACAGAGCTGGAGCCCGAGGCGGAGGTACCTGGCCGGAGCCGGGGAAGAAAAGCCTCTCGGGGCTCTTCCAGAGGTTGGGCGTGGTCTAGGGACGTAGTGGAGGCTTGTGTGCTTGAGCACGAGCTCGGGGGTGCCTTTTATAGGCGGCTCGAGGTGGCTGTCATGAATGGTAAGTCCGGCGAGCCAATTACGGTGTTGCAGTTGTCGTACGGCGGGGTTAGGAGCTTGAGCATCTTCCAGGAGCTGTTGTGGTTCCATTCCAGCGCCTAACCTAGCAGGAGAGGTAGAGTTACGACCTGTCACCGACAGAATGGCCATGCGGCACGTCGGCGGCAGAAACGGCACTCTGTGCGTGCTAGGCCACGGCAACGGCGTGCCAGGAATGCGCTGGCTGTGGAGAAGGACACGCGGGGTACTGGGGTGGTCTAGGCGGCGCGAAACGGCGTGGAGCTGCAGCGTTGCGTTTGTCAGCCGCCACGGGCGGCGCCGTGGCCGTGGCAGTCGCCGGCGCGGTCGGGCCAGGGCGCCACCGATGCCCAGATGCTGCCAAGCGACCGTGCGGCGCGTGGATAAGAAGAAGCTGCAGTGCAGCGTCGAGGCAAGGGAGATACAGACGGAGTTTTGTCGCCGCGCCCGACGACTGTCGAGACTGACGAAACTGATGAAGTGTTAAACTGTCGACAGTTTCAGTTAACAGCTAACAGTTCAGTGTAGGCTAGGTGTTTGATGAAATGATTCTTGTATTTGTGCAATGTCTCTGGAGCTGATTTTTGTTGGAGTGGCCTCTTGATGTACCTAGAGGCTGCATGATTTTTCACTGAATTTTTGGATGAAGATAAATATTAATTTCACCAAATTTTGCAAATCTGGTCCAAACTTGCAGCAGGTGAAATTTGAAAAATTTGAACTGTGGACCAGTGAAACAAGATGGATCTAGGTTGTGGGTACTAGGAGAGTTGGTTTGGAGTCAAATAGGTAGATGAAAAAGGCGGTTCCTTTGTAAATCACCAAGGTCCACTATAAAAGACAGAATTTGTTTTGAAGTGAAATAAATAGGAGAAAAATCCCAAAAGGTTCAAACTTGCTGGAATTGATGAAATGCTTGTCCCATGGTGTGAAGAGAGTCTTGGAGAGGATTGTTCCTGTTGGGATCATGGCAGGAGGAAGTTTGGAGGGGAGATAGGTCAAGGCTAAACTTGAGAATTTTAAAACAAGAAGTGGTGAACTCAAACAACTGCATTTGAATCTCAACTTGTGCTTGAGCCAAACACAACAGGAGAACTTCAAGGCTAAAAACCAAGCTTGAGAAGACACACAAACTTTGGCAAAAAGTGATTTTAGAAGGGCAAAAGAAAAGATCAAACAATCCCCTTTCAAAAAGGCCAAAAGTTTGCAAGAAAACCCAACTCAAAAATTTGGGGTGTTACACCTGTGTAGTTCACCATGATACCTGCATCTGGTGTTGTGTAGAATCTGTGAGCCACGGAGGACTCAACAATCCCGTTCCCGGGTAGCAAAACTATCTAAGCCTTGGGTGTGGAACAAGGCTAAAGAATAAGGTTGCAGCTGCACTAGCACTAGCTTATGTGTTTAGAGCGAGAAGAGAAGTGCCACGAGCATCAAAGTGATCACTAAGTGATCCTATCTAAGCACGTAAACCATAACCCCACCGTGTTCACTTCCCGAACCCCTTCGGAAATTACCGTCACAGTTACTCACGCTGGTAGTGTATTCTGAACATGGTGTCATGTTTTCTACAACCGGATATTAACAAATGCCCATCTGCCACATAACCGCGGGCACGGCTTTCGAAACATCAAACCCTGCAGGGGTGTCCCAACTTAGCCCATCACAAGCTCACGATCTGCGGAGTCGCAACTCCAAGGTGGGAAGACCCGAGTATTCTCGAAATCCCGTGCTCAAGATATTCCGACTAAGGTAAAACTAATCCAGCAAGACCTCTCGGCGTGCCGACACCCTGACAGTAGCCACGCGTATCTAGTCTCAGGCCACGACCGGATGAGCGCAGCATACAGTGACCAAAACCCAAGTTGCCAAGAGGGGTACCGCACATGACTCTAGTTTGGACCAACGCTCAAGACGAGCACTGGCCCAGCAGGGTTGATTAATAAATCTTCGGGTTAATTACTCCCTCGGCAAGTTTTAGTTGTTAGGCAAATGTAGAACCAATGTCGGGCCTCGCTGGAAAAGTTTTAGCGCTAAGCGGGTTATCGAGGGGGTCCCATAACCCCAACCGTGTTCGGAACGCAAAATCCGGGAACATAACACCGGTTTATCGGGTCCTAAGGTGGAATGAGAAGAACAAAACACCGAGCAAAAGGCCAAGCCTTCCACCCATTGCCAAGTATATAGGTGTGTTAATATATTTTAGAGATATTGTGATATACCAACAACAAGTTCCAACATGGAGCAATCTTCATCTTCACCTGCAACTAACAACACCATAAGAGGGGCTGAGCAAACGGGTAACATAGCCAAACAACGGTTTTCTGGGAAGGTGTCAAAGGTTATAGGTTTCATGGCAACAATAGGGGGCTGGCAAACAGACATAGGCATCGAGGCAATATCTAGAGAGAGAGACATCTAGCATAGGCAAATATAGTAGTGGTATCTGGGAAGGGTCATCCTGCCTGGGATTCCGCAAGGGAGAAGAACAAGTCCAACATGAAGTAGTCGAACAACTCCTCACAGCTCCAGAACGAAACCGAAGCTAACGAGAGAAGCATACCGGAAAGAAGCGAACAACACGGTAAACAACCAACCTCAAACATGGCATGATGCGCAAACAAATATGATGCATGTCTGGTTTAATTATGCATGGCATGGCAAAGTGCACAAACAACACTACAATTTAAGTGGAGCTCAATATGCAACGAGTTGCATATTGACGAAGCACCACAAACAATTCTTAGTTCACTCTTGTTCATAAACACAACAATATAAAATGATGATTAACATGTCAAGGGGTGAAGCACAATAAATCTACCTATCTAGGCAATTTAAAAGGGACCGGAAACAACAAACAACATTTCCGGAAAATCCCCACATGCATAATTCAAATTTGGTTCTGTTTTGCCTAAACCATATTTTAATGTTGTTAAACAGCAAAACAAAGTGCACCATGTTATTCTACACATTTTTCCACCCCATTGACATGCAAAGTTTATTCAATTTGGAGCTACGGTTATTAAGTTATGGAATAAATCATTTTAGCAAGTTATTAACATGAAATTAAACAAACATCAAGTTAAACATTTTTAAACATGCATGAAAGTTGATTATTATTAAACTACACAAAATTTTAAGCAATTTTCATATATAATATGTTTAATTCTGATGCACGGTTATTTAGTTATTAAATGCATGAGTGCAAGGGGTTTTCTGTAAAACTGGCAGCTCACTGGAAATTAGCAAAATCGGTGGATAGGGAAAAAATGAATGGGCCGTAATCAGACTGGCCCAATAGGAATAAGGGGCTGCTCACCCATGGGCTGCGGCCCGTCTGCAGAGCTGGACGGCTTTGCTGCGGGGCTGGGCCTTGAGGGTTGCAGCCCATGGCAAAGAGTGGAGGCGCTGGCCTCGTACGAGCGAGCAGGAGGGCTCGGGCGACCGCCGCAGTTTTGTCCAGCTTGCGCTGGACCGGTCAACGCGGGGCGGGCCTCGGGCGGCTTAGCGGGCCCGGTCATCTTGCCTCGTTCGCTTGAACCGGACGAGGCAGGGGCGAAGCAGAGCAGTGGTGACTCGGCAGCACGAGGACGGTGAGGCAGGGGACTCTGGAGGGACGGCAGGGATTGAGCGGACGTGCGGATCCAGTCGCGGGATGGCGCATCCAGGCCGTGGCGACTCCACGCGATGGCGGGGCTCGGGCTGGAGCATCCATGGCGGGGCTTCTGTCCATGGGGCTCGGGAGGATTCCTGTATGACATAACGAGGAAGAGAGATCAGGGGAAGGGGTGAGTAAGGGAAGAACGAAGCATCGAAGAAGGGAGGCGTTCATCTGCTGGCTCCGGCGAGCTGTGGGTCGCCGGCGACGTCGAGCAAGGAAGGAGGCAGGAGAAGGCCGTCGGTTGCTGGATCTCCTAGGGCGCCTTGTGGCTGGAGATCAGGGAATCGAGACCCTACTCGTGCTGTGGTGGATCATCCTTGGACGTGGGGTGCTCGGGGACGCAAGGGTGCTCTGGTAGAACTGGTTGGGAAAACAAGGTGGGATGGCAGCGGTGCAAAGAGAAAGAGGGAGGATGGTGGTTGGCTGTGGGTGATCCCGAGGTGGGTGATGAGACGAGCCGGCGACGAGGACGAATGGATGGGATAGACGCCCTCAATTTTAGGGTTTGGACAGTTTTATATAGCAAGTGGGTAAATTAGGGGCTATCTAGTCCCTCCGATCGAAATCAGACGGACGAGAATAAAATAGGTGGGGAGTCTAAACAAGAAAACGGAGATATTTTAGGGATGTTTGGGAATGATCCGGACACATCGGTAACAAAAACCCGATTCGGGTTTTGGGGCAGTCTTGGGCGTGCAGTCGAGGGGGTAAACGTGGGCTATGTAGAGTGATTGGGCTGAGAAGAGAGGGAGAGAGAGAGGGGCCCGGCGACTGTTTCGGAACACCGAAACGTCCGACGTTTATCCGACTATAGTGCCGCTATATGCTTAGACTCCGAATGCGGTGAAATTTGACACGCGGTCTACCTACACTACAACAAGACCACACGCCAAGTTTCTACCCATTCCGAGAACATTTTCCGGTGACTTATAAAATAAATATTCGGAGGTGACGTTGGCGAGCGCGAGTGTGTGTGGACTGGACTCAGAACGGACAATGGAGAGGACTGGGGAACCCAAACGAATGCATGTTTTGAAAACATGTTGATGAAATGCACATGATGACATGGAAAAATGCAACACGCAAGCAAATGACATGGCAACAATGACGAATAACTGGCTGACACCTGGCGCATCGGTCTCGGGGCGTCACAACTCTCCCACACTAACAGAGGATCTCGACCCGAGATCCTAGAGATGGCACCGGATAAAATGGAAAAGGAAGAGGTAAAAGAAAATTGCTTCTTCGACAACCGAGTGAAACCATGAACCTTGAGAGGTTGAACAATCTTCAAAGAAAGAATACAACGGAGATGAACAAAGTTAGGAGCACTCCGTTAAAAAGGAGGAACAAGGGACACCACGAGAATTTGAAGGTTGCAAGGACATGAACGAAGAGCTCAATGATGACGAAAGAATTTCAACCACTTCGGTTAAAACAAGATGGAGAAGGACTAAGAACGAAATAATTTGGACAACATTCCGACTGTAAATGGAAGGAATTGGACAAGAAGTTGAGAAGATGGGATGATACTTGATGAAATCAACAACACATTGCCTCCGAACCAATTAAAAGAATGGCACACGGGATAAGAAAGATTTCAGACAACACTCCAGTTGAAAAGAGAGGCAAAACTTGATAAGATGAGAAAATTTGAATGGAGAATACAACACTCCTGATAAATGGTCTGGAAAAGAAAGAACATGTTCTTGACAAAACGAGATGATGGTCAAAGAGAGCAATATCACGATGCCTCCAGAATGACGAATAGAATATAGATCAATGAAAGAAATGAACGGAGAAGGAAATGACAACTTCTCCCACAACTGAATTTGAAAGAGCATCCTTACAATGATGGATTGAATCAAGTTGTTGGAAAAATCAACAACAAAAGAATAAGCTTGTTGTGGGCTTATGGAAAACATCTCAAAACTTGAGGTGAAATTCTGCCACTAACTGAAACAAATTGTTGCTAGAGATCAACGAAGATATGAAAAACATCTTTCACCGAGAGGATAAATGAAGAGTTTGGGTCATTTATAAGCACCATAAATAGCAAAATCCTTATGGAAAGCTTTTAGGTGAGATACAACCCAAGATCACTCCAAGGAAGAAATTGATGGGTTGAAAAGATCTCCTAAACAAAGAAAATTATGGGTTTACATATTTCATTCCTGGCAATTTGTGACACATGAAACATGACGGGAAAATTGTCAAGAATGACATAAGACCATCTGAAAAGATAAGGTAGAAAGAATTGCACTTCGGAATGCATGACTACGAATGCTTGAGCTCCAACAAGAATCTTGAAGAACACTTCGACCATGAATTAAATCATGATGAACCACCAAGAAGAACTCCGATAACAAAAGGATGAAAAAGTGAAGGATGAAAAGAATAAGATTGAAGCCTTGCAATGATTTAGATGGAGGTTCCGATGAGATTGTAGCGACCAGACCTCAAATAGTCTGATCTCTATGCATCAGTGTCATCCCTGGATCAGTAATGCTGACACGCACAGTACTTGAAGGATTTATAACAGAGTAGCAATCACACACTTATTACATCGATAGTTCCAACGATGAACTTATTAAAATAAAAATGTCTTAAGGCCATCTAACACGATAACAGCGGAAGGCTTGGAAGATAAGTGAGTCCATCAACTCCTACGGCATCACTGAGTATAGAACCACGACCTATAAGGCACCTTACTCGTCGTCTGAAAAGTCTGCAACATGAACGTTGCAGCCCGAAAACGGGTCAGCACATGGAATATGCTGGCAAAGTAACACATAGAGAGTAACAAAAGTAAAGCTATACTATATGCAATATGGTTGGTGGAAAGATCTATGGTTACAGTTTTTGCGTAAAGCCAATTTTTCCCTATTGCAAAGGAATAGATTTTAATTAACTATCATGGTAGCTGAAACATCGTTGAGAAGATAGACATCCTCTCAACCCCAATTAATAATCATCATTAAACCCAACAATATTAATTAAAGTAACATGATGAGATTCACATGATATCCAAGTACTAGATACTCAAGACGTCCATAACCGGGGACACGGCTAATCATGATCAGTTTGTACACTCCGCAGAGGTTTGTGCACTTTTCCCCACAAGACTCGATCGCCTCCGTTTAATTTCTCGCACTGCATGATGTTTGAGAAAACGGATGACCGAGACACAGTCTTTCAAAAGAACTAGCACCTTACGAACGGTTGGACCGTACCAACCTACATCCCCTACATCTGCTAGTCCACCACTGTAAGAGTTCGCACAACTTATTCAACTATGCTAGAGCCCATAATAGCTTGTGGCTGCACACGGAAGTTTCTAGTATGAATAATCTCATGATCCCTTTGAGCCTGGGTGGCGGTCCATAAAAAAACAGGCAATTGCTGGAATACCCAGGTGCCTCAATCCACCCAGATGTGTGTTAAAGTTGCCACCTTAAGTTGAACCATTAATTAACAATCTCACATCTGTCATGGATACACTCACCCAATCCACGTCTACGAGCATAGCATGACCTAACAGCAAATGTTGAAGTAACTCCAAAATGGTTGAAATGTAATGCAGGTAATAGGTTCTACCTCAATCTACTTCCCAGTCCCACATGTTAAAGCTCCTACTCATGCAATGTGTGAGGGTTTGACTAATGCAATGAAAACTGGGTAATTGAAAAGTATGATCAAAGTGTTACTTGCCTTGCTGATGATTCGCAAAACCTAGAGATTCAAAGTAGCAAGCGGCGCACTCCGGGTACTCTATCGCAAACAAACAAGCACACAATAAGTACTTAACAAATGCATGGATAAAACTCAAATAAGAGATCTAACCAGAAGGTTCAACTTAAGAACTCCGGTTTGCAAAAGAAACGACGAAAGAAAAGCAACGAAAGACAAACGGCGAAAGAGAAACAACTACTGAACCAATCTGGACTTAAGTCCAAATTTAACAGAGGCAAACGCTTGAGTGACTAGGTTAAACGGAAAGAGAATTTCGAGATGAAACTCCAGGCGCTCGAATCACCTGATTCCGATAAACGAGCGAAAAGATAAACTAAAACGAAGATCGGATCAGAGATCGCTATCAGAAAATAAACTAGAAAAAGAAAATTAATACAGCTTAACGAACGGACGTTTGTCAGCTGAGACTAAACGACGAACTCGTTCGTTAAAACGAACGAACGGGTGAATGCTCTCTAATTAACTAAACCGGAAAAGAAAAAAACCAATCTAGTAAAAAAACGAACTAGGGTTCTAAAAGAAAAACCGACGGTTTTCTATCGAAAACCGGCCGGCGAGCGGCTACCTCGTCGAACGGCCGGCGGGCGGCGGGGCTGCGGCGGGGCTGCGGTGGTGGTGGTGGTGGTCGGCAGCAGCGGCGGTGGCATGCGGCAACGGCGGCGGCGGCGACGGCTACCAACGGCGGCGGCGGCTTGAGCTGCGGCGACGGCGGCGGTGTGCGGCAGAGGCAGGGGGCTATATATATAGGGGGGCTTGGAAGCTTGGGGAAGGAGCAAGCAAAATGGCGGTGGCGACGAGTCCGGTTCGGCCACGACGAACGGCGCGGGCGGGGAAGGCGGTGCGGGGCGCTGGGCCTGGCTCGGCTGGGCTTCGGCCCAGTCGGGTCGGGTCCTCTCTCTCTTTTTTTTCTAATTAACGACGGCGCTAAAAAAAAACTCTAGAAAAAGAAAATAAAAATCTAAAATTGCCAAAACAAATTTTCACCGTCTAAATAGAATATTTCGAACAAGATGAACATTTTCTTGGCACTAAAATGCATTTTTGAAAACATGCAATTTTTCCTAATTCAAATAAAACTCAAAATAAAACTTATTTGATTTTTTTTATTAAATCTTCCGTATTTCTTTGTTTTTTTGGGAGAGTCATTTTACTCCCTCTCTCATATTTTTATGATAGAAATACTTGAAGATAAAATAAATAAAATCAAATGATCCTATTTTCAAAATTTGAGAAACCTCAAATATGAAAATATTGAAATCCCCAACTCTTTCCGAGGGTCCTTGAGTTGCTTAGGATTTTCTTGGATCCACCAAAAGCAAGAAAATATGATATGCATGATGATCTAATGTATAACATTCCAAATTGAAAATTTGGGATGTTACAGAGATGGCCGAGAAACTTTGAACTCCGGAAAAGAAAAGATGAAAGGACTTGGGATTAGAATTTATTCATCATGAACAAACTCCGAACAAAGGAATTAAATCAACTTGAGGGAATAAGAATAAGAATTATGTCATGCTTACCCTTCATCACCTTATATTGATGAGAAGCAATGGATATGAATGCTACTTATTCTAGTTGCAAAGAATTAAAGAGAGATCACGCACAAACTTGGTAAAGTATTCAATGAAGCACCAGAAGAATCTGGAGTTGAACGAAGAGGCATCAATAAAGAATAGTTGGAGGACGAAGTTGAAAACTGAGAATGAAGAAATCTTCTAAAATGATGGCCTTCGGAGGATCACAATGGAAAGAATTCATGAAAAGCTGTGAAGGAGCATGGAAACAATTCTCACAATCAAAAACAAATACGAGGATGACATGAAGCTAGAACCACGAATCTTTGGAAGAACGGGTAAGGATTCAAGAGGAACTCTTCTTCGGTCTTCACATGTTGAGAAGAACGACAAGAATATCATGCAGAATTTTTTACGATACTCCAAGAATGGAAATATAAAGGTTGAAGCAACAATGAGTAAAAGCGATCTTGGAGGATACATTTGACTGATAAGAAATCCATTCTTACGTCAAACTTGAAAAGAATTTTAGAATAACTCCGGAAAAATAGAAGAGTCAGGTAAGATCCTGGAAAAAGACCTGTGGGTTAGGGCCCACTAAAGAAATCACCGTTGACAAAAGATTGCTTAAGAGATATTGCACCGGTTGAATTAAATGGCTTGAATGAGATAACAATCTCAAAATAGCTTGAACGGATTAAGAATTGAAACACGAATCTTCTGAGATACCTTGTACACTCTGGATAAGAATTAGAGAGAGTAGAATAAACAAGAGAGACTTCGGATAAGAAATTCCAACATGTGAAAACATGTGAAACAAAAAGGAAGAGATATGATCAACACCAAAGCCTGAATTTAGTCCACCGGAGAAGAAACGAGAACTGAGAATGATAAACTTGACGCTCGGGAGCATCTTCACGAGAAGTCACCTGATGAAACATTAAAGAAGATTGATGAAGAGGTATCACAAGAATATAAGGGCACTTGATTAAGGACTCAGTCTCCATAAAGAAAAAGGGTGGGAGGGTGGGGAAAAACAAAGACAACTTGGGATGAATGAAACAGGCACCGTTGAGAAAAACCAAGACTTGGTCTTGCACATTTAAAAGGATCGGGTTAACTTGAAGAGAAGCACGCTGATTGAAAAGAATTTAACATGACAATCTCGATGATCAGGAATTACTAGCACTCTCATAGAAATATGAGAACACCGCTTAGGAAAGCTATGGAATCAACACTTGACATCGAAGCAACTCGAATACTAGAATCAAAACAAAAACAAATGATAGATATGTTGGAACATAATCTTCACAATATCATCTGAATAGAGAATTGAACGAAAGAATTCCATAGCTTAATGGTACAACACTCTTCTCGAGAAGCCACTTGGGAGAACAAAAGGTAAATAAAAACAACAAGGAGCAGATAGAACAAATACAAGATAGAAGCTTCGTTCCACATGTTCGTGCTCAAAGCTCATGGAACGTGTTACAAAAGGGTTTTGCAATCCCCGGATCAGCATAGCCAAGGACCCTTTAAGATGCAACTCCCGATCGGAACAAACGCCCATAAAACCACTTCACTCAATATAGAACCCCGAACTCCATATCATGCATCCGTTGAAGAATGCCTACGAGCTACTAGATGAACCCACCTATTAATTTCCGAAATTTTCCAGTTATGCAATCAGGTGTTGGGTATACAGGGGAAGCATCGCGCACTCAACTCTAATCCTACATCCAGCTGTATCCTTCCTTCAACATATAACCAGTTATTTTCGGAAACCGTTTACCTCGGACCTTCGAAACGCATCTGCTATACAAGCTATGGCAATACTCCCGAACTACCTCCCCGGTACTGGGTGATGTAGGGGTTATCTTGCCACTAACCGCATAGAAGAGTTTTCGATGTCGGCCGTCTTAAGTATTCCAGAACTGCTACGATAGATTTGTGACGACAACACCTCGGAGCTCAACTCCCCGGGACACTGCCACAACCCCTAAATGACAGGAGGCATCGAGAACAATGTTCTCGTCACAAAGACATTGGAACAATCCAAACAATACTCGTGTGATCCTAAAAAATTTAGTGAAATTTTGAGAGTAGAAGAGATAAGTAATCGTCAGGGATCCTCACCAGAGTGATAAAGGGATGAGAAGTACAAAGAAATCCTACTCTCCGATATATATATAGGACTCAAAACATTTTCAAGTGTGTGCCTAGACTCAACCGTCAACGATTCGATCAATTAGTGGGGGCTTCTAGGTCGGAGAAGGCTCTGAATACCAACTTGTAATGCCCAGTATGAGATTATACCTCCTACGTGTCGAGGCACGACTTAAAGGCATAAGCTGATACTAGAATGATCTCAAGTATGGTATCTTTGCACGACTCATGTAAAATAGGGATGAAATTGCAAAAGAGTAGTTGGCTTACACTCGCCACGTCACACAATACATTACATAAGCAATCATCATCCAAATAACATCACAGTCCGACTACGGACGAAGATCCCAATGAAAGATACCAAATAAATAAAGCTACAAGGTCTGATCGCCCCTAGTAGAAGCCACAACTGATCCTCTAGGTAAGACACGTAGTATCGCCCACGTTCTTCATCGAACTCCTAGTACAGCTATGTCCCGTCACCTGTGTAGTTCACCATGATACCTGCATCCGGTGTTGTGTAGAATCTTTGAGCCACGGAGGACTCAGCAATCCCGTTCCCGGGTAGCAAAACCATCTAAGCCTTGGGTGTGGAACAAGGCTGAAGAATAAGGTTGCAGCTGCACTAGCACTAGCTTACGTGTTTAGAGCAAGAATAGAAGTGACACGAGCGTCAAAGTGATCACTAAGTGATCCTATCTAAGCACGTCAATCATAACCCCACAATGTTCACTTCCCGAACCCCTTCGGAAAATGACCGTCACGGTTATTCACGCTGGTAGTGTATTCTGAACATGGTGTCAAGTTTTCCACAACCGGATATTAACAAATTCCCATCTGCCACATAACCGCGGGCACGGCTTTCGAAAGATCAAACCCTGCAGGGGTGTCCCAACTTAGCCCATCACAAGATCACGATCTGCGGAGTCGCAACTCCAAGGTGGGAAGACACGAGTATTCTCGGAATCCCGTGCTCAAGATATTCCGACTAAGGTAAAACTAATCCAGCTAGACCTCCCGGCGTGCCGACACCCTGATAGTAGTCGCGCGTATCTAGTCTCAGGCCACGACCGGATGAGCACAGCGTACAGTGACCAAAACCCAAGTTGCCAAGGGAGGTACCGCACACGACTCTAGTTTGGACCAACACTCAAGACGAGCACTGGCCCAGGGGGGTTGATTAATAAATCCTCGGGTTAATTACTCCCTCGGCAAGTTTTAGTTGTTAGGCAAATGTAGAACCAATATCGGGCCTCGCTGGAAAAGCTTTAGCGCTAAGCGGGTTATCGAGGGGGTCCCATAACCCCAACCGTGTTAGGAACGCAAAATCAGGGAACATAACACTGGTTTATCGGGTCCTAAGGTGGCATGAGCGGAAAAAAACAATGAGCAAAAGGCCAAGCCTTCCACCCATTGCCAAGTATATAGGTGTGTTAATATATTTTAGATATATTGTGATATTCCAACAACAAGTTCCAACATGGAGCAATCTTCATATTCACCCGCAACTAACAACGCTATAAGAGGGGCTGAGCAAGTGGGTAACATAGCCAAACAACAGTTTGCTGGGAAGGTGTCAAAGGTTAGAGGTTTCATGGCAACAATAGGGGGTTGACAAACAGACATAGGCATCGAGGCAATATCTATAGAGCGAGACATCTCGCATAGGCAAAGATAGTAGCGGTATCTGGGTAGGGTCATCTTGCCTGGGATTCCGCAAGGGAGAAGAACAAGTCCAACATGAAGTAGTCGAACAACTCTTCACAGCTCCGGAACGAATCCAAAGCTAACGAGAGAAGCATACCGGAAAGAAGCAAACAACACGGTAAACAACCAAGCTCAAACATGGCATGATGCGCAAACAAATATGATGCATGTCCGGTTTAATTATGCATGGCATGGCAAAGTGCACAAACAACACTACAATTTAAGTGGAGCTCTATATGCAACGAGTTGCATATTGACGAAGCACCACATCCAATTCTTATTTCACTCTTGTTCATAAACACAACAATATTATATGTTGATTAACATGTCAAGGGGTGAAATCAGACTCGCAGTTCACTGGAAATTAGCAAAATCGGTGGACAGGGAAAAAAGGAATGGGCCGTAATCAGATTGGCCCGATATGAATAAGGGGCTGGTCACCCCTGGGATGCGGCCAGTCTGCAGAGGAGGCCGGCTTGGCTGCGGGGCTGGGCCTTGAGGGTCACGGCCCATGGCGAAGAGTGGAGGCGCTGGCCTCGTATGAGCGAGCAGGAGGGCTCGGGCGAGCGCCGCAGTTTTGTCCAGCTGGCGCTGGACCGGTCAACGTGGGGCAGGCCTCGGGCGGCTTAGCGGGCACGGTCGTCTTGCCTCGTTCGCTTGAACCAGACGAGGCAGGGGCAAAGCAGAGCAACGGTGGTGCCGCAGCACGAGGACGGCGAGGCAGGGGACTCTGGCGGGACGGCAGGGATGGAGCGGACGTGCAGATCCAGCCGCGGGATGGCGGATCCAGGCCGCGGAGACTCCACGTGATGGCGGGGCTCGGGCTGGAGCATCCATGGCAGGGCTTCTGTCCATGGGGCTCGGGAAGATTCCTGTATGACATAACGAGAAAGAGAGATCAGGGGAAGGGGAGAGCAAGCGAAGAATGGAGCATAGAAGAAGGGAGGCACTCATCTGCTTGCTCCGGCGAGCTGCGGGTCGCCGGCGACGTCGAGCGAGGAAGGAGGCAGGAGAAGGCCGTCAGTTGCTGGATCTCCTAGGGCGCCTTATGGCTGGAGATCGGGGAATCGAGACCCTGCTCGTGCTGTGGCGGATCGGCCTTGGACGTGGGGCGCTCGGGGATTCAAGGGTGCTCTGGTTGAACTGGTTGGGAAAACAAGGTAGGATGGCAGCGGTGCAAGGAGAAAGAGGGAGGATGGTGGTTGGCTGTGGGTGACCCCGAGGTGGGTGATGAGACGAGGCGGCGGCGAGGAGGAATGGATGGGACAGACGCCCTCAATTTTAGGGTTTGGTCTATTTTATATAGCAAGTGGGTAAATTAGGGGCTATCTAGTCCCTCCGATCGAAATCATACCGATGAGAATAAAATAGGTGGGGAGTCTAAACAAGAAAACGGAGATATTTTAGGGATGTTTGGGAATGATCCGGACACATCGGTAACGAAAACCCGATTCGGGTTTTGGGGCAGTCTCGGGCGTGCAGTCGAGGGGGTAAATGTGGGCTTTGTAGAGTGATTGGGCTGAGAAGAGAGGGAGAGAGAGGGGCCCGGCGACTGTTTCGGAACACCGAAACGTCCAACGTTTATCCGACTATAGTGTTGCTGTATGCTTATCGGTTGGGCTATCAAACGGACTCCGAATGCGGTGAAATTTTACATGCGGTCTATCTACACTACAACAAGACCACACGCCAAGTTTTAACCCATTCCGAGAAAATTTTCCGGCCACTTATAAAATAAATATTCGGAGGTGACGCGGGCGCGCGCGATTGTGTGTGGACTGAGAACGGACAATGGAGAGGACTGGGGGACCCGAACGAATGCAAGTTTTGAAAACATGTTGATGAAATGCACATGATGACATGGAAAAATGCAACATGCAAGCAAATGACATGGCAACAACGACGAATAACTGGCTGACACCTGGCGCATCGGTCTCGGGGCGTCACACTTGACTACATATAATTTGAGTAACTTGTTGAGCTAATTTTGAGCAGAACTCCTTGAGGAACTAGCAGCAAGGAGTGGCTACAACTACAAACAGTGGCTAGAACTACAGATTTACACATTAAAGGACACAAACTCAAGCAAGCTTCCTGAACAATACCCTGACAGAAAACATAGGAGAAACAATGAATTTCTATAACTAGCAGAGATCATGTGCAGCTGCAGTGACTATCATTTGTATTCTTGTTCCTAAAACTTGACAAGTTTATGTCTAGGTAAGGAGCAGAAAGAAGAGGATCTCATTTGACAATGCTGCCTTGATTCAAAGGAGCCTAAACTCCACAAATAGCAATTCATTTGTATTTGACATAAACAAGCCAATTCATTTGTACTATCTTCTCTTCTCTGAATGCACTCCCCTCTCCACAAATGGAGTACTTATAACCACAAATGGATTATCTCATAGCTAATCTCATTACTGAAGGAGCCTAAACTAAGATAATTATGTCCCATAAGTACTCCATTATTATCTGAAGAAAAAGATGATCTCACTATTCTTGGTGATTCATTGACTATACTCCAACCATGTTTAAGTTTCAGTGTAGTTCATCAGCTGTGTGCTTTGTTTTTGTGTTTTGTTGTGTGAGCCCATGGTTACTGAACCTGATTGATATCAAAGTTGATATGGCAGGAAAATTATTCATGTGTCCACTCACTACTATGGGGTTGTAATCTTGTTGCTACGGTCTATATGCTGTTGGGTCCTAACTTATTCCATGTCCATGACAGTTTTTGTCAAAATGACCATTAAGTAAAATGTAAAAGCAAAATATTCTGCACTTAACCGCGTCTTGACGGTCAATTTCTCACCCACTGCTACATTTTGCATTCATCATTTCTATTGGCTTGTTTTGCAGGTATTCTTCATGTTGTGATGTGAAAAAAATTCAGAATCAACACTATAGTAGTAGCAGGTATCTCCTTGGCTTGTTCGCTTGTATGGAAACTTGCTACAGAGCAAGAAGATGGACACATGATAATTTGACCAAAATTAGCAATTTTTTTAACCTAATTTGACCTAAATTCGAGAGGACCCACGACAGGACCCACGACGAGACGAGGGGCGAGAAGAGGGGGAGCCGTACCTTGGCAAGTTGGGGGCGACAGGACCCACGACGGCGAGGATCCTCCAAGAGGGCGTAGCGGAGCTTGGCGCATCTCCTAGGCACGACGACGGAGCACGAGGCGGCCGGTGGCTGCGGTGATGCGCGACGGCCATGCTCGGGGATGCAGGGACCGCGGAGGGTTCGGCTGGCAGGGCGCGCCGCGGCGGAGGGCCGGTAGCGGCGGCTTGAACCCTAGGTCTCGCGCTCGGGAAGGGCTCCGGTGGTCGGCTCGGGGAGGAGGCGACGCTCGGGAGGGGGTGGGTGGTGCGCTCGGCGTGGAGACGGAGACGCGTCGTGGTGGGGTCGGAGGGGAGGAAGGAGAGGATGGGGAGAGGGAGGCGGCGGGGGAGCGTGGGCGGCTGCGGCGCAGTTGGTCGGGGCAGCGGCGGCGGCAGCGCAGTGGGTCGGGGGAGGGAGGGACGAAGGGATCGGGCGAGGCGGAAGTGGATCTTGCGAGGGAGGGACGAAGGGATCGGGCGACTAGCTATAGGGGGGAATATTACTAATGGGGCACCCCCTGGCTGTGCGCCATTAGAATCTTTCTTTTGATAGAAATGGTGCACCACTAGCTCGGTGCGCCATAAGTAATCTTTTTTTAGATAGCAATGGCGCACCAGCCAGCAGTGCGCCATAAGTACTTTTTTTATTATTTTTTGTTGCATCTAATACTTTTTTAGAAAATGAATATGAATATGAAACAGTAATAAATTTTTATAAAAAGAGTAATAAATTTTAAAAAAATATCATCAGATTTGTTATTTCAAAATATTTATGAATATAAAAAAATATCATCAAATTTTTTATTTGAAAATACCATCAAATTTGTTTTTTGAAAATATAATCAAATTTGTTTTTTTTTGGATTTTTAGTTGCATTCATTTGTGATGGTAGAGCGGGGGAGGGTGCGGGGGTCGTCGGCGGTGGTGGAGCGGGGGAGGGTGCGGGCGGTACTCGGCGGCGAGGGGGATCTAGCAAGGGGGGTCTGCGAGGGAGGATAGCGATCGAAATGGAGGGGGGTCGAGATCGAGTGTCCTCATGAATATTCAATATTTTTTCATGAATTCAAAAAGTGCCGATGAAATTTAAAAATATTCATGATAGTTCAAAAAGTGGCCATGAAATACAATCGAGAAATGAAGGCTACAATTTAAATACAATCAATCTTAGCTAGCTAGCTATCTGTTCACAATCTTCTTGCCCTTCTTTTTCGCAAATGGAGTTCTTCTGTGGAACGGACGTCCTTTAGGTAGGGTGGTCTTGCTTCTTCTTATGGTGTATGCTGCTACTTCATCGTCGTTGTCATGTTCCATCTTCGGGTCGCCGTACTTGTCGAAGTCTTGCTCATTGGCGACTCCATCCATTCCAATGATCTTCCTTTTGCCTCTCCTCACGACAACACGACTGGGCTTTGACGGGTCGGTAATGAAGAATCATTGGTCCACTTGGGAAGCCAGTACCCATGGCTCATTTTTCGTGGTGACGTTTGCGCCCGCGGTCTTGGATTTGGCTTCGGGTATAACCATGGTGGTGAAATACCGGTCTTCTTTTAGGACGCTCTTGGCCCATCTGACACGGAACATCGGGACCTTCTCTCCAGCGTAGCTCAGCTCCCACATCTCCTCGATCCATCTGTAGTATCTGTCCTTGTCGTTACCGGTGTAGGATTCCATCGTTACCCCGAAGTTTTGATAAGCATTGCTCTTCATGTCCTTGTCCTCGGTGTAGAATGTGTAGCCATTGATATCGTACGGCTCATAGGTCATCAGGTTGTGCTCGGCGCCCTGCGACAAGGCGAATATGAGTTGTTCTTTCGCGGAAGAATCCTCATGTAAAGGGTACAACAGAAGCTTCTGCTTACACCAACGCATGAAACATGAGTTGTTCTCTTTGTTTATATCTACGTCCATCCTCTGTTGGCCTCGATCATTGTATGTCTTCTCAATAAAGGTTTTGTGCTCTACCACCCAAGGATCGACCACATCTATGTGTTGTAGCACGACTGGGTTTGCTCTTTCAAAGTCGGCGAGTCGACCCTCGAAGTCGACATGCATTTCGTGGCGACCCTCGCGGTGACCCCATCGAGCGAGCCTGCCGAGGTGCCTATTGACGGGCAGACCAACGGGGTTCTCGATGCCTAGATAACTCGTGTAGTAGGAGATGCACTCTTCGGTCAAAAAGCCCCTGGCTATGCTTCCCTCTGGACGTGACATGTTGCAAACGTATCCTTTGATGACACCATTCATCCTTTTGAACGGCATCATGCTGTGTAGGAACGTCGGCCCGAGTTGGATGATACAATCCATGATCTGGACCAGCAGTTGCACCATAACGTCAAAGAATGCGGGCGGGAAGTACATCTTAAGCTCGCATAGTATCACCACAATCTCTTCCTGTAGCCTTCTTAGTTGCCTCACGACAACCGACTTCCAAGAGATGACGTCGAAAGAGTTGCATAGGCCAAATAGCATTTCACGGACGTGCGCGTCCATGATCCCACGAATTGCAACTGGAAGTATCTGCGTCATCAGCACGTGACAGTCGTGAGACTTCATCCCGCTGAACTTCTGCTTCGCAGGGTCTAGGTATCTGCTTATCTTCCCCGCGTAACCGTAAGGAAGTTTTACTCCTACGAGGCAGGTGAAAAACTGCTAGATCTCCTCCTGACTTAGAGTGAAGCACGTGGGAGGGTAGTCATTTCCGGTCTTCTTGGCCTTTTTGCCTTTGCGACGACTTTCTGTGTCCTTCTTCGCCTCATCATCATCATTAGCGTGAAGCTCCTGCATGACGCCCATTGATTTCAAGTCTGCCCTTGCTTTCGGTCCATCTTCGGTCCTCTCTGTCATGTTGAGCAGGGTACCAAGCAGACTCTCCCACACATTCTTTGTGATATGCATGAAATCAAGGCTGTGAGGCACATGGTGGATCTTCTAGTACGGAAGTCCCAAAAACCAGACGTCATTGTCCATACCTTCAGCAGCGGCTGGCGCCTTCCGCTTCTTTCCCGGCTCTGGCGCCTTTCGCTTCTTTCCCGACAGTGGGCAATCTTTCGAATTTTTCAACAGCTCGTCTATTTCCTCACCGCTCCTCGTACGCGGCCGTCTTCGGGGTTTGGTTTCACCATTGAATAGATCCTTGCGTTTCCTCCATGGGTCATCATCGCGAAGCCACCTTCGATGTCCCAAGAACACGGTTTTCAAAGACCCGGGATCTCTATCTAGGTGGCAATACGTTGTGTCATTCATGCACCCGACACATCCAGAAAATCCGTGGACCACCTGCCCGCGAGATATCCGTAACCGAGATAGTCATGCACCGTAGTGAGCAGTGCGGCTCTCATAGGGAAATATTCTTTCTCTGCGGCGTCCCACGTATTGGCTGGCGTTTTCCACAGCGTGTCTATCTCCTCTTTCAGCAGCCCTAGATACAGATTGATGTCATTCCCTGGTTGTTTCGGCCCTTCAATTAGCATCCTCATGTGAATGTACTTCTTGTTCATGCACAACCAGGGGGAAGGTTGTACATCCACACAAACACATGCCAGGTGCTATGTGTGCTTCTCTGGCTGCCAAACGGATTGACTCCATCGATGCTTGTGCCCAGCACGATGTTCCTTGGATCGTTCCCAAATTATAGGTCTTCGAAGTTCAACGCTTGCCAATGGCTCGCATCCTTAGGGTGACTCAGCATCTTGTCTTTTTTATTTATCTTTGGATCATTTCCATCATCTTCTCGCTTCTTCTCCTCCCTATCCGCGTGCCAACGCAGGAGCTTTGCTACCTTAGAGTCTGCGAAATACCGCTGCAGACCAGGAGTGATCGGAAAGTACCACGCCACTTTTCGAGGAGCTTTCTTCCGCTTCTTGTATCGAGTGACGCCGCACACCGGACATATGGTAGACTCTGTGTGCTCGTCCCGATAAATGATGCAATTGTTCATGCACACATGGTATTTCACGTGCGATAAATCCAGAGGACACACGATTTTCTTCGCCTCCTGGAAACTGGTCGGGCACTTGTTCCCCTTGGGAAGACGTTCGTGCGAGAATAACATGTTCTCGTCAAAGCATGCGTCAGTCATTTTGTGTTTTACCTTCATCTCCAAAGTCATGAGCGTTACTTTCAGGTGGGTATCCTCGGGCCTGCATCCTTCATACAATGGAGTAACCGCGTCAATCTCCAGTTGATATAGCTTGGCTTTCTCTCGAGTGGTATCTCTTGCATTATCCGTCTGCTTGAGAAGCAGCTCTTGAATATGAGGGTCCTGCACCCAACCTCCATCGTCGTCTGCTCCGGCATCTTCATCTAGATCATGATCATGCCCTTCGTCTTGATCTTCCTCATCATCATGTCCGGCATCTTCTACATGATGACTGTGTACAGCATCACTGTCGTGATCATGTCCTGGAGATTCTTCATCTTCTCGCCCGCCCTCGCCGCGGTGGTTGTCTTGCTGCCCTTCCTCATTTCTTGCCCGGCCATGGACGACTTCATAGTCATCTTCATCACCTTGTGTCAGGACCCCGATCCTAAGTCACACCGATCTAGATTGTAACACGTCATATCACTTTGCGGCCCCACGCACGGTATCCCCACGGGTGCCACCTTACCTGGCCCGGGACCGTTTGCGCATTTTGGAACATGTATATGACAGTGTCGCTAGCATCCATATGACAGAGAACCCAGGCCGACATGGCTAGTTGTAAACCAAAAGTGGCACTAAATTACAAAGACAGGCATCCATGACCCAACAACGAACGTGTCGGTCATAAACGAATGATCCCAAGTCATATCAAGCTACATGGACTTAGAGGAACAACGTGTGACATTTCCCCTAAGGGACAGACACGGGAACGAAGAAGGACACATGCCGGCCCACCTACGTGTACCGAGAAGTAGCAAGCTACCAAGGCTCAGTGGAAGCACTAGGAGGCATTTCCCTGTAAGATAGGCTACCAAAGGTAAACAACTAGGTGTCGGATCCCACACATACCAAGCATTTCAATCATACACACAATATGCTCAATATGTGCAAATACAACATTGCATCACAACAAAACTCTATGACTCAAAGTACTTTAGTTAAAAGGCTCCGAAGAGCCATGCATAACATATCCATATAGGTAGGGGTCACATGACCCAACACTCAAGTCATACAATCATACCAGCACAAGCGGAAGCTAACATGTCTGAGTACAGACAACTTGGAAATAAAACAGGCTTGGTGTAGCCTAACTATCTACAAGGCCCTTCACAAGCTCAGGATCTCCGTCTGGGTAGCAAGCTACTCGCCGATGTCAACGTCTATGTAAAACCCATCAGAAGGGGCAGGGTTCTCCTCTGCAACAGTTATTAAGCAAACATGAGTACAAAGGTACTCAGCAAGTCTTACAACAGAACCTATCATACGAGCATCATTATCAACAAGGGTAGTGGAGTTGATAGCAGCAAGCCAACTTTGACTCTTGGCTAACCTATACTACAACTCTCAGCAGATTGCAAGATAAGACTACGTACATGAGTCCTCTACTCACCACAACAATACACCACCGCGGATCCTCTTCCGTCATCCTACAGAAGGGCCATCCACGACACTCACACTTGTCTTGAGGCTTTTAGTAGTATCCATCAACTTGTCTATGAACTGTATAAGTAACCAAGTGGTCCGTACCGCAAACAACGGCTATTCGAATAGATTGGTAACCCTGCAGGGGTGTACTTCTTTTCACACGCTTCCACCACTTATCGCCGTTTACTCGACATGTACTCAGCAACCTTCAAGCGGAAGCCCAGCGAGGGTGTCGGCCACGACCTGACTAACTACACCAGTCCCTAGTCCAGGTTTATCGCCTATTTGGGTTCCATCCATGGGGAGATCCGGCCGGGGTGTCGCTCACGGCCCCAAACGATGTGTACAGGGTTCCCGAGTCACCCAAAGGGCGATCGGTACACCCGGCCACGTACCTGCCACATCACAGCCCACCCCGAGGGTCAGCTCTGTGCACGACCACGAGTAAACTACAAACACCAGAAACTAGTTGCAACTCCGTGACAGAGGACATGGGGAGTTAATAAGTCGAAAGGGCTTGCAGCGCCCGGAGCCCAATGCGTGGTAGTTGTTGTAACTTGAATCACACATACAGATCTCGGGTCCTATGGACGGTTCCAATGAAACAACCCACCATGTACTCCTACATGGCCTTTCATCGATACCTTTACCAAACATGTTCCACACTTCCCTCTCTTTATCGAGTATGATCATTTCACTCTGATCCATCACCCAGATGAACCAGACCTGACACAACTCTAAGCATAGCAGGCAACATAAACAAATAGCATGGTGGAACACACATCACATGGCTCAATCAACTCCTACACATGCTAGTGGGTTTCAACTATTTACTGTGGCAATGACAGGTCATGCAAAGGAATAGGGTTCAACTACCGCAACAAGTAGCAGTTCACACGATGTTGCCTTAATGCAGTAAAAGAGAGAAGGAGCGAGAAAATGGGTTTGTATCGGAATGATCAATGGGTTGCTTGCCTGACAGAGTGGTTGTCGGGTACTGCTCTTCAGTTGGATACGCAGTTGTATCCTCGGGAGCAGGACCTACCACGGAGAACACAGACGATACAATCAATATACAAACAAATGCAACAATATGATGCATGCTCATGAAATGGCAAGATGAATGTGTTTTGGGCTAATGCAACTATAAACAGAAAGGTTTGAGCTCATTTGAATCAAAGATTCAAATTTATACCCAAACTATTATTTATTAAAGTGCATTACCATGTTTTAATGTGAACAGCACGGTTAACTTTCTCAAACATGCATGAAACAAGTGCCATTGGAAAGATTGGATTTTTCTGATCAATTTTCATATATAAATCTTTTCCATCTGAGCTACTGTTGAAATTATATGATTTTTTTTTGAAGTTTAAAGCATTTTCTGGAATTTCCTGAATTGTTTTAAATCAATTAATCCCAGAAAACCATTTACTGCGTCAGCATGACATCATGCTGACGTCAGCAGGTCAACAGACCTAGTCCAAGTCAAACCTGACTGGTGGGTCCCACTGGTCAGTGTCACAGTTAGTTAGCTAACTAATTAGGATTAGTTTAGACACTAACCTAGGTTTGACTAACAGGCAGGGCCCACATGTCAGTGACCCAGGGGAGTCAAAACCCTGGTCAAACTGGGTTGACCCGCCGGCGTTTAGCCGCCTGCGAGGCCAATGCGGCGGTGGGCTGCGGAATTCATGATCCGACGACCAAAAGGACGGCGGAGCACATATACGGGCAGCTGGGAGTGAGCCGCGTCGAGTTGTGCACGTCTTGGTGCTCGGGGTCGTGAGAAGCGACGTCGGCGACAAGTCTAGCGGCTGCCGGAGTTCGGGCGAAGACGAACTCGTCGGTGCGGTGCTCTTGGAGGCGCGTGGATTGGTCCTACCGCATCTACACGAGACGGTGAAGCTAGTGGGCACGATGGCCGGGCCATTGGGTGGCCGGAGCCTCGTCGACGACGAGCTCCGCGGCGGCGCGTGCAGGTGAGCTTCCTGCAGTGCATATGGTGCAGGAGAGAGCTAACGGAGAGGGGTAGGACGTTTCTGAGCTCACGGCGATTGCAGCAAGCATCGAAGCGGGCTCGGGGAAGGACGGAGCTGAGCATGGCGGTGATGGCGATCTCAGCGGCCGGAGTTGGGGAAGACGGGGTCGGGGGCGACTCCAGAGCGGGTGAGCGCTCGGGGCTCGGCCTGCTCGGCGTAGTCGACGACGGCGGAGCGAATGGACACGGTGACGCGGCACGGGGACGACGACGGACGCGGTTACCACGACGACACGGGCGCGACAGTGTCGGCCATGGTGCGGCGGAGCGAGGGAGAGGAGCTGGGGAGGAGGAGGCGTGTCTGCGGGCTCGGGAGAGAAGTGGGTGACCGATCCAGGCCAGCAGAACGGCGAGGGGAGGAGGCAGGGCGGCGGGCAGCTGCGTGGTGCGCGCTGGTGCCGGCGTTGAGCACCTTCCTGCCTGCCTGGCCGAGCTAAGCAGCTCGCTGGAGCGGTGGCTGGGCTGGGCCGGCAGGTGGGCCCGCTAGGTGGGCGCCACGTAAGTCTTTCTCTCTCCTCTCTTTTCTATTTTATTTCTGTTTGTTTTCTTTTGCAACTTTGTTGAATTAATAAAAATGCTAAAACATTTTTATAAATCATGAAACTAGTCATGCCCACTGTATATAATATGAACATCATGGAACATTTAAGTTTATGATTATTTGGGCACCTAAAATATTTTATAGCATTTAAATGCCCAAATGCAATTACAATATGAATTAATCCAGAGACCTTTGGATGTCCTAGAAAATTGTGCAGCATTTTTGCAGAGGTTTCAGACCAAGGCAAAGATGATGAACATTTTTGAAGGGCATTTTGGGTACATTGGAAAAGATTTTATTAAACCCTAGTTGTTAGAAGAGGGGTGCTGGGGTTTCTGTCATTCCCATATCAAGTTTCTGTAGAAAGTAAACATGATGCACACTCTAGCTAGTCCTAATGCAAGCACTGACTAGGGATGTGACAACTCACCCCCACTCAAAAGAATCTCATCCCGAGATTCGGGTTCCTCCGGAAAAAGGGTGGGGTACTCAAGTCGAAGACGATCCTCCCTTTCCCAAGTAGCTTCACTCTCGGAATGATGTGGCCATTGAACCTTGAGAAACTTGATATTATGAGGTCGAGTGGTACGCTCGGTTTGATCAATAATACGAATGGGGTATTCTCTATATGTGAGATTGTCCTGGAGATCAAGCGTTTCGTGGTCCACTCCGCGGATAGGATCCGAGAAGCAACGCCTGAGTTGAGAAACATGGAAGACATCATGAACTCTGGAAAGGTGCGGAGGTAGTTCCAATTGGTAGGCAACTTCTCCCTGTTTGGCAAGAATGCGAAAAGGACCGATGTAACGAGGAGCCAGTTTGCCTTTGATACCGAAATGATGGGTTCCATTAAGGGGAGTAACCTGAAGGTAAGCCTTATCGCTGACTTCAAAAGTCACAGCTTTATGATGACTATCATATTGGCTCTTCTGGCGAGCCTGGGCTGTTTTTAATTTCTCACGAACGATGCGAACTTGCTCTTCTGCTTCCTGGATCATATCCGGACCAAAGAATTGTCTTTCCCCGGTTTCTGACCAGTTAAGAGGCGTTCGACACCTTCGTCCATATTGAACTTCGAAGAGAGCCTTGCCCAAGCTGGCTTGATAACTATTGTTATAAGCGAATTCGGCGAATGGAAGACACTTCTCCCAATCCATACCGAAAGAGATGACAGATGCTCGAAGCATATCCTCTAGAATTTTATTGACTCGTTCTACTTGACAACTTGACTGGGGATGA
This sequence comes from Secale cereale, assembly GCA_902687465.1. Taxonomy (NCBI): domain Eukaryota; kingdom Viridiplantae; phylum Streptophyta; class Magnoliopsida; order Poales; family Poaceae; genus Secale; species Secale cereale. The sequence continues at coordinate 340,985,380 of LR738711.1, read as the reverse complement.
AAGGCGGTGCTAAAAGAGAGATGAGTCCCCATAGCATTTTGGAAACTTTCCCAAAATCGTGAAGTGAAAAGACTTCCACAGTCTGAGTTAATCTCCAATGGAACACCATGAAGAGATACTATCCGAGAGATATACAAGTGTGCTAGCTGGCTAGCGGTTATACCCTCTCGAACAGGCAGGAAATGGGCTACTTTGGAGAGGCGGTCGATAACGACAAAGATAGCATTATTCCCTTTCCTGGTCCTGGGAAACCCGGTAATGAAGTCCATACCGATTTTGTCCCGTTTCCATTCAGGAATACCTAAAGGTTGAAGGGTGCCAGCAGGCCGTTGATGCTCTGCTTTAACTCGATGACAAACATCGTAGTTAGCAATGAACTGAGCGATTTCTCTCTTCATCCTAGTCCACCAGAACCTCTGGCGTAGGTCCTAATACATTTTGGTACTACCGGGATGAATCTTGAGAGGGGATTCATGAGCCTCCTTAAGGATCAACTGTCGTAGATGTTGGTTCTTGGGAACCACTAAATGGTTCTCGAAGAAGACAACACCTCTGTTATCAATGGAGAAACAACCTGCAACTCCTTTATGAATGTTTCTCTTGATTCGGGAAATCCCTGTATCTTGCTTCTGGGCAGCTATGATTCGATCCGTAAGGGTAGGTTTCGCCACCAAGGTGGAAAGGAATCCTTGAGGAACAATGTGAAGGTTAAGCTTATGAAATTCCTCGTGGAGAAGTGGTTGCCCTTGTTGTAACATCAGGTTGTTACAATAAGACTTACGACTTAGTTCGTCAGCCATGACATTGGCCGTCCCAGGGGTGTAAGTGATTCCTAAGTCGTAGTCTGTGAGCAACTCAACCCAACGTCTTTGCCTAAGATTCAGATCCGGTAGGGTGAAGATGTATTTCAGGCTTTGGTGATAAGGGAAGATTTCACAACGATTACCAAGAAGGTAATGTCGCCATGTTTTAAGTGCGTGGACTACAGCTGCAAGCTCCAGGTCATGCGTAGTATAGTTATCCTCATGTGGACGCAACTGTCGAGATGCATATGCGATCACTTGATGATCTTGCATGAGTATGCAACCTAGTCCTTGTCGCGAGGCGTCGCAATAGATAATAAAGTCCTTGGAAAAGTCTGGTGGTACCAGTACGGGTGCAGATGTCAGGCGTCTTTTCAGTTCCTGAAAGCTGGACTCGCATTGTGGGGTCCACTCGAACTTTTTATCATTCTTGAGGAGTTCAGTTAGAGGTTTAGCAACCTTGGAGAAATTCTCGGTGAAGTGTCGGCAATAGCTCGCTAAGCCAAGGAAACTCCTAACTTGCTTGACCGATTCAGGAGGAGTCCAATCAAGGACGGCCTGAACTTGCTCGGGATTAACGGCAATACCCTTACCAGAGATTACATGACCCAGATAGGTCACTTCTGGTAACCAGAATTCACACTTGGAGAATTTGGCATAAAGACGGTGCTCTCGAAGTTTCGTCAATACCAGCCTTAGATGCTCGGCATGATCTTCCTTGTTCTTGGAGTAAATGAGTATATCATCGATGTATACCACGACGAATTTATCCAAGTACTCCATGAATACATAATTCATTAACCGGGAGAAAGTGGCTGGGGCACTGGTTAACCCGAAGGACATGATGGTGTACTCGTATTGGTCATAACGAGTAACAAAGGTCATCTTGGGAATGTTCCCGTTCTTGATTTTGATTTGATGGTAACCCAACGTCAAATCCATTTTGGAAAAGTCTGAGGATCCAGCGAGCTGATCATATAGATCGTTGATCCTGGGGAGCGGATACTTGTTCTTTATGGTGACCAGATTAATAGGTCGATAATCTACAACCATCCGTTCCATTCCATCCTTCTTCTTGACGAAGAGAACGTGACAAGCCCAGGGAGAAGAACTAGGACGGATGAAACCCTTTTTCAAGGACTGATCGAGTTGTTTCCTAAGCTCAGCTAATTCTAGGGGTGCCATCTTATAGGGTCTCTTAGAGATTGGGACAGTTCCTGGAACAAGATCAATCACGAACTCGACATCTCTGTCAGGTGGAACACCTGGCAGTTCTTCTCGAAAGACATCCGGAAAGTCACGGACTATCGGGATATCTTCGAGTTCTGGTAGAGGACTGGCATTAAGAGAGTAGAGCTGACGCTCAGCCATTCGGGCCAAAACATTGACTGTCTTGCCGGATGGGTGTGTAAGTTGAACAGTCCTACTGTAGCAATCAATCTTGGCGTAATGAGTTGTCATCCAGTCCATACCCAAGATGATGTTTATGTCCGAGGACTTGAGAGCGATTAGTGATGCAAGGAAAACAAGTCTATCAACAAGAATTTCGTTCCCATGGCTTACTCTAGAAGTTTGCCATCTAGATCCAGGAGTTTGAATTTCCATGGTGGTGGGCAAGTCACAAAAACTCATTTTGTGCATTCGAGCATAGCTCTTAGATATGAACGAATGAGATGCTCCTGTATCGAAAAGAACAGATGCCGGATGGCAGTTAACAAGAAGCGTACCAAGGACGACGTTAGGATCCTCATAAGCTTCCTCAGCAGAGACATAGTTGACATGACCACGTGCGGTGGGGATTGGCTTGACATAGTTCACCTTGCATGTTGGCTTACCACGGCCAACGGACCTTCCTGGCTGGTTCTGAGGACACTCACGCATGTAGTGCCCTGATTCTCCACACTTGAAACATGTCACAGTGCCAGTGCATGGAGCAAAGTTGGCAGGTGGTCCTCCATAAGTCTTGGCAGGTGCATACTGTTGGGTTGGGCGAGGCTCCCCATAGGATGGCCTCGGAGTGAACCTGGGTGGCAGAGCGGTGTTAGGAACCCACAAACGGCGCTTGTGAGAGCGAGAGACGGATGAGGAACCCAAGTCACGAGGATGCTTGCATGTGGCTTCGAAATCAGTCTGGCTCGTCTCAGCACTGATAGCATTGTTCACCAACTTTTGGAGGGAGGTGCACTCGTGCAAGCGTAGATCTCGGCAAAGTTCAGGGCTGAGTCCCTTGCGGAACCTCGCCTGCTTCTTGGCATCAGTGGATACTTCCTCGGGTGCATAGCGTGCCAAGTTGCCAAACTCGCGACTATAGCCATCCACGGTTAGCCGCCCCAGGGTGAAATTGCAGAATTCCTCCCGCTTGTGATCCATGAGACCTTACGGAATGTGATGTTCACGGAATGACTAACTGAACTCAGCCCAAGTAGTGATTTGGCCAGCAAGACGCATAGCCTCAAAGTTTTCCCACCAGAGGCCGGCAGGGCCCTCAAGATGGTAGGCAGTGTAGGTAACCTTGTCAGCTTCGGCCACACTGGCAGAGTGTAGCTTGTGGGTGATACTCCCAAGCCAGTCATCTGCATCCAGAGGTTCAGCGGAATGATGGAACTTCGGTGGGCACATCTTGATAAATTCATTAATTGACACCACGTCATTCCTCTGGCGGAACCCAGTGTTCTGCTCTATGTGTTCCAGTAGACGGTTGGTCTCTCTCTTGTTCCTTTCTGCCTCGAGCATAACTTCAGCCAAGGAGGGTGGTTGGGGCAGATTCTCATCTCTAGCCCTACTGGCCTCACCCTGCTCCTAAGCAACAGGAGTGCTGCGAGTATTGACCATCCTAGGAAAACAAAACAATGGTTTAGACAAGGATGTCAAAACTTGACAAAGGAGTGCATAATGTAATGGATGACACGGAATGCAGAGATGTTCATCCGTACGATATGGTAATATAGAAACTGCCATATATACACCAGTGGTCATACACACCATACATAGTTTAGTACAAGCCAAGGCTAAAGTACAACTGCGGTGAAAGAAGATACATCTCATCAGAGGCACTCCAAGCTCCTGTACATTATTTAACTACGCCTGGAAGTGGAACAGGTGGATCTTGAAACTCTCGAGCACTCGAACGCTGTGGACCATAGGGACATGGATGCGGTCTCGGTCCCGACGCTGGTGGTAACCGACGCCCACGTGGAGGTGTAATACCCCCAACGTCATGGCAATCCATACGATCAGGCAGACGAGTCCGCACGGGGTACAAGTCCCGCATATCTAGATATCTGGCGTGCACAGCAGGTTCAAGCCGTGTCAAAGTAGTCCAATGGGCGGCTCGAGTGTTATAAAGCTCCATCCGTAGGGCACGGACCTCACGGTCCCTATCCTCCAGCATCTGAGAAGTAGTCTGAAGCAGTGGCTCCTCATGAGCGGCATCAGTATACAGACCAGTGTAGTAGCCTTCCTCTCCAGGAAGTGAGGCTGGCATGTAACAGAACTCAGAGTTCAGCAACAGGGCATTCCTAGCCCGGATGATGGTCATCATCGAGTAAGCGGCATCCTACACTGCCATCTCGATGGTAACCCCGAGTCCATAAGACCAATGGATGGGGTCGGTAGCTCCGGGATATGAGGGGTATATCCGGACGGTGCAGAAATACTGACTCTGGTTGAAATCCCGATACTGTTCGTCCACTATGTACTCAGGATACCAACGGTAGCCGGTCTCAGTCAACACACGGACTAGCATGGCCGTGTGACCTGGCACATTAATGCACCGAGTCAAACGAACCACCTGGTGAGGTGTGCGACCAGACATCTGGAACATAAAATAATGCAAAGGCATTAGAATTTCTGGAAGAAATCGGCCAGCATAACAACTGTAAATGCTCAAAAAAGATTTTGAGACATCATACAAATGATAGCATAGCCACTCAACAACATCATATCAAGGTTCCGGGTCCAACTAATCATCACACTAGAAGGGTAGAAACTGAACTGAGGCTTGAAACCAACAATCCTAAGACTCTACCGATTAGTAACACGTGAACCTAGTAAGGGTCAGAGGCCTAGTCCTGAACCCCCGTAGAAATAATAGGCTGACTCAGATAAGAAGGGCATAAGGTAAATAAGTAAAAAGAGCCTTACGTTCCCTTCCACAATCAATTCCCCTACATATAACTAAGAATTTTCTAGACTCAACATCGACCAGTTTGGCATGAGAAACCTACAGGCAGTCCGGCTCTAATGACAACGCTGTCAGGACCCCGATCCTAAGTCACAACGATCTAGCTTGTAACACGTCATATCACTTTTGCGGCCTCACGCACGGTATCCCCACGGGTGCCACCTTACCTTGCCCGAGACCGTTAGCACATTTTGGCCCACGTATATGACAGTGTCGCTAGCATCCGTATTACAGAGAACCCGGGCCAACATGGCTAGTTGTAAACCAAAAGTAGCACTGAATTATAGAGACAGGCATCCATGACCCAGCAACGAACGTGTCGGTCATCAACGAATGATCCCAAGTCGTAGCAAGCTACATGGACTTAGAGGAACAACGCGTGACATTTCCCCTAAGGGACAGACACAGGAACGAAGAAGGACACATGCCGGCCAGCCTACGTGTTCCGAGCAGTAGAAAGTTACCAAGGCTGAGTGGGAGCACTAGGAGGCATTTCCCTGTCAGATAGGCTACCAAAGGTAAACAACTAGGTGTCGGATCCCACACATACCAAGCATTTCAATCATACACACAATATGCTCAATATGTGCAAATACAACATTGCATCACAACAGAACTCTATGACTCAAACTACTTTATTTAAGAGGCTCCGAAGAGCCATACATAACATATCCATACAGGTAGGGGTCACATGACCCAACACTCAAGACATACAATCATACAAGCACAAGCATAACCTAACATGTCTGAGTACAAACAAGTTGGAAATAAAACAGGCTTGGTTTAGCCTGACTATCTACAAGGCCCTTCCCAAGCTCAGGATCTCCGTCTAGGTAACAAGCTACTCGTCGATGTCAACGTCTATGTAAAACCCATCAGAAGGGGCAGGGTTCTCCTCTGCAACAGTTATTAAGCAAACAAGAGTACAAAGGTACTCAGCAAGTCTTACAACAGAACCTATCATACATGCATCATTATCAACAAGGGTAGTGGAGTTCATAGCAGCAAGCCAGCTTTGACTCTTGGCTAACCTATACTACAACTCTCAGCAGATTGCAAGATAAGACTACGTACACGAGTCCTCTACTCACCACAACAATACACCACCGTGGATCCTCTTCCGTCATCCTATGGAAGGGCCATCCACGGAACTCACACTTGTCTTGAGGCTTTTAGTAGTATCCATCAACTTGTCTATGAACTGCATAAGTAACCAAGTGGTCCGTATCGCGAACAACGGCTATACGAATAGATTGGTAACCCTGCAGGGGTGTACTTCTTCACACACGCTTCCACACCTTATCACCGTTTACTCGACATGTACTCGACAACCTTCAAGCGGAAGCCCAGCGAGGGTGTCGGCCATGACCTGACAAACTACACCAGTCCCTAGTCCAGGTTTATCGCCTATTTGGGTTCCATCCATGGGGAGATCCGGCCGGGGTGTCGCTCACGGCCCCAAACGATGTGTACAGGGTTCCTGGGTCACCAAACGGGCGATCGGTACACCTGGCCACGTACCTGCCGCATCACAGCCCACCCCGAGGGTCAGCGTTGTGCACGACCACCAGTAAACTACAAACACCAGAAACTAGTTGCAACTCCTGGACAAAGGACAAGGGCAGTTAATAAGTTGAGAGGGCTTGGAGCGCCCGGAGCCCAATGTGTGGTAGTAGCTGTAACTTGAATCACACATACAGATCTCGGGTCCTATGGACGGTTTCAACGAAACAAACCACCATGTACTCCTACATGGCCTTTCATCGATACCTTTACCAAACATGTTCCACACTTCCCTCTCTTTATCGAGTATGATCATTTCACTCTGATCCATCACCAAGGTGAACCAGACCTGACACAACTCTAAGCATAGCAGGCAACATAAAAAAATAGCATGGTGGAACACACATCACATGGCACATGCTAGTGGGTTTCAACTATTTACTGTGGCAATGACAGGTCATGCAAGGGAATAGGGTTCAACTACCGCAGCAAGTAGCAGTTCACACACTATTGCCTTAATGAAGTAAAAGAGAGTAGGAGCGAGAAGATGGGTTTGTATCGGAATGATCAATGGGTTGCTTTCCTGACAGAGTAGTTGTCGGGTACTGCTCTTCAACTGGATACGCAGTTGTATCCTCGGGAGCAGGACCTACCACGGAGAACACCGATGATACAATCAATATACAAACAAATGCAATAATATGATGCATGCTCATGACATGGCAAGACGAATGTGTTTTGGGCTAATGCAACTATAAACAGAAAGTTTTGAGCTCATTTGAATCAAAGATTCAAATTTATACCCAAACTATTAGTTATTAAAGTGCATTATCATGTTTTAATGTGAAAAGCAAGGTTAACTTGCTCAAACGTGCATGAAACCAGTTCCATTGGAAAGATTCGATTTTTCTGATCAATTTTCATATATAAATCTTTTCCATCTGAGCTACTGTTGAAATTATATGATTTTTTGAAGTTTAAAGCATTTTCTGGAATTTCCTGAATTGTTTTAAATCAATTTATCCCAGAAAAGCATTTACTGCGTCAGCATGACATCATGCTGACGTCAGCAGGTCAACAGACCTGGTCCAAGTCAAACCCGACTGGTGGGTCCCACTGGTCAGTGTCACAGTTAGTTAGCTAACTAATTAGGATTAGTTTAGACACTAACCTAGGTTTGACTAACAGGCAGGGCCCACATGTCTGTGACCCAGGGGAGTCAAACCCCTGGTCAAACTGGGATGACCTGCCGGCGTTTAGCCGCCGGCGAGGCCAAATGCATCGGTGGGGTGCGGAATTCGTGCTCCGGCGACCAAAAGAACGGCGGAGCACATCTACGGGCAGCTAGGAGTGAGCCGCGCGCGTCGAGTGGTGCACGTCTTGGTGCTCGGGGTCGCCGGAAGCGACACCGGCGACGAGTCCAGCGGCTGCCGGAGTTCGGGCGAAGACGAACTCATCGGTGCGGTGCTCTTGGAGGCGTGTGGATTGGTCCTACCGCATCTACGCGAGAGGGTGAAGCTAGTGGGCACGATGGCCGGGCCGTTGGGTGGCCGGAGCCTCGTCGGCGATGAGCTCCACCGCGGCGCGTGCAGGTGAGCTTCGTGCAGTGCATACGGTGCAGGAGAGAGCTAACGAAGAGGGGGAGGACGAAGCTGAGCTCACGGTGATTCCAGCAAGCCTCGAAGTGGGCTCGGGGAAGGATGAAGCTGAGCGGGGCGATGATGGCGATCTCAGCGGCCGGAGTTGGGGAAGACGGGGTCGGGGGCAACTCCAGAGCAGGCGAGCTCTCGGGGCTCGGCCTGCTCGACGTAGTCGATGACGGCGGAGCGAACGAACACAGTGACGCGGCACGGGGACGACGGCGGACACGGTTATCACGACGGTGTAGGTGCGGCAGTGTCGGCCATGGTGCGGGGGAGCGAGGGAGAGGAGCTGGGGAGGAGGAGGCGTGTCTACGGGCTCGGGGGAGAAGTGGGTGACTGATCTAAGCCAGCAGAACGGCGAGGGGAGGAGGCAGGGCGACAGGCAGCTCCGTGGCGCGCGCTGGTGCCGGCGTCGAGCACCTGCCTGCCTGCCTGGCTGAGCCAAGCAGCTCGCTGGAGCGGTGGCTGGGCTGGGCCGGCGGGTGGGCCTGCTAGGTGGGCGCTAGGTAAGTCCTTCTCTCTCCTCTCTTTTCTATTTTAATTCTGTTTGTTTTCTTTTGCAACTTTGTTGAATTAATAAAAATGCTAAAACATTTTTATAACTCATAAAACTAGTCATGCCCACTGTATATAATATGAACAGGATGGAACATTTTAGTTTATGATTATTTGGGCACATAAAATATTTTATAGCATTTAAATGCCCAAATGCAATTACAATATGAATTAATCCAGAGACCTTTGGATGTCCTAGAAAATTGTGCACCATTTTTGGTAGAGGTTTAAGACCAAGGCAAAGATGATGAACATTTTTGAAGGGCATTTTGGGTACATTGGAAAAGATTTTATTAAACCCTAGTAGTTAGAAGAGGGGTGCTGGGGTTTCTGTCATTCCCATTTCAAGTTTCTGTAGAAAGTAAACATGATGCGCACTCTAGCTAGTCCTAATGCAAGCACTGGCCAGGGATGTGACACCTTGCCACCGAAAGCCAACCATGAATCCACGCAAGAGCAGGTGGTCCCACACCTGCCCGGAATCCAGGTCCGCAATAAGGCTCTTCAGCTTGCATCTTCGACACGGACAACTTTTCTCCGTCTCGTTCTTTTGAAGCATCTCGGCCTTCATGTAGCTCAAAAACCTATTCACGATGCCTTCGGTCATCGCGGGGACCATGGTCGCCTGCGGGGTAGAGCAAAACGATATTTTAGAACCAAGAAAAAGTTTGGCATGACTTTCCCTAAGAAATAAGACCAAAAAGAATTCATAGTGCCAAAATTCTCACCGAAACGGAATGAATCAACATTTCAGCAAAATATTGGCAACTATCGCATTTCAAATACCGGTACCTGCAAACACAAACATATATGCAACACCAGAAATATATGCAACACCACCAACATACATAGATCTAGCTAGGCCATAAAAAGTGCATGTGCACGATTGTTGGAGCTCGAGGGAGAAAAATGTAGATCTACAACATAAAGATAGCTTTCCCCTTACTTACCTATCAAAAAAGGAAATTTAACCACTTAATTTTGATGAATCTATGGTGAAAATGAGGTGAGGAGGAGGAGGCAGCCGACACAAGCTTGGAGGAGTTGGTGGAGAGAATGAAGTGGGGAAAGTGAGTGTGTAGGTGTGGCTGTCTAAAATATCTAGCTGGTCCCTGGTTAATAATTGCGCACCACCCACAAATGCGCCATTAGTAACCCTGGTTACTAATGGCGCACCATCTTGAGGTGCGCCATTAGTAGTTTTGCTATATATATATATATATATAGTACTGGCGCACTGTGTTGGAGGTGCGCCATTAATAGTTAAACTAGTAAAGGCGCACTTTGTCATGGTGCGCCATTAGTATTTTTGGAAAAAAAACATTTGTTACTAATGGTGCACCGAGGGTGTGACGCGCCATTAGTGCCTACCACACTAATGGCGCACCAACTCATAGTGCGCCATTACTATACAGTAGTGGCGCACCAAGTGTCTGGTGCGCCATTAGTGGCCATATCATCTATAGCCGTTTTCCTAGTAGTGCCACCACCAGCTCGCCACCCTTGAGATGACGGTGTCACCCCTTCCGTCTCCATGACCGGCTGGTCTTTGCCGGCTCCTCTAGTCGGTGTAGGGATCTCTAGCGCTGGCGGAGCGGAACGCAGGGGGATGACAAGTTGCGGAGTCTGGCTGCGTGTGGCCTCTTCCGCTTGTGCCTTGGCGGCGGCATCCACTTGGGCCTTGGTTGTGGCATCAGCTTGGGGTTTGGCTCCCGCGTCCGCCTGCTCCTGTGCCGCCTTAGTCGCCTACACCCTCTGTCATACCGCTTCCTCCCATTCCTCGCGCGCCTCCAACGCTTTCTTTTCTATCACCTCCTAGAGGTCAGCAAGCAGGTCTATGCGGCGAGTGTTGGCAGAACCCACCGCCGCCCCGCAGACAGAAGCAGATTGGACCGCTCAAGAGAGAGCGGGGCCCTGTCCAAGGAAAATAAGAAGAAACTCAAAAGGAGTTTACAATAAAGAGGAAAAGAAAACGCAAAGGAAATGAAGCACCTACGTGGACACCATAGGGGGATCCTTTGGGGCCATCTGGAATCGAGCCGCCTTCGCGGCGGTCCACTGCCACTTGGTCGCGGCGGCTGTGCTGTTGGGCTTCTTCGGCCGATTGTTGAACAGCAGCGAGCTGGCTCGGCGCTTTTGGAGTGTCGCCTGGTGCAGCCTTCACGGTTGAGGAGCTTGGGCCCACCTTGTCGGCGCCCTATGGGCGGCGTGGCTTGTTATCCTCCTCATCATCATCCGGCCAGTCTTCGAGGTTGCCTCCTCCTCCTGAGCCACCTGCTCCACCACCGCCACCCTTGGTGTCATCCTCCTCCATTGCGGCCGCCCCCAAGTCGGGGTCGTCCACATGTCTCCTCGACCGATCTGACATGAACACATAGCCCGGCTCGGGAGCATCGTCGACCGACTGGGTCGAGAAAACTAGCCACATTGCTGACTGATCAGACGGCAAAGCAAGAACTCAAGCGAGCAAGGAACAAAGAAAATTACAAGACTCACCGCAGTGGTGGGTGTGCGTGGTCGTATGGCCACTTGCCAAACTGCCAGTCTGTCTCCGACAGTCTGAAGTTGGAGAGATAATTGACGAGTCCGATTATCTCCAAGGCCGGCAGGTCCCGCGTGCACATTCGGCATGGGTCCCGGTGCCCGCTCATGCTGCTGATGATGTGCAGACGGGCTTGAAGGGGAAGCAGTCAGCGCGCCACATAGGCAGCCAACAGGTCCGAGCCCACAAGGCCCTCTAACTCCGTCATCACTTGAAGTCATGTGAGGGTAGTGTTGGAGGCGGCCGACAGGGTGGCCAGCTTGTACCACCAGCTTGCGTGAGGCTCAACAGGCCGACCGACCACGCAGGCCGGTAGGTTGATGTAGTCCATCGTCGGGTGGATATTCTTGATGTAAAAATAAGTTTTGTGCCATAGTTTGGCTGACTGCAGCAGAGTGATGGATGGGGAAAGCACTCAGCCTAGAGCTCGAGAGTGGGGAGAGTGCGGAGATAACCCTCGCACATAGTGACGAAGGAGGCTAGTAGCACCACCGTGTTTCGGCGTGAGGTGGTGCGGTTGGACTTGGTAGAAATCGAGGAATGTAGGCAGAAAGCCGCTCGCCGGGAGGCCGAAGCTACGAAGAAAATGTGACCGGAAGACGACACGCTCGTCCTCTTCCGGTGCCGGCTAGATTTCAGTCATGGGGGGACGCATAGCTTTACGTTCGCCTCTCGGGGCAGCCGCCGGGTCTGATGAATAAATGTAAGTTGATCCTTGAAGACGTTGGAGCCATCGCAGTCGCCGGACCGTAAGCGCGCCATGGACGACGGAGCTCGTCGGAGGCATGGTGCGGCGGCGAACGGGCGAAGCCGCGGTGGAGCAAGCAGGCCGGGGCGAGAGGAGGCCTGTCGACAGAGAGCTGCGGCAGCGCTTCGGCGAGAGGGAGAGGTGCTCCTGATACGTCAATTTTGCATCATGCTTATATGTTGATATTTTTTGCATTATGGGCTGTTATTACGCGTTATGTCACAATACTTATGCCTTTTCTCTCTTATTTTACAAGCTTTACATGAAGAGGGAGAATGCCGGCACCTGGAATTCTGGGCTGGAAAAGAAGCAAACTCTGGAAACCTATTCTGCACAACTCAAAAAGTCCCAAAACTTCACAGGACACCGTTTCATAAAATATAAAAAATATCTGGCGAAAGAAGATCACCAGGGGGGCCACCACCTGTCCACGAGGGTGGGGGCGCGCCCCCCCTCTCTGGGCGCGGCCCCTGCCTCATGGGCCCCCCGATGCCCATCTTATCCTATATGAGGTGTTTTGACCTGGAAAAAATCATAAGGAGGCTTTCAGGACCAAACACCGCCATCTCGAGGCGGAACCTTGGCGGAAACCAATCTAGGGCTCCGGCAGAGCTGTTCTGCCGGAGATACTTCCCTCCAGGAGGGGGAAATCGTCACCGCCATCATCACCAACAACTCTCCCATCTTGGGGAGGGCTATCTTCATCAACATCTTTACCAGCACCATCTCCTTTCAAACCCTAGTTCATCTCTTGTATCCAATCTTTGTACCCAAACCTTAGATTGGTACGTGTGGGTTGCTAGTAGTGTTGATTACTCCTTGTAGTTGATGCTAGTTGGTTTATTTGGTGGAAGATCATATGTTCAAATCCATTATGCATATTAATACCCCTCTGATCATGAAGAATATTATGTCTTGTGAGTAGTTACTTTTGTTCCTGAGGACATGGGAGAAGTCTTGCTATTAGTAGTCATGTGAATTTGGTATTCGTTCGATATTTTGATGAGATGTATGTTGTCTCTCCTCTAGTGGTGTCATGTGAACGTCGACTACATGACACTTCACCATTATTTGGGCCTAGAGGAAGGCATTGGGAAGTAATAAGTAGATGATGGGTTGCTAGAGTGACAGAAGCTTGAACCCTAGTTTATGCGTTGCTTCGTAAGGGGCTGATTTGGATCCACTTGTTTCATGCCATGGTCAGGTTTACCTTAATACTTCTTTTGTAGTTGCGGTTGTTTGCATTAGAGGTTAATCATAAGTGGGTGGCTTGTCCATGTAATGACAACACCCAAGCACCGGTCCACCCACATACCAAATTATCAAAGTACCGAAAGTGAATCAAATGATCGTGATGAAAACTAGCTTGACGATAATTCCCATGTGTCCTCAGGAGCGTTTCCATCATATAAGAGTTTGTCCAGGCTTGTCCTTTGCTACAAAAAGGATTGGGCCATCTTGCTGCACCTTATTTACTTTTACCTTTGGTCACTTGCTACCAATTACCTTATCACAAAACTATATGTTACCTATAATTTCAGTGCTTGCAGAGAATACCTTAATGAAAACTGCCTAGCATTTCCTTCTGCTCCTCGTTGGGTTCGACACTCTTACTTATCGAAAGGACTACAATAGATCCCCTACACCTGTCGGTCATCAAGACTCTTTTCTCGCACCGTTGCCAGGAAGTGAAGCGCCTTTGGTAAGTGGAATTTGGTAAGGAAATTTTTATATAGTGTGCTGAAATTTGTTCTCACTTGTTACTATGGCTCATAATCCTCTGAGGGGCTTGTTCGGGGTATCTTCACCCCGACCAGAAGATCAAAGAGTTGCTCCTCAACCTACTGCACCTACTGAAAATGTTTGCTTTGAAATTCGTTCGGGTATGATAGAGAAACTGCTAGATAATCCCTTTACAGGAGATAGGACACTACATCCCTATTTACACCTAATCTATGTGAATGAATTTTGTGGATTTTTTAAGCTTGCAGGTATGCCCGAGGATGTTATCAAGAAGAAGGTCTTCCCTTTTTCTTTGAAGGGAGATGCATTGACATGGTTTAGGCTATGTGACGATATTGGATCATTGAACTACAATCGTCTGAAGTTGGAATTTCATCAGAAGTTCTACCCTATGCACCAGGTTCATTGTGATCGTAATTGTATCTATAATTTTTGGCCTCGCGAAGGAGAAAGCATCGCTCAAGCTTGGGGGAGGATTAAGTCAATGTTATATTCATGCCCCAATCATGATCTCTCAAAAGAAATGATCATTCAAACATTTTATGTTCGGCTTTCTCTCAGTAATCGCTCCATGGTCGGTACTTCTTGTTCTTGTTCTTTTATGATGAAGACTGTTGAATTCAGATGTGATTTATTGGAAAGAATTAAACGCAACTCTGAAGATTGGGATCTCGACGAAGGTAAGGAGTCAGGTATGACCCCTAAGTTTGATTCAGTTAAAGCTTTTATGGATACCGATGTTTTCCGTGAGTTTAGTACTAAATATGGACTTGACTCTGAGATAGTAGCTTCTTTCTGTGAATCATTTTCTACTCATGTTGATCTTCCCAAGGAGAAGTGGTTTAAATACCATCCTCCCATTGAAGTAAAAGTAGTTGAACCTGTTAAAGTTGAAGAAAAGACTATCACTTATAATGCTGATCCTATTGTTCCTACTGCTTATATTTAGAAACCACCTTTCCCTTTTAGGGTAAAGGATCATGCTAAAGCTTCAATTGTAGTTTGTAAGAGTAATACTAGAACACCTACACCCTCTGAGCAAATTAAAGTTGAACCTAGTGTTGCTATGGTTAAAGATATCTTGGTAGAAGATTTAGATGGACATGTTATTTACCTCTAGGAGGAATCTGCTAGAATAGCCAAACCCGATGCTAGGATTAAACATAAACAGGTTGTAGGCTTGCATGTTATCTCTGTTAAAATAGGAGATCATTGCTATCATTGTTTATGTGATGTGGGTGCTAGTGCGAGTATAATACCTATATCCTTATATGATGAAATTATGCACGATATTGCACCTGTTGAGCTAGAAGGTATAGATGTTACTATTAAGCTTGCTAATAGTGACACTATCTCACCAATTGGGATTGTTAGAGATGTTGAAGTCTTGTGTGGGAAAGTTAAATACCCTGCTGATTTTCTTGTTCTTGGTTCCCCACATGACTTTTGTCCCATTATATTTTGCAGACCCTTCTTGAATACTGTTAATGCTAAGATAGACTGCGTGAAATATATTGTTACTGTTGGTTTAGGGGATATGTCTCATGATTTTAACTTTCCTAAATTTCGTAGACAACCCCTTGATAAAGAATTACCTAGTAAGGATGAAATTATTGGTATTGCTTCTATTGTTGTGCCTCCTAATGATCCTTTAGAACAATATTTGCTAGATCATGAAAATGATATGCATATTAATGAAAGAAGGGAAATAGATGAAATATTCTTTAATCAGAGACCCGTATTGAAAAACAACTTGCCTGTTGAAATCCAAGGGGATCCTCCTCCACCCAAGGGTGATCCCGTTTTTGAACTTAAACCTTTACCTGATAATCTTAAATATATTTATCTTGATGAAAAGAAGATATATCCTGTTATTATTAGTGCTAACCTTTTAGAGCAGGAAGAGTAAAAAATATTGAAAACTCTGAAGAAGCGCGGTGCTGCTATTGGATATACTCTGGATGATCTTAAGGGCATCAGGCCCACTTTATGCCAACACAAGATAAAATTAGAAGAAAACGCTAAACCGGTTATCGATCATCAACGATGGTTAAATCCTAAGATGAAAGAAGTGGTAAGGAAGGAAATTCTAAAGCTTCTAGAGGCAGGTATTATTTATCCAGTTGCTGATAGCAAGTGGGTAAGTCCTCTCAATTATTTCCCTAAGAAGGGAGGTATGACTGTTGTTCCTAACAATAAAGATGAATTGATCCTGCAAAGAATAGTTACAGGTTATAGGATGGTAATTAATTTCCGCAAATTAAATAAAGCTACTAAGAAAGATCATTACCCCTTGCCATTTATTGATCAAATGATTGAAAGGTTATCCAAATATACTCACTTTTGCTTTCTAGATGGTTATTCTAGTTTCTCTCAAATACCTGTGTCAAAAGGGAATCAAGAAAAGACCACTTTTACTTGTCCTTTCGGTACCTTTGCTTATAGACATATGCCTTTTGGTTTATGTAATGCACCTGCTACCTTTCAAAGATGCACGATGGCTATATTCTCCGACTTTTGTGAAAAGATTATTGAGGTTTTCATGGATGATTTTTCCGTTTACGGAACTTCTTTTGATGATTCCTTAAGCAACCTTGATCGATTTTTGCAGAGATGTGAAGACACTAATCTTGTCTTGAATTGGGAGAAGTGCCACTTTATGGTTAATGAAGGCATTGTCTTGGGACATAAAATTTCTGAAAGAGGTATTGAAGTTGACAAAGCTAAAGTTGATGCTACTGAAAAGATGCCGTGCCCCAAGGACATCAAAGGCATACGAAGTTTCCGTGGTCATGTCAGGTTTTATAGGAGGTTCATAAAAGGACTTCTCCAAAATCTCCAGGCCTTTGACTAATCTCTTACAAAAAGATATTCCTTTTGTCTTTGATGATGATTGTATAGAAGCATTTGAAATACTTAAGAAAGCATTGATCTCTGCACCTATTGTCGAGCCTCTTGACAGGCATTTACCCATTGAGATTATGCGCGATGCTAGTGATTATGCTGTAGGTGCTGTTTTAGGGCAAAGAGTTGATAAGAAATTGAATGTTATCCAATATGCTAGTAAAACTCTAGATAGTGCCCAGAGAAATTATGCTACTACCGAGAAAGAATTTTTAGCATTTGTATTTGCTTGTGATAAGTTTAGACCTTATATTGTTGATTCTAAAGTAACTATGCACACTGATCATGCTGCTATCAAATACCTTATGGAAAAGAAAGATGCTAAACCTATACTTATTAGATGGGTTCTCTTGCTGCAAGAGTTTAACTTGCATATTATTGATAGAAAGGGAGCTTAGAATCCAGTTACAGATAACTTTTCTAGGCTAGTGAATATACTTGATGACCCCCAACCTATTGATAATAGCTTTCGTGATGAACAATTAGCTGTCATAAATACTTCTTGTACTGCTCCATGGTATGCTGATTAAGCTAATTACATTGTTGCTAAGTTTATACCTCCTAGCTTCGCATACCAGCAAAAGACAAAGTTCTTCTATGATTTAAGGCATTACTTCTGAGATGACCCACATCTTTATAAAGAAGGAGTAGATGGTATTATTAGACGTTTTGTACTTGAGCATGAATAGGAACAGATCCTACGCAAGTGCCACTCGGAAGCTTATGGAGGAAACCATGCTGGAGATAGAACTGCACATAACACTACAAAAAAATACACTTCCGTGATGATACATGTTTGTCACAGTAGGTCACGTTTTCTGTCATGCATGTACATCCATGATGATTTTATGACAGAATCAAGATAGTCATACCTGTGTTGTCGTAGAAGTGTTCCATGACATTACCAAAATTATCATCACGGAAGTGTCCACTACCATGACGATAAATCGCGCGTCACAGAAGTGCTTTCGTCGAGGGTGACCGACACGTGGCATCCATTGTCACGAAACGCCGTTAAGCTATCGGGTCCGGTTTTGGATCCGATAACCCGTTAACAGCCCCGACCAATGGGGATTTTCCACGTGTAAAATTCTGATTGGCTGACGGAAAAAGGTGTCAGCTCCGCGTTGGCACAGGTGTCACTCATCCACTGGGCGAGAAGCGCCTATGATATGTTGGCACATGGACCGGCCCCGAAAGTGGCCCATAAAGTTTAAATGGGTCGGCCCAAGTAAAGGCCCGCGAGATTTTGTCGACCATAATGGGCCGGCCCAACTAAAGGCCCACAATATTTTGCAAACCATAATGGGTCGGCCCAGCTAAAGGCCCACAAGTTTTTGCGGGTCATAATGGGCCGACCCAGGTAAAGGCCCACAAGATTTTTGCGGGCCATAATGGGCCAGCCCAGGTAAAGGCCCACATAATTTTTGTGTACCATAATGGGCCGACCCAGCTAAAGGCCGAGGAGATTTCGCCGACATTAATGGGCCCGCCCAGCTGTAGGCCCACAAGATTTTGAGGACCCTAGTAGGCTGGCCCATTATCTAGCTGCCATATTTTGGGCCAAATGTTGGCCCATATATGATCCGGTCCATTATTGGCCTGCCACGTTTTGGGCCTAATAAAGGCCCATATGAAACCTGGCCCGTTAAAAACCTACCACGTTCTGGGCCAAATTATGGCCCACATCAGGTCCGGCCCTTTAAGAGGCTTTGGGATAAATTATGGTCCATATCAGATTCGGCCCGTCAATTGGACGCTATAATTTTGGGCCCACTTGCCAAAGGCCCATTTAGTAATTCGGCGTGGTATTAGTTTCGGCCTGTTAAGGGCCCGTTTAACATTTTGGCCCTATATTAATATCGGCATGTTAAAAGCCCGTCATATAGTTGGGCCTAGCCACGGCCCGGTTTGCATCCGGCCTGCTCGCAGCCGATAATCTGATTGGGCCAAACAAGGACCATGACAATTTTGGCTTGTTATAAGCCCGTGATTTGATTGGTGCATTCATGGACCGGGGTCAATTTCGGCCTGCTGCCGGCCTGTGAGCTGTTCGGCATGCTTCAGGCCCAACCTACTTTTCAGCCTCCTAAAGGCCCATTGAGTTTTATTGGGAAAATAGGGCCGGTGGTTTACTCGGCCTATTAAAGGCCCGAACCTACTAGTGGGCCAGTTTACATTTAGGCCTGTTAACGGATCAAGATGACGAGGCCCATGATGCGGATCATACATGGTGATTTGCATGATGGCCTGATTATGTACCGTAATTTTATGGTTTGGTTGGTTTACTGCCAAGACAGGATATATATATATATATATATATATATATATATATATATATATATATATATATATATATAT
>LR738711.1:340913912-340966253 GCA_902687465.1 Secale cereale | reverse complement strand
TATATAGTAAAATAATTGCAACATCGTGAATAAGAAAAAAAATCTAGACTATTCAATAAAGAAATTACGGCATATTACATCCACTGGGCATCAAAGTTCGCCACAATGATAATAAAGCACAAGCAGACAGCAGATTACATACACTGGGCATCAAAGATCGCCACCAGTGCAACTAAACATGCCGACAAAATAATATACAAAACAATGGCACTTCAATAGAGTTCAAGAAAGGTTAGCCCTGCTCGGGAGCTGCAGCGCAAGCCGCTGAGCAAGCTGGTTAGACTGCACTTGTTTGACACTTATATCCTCCTCACTCTGAAAGATAAACAAGCCGACAGATGATAGGTTTTGCACATATAAGTATCAGTGCTGACAATTCATCACATTTCTTACTGACGAATAAAGTGACACAGTTTAATATAGCATTAACACAATATGGTATAGTTCAGGTCAAGATATGGCATGCATTGTGAAGGAGTTGGCAGCTTCACGACACCATTGGATTACAGATCAAGAACTCATAAGTATCAATGGTTAGTGTGCTGTCAATTTATCCCATTTCAGATTGGCAAAATAAGATCACTTGCTCTATATAGTTTAATTTACATGGTATGAAGAAGGAACTTGGTTGTACAACTGAAAACTTAAATTGAGAAGGACAAACTTTTGTTTACGAACTGGAGTACATAATAAACTGTAAACATGCAATTTGATGCAAACACCAAAAATAAACAGCTGTTGCAGTCATGCCTAACCAAATAAACATAACAAAGTTTGAAGGCTTGAGAAGGACAAACTTACTTTATTGGTGAAGGCAGGCTCTATAAAGCCCTTGTCC
Source organism: Secale cereale (assembly GCA_902687465.1). Classification (NCBI taxonomy): domain Eukaryota; kingdom Viridiplantae; phylum Streptophyta; class Magnoliopsida; order Poales; family Poaceae; genus Secale; species Secale cereale. The sequence continues at coordinate 340,965,415 of LR738711.1, read as the reverse complement.
ATTCTGATGGGGGGAGGCAATTCAAGAAGTTTACCACAGAATCTTCTTCATAAGCATTGCCTTTATTCTACATTTTGTTAAAAGTAAATATAGATGTGACAATATAAGAAAAATTGGAGAATATTTAAGATAAGATGAAGAGTGATGCTACATAACCAAGTAGCAATAAATGTAAGTACAATGATACAGGCAAAAGGTACAGCCAAGAGCAATGCAGAGCTAAACTTCTTTAGTACCATCGGTGTTATCCAACCTTATGGTAAGAGTAAATATAAATCTTATGTGTAGAAAATGGAGGGCAAAGGAAAATAAGCTGCAGAGTGATGGTACATGAACAACTACCTGTCAATATAAGTACGTTGATGAAGGACAGCAGGTACTTACAAGAATAATGCAGAGCTAAAAAAATTCATTGCCATTGGATATATTCTACACTAATGTAACCATTCATACAGATCAGATACTTTGGAGCGAAAAATTGATAAGGAACGTATCATGCATACTGCTTTCACATAATGAATCAGGTATGTATGCAAAGCAGTGGGCAGCATATTTGCGATATCATGTCATTCTTTTCAAACCAGAATTTTTTGCCAGCAGATTTCCTGCAAAAAAGATCCGTAATGCACATGCGGAAAAGTAGAAGTTCAAATTGTCATGCGATATCATAGACAATACGTAATAGTCGGAATGAGACCAGTGCATAACAAGGTTTTTCCATTCAATGTCTTCTAAATTTAGCATGGGAGACTTCACCAGAAATTCGTTTATAGACTTGCCATCAAAGTGAGATTTCCTCAGGTAACACCAATACTGCTGCAATGCTTCCTCGAAAAGCGCAAGCAAGCTTTGCTCGTCATGACTATCCACATTAACCCTCGCCTAGTTACAACAATGTAATGTAAACCATTGATGTGTTCAATCAGCAGAAAATAGGAAAATAATCACCATGAATAATAGCACTTACACGTAAGTGGGACAGGAAGATGTGAAAATGGTGTTTGTCTTCACTATAATCTTCCAATGATGGGAATATATACACGTGGTCCCTAACAACATTGAAATCATTGTCTTTTAAACTGGGAATAACTGGAATGGGGTTCCAATCTTGAGGAATTGGCCATCTCTGCAATTGGGATAGGTCTTCAGCCGGTGGACTTGCTGTACTTTTTGCTGGAGTGAAATTTTTCTGTGGTACGGCTTGTGCTATGGCAACTGAAATCGGCATACCTTCTGCTAGAGTGCAGGTCCTGTGTGGTGGGGCTAGTGGTGTGGCCATTGAACTATGGGTACATTCTGCTCGAGTCGGTCCTACGTTTTGTGTCACTGGTTGTATAGCCAATATAAGTGGGGTGCTGTCTGATTTCTCCGGCACAACCACGTTTTTCAAGGACTTTGCTGGTGCTCCTTCAGGTTCGGCGATCACCCTCTTCCTTTTCGATGTCTGATGCACAATAATAGCATTTGAGTGGAAATACCTGGTATGATGACAGATGGAATATTTATTGATAATGAATGGGCATGTCATCTCAACATATATGATGAGTAAATTAAGAAGATGGTGGTGCAACAAAGTAGAAGAAATGTAAGACAACATATGCAAGATACGCGCAATGAATAAAACCTTGCCAAATTAGAGCAGGCACCTTGATGGGTGAACATGACAGGCCATCTGCCTTTGACTCCTCGAGGTTAGAATAGTCATTAGGATCATATTCTGAACAAAAATCTACAGGTGGGGAGCGTATGAGTTTCATTGCATCCAGAATGGCACTCAATGCCTTGGTGCAAATTTTGTAAGTCATTGCAGTGTTCCACAATATTCTTCTGATGCGCGGATTCTTATATTCACTGTAATTACGTATAATATCTGAGAACCATGAAAGTATAAATAGTTGTGAGATTATCTTTGTAATGCAAAGGATATTCTAATATAGGGGTGCCCCTGTAACACTTGTGTGCTATCACTAGATTCTGATGACAGAGCTCATGTGTGGTGTAATATGGTGCGTGCATTTATATAATCTGGCACAAGTACACAAAAAAGAAGGCTCCAGAAGTAAGGATAGTTGGCAGATGATAGGTTCAAAATATACTGTATAGAGAGTTTATTGCCAAACCATGATAACAAGAGCACACAACAACTAGGCAGATCATAGTGTACATAAAAGGGGTACACCATAACCAAGATATATAAATCGGGAAAGTGCAACTGGCTTGAAAATACGGTGTTGTATTGCTGCTAGTAATTGAAAGCCTATCGGTCAAGTACATGCCAGCTCTATGAGCTGTTAATTGCAGATGTCCCTGCTCCCCTTCCTGACAAGGAACATACTGTACGTACTAAATACAGAATAAGAAAAGAGGAACATGTTAAAGAACAGAAGAGGAAGCATATTCTTGAGGTTCCTCTTAATTGCAGACAATGTTGGTTGCCAACTCATGATGAATCACAATGCCCAAAGAAATGCAATTCCATGTTGTCTCTCTATATGTGGCAATTTTGAACAAGAGTCATTAGGCTCATATTCTGAACAAGAGTCAACACGTGGGGAGCGTATGAGTTTCATTGCATCCAGAATGGCGCTCACTGGCTTGGTGCCAATTTTGTAAGTCATTGCGGTGTTTAGCTTCAAGAGTGGACTGCTGCTAGTGCGACACAATGCAGCTACACAGATCATAGTGTAGATATAACGGTAAGCATCAGATTAAAATTAGCAAAGTGGAACTTGCTAGAATAGTATTGCCGGTACGGCTAGAAAGGCTTCGGATACCAGCTCTCTTCAACTGAAGGTGCGGTACTGTTAAAATCAGTGTAACTCTCAAAGGCGACACAGCTCCCTGCATTTCCTTTCTATTCTTATAGGATTCAGGTGGGCACGCCACTACAAATCCTAGTCCCATGTTTACAAAATCCTACGAATCAAAGAGGCCCGAAGAGTTCAAAGTGTCAATACCAACTGACCGTATATACCTCTACAATGCAAATGTCCCTGCTCATCTTCACTACAAGGAACATACTGTACTACTATCATACTCCCTCCGTTCCAAAATATAAGTCTTGGTAGAGATTTCCACTATGGATCACATGCAGATGTATCCAGATACATTTTAGAGTGTAGATTCACTCATTTTGCTCACTATGTAGTCCATGGTGGAATCTATACAAAGACTTGTATTTAGGAACGGAGAGAGTACTTATTAAAGAAGAACGGAAGAGGAACATGCTAAGGAAGAGCAAGCAGATTTTGGATAATAAAACGTTCATTGCGCAGTGCCCACACATGATGAACCAGAGCGCATTAAGAAAGCAACTCCCTGCTATCTCTCTATATGTGGTGCACGTGCTTTTTTGAAAGTAAAGTAGGAACATTAGCTGACCAATTAAATGTTATCTGTTTTAGTAATATCAACATCATATCACATTCGTACTTGAGCAACAAGTTTGGAATTATGAGTGGCACGTTGTTTAGCTTGATGGATTCAGGAGCAGTGCTAAGCAGGTACGATGATGGTACTAAATATAAAGGCATGTCCGCATGCAAGTCACGTGACTTTGGTCATTTGGGTCAGTCGACCATTTCAGGCGGTTGGATGAAGATCCTATGTCTTCTAACCATTCTTCTGCCTCGTCTCTGATTCTTCCCATATAGAACACCGCACGGGCCGCCGGCCGGACCACCGGCCCCCACCGCCTGTGTTCCTCCGCCACCCCCACCCCCCACCCCTGCCCCCACCCACGTCAACTTTTCTTCGTTCGGCGAGGCACCACCACCGCCCCCCACTCAACCAAAGTCCCCACCCGAGCCCCTTCGTTCACACCGGCAAACTCCGGCGAGCTTTGAAAAATCGACTGACCCAATTTTAAAATTTACTCTACTGTGATTTAACTAGTGTGGAATGTAAAAGGGGAAAACCATAAGCATTGGGAGTATAGTGTTGAGCGTGCCATGGTGTATCTGAAGGTGCAAACCAGACAAAGGCAACTTCGCAACCAATGTTTTCTCTCAACTAGCAAGTAAGTGCTGGACAAGAAATCAGAGTAAAGTAGTGGCGATCTATTTTCTTGCGGCGATAAATAAGTTGAGCAGATACGAAGGAGTACCGCCTCTGGTGCGGCGACGTGTATGCATCTGCTGAGAATTTGACGATGCTACGGTAGCGATGGCTATCGGCGGCGTGGAAGCAGATCTAGGAGGGTAGACGGTGGCGGCGGGGCGCGGTGGATGAGTTGGTTGTAGGAGCGGCGCCGGCAAGGTGGACGATGGCGGGGATGAAGCGAGAGGACGGGATGCATGGATCCCAGTCCGAAGCCGTGGATGAGAGAGGTCGATCTCTTGTAATGGACGGCGGCATCGGGGTATCAGCTCCGGCATGGTGGAGGAGGATGGCGTTGGATGGGGTGGCGGACGGAGGAGGTTGGGGTGGAGAGGGTGTTTTGGCGCCCACGGAGTACGAATGGGGAAATGGAGGTGGAGAGGAAGGGGGGAACCATGTCTGCAGGGCGCGCTTGTCTCAAATGCGAGGAAATTTACAAACTTAGCCCCTGTTTCAAATTTCCTACATCACAGCAAAATTAGTCGGTTGGGGATAGGACGGCAATCTCGTATACACCGAATATTTGCCGACGAGAGTTTGTTTTTGGCGCCCACCGTGTATGAATCGGGGAGGGAGTCGATTTTGGCCGAGGACACACTGTGTTTTGGCGCCCACCATCTATGAATCCGGGTGAGGGGCGGTTATGTCACATTTGAGTGAAATTACAAACCTACCCCTATCGAAACCTATAGAAATCGAGCAGATAGGATTTGCGTGGCAGGGATAGGCATTAGTAATTTCCATCTCGCAGATTTTGGTTTCAGGCGGTTACTGCGACTTTCCCCGCTTCGTTCAAATTTTGCGGAGTGCACGATTACCATGCCAAGTCAATTCTAAGCCCGTTTGTATTCTATTTTTTTCGGGCCGGTTCCATTTTTGATTGGAATAAAATTCTATATACATCATTTTTTATATATACTATCAAAAGCACAACAAAGAGTTCTGCTCCTTTATATTTATAAATTTGATTTATAAATACAATGATCTCAAAATCATAAGGTTGAAATCAAAAAATTAAACCAAATTATGTTCTACCAAAATGTATGGATCAGTAATATCTACATATTAAATAACATAGATGCGTGTTAATTCATATGAGTATGCATGTTTGATAGATCTGTTTTGGTTCAAGTATGGATTAGAAGTATCATCATCTCGAATTCAAATATTTGAATCCCTTTTATGTTCACTCCATTCATGCCCATCTCTCTCGCATGCATGCTCCTTCATGGTGCTATCACTCTCTTTTCTCCAGCTCACCCGGACGCTCACTTCATGTTTCTCCTATCCTCGCAAACATGGTCTCTCAACATCTCCCTTGAGAAGTGTCACACTCTCCCTATCATTATACATTACACGGTTTTCATTATCTCTCACATCTCTACCGTTCTCTCGTATCACAAGGTACCTAAGCTTTCTTTTTCACCGCCACACACACAGTCTCCACTCGTCTTTCACTTTGTCTTTCTCTCTATGGGATTCTCTCACACATACTATATGTCTCTAGATATGAATCATACCACTAAAATTACTCTCTCTCTCTCTCTCTCCTGTAGACACAACATTTGTTGCGGTCTCCTTTTCGTCTCCATCCTAGACTGACATTATTCATTTGTTTACCGATCATACAAACTCCCCCCTCTCTCTCACACACACACAAAACTCCTGCTTCCACTCCCCTTCCCGACTACCGTCTCTCTCTCACACACACAAAACTCTCGCCTCGCACCCCCGACTCGTATTTCTCTCACAAACATTTATCGACTAGCCTCTAGATAGGTTTATACACCCGCACACTCGTGCTTCCACTATCGCATACATGTCTCTCTCCCGCTCCTTGTATCTATGTAGATGTTTCTTCCCTTCTTGATACACGCCCTCTCGATTGTGCACACAGACACTATCGCCTCATTTTAAGCTGATACCTCTCGCACACACAGTCTTTGTGTCTTTGTCACACGTGCATTCCGTCCTCCTCCTCTCTCCCTCTCTCCCTCTCACACACATGGGGTTTTTGCAACAACTAGCAAGATGCCCATGCGTTGCACAGAACATCAAGATGCATTTGTATGAGTAGTTTATCTTGTGGGAGAACAGGATGAACAAGGGAAGGCCTTATTTGCAAGTGTGGAGAGGGGAGTGGGTATCTTTTTGCAAAATTGCCATAGTTTCCTTCTTATCCGTCAGATATAGATCGGACGGCCTATATTGCAGGATGGCAGGCACACGATAATCACCGACTATGCTTTTTATAACAGTAGGGATAAAAACCAGAGTTGGTGATGATGGTGGGCCTGCCATCCTGCAATATAGGCCGTCCGCTTTATATCTGACGGATAGGAACGAAACTATGGCAATTTACCCACACTCCTCTCCACATTTGCAGATAAGGTCTTCCCTCGTTCATCCTTTTCTCCCACAAGATCTTGATGTTCCGTGCAATGCAGGGGCATCTTGCTAGTAAGAGTAGAAATTATACATATACCACTTCTCGAATCTTGAAACCAACAACATTCCTCCGTTATCTCATAAAAACCGCCAAAGGAATATATTTTGAGTGAAACATAATTTTTTTAGTGATATCCATATTTCAAAACTAGTATTTTTTTCTATCAAATTGGTGAATATGTATTAATCTACTCAGATCGTGTGGCAACGCATTGGCACATTGCTAGTCTCTACTACTATAGTACATAAATTTTTGAATTCAGGTTATCTATCCGCCAAGACTGCGAAGCAATTAGTGGCCATTTGATTTGTTCCACACATTACCCAACTCAAGTTATCTAACATCTAACGTTTCTTGGATTCACTCTATACGGCCACCCGCCAAAGTGACTCCAGTAACTTTCTTGAACCCTCACGATGCCAAATGCCCACAAACGTGCTGGTGCAAAATTCTGCTATTTACCATCTTCTGTGGCTCTGAACTTTAATGCATAACAACTGGAGGCCTATAATATCTGGCAAACAAGAACGACCCACTAAACAACTAATGTTTCACAAATGAAAGTACTCAACGCTTGTATGACTATCCCCCCACCTCCAGGAACTTCTAATGCAGCAATTTGATAACCCTTTATCAAAATGCAACAAATTGAACAATAAAGTTTGTTACATGTCCAATACAATCTTAACAACCATGGGCAGAATAAGCAACCTTTTTCAGAAAAAAAATGAGTGAGTAAGAAATACGTTCATAGCATGTGCCTTCTACTAGTAGTTATTAGTAAAAAAAATTGACACCAGACAAATGCTAGAGTACATATACGAAGAGAAGAGGCGCACACACGCAGTCGGTCTCTCGCTGTCTCGCACACACAAGTGTTACTTAAAGGCAACATTAACAAATAGTAAACCCTAAAACCCTAGGTGCACGATTGCTGCATTCGCGGGTACTGGGTACGTGGTGGAGCACACCTTTGTAGGAATAGTCGGCTCGTGTGATAATTTGATCCATGGAAGTTGATGGTCGGGACCACAGGTGAACGACTAGGAGGCGGTGGCTCGCGAGTTGCCACAGATCGAGTAGCCACGTTTAAAATATCATTTTTTAGCGGGGTTAAGAGTTCCGATTTTCAATGGCGCATTCTAAGTACTAAGTAGTTTTTAGAACGATTGGTATGGAGCGAAAATGCAATTCTTAGTACTACGTACCTCCTTGGCGTATGGTTGTATGGGTATGTTGCGAGATGTTGAACCTGGTACTTCTAGGGCAAATAATATGTTTAGATTTAGATGTTGGTTTTCAGTAATGAAAGTCGGAAGGGGGAAACCCTTCTTTGATTAGAAAAAAAACTACTACCTTTGTTCTGGTTTACTAGTCCCCATCCTATTTTGGGTCAAAGTTTGTCCACGAATTTTACTTGTAAAATCATGGAAAACGATATTTTGTTATATGCAAACAAAAAAGGACTGGAGGGAGTGATTGCTCTGACACGGACGCGACCTCTCATAGCGCAGGCATTGAACCGGCGCGCCGGCCAAGAGGGCCCCACTCGCTGCAGGCCCTGCTGAACACACCTCCTCGCCGCATGAAACCTGCTTCAGACTGCCCCGCCTGCCTTCATTGAATCTGCGCGTGTGCTGGCAACACGTCCTTCTACGAGTCGGCCGACACTTTAGAACACAAAAAATGACCAAAATATAACTAATTACGCATGCTCTTGACTTGTTGTGCTTGCATTGGTAGTAGGAACTAAAGGTTTTTCTTTATTCATAACTCTCCTCATCTTTTTTTGGCTTTGAAGTGAATCATGGTTGTGGACATTATGTATGAATGTGGAGATATCTGTGAACATGAGTTTGATGTTGAAGTTGAACTTGGAATGTCAGGCTTGCGCGTGAACTATACCATGTCCAATGCTTCGTCTGTTATTGTTTGGAAAGTAATTGCTCATATGACATGACCTGAAACAAAAATTATGTGCCACATCAGTAGATGCAAAGACATCACAACATGCATGCTGACTGGATAAACATTCGAACCTAGCTACTATGAAGGAAATATTGTATTGACAATGGTTTTAGATAGCAGGAGACACCTAGCCTGCTCTGCCTCTGCTAGCTTACTTATGGCTTCTTCCATCTCTTCTTTGGCATGGGTGAAGAGAGCATCTGATTGCTCTTTTGGCTTCTTCAGGAGCTTGGCTACATTCTCAAGGGCACCTGCACGCTTTCTTGCAGCCTTTACTAGAGCCACGAGGACACGAACAGCTGACGACTCCACCTAGCTTGTGTCTAATCCAGCATATTCAGGGAATTTGCACCTTGTGTCTAATTCAGCATCATTAGGGAAATGACACCTTGTGTGTAATCCAGCCTCATTCTGGAAACATGATCTCGAGGTTGACCATACTTCCATCCTCGCAGAAACTGCATCCTGACATGAAGTTACTTCTTTTTTAGATAATTACTCAGAGCAACCCAGATCCATTTAGTAGAAGCCAAATAAACAGAACTCGGAGAAGTGAATTCAAAAGGAAAAAAAATATAAAAACAGACTACCAGGTGAGAACACCCACTTCCTACATCAAGCTAAAAATGAAAGTATTAGGACGATTAAGACTCTTCTGATGACGCATCGAAGAACCCGAGGCTTAAGAGAAACAGAAACTACAACATATACATATCGAAGAACACGAGGCTAAACTAAAGTAATTGAAAGGATGTTACTTACCAAAGCTCGTTTTACAGGTTCGGTGCAGCTCCTCTTTAACTTGCCACGCTCCTTGAAGATGTCCCCAGTATCCTGTGTTTGGTCTACATTGCTCCTCTGCATGTTCGCACTCGTGGTTTTAAAATCTCAACATGGCAAGAAAAATATACTACTAGTAATACTCGCGCATCTTGTGGGCAACATTAGAGCATCTCCAACAAAATCGCAATGCATGGCAGTTTCAAAAAGCGTTTACAGTGCTGAGATTGAGAAGTAGAGATAGAGAGTAGAGGATAGTTCTCAACATAGATAGATAAAAAATAGATTATTCAACTACACCTCGTCGTCCGACTCCTCCACGGTGATGTCCTCCTCCGACGTCTGACTGTAGGCCTGAAGATACCGATCATCGTCGGATTCCCAGGGTGACACTGCTCCTAGCCTCATGTTGAATTGAGCGTCCGCTTTTCGCCTACGCTTGTCCTCGCGATAGGCGGCTCGCTCCGCCCTCCTCTTATCCCTCTCCGCCCAGCTTTGCTAGTAGAACATGCTCTCGTTGATGATGTCCTGCGGGAAGCGTTGGCGCCATAGCGCCATGGCTTCCTCGTCCCTCTCGGTGATGCCGAGACGGTGCAACCGCCTCTGGTGGTCGCAACGATCCTCGTCGATGATAAGCCGCGGTAGAGGCGCGAGCTCCTGTGCCCGCTCCCACGTTGGCACGTCGGGGAAGTTCAATGTTCTATGAGGCCACCGGAGGCGCCACGCCGCCGCGTCGTATGCACGGTCTGCCTCATGGACAATGTCGAAATTGCCGAGGCCGAGGCGCATCCCGCAGAACTGGATCTCGGCGGAGAAGCTGCCGGAGGGGCGCGCGCAGACGCCGTGGTATCCCCAATTTTCCCAGCGACGCGGCGGCATGGTGGCGCGGCGGCGGCGAGGCAAGCAAGAGCGGGGAGAGGGCGGTGGCGAGGCACAGAGCAGGGAGAGAGCGGTGGCAAGGCACATAGCTATGTGAGGGCATTGGATTTTATAAAGCGTGCCGGACACCGCTCGCCAAAACTAGGGCACGCACGACCGCTTTTTCCCGCACGCACGCAATCCTTTCCCGACGTCTCTGCTATCTCTACTCTCTTCTCTACTGTTATATTTATTTTATATTTAATATTTATCTCTACTTCTCTACTCTCTATTTTTTTCCTCTACCTTTTCCCTAATTTTCTTCTAAAAAACAGAGTTGGTCATGATGGAGTTCCTGCCATCCTGCAATATAGGAAGGAAACTGTGGTAGTTTTGCAAAAAGATACCCACACCCCTCTCCGCATTTGCAAATAAGGCATTCCCTCATTCATCCTTTTCTCCCACAAGATAAACTACTCATACAATGCATCTTGATGCGTGCAACGCATGGGCATGTTGCTACTTCTAAAAAACTATCCAGGATGTGCCACACTACTGGTTGCAGATGAAATACCTACCCAAGCACAGCGCGATACAGGAGCGATGCACAATTACAAGTTGATATTCTATTGGACAATGGAGGCTATAACCAATTACTTTTACGGGAACAATAGCAACCAGGAAATTTGAAGGGTAGGTATGAACAAAATTGGAACCGCGCATGTACTGCTAAGTGATTCAATACACACATTACCAATCGATGAGGAGAACGATTGTCGCAGCGGCCTGTGTGAGTCATGGTCGGCAACGGGAGTTAGTTCATTGTCCACGATGGTGGTGCTTCTGCACTTGGCGTCGGCTTCCGGGAAGCAGATCCGAGACCATGGAAGACGGTGCCGGGGATGAGGCTCCGTGTACGACGACGACGATGGACCGGCTCTAGTGCGGCGTATGAGGTCGTCGATGAGGCAGATGCGCTGCGGTGGACGAGTGCGCCGATGTAGAAGGGGAGGAGCAAGAAGGCTGTGGTGCCGTGGAGAAGTATATTTTGCAGTGGGGATAGAAAATAAGGAGTATTCAGGTGTTCTACTCTGGGTGCCGGGGTGGGGTTAGCTGGGTAGGCTAAACCTGAAGTTATGAAAACAGCCCCCTACCAACCGTCTTCTGTCGGCCTGTTCCGAAGGCTATGATGGTAACATCCCACTGCTCGAATCAGGGTTGCGCGAGATTTTCCCGCCGACCTCAAAATTTTGTGACACTGAACTCCCCGTGTGGCGTGTTGGGTGATTCGGCTAAGCAACTAGCGAGTACTACTAGTAAACTATGCATATTAGGTTTGATCGAAGTCAAACTTCCTAAAGTTTGACCAAGTTTATAGAAAAATATAAACATTTACCATAACTAATATGTATGATGTGAAAGTACATTCAATAATGAATCTAATGGTATTTATTTGTTATTGTATATGTTAATATTTTTTGTTACAAACTTTCTGAGAGTTTACAAAACTTGACTTTGACCAATGCTAATACGCAGACATAAATAAAAACGGAGGGTGTACACATTTGTTTTCCTAGTATGTAGTGAATTAATCATTTGTTGAAATTGTGAAATAAATATATTAGGCTACTGACTTGGAATGTAATGGTCTATACAATTCAATAGTTACAATCATTGTCGAATTCCAAGATGTATACGACGTCTATAGTACTCCCTCCGTTTTTATTTACTCTGCATATTAGGTTTGACTGAAGTCAAACTTTGTAAGGTTTGACCAAGTTTATTGAAAAATATATAAACATTTACCATAACAAATCTATATGATGTGAAAGTACATTTAATAATGAATCTAATGGTATTGATTGATTATTGTATATGTTAATATTTTTGTTTATAAACTTTGTCAAAGTTTACAAAGCTTGACTTTGACCAAAGCTAATGTGTGAACTAAATAAAAACGGAGGCAGTACTTCACAACATGCTCGAACTCGCATAATCCCAGTCAAATGACAATTAAAATGCATTTCATAGTTATTACTTTGTAGGATGCAACAAAACCAACAATAACTCTACATCATCCATTATAAAAGCAACATTTTGAACATATCCCAATGTGTGAATGAAACATGCAAAGAGAGCTTGCGAAGATGGAGCAGATAGGGCGGTAAAGATTGTATGTATGTGGCGAGAGAGTAGGATACAAACCTAACGAAACAGTGAGTGGGAGATAGCTAGAGAGAGAAAGAGAGAGGAAGAAGTTAGGTATGTGAGAAAGATGGAGACATGTAATATACGTGAGATGTGTGTGCATCCGGATTCTGTACCCGAGGAAGGAGAAGAGACAACATGTTTGATGATAGAGATGGAAAAACATGGACGAGAGGGGAAGGGTCTCGTGGGTTGAGGGATTGATAAATTTGTGCGGGGGAGAGAGGGATTGGTAATTTTGTGCGAGAGAGAGAGGGTGGGGGAGGAGTTAGTTAGCCATCGTCGCATCATTCCGCTTCCAAATGGCCCTGGATTCTCTAGCGTTGTGTGGTTGCCGTCTTGGATCTCCTTGATGCCCTCTTTGAAGATTGAGGTGTTGTGCATGCTGGGGTGCAGAGAAGCACAAGCGAGAGTGGTCGCCATATATCCTTGGATGGGGATGAATTGTGTGCTCGGGGGAGGGGGCGTGTGTGTGTTGTGTGCTGTGTGTGTGTCAGATATTGGGAGAAAACAAATCTAAGGAGAGAAATGTGTGTGTATCGGACGGAAAACTACTTGCTAAACAGGGTATTCACGAAGAGATTGTGCGTGCGAGATAGAAAGAGATGTGCGGGCCTTGAGGTGGGCAAGGGCCGGGTAAGGGTGTCAAAATGTGCGCGTTGATGCATGTGTTACATGCGATCGTGCGAGGGATGGACGAATCGAGAGAGATGGTTGTTGTGTTACGGAAGCTCCTCTCTCTCTATCTCTCTCTCTCTCTCTCTCTCTCTCTAACACACACACAAGTAAAATGGAAGACCGTTCTCTCATGTATACACAACATATCGGCATGTGTCTATGTCTCACTCATGCATGATCATTTGCACATTCACACCTCTCTATGTCTCTATAACATGCACACCGTCTCCACATTGCCCTTCTGCCACAACACACGTTCTCTCTTAGTCACACACACAAAATCAGTATTAAAAAAAACTAGGGCGGACCTAAAACGTCCAAATCCAAAAAAACAGGAACTGGAGCTAAATTCAAATATATGGAAATATTGTAGCGTCAAGAACTTTTCCCGAAAAAAAAGTTGAGTAATATTCGGGGATTGTTTTCACACATACAAAAAGGTTCGGTGGATGTCCTTCGAGCACAAAACGGTGACGCACCGTTTGATCGACCGCGCAGCCGCGGTTCACGCGCTTGCACATGATTTCGTATCGTGGATGTGGTAACTAATAAAAGCGCTGTCTAAGTGTAATGTTTATGTGTACTAGTATGGTTTTCTTTTAAGTTTGACCACCCTATATAAAACTAAACTAAGCACCCATACGCGCACTCATCAATATGCCGCAGCCGCCGTTACGCATGCCGGTGTCCGCCTGCTCCGGCCAACAATTTCTAGCCCATCACCGCCGGGTCACTGCCAAGCCGAAGGCTCGCCCACTCACGTCGTCTGCAGTACCTCCTTGCGATGCCGCTGCGCTGCCGAGCACGCGAGAAGCTGGTGGAGCCGCGTCTATGCACGCAGCGTAAGAAGAGGAGGACGAGCACGTGCTCCAGCACGTCGGCAAGTAGGAACTAGCATGTCATTGTCGTCTCCACCCGCGAGGAGGAGGCGCGCCTGGTGGCTGTCGTGGCGGAAGCCGGTCGCGCGCGCGTCGAGCCCGCAAACCAGGTGCGGACGCGAAATCTACCTTCAAGACCTTGAATGCCACGTGGATCCTGCAATCTGAAGGAGCAATTTGGTCAGTCGACTCTTGTGAGCCGTTTGATGGAACATGGATGCCTAGAAGGGCTTCTTCAACCTCCGAAATAGATGCACGGTTCATCTTTTCAGCCCGCCACACGCCTAACCGCCTGTCGCCGCTGCCGCGCCCTCCCCTGAACCGCCTGCCACCGCCATGCTCCCCCAACCCCCGCCATCCATTTAACCCTGGGCATGATCCACTTTTTTCTGGTGAACTGCATTCCACGCCCAACACTCATAAGATAGATTATGGGCACCCTATCGTCTTCTTCCTTCACTCTGTCGAACTTCTTTCACAAATCGACTGACCCAAATTATACTACTAGTACGAACGTATTAACTACAGTACGAACATGAAGATACGAGCAGTAGTACAAACTGCAAGAAGAACAGTAGTAAGACATAGTACTATCACTACTGTACGTACTAAAGAGTACAAATTACGAGAAAGAACATAAACATAGTTTTGCTGGGGTCTCAGCACTACACACCCTTGAAAATGCACTAAGCAACTAGTCCGCTTGACACTGCAGTAGAACCAACATGAGCGACGGCACTGCCACCTACTTGAAGTCCGAGTCCACGTCCTCGTCCCTCTTCCTCTTCCTCTTCGCCAGCGCTTCTTTGCTTGAACCGGACACTAGGTTCTGCTTCCTCATCCAACCCTTGTAGATATTTAAACAAAGGTAGGCATCCATTGCTGCGTACATGATGTGATCTTCATCTAATGTCTTCGACTCCCATGCATGATGAAAGTTGTGGTGAGGTTTCTTTAGTTTAGTGTACGAACGATCAATCATGGCTGCTGCCAGGGTCAGCATTGAAGGCTAAGAGGAGGACACCAGGCTCTCCTCCTGGAGATCGAAGGGCTGGCTTACAATGAGGCCTATCCGACCCATGATTTCCTTGCCCTTGAGGAACTTCTTAAATTCCTCGCACTCAATGTGGGCATGGCATATGTGGTAGGCCAAGCATAAGTCATGCACGCAAACCTGGATCATGGCGGGCTTATTCCTCTCTGCTCCTTTAGTTTCTTCTCGCTGCCCAGGACTGTGGTATACTCAACATCTAGCCTAGCGACCCACTCATCATTTCAGTTTTCGAACATGCGCTCGAAGCGAGCAAGGCATTCTTTCACCGTTGCCGAAGAACGGGCGTAGATGTTACGGGGACGAGTAAGGTACTATACTAGTGGAAGACGGGGACGAGTAGGGCGTGCAAACGGCGTGGGGTTGCTGGCTTGCCCGGTGGATAAATGGCTGCAAGCCCCGAAAGAGTTCTCGAGAACTATGCGGGACCCACTAGATGTCATGTCTACTAGACCCATATCGTAGGACTGACGGTATAGCTTCTGCCTGTTCGCATGCCATACCGGCTTGTGTGTAACTTCAATTAATTCCGTCAACCGTCGCACCTCCCACGACCTTCGGCCTGTTCGCACGCCATGCCAGCTTGTTTGCTATTCCCGTGTGCACGATACTCCCTCCGTTTCAGCTCGCATACCAAGGAGAATCCCGTTCGAAATTTTCTGGACAAGTTTGCCCCTCGTTTGCGTGGATTAGAGTACTAGTCACCTCGAATCCCTCCATGCATGTCACACGTAATCTCTCTCTCCTCCGCTTATGTCTCTGCATGCAAACTAGGAAGTTGCGCCAATTGAGGAGATTAATTGCTAGCGAAGCAGAAAGGTAGGGGTAGGCTGCGAAAGGTGCGCTACTCAAGGGGATCGCGCAGAGCACTTGGGAAAAACCAAAAAAAAATATGCGCAGAGTATAAAGGATCGGAGGGAGTACCAGCTAAGATACCACCATTATGGCCAGCCTTAACCATCACATGCAATAATTTAGTGCACCTAGCCCGGCATGTGTGGGGCGTGTATGTTTTTAATGACATGAGACTATACCTAGCCTGGCATGCAAGATGAGAATTTATGCACCGTTCCCCATACCTGCAGGAAGCCCGTTCGTCTCCAAATCTTTTCCTCTCCATGTGTGGAAACAATATGCCTGCTAGACTCTCCTTCTCACTCCGGCGGTCCCACCACTCCACCCGGGACGCTGCTTCAGTTACTTAACTTCAAGTGCATTGGGTCACTGACATATGGGCCCAACAGGGGTCTGGCCCACATGTCAGTGACGCAACTGGACCTGCACTTAAGTCAGTGCAGCTCAGTCCATATCTTACGTAGGTGTGCCATTGCTCGCTATAAATACTGCGCCTCCGATGATATTTGGAAGAACGCTCACGTTCATCGCTATCTCCTCCCCCTCCCTCTCACGTCAACCACCATGGAATTGCCCCTCCCAAGCCCTAGGTGCCCCTCGCTGCACCGCGCGGACGGTCACGCGTCGCCGTTCGGTTCCTCGCCATCACTTGTCGAGGAGGACGCGTCGGTGTTCCGCTCCTCGCCGCGACACGTCAAGGTGGACGCGTCGGTGTTCCGCTCCTCGCTGCCACTAGTCGAGGAGGACGCGTCGGCATCCCGCTCCTCGCCGGGACACGTCGAGGTGGACGTGTCGACGTTCCCAATCACGCCAGCATGCGCGTCAGAGGACGCGTTGGCTCCCCGCTACGAGGAGAGCGCCGCGCCGCCTGCCGGGCCCCCCGGCCTTGAGGAGCTTTGGAAAGAAATGGATGTTGCCTTGTGGGAGGCTTTGCCTCCAGCAGAGCGCGCCAAAGTAGAGGCAGAGAAGAAGGCCGAGGAAGAGAAGCGCGCCGTGGAACAAGCTGCCTGGGAGGCCTATGTCGAGTCCGAGAGAGTCAGGCAATTGGCTCTTTGGCAGAAGGCTCGTGCGAGGGTCGTGAGGGTGGCGGAGGATGCCTGCGCCAAAGCCATGAGTGCAGTCGGGTCCAAGCGCCTCATCTACGCTTGGCGGTACGTGGACCGGATGCACGCTTCTAGCCAGGAGGAGTACCTGTTGTCGCCGGATCTCCATAACAGTGAGATCGCGCTCGCCTGCCGGCAAGTCGCCAATCAGCACATCGCGAGTTGCGAGGCTGAGGAAGAGGCGTTGTGTTGACGCTCTGGGAAACGGCCGCGCACCAGGGCACTCGTGGCGTGCTGCAAGCGCTCCTTCGAGCGCCGTGCCTTTTAGTAGGAGTATAATTTTTGTTTCGTAAGGCGATCTCATTAGTCTTGGGAAGCAAATGATAAATCCCGAACATTCAGAAATTATTAGCGTCCTTAGTTAAGTATGTAAGAGGGAAAGTTTGGAAACCTTGTGTATTCGTACGCCATCTGTAAGTACTTTCACATAGCACAAACTTTACTATATACTATCGCACTACACGTCTCTCTCTATATATGCTTGCAGACTGTGCTAGTCCCTCGGTCCAGGTCAATAAGTCATCTTTGGTTGTGCAACGTGACCAAGAAGGAGGGAAGACTTATACACCTAGATGGAGGGAGTACTACTATTACTTATGTACTCCTACGTGCAAAAGTGGCGCGGTGATTGGACGAATTTCCGGTCTGATTCTTCGGCATCTTCCAATCCACAGCCACCTAGGTCGTGCTGCTCCACCTTAGGTGACTTACACACCTAGACGGAGGGAGTACTACTAGTAGGAGTACCAGAGGCCAGTTCTTTTAGGCTTCTAGATTAGTAATCCCATAACTACTATTACCTTCGTCCTGGTTTATTGGTCCCCGTTGTAATCTGTGTCAAATTTTGATCATAAATTTAACTAATGAAATGTTAGTGCATGCCACATGCACTAACATTTTATGAGTTAAATCTTTGGTCAAAATTTAGCACAAATTACAATGGTGAGGAATAAACCAAGACGGAGGTACTACTAGTAGTACTAGTTTAGAAGCCCAAATAAATGAGTGAGGCGCCTTAATGTTACTCTCCACTGTGACTAGTCTTATGGGAAAAGCTGAGGAAGCCGCCAAAAGAACTGGCCCTAGGAGTAATAGCTAGGGATACTAGGAGTAGTAGCTAGGGATCGAGTGTGCGAGATGAACCGGAGAAAGTAAATGCAGAGAGATGAAATGCAAAAAAGACAAAGGGGTGTGATGGTTTCTTTTCCGTTTATTTTACTAGGCCACTTATTACTGGGAGTGGTTGGGTTTTGTGATATGATGGCTTTACTGCCGCGTCACGAGCGGGGTGAGACTCCCGTGCAGCGCCGCGCTCTACACTAGTACTACTACATCGGTCGTGGTTTATCCCCCATTGAATTATACTAAAGATTTAACTGACAAAATGTTAGTGCATGTCAACAAAAACAATATCGTTGGATTCGTATTTAAACATAGTTTTCAATGATATAATTTTAGGTGAAATGCATCATCATTTATCTTACTATATATAATGTTACTGCAATTTTTTGTCGTACTAATCTATAGTAAGGTGCCCGTGCGTTGCACGGAAGAGTGAAATGCATTGATCAGGGGGTTGTTTACTTTGACAAAGGATGTGGGGGTCATCTCATGTGTAACGGGTATCGATATGTTTGTTCGGATATTATTTCATCTCTATAGCTCACAAACATCCGGGTGAAATAGATATATAAAAAGTATCTTTTGCAAACAAAAGCGTTCAACTGTTCAACCTGCATCCTAAACTTGTGAAGAAATAACTCTTATTGTGCATTGAAGGAAATGATCTTCAAGAATTAGTTTCTAAGTATCCATTGTTATACATGTTGGCTACAGATGACATGCACTTTCTTATAGTCAACAGTTGGCTATACTATTTAAGTATTAACCATACCCTTATACACCTAGACGGCGGGATTAAATCAGGATGACTTGAAGGGGGCAGAGGATATGTAAGAAATGGTTGATCATAGGTCTTTCACCAGTACTGTAGTACAAATTCATACATGGAAGATTTTAGACTAAACCATAAATGGATACACTTTTATTCATGTGCGATACTCCAATAGAGCAAGATCATGCATGGAAGTCTCCACATGCTTAGACACCATATTACATTGAGCGAAGACTAATGATCAACATTTAACTTGATAATGCAGATGTCCAGGTGAACCTCCTTGGAGTCCTCGTGCAAATTTTTGGGGGTCAAATAATACCGTGCGTCTTCCATGTCCACATCGGCGGGAAGGTCCCAGCTCGGTAGAGTCCAAGTCAGCTTGACGTAGCCAGTGTCGCCGCCCACGTACCTCCGAGGGGTATTAATAGTGAGCACGCACTAGTACATCGGCCTCATGTCAGTGTCAGCGTCAGCGGCGTCGCCGCTGACGTACACTGCAGAAATCTGGCGGCGGCCTGCGCGGGCCTCGCCGGTGCCCACGATCAAGAGGAAGACGCTGCTGTCCTTCTATGAGACTAGCAGGCGGCGCTAATCCTCCAACGACCCCGGTACAGTGAACTGGTAGCACGTCTCGTACTTGATGTTGTTCGCCAAGGGCCAGTAGTGATCTGCAAATTATAAAGACTTCAGGCTAATTGCGTTCTTCAACCGCGGTCTCGCCTATCTCATAGGTCACTGCGATAAGTGGATAAATCTGCACGTCCATCGCAAGATCATACATCCTCCATGGTTCTCTGATGCCATTGAACACAATGGCTTCATTAACACTGTCGACTCCTTCTATGGCTGGACGTATTGCTGGTCTACTCCAGTCATCGCTACAAACGGCTGTTATAGGTGTATGTTACTTTCCTATGGTATCATGATGGCTTGCTTATATTACTGTCAACATTTACTAAAAAAATATTCATGCTCATAACATGTTGTTTTTAAGATTGACTACATCAAGAGACCTTTTTAATTTGACTCCAACTTTTTTGAGGGTTATTTGGCTCCAACTTGAATTGATTTTGTAGGCCGACAAGTGTCCCTTCTCTTCCTAATCCCAGAACCTTTCAAAGAAAAGCGGCATGGCAGTTGCAGGTGCTTCCTGGCTCGATCAGGCGACGGCGAACGATCATTCGTTCGCACATACCACACGTGTTGTTTCGCGAAATACAATCACGGTCATTGCAAGGTCATTGAGCAGGATCCGAGCTTCTCTGGGCCTTCAGGAATTTTTGAACGGACGTTGGTAAGTAGCCTTGGTACGCGCTCTCAGTTTGTCGGACTGAATTATCCGATTAACCAGGAGATAACGGACGGCAAGGATCATGATGGCAGCACGGTTTCGTTCATTAGGCAAAACTGTGTGTACACGGCGTACCATGCGTTTCTGCATGCACCATACCCTGATATGTGCCGCCACGCTCTGCAGCCCAAAGTAGGAGAGAGGGTCGCAAGTATGAGACTTCGACCTGCTAGCTGGTGTTTCCCCCGTCAGGCACCCATCTGGTTCAAGCCGTCAGCCAATCTCTACATCTTAATAAATAGTAACGTCTAACTAA
This sequence comes from Secale cereale, assembly GCA_902687465.1. Lineage (NCBI taxonomy): Eukaryota > Viridiplantae > Streptophyta > Magnoliopsida > Poales > Poaceae > Secale > Secale cereale. Next base: position 340,944,985 of record LR738711.1, on the reverse strand, counting down.
GCCAGTTAGTTAGATGCATACACTTGTGTAGTAGGATCTTTATTTAGTTTGATGCATACACTTGTTCTTTTTTGGTAGCCCTTTTGTAATGATGGCTGATGTTTGGTTTGGAAGAGAGAGATATGTCTTCATTCTTCTGGCCTGCTTACTGCTTCTGTTGCACCCCTAGCCCTGGTTGTTGCTGATGATGCTTTCAATGTACAATCAGTAGTATATTTCGTCTGTTGGTTGAATAAATGTGTTGTTAGAACGACAAACACAATGTTTTGGAAGTCGTTGCACGGTTCGATCCTTTAGTGCCCCGTACCATACGTAGCGCATACTATTTTCCGTATGGAACACATTTTCCACTTGTTGATAACATGCAGCCCACTGATGGAGGCCCAATAGAGAAGCCCATAATTAACTAGAAGGGAGGCTCTCACGTGAATCCGGCCTAGGTACATGCTCATGGTCCCCTAAAAATAAATAAGTAATTCAGAGGAGCAAGTTGTAAACTGAGTTGTGCGGTCTCGGTGGCCTGTCTAACAACATGACCAGCCCAATAGTTTTTTCTTTGGGAAAATTGGTAGCCCAGTATTTCTTTTTGAAGAATACCCAAGCTAGGCCTATTTGTTTTCTCCAACTTACTGGGTTGCAAATCTTTCAAGATGAGGAGGGATGCATTCCGGCCTGGCCAAAGAGTATGGTCAGTGTCTGTTAAAATTAATAACAAAAGGGGTTGAAAATTCCAACAAAATTATATCAAATGGGATATTACTTTCTTTTTTTGTTTTTGTTCTTCACTGATATCTTATACGCATTTCATTGGATTTAACATGACATAGTACTAATTTCTTTTTAAATTTGTCTTAGTATGCCTACTAATTTTTGGATTAAGAATGTTTTGTTTCCCAGCAAAAATTTGCGAATTTTCAAAATTTCGCACATATTTAGTTATTTTTTTAACCCTGGCACTGACCAGAAAATGGGCAGCAATTCAAAAAATGAAAAACAGGCTGCAATAAATTCCACATGAATTAGAAAATGAGTAAACAATATAAAAATAATAGCAAATGGGTTGTACACGCCACATATTTCGAGGCTGACTTGTTTACGGAATTCTTTGTCAGTCAACACACGGTTCTAGCAGTAGTGAATATTGGATGTCCATCCAACGGCCGACGTGCTTCTTCAATCTCTGATCTTCCTCCTCCAGCCGCCTAAACTAGCACCGGTGGGACTGCCGGCTCCCTCCTCTCGTGGCCCGCTGTGATGCTGCGCCTGCTTCCCCAGCCCACCCTACTCCCTCCGCTGGCCTGGCCGCACGCAATCAACTACCTCCTTATTACGCGAATAAAAATGATTCCTCCCACTGACATCTGGGGCGCACCGGTTGGGAGGCTGACCTGTGGGCCTACTAAGTTGACGCATACGCAGGTCTTGTCAACTTAGTCAACAAACGATTCTAATAGCAGTAATCGTTGGATTTGAATCGAACGGTCCTGCTGCTTCATCAATCGCACCTCTTCTTGCACCAGCCGCCCAAACCAGCACCGGCGAGACCGCCTGCACCTGCCTCCAGTGGCTGGATGTGCTTCTGTTGAGGCCTCATCGCCCCTACTACTCCCACCGCTAGCCAGGCCCTGCGGCGACGGCAGCCTCACACCGCAGCCGAACCAGTGACCCCTCGTACTCCTCTCCGCGTGGGCATCCACTTCCGCGTCTTCCCCGGCTCCGCGTCATGCCCTTCCTAGGCCTCGTCGTCGTCCACCGCCTTCGTGCTCTCGGTGCGGCATAGTCAATGTGGTCAACGACCGACTTCCATCAGAAGAGTACTGTACTTGGAGAGGCTGACAGCTGGGTCCACGGCCACAACCCAGTTTTTTTTTTATTTGCCGTGTAAGTCGCTTTGTCAGGCATGTTGGGCTGCAAATCTGTCAAGACGAGGAGAGCTTGCATTCGGCTGGCCGAGAAAATGGCCTACCAGTAATGAGAAATGGGTTGTACATTTTTTAAACATATCAAGCCGGCAATATGTTTCAAAATTATTTATTTCATTTCGAGATTTTAAATTGCATTGATTTTCATGCGTGGACAATTTGTTGGATTTTATATTGATTTACATTTATTTTTCAAATCAGTTTGAACGTGACTCGCAATTTCAGGATTAAAAAGAGTTCGGACCGCACCGATATATGCAAAATTTAGTATAATTTTTTAACCGTGGCCACAATATGGGCTCTAATGCTAACAAAAAGAATATGGGCTCCAAAAAAAAACCTTAAGAATTTGCAAATGGGTTGTATGATGTTTTCCACAGATTTGAGGCTTTCCTAAAAAAAGGTTGACGCACAAGTAGTTACTGTTGGATGTCCATCCAACAGCCGTCGTGCTTCTTCAATCTCTGCTCTTCCTGCTCCAGCCGCTCAAACAAGCACCGGCGGGACTGCCTGCTCTCTCCTCCCCGCGGCCAGCTGTGCTGCCGCACAGGCCTCACCGCCCTACTATACTCCCTTCGCTGGCCTAGCCGCAAGGAAGAGCCTCCTTATTACGCGGAAAATAATTATACTTCCACCTGACAGTGGGGACTCACCGGACGGGCCACCGTATTTGGCGAAAAAACATTTTCCCCCTTACTGCTAGGACCCACCAGACGGGCCACCGTTTTTTGCGAAAAAAAACGTCCCCCCCGCAGCCAGCTCGGACCCACCGGAAGTGCCTCCTTATTACGCACAAAAAAATGAATACTCCCCCTGCTAGCTGGGACCCAGTATAGTGGGAGGCTAACTTGTGGGCCTACTAAGTTGACAGGGACGGAGGGCTTTGTCAACTTGGTCAATATGCACAATTCTAGTTCCATTGACCGTACGATGTCCATCCAACGGCCATAGTGCTTCTTCAACCTCTGGTTTACTTGCTACAGACGCCCAAACCGGCGCCGGTCGTGCCTCGTGCTCTTGCCTCTCGTGGTCGGCTGTGCTGGCGCGGAGGCCTCACGGCCCCCTATGTCGGGACCCCAATCCTAAGTCACACAGGTCTAGCATGTAACACATCATATCGCTTTGCGGCCTCACGCACGGTATCCCCACGGGTGCCACCTTAGCTGGCCCGGGACCGTTTCCGCATTTTGGCACACGTATATGATAGTGTCGCTAGCATCCATATGACTGATAACCCAGGCCGACATGACTAGTTATAAACCAAAAGTGGCTCTAAATTACAGAGACATGCATACTTGACCAAACAACGAACGTGTCGGTCATCAACGTATGAACCCAAGTCGTAGCAAGCTACAAGGACTTAAAGGAACAACGCGTGACATTTCCCCGAAGGGACAGACACAAGAATGAAGAAGGACACATGCCGACTAGCCTAACTGTTCCGGAGCAGTAGCAAGCTACCAAGGCTCAGTGGAAACACTAGGAGACATTTCCCTGTAAGATAGGCTACCAAGGGACAACAACTAGGTGTCGGATACCACACATAGCAATACACATTACACGTACACATAAAATGCAAGCATGTGTTGTACAACATTGCATCACAACATAACTCAACGACTCATGTAGATAAGGCCCAGAAGAGCCATCATAGCAATTATTATAAGTAGTGGGTCTCATGACCCAACATACAGAGCATACAGGCAACGGAAGCATAACATGTCTGAGTATAGACAACTACAAATGAAAAGGGCTGAGAAGCCTAAGTATCTAGAAGACCCTCCCAAGGGTACAAGATCGTAGCTGAGGTAACAAGCTAAACGTCGAAGTCCACGCGGAACCACTAGTGAGACTGAAGTCTCTCTGCAAAAACATAAATTAAGAAAACGTGAGTACAAAGGTACTCAGCAAGACTTACATCAGAACTAACAACATATGCATCAGTATCAACAAAGGGATGGTGGAGTTTGACTGCAACAAGCCAGCCTTGACTCGGTAACTATCCTGAACTACGACTGCAAACTCTTTTGAGGTGGCGCACACGAGTCTGCATATTCACCAATCAATACACCACAATGGATCCGTTCCCGTCTCCCTACGAGAAGGCCATCCATATCACTCACACTTGTCTTGATCATTTTAGATTATCCACTTCAAGTTGTCTATGTACCACGTAAGCATCCAAGAAATCCATAACCGCGGACCCGGCTATTCGAATAGATCATGTTTGCCCTGCAGGGGTGTACTTCTTCACACACGCTCTCGCCACTTACCGCCACGTACACATCGTGTATCTCGGCAACCTTCAAGCGGAAGTGTGGCGAGGGTGTCGGCCACGACCTGACTAACCACACAAGACTCTAGTCCAGGTTTATCGCCTATTCGGGTTCCATTCGCAAGGAGATTCGGCCGGGGTGTCGCTCACGGCCCCAAACGATGTGTACATGGTTCCCAAGCCCACCATCCGTTGCCACTTGGTACACCGGGCCACTGCACCTAGTCTGTCCCAAGCCGACCTGTACCGTGTGCCACTTGGTAGACTACTAGCACTACCTACAAACACCAGAAACTATTTGCAACTTCTGGACAGAGATCTAGTTGATTAATAAGTCGAGAAGGGTCGAGTTACCGGAACCCAATGTGTGGTAGTAGCTAGTCATTGGAAAACATACACAGAACTCAGTTCATAAGGACGGTTACATTGAGACAATCGACCATGTACTCCTACATGGCCTCTCACTGCTAGCTTTGCCAAAACGCATTCACACACTTAGCTCTCAACAGTAGGACATGATGACCACACTCCAATTCATCCCCGATGAATTAAACCTAACAGAACTCTAAGCAATAGCAGGCATAACCAGAAAGCATGAATGAGTAGGCACAAAATGGCTCAAACAACTCCTACTCATGCTAGTGGGTTTCAACTATTTACTGTGGCAATGACATGTCATGCAGAGGACAGGAGTTCGGCTATCGTAGCAAATAGTAGTTCAATCGTTGTTGTCCTAATGGAGCAAAGGAGAGAAGGAGCGAGAGCGTGGGATTGTTTCGGAATGCTCAATGGGGGTTTGCTTGCGCGGCACTTCCGAAGATAGTAATACTCTTCATCGGTGTCATCGAACTCATTGTCGGAGCTACATCCACTGAGAGGTGACAAAACCGGCAAAGAGAGAAAGAACACAATCAATGCACTACGACAATATGATGCATGATCATGACATGGCAATATGCTGTTGATTGAGCTAATGCAACTAGCAACCATATTAAATGAGGTTGATTTGAACCAAGGGTTCAAATTCAAACTCCACATGTGGTTATTTAAATGTTATTTAATTGATTTGACGTGATCAGCAGGTTTAACTTATTCAAACATGCATGAAAAAGCCATACAAAGATTTTCTTGGATTTTTCTGATAATTTTTCATATGTAAATTATTTCATTTGGAGTTACGGTTGATTTTCTATGATTTTTCAAAGTTTAAAGCATTTTCTCAAATTTTCTGAATTATTTTAAATTAAACTAATTCCAGAAAAGGCTTTACTACGTCTGCATGACGTGCGTGTGATATCAGCAAGTCAAAGGGGCTGGTCCAGGTCAAACCTGACCTGCGAGACCCGCGTGTCGGTGACTTGGGGCCAAATCTATTTTAATTAAACCTAAACTACGTGATTAGCAGGGGCTGGTCCCACACGTCAGAGACTCAGCTAAGTCTGTTAGTGGTCAAAACGGGTCAAACCCACCGGCGTTTAGCCGCCGGCGAGGCCCGAGGCGCTAGAGGTGATCAAAAAACCTCCACGGGGCTCGGATCGATGCGCTGACGGCATCTCTAGGATGCTGGCGATGCGCCGTGTCGGATGGTGGTGGTCTTCGGGCCTGGGGTGGCTGGAAACGCCGACGGCGACATCAGCAGCGGCGGCCGGAGATGGGCGGTTGCGGGGTTGGTGTTGTGGTGTGCAAAAGGCCAAACCAAAACGCATGTGTTTCCCTACAGCGCGCGGCGAACACTTCAGACGCACGCCGGGGACCAAAAGGTCACTGGAGCCATGCCGACGTTGGGCTCAGGCGGCGGCGCGTTTTGGTCTTCGATGAATCAAAGGCTTGAGCTCGAATTAAGGCATGTGAGTAGGGGGAAACGATGTGGGGGCTCACAGAGAACTCGGATGCAGGCTCGGCGGCTCGGGGGAGGCACGAACGGTGACGGAGCAGCGGCGGCGATCTCGTTCGCCCGTGGTTGAAGATGACGGCGGTGAGGACGAGGCAGGGCTACCGGCGAAACGTGGCTCGGCGGAGAGCTTGAGTGCGAGGAGAAAGAGCTCGTGGACACGTCGAAGAGGCGAGGGGGAGGCTATGGCCACGGTGGTGCTGAGTAGTGGCGATGAGCTCGCTCGATGGAGAGAGGGAGAAAGCCAGGGGAGGGGATGAGGACGAGGGAGAGAGTGAGGGGGGGGGGGCGAGTGGGTTGTGTGGAGACGCTAGAGACGTCCAGGGCGTCGAGGGGGAGGGGACAGGCAGGCAGGTGGCGTGGCGTGGCGCCCTCGCACGCGCGCCATACCCTCCCTCGCCTCTGCCTTCTGGCAGAGGTTGGGGATGGCTGGCACGGGCCAACAGTGTTGGGACGGTAGTTGGGCCACCAGGTAGGTCCATGTAAAGCCCATTTTCTGTTTTCTGTTTTTGTTTTTCTTTCTTTGTTTATTTCTTTTGCCACTGTTTTTCAAGTAGAACAAAACCAAAACCAGTGACAAAATTCCTCTGAATACATTTATGTTGTTGAATGGACTATTCCAAATGCACATAAAGTGTTTCAGGGTATTTGGAAATATATTCTATGCATGTATGAATATAATTCCAAATACAAATAAAATAATGATTTAAATTCAGTGCCCAAAATAATCCACAAAAATGTTCCCTCTTTTTGGTTTGGTCTCAAAGCATTGCCAAAATTATCAAACATTGATGAAGGCATTTTGGGTTCATTGAATGCATTTTTTTAAGCTGGACCTATTTGGATTTCAAAGTGCTAGGGTGTGAACATCCCCAATTCAAATTCCAATGTAAAATTTAGACATGATGCAAAGATATCTAACTAGCCTAAGTGCATACCAGACTAGGGATGTGACAACTCACCCCCACTAAACAAGAATCTTGTCTCGAGATTCAAGACGTGAGGTAAGAAGATGGAGGGGACGAAAAGCTAACACAATCTTCTCAATCCAATTGCACTTCATAAGAATGTTGATTGCTTGCATCATGTTGATCTTGACATCCTTGCTTTCGAGATCTTTGTCCAACACAGTGACGACAAAAGTAACTCTACAGAATAGATCTTCTGAAAGATCGAGCAACTCAAGATCAACTCATGGAGTGAGACGTTGAAACAACTCTTGAGTTGAGACACGAAACACTCATCCAGAGGGATGTAGTCAAATAAATGATGAAGGTTCACTTGGTAGGGAACCAATTCCACACCTAAGGAAGATGGTGATCGATGTCACTAGATGGGGCACCTTAGAGAAGGTGACTCGTGGAATTATTCCCTTAGGTGGCAAAAAGAGTTACTTTTGATATAGAGATCATTGAAATTCTCTATACCAGCCTAAGGCAATCATAAACGATCATTCGAAGGAGTATGGAAGAATGGCATACTCAGACTAGAATAGGCGATATGGACTACCTTGTTGAAGACAACGCAATGAATGATTTTTTGCTTATCACCGGAAATGAAAGGGACCCATGGTAAGTCCACTTTTGAAGATAATCCTGAACATCAATTACTGAAATGGCAACCCATGGAAATTTAGCACGATGGTGATGCAAGCTGGGAACAAAATGCAAATGCTGCGAATGTTCCAACCATCATATCTGCCTGAGATTCAGATCTAGTTAGTAACATGATATTTCATACGACATGTCTAGAAAGAAAGTTTGCAACATAAACCGACGAGATGACATTGCGAGATTCTCGGGAAATGAACTATGATAGCAAGCTCCAAAACATGAGCCAGTTCTGCTACATACATGTGAACACGTTGTCCAAAACAAGCATGACCACATAGTAGTCTTACAACGGGACACTACGGAGTTCTGGTAGGAAACCATCATCGAGGATATCAAAGTCCTAGCATAAGTCATGATTCTTAAGAAGGCACTTCTTCTCCTTGAATAAATCAGTCAGTGGCTTGGTGTGCTATGGATACATATAGAATGAAGATGATCAGTCTATCAGACCATAGAATACTTCGCACGTGCATGAATGACTTGAGATGATTCCTACAGGAAGCAAAAACCAGCTTTCTCAAATTCACGGTGGCAACTTACACCAATTACACGTGAATTAGGGAAGTCTCTTCTCTCATCCAACATATACCTCATGAACGGGACACGAAGGCAATGCTTACAAAGTTTCCAACACTAGCTTAATGTCCAAGAAAATCATGGAGAAGATAAGGATGTTGTCGATGGGTTTCAACAATAGTTCATCCAGGTTTCCATATAGATGTAATTCCATGACAATGTGCACAAAGTTATATCATTGGTCAGACCAAAGGATGTAATGTTGAATCCGCGAAGGATCAACCACGAGTAAGACAACATTACGAACATCGTTGGTTCTGATTTGATTTGACGATAGCCCATACTCAAATCAAAGTTTTTCAAGACAATAGGTCCAACAACTGATCACGAAGGTCGGTCGATGACGATATCATCTTTCTTCTACACATACACAAAAGATATCCCTTCAAAATGAACTGCGTTAGATCAAGATTTTACCTTCCAACTCTCCAAGTTATTGTTTAGTTTACCCAACTAGCTCAGGGTATACAACATAGGTTTTGGAGAAGGGGTGGTTTATAAGAAAGCCAACAGGATCACGAGATCAACATAACGATCAGGTGACAACCTGGTAACACTTTCGAAAAGATATTTGGAAAATCACGAACCACCGATATGTTGCTAAGCTCGAGAAAAATCTTGCTTTTCAGGGCAGGAAGATATGATCGAAAGAGCGAAGGGTTGGAAAAAAATCCTAACTCGTTGATCAAAGAGTGCACCATAAAAATGGACTAGGTAGCACGATCAATTTTAGAATGATGATTCAGCAACCAGCACACTAAGAATGAGATTATTGTCCATTAACTACCAAGCAACGGAGTTGCTAGGAGTATTGATTTCACACATCATGATTCACTTGTTGGTATTCCGATTACAATAACTCGGAGACTGAGGAATGAACAATGACGGCGAGAAGTATCACTGTATCAAGAGTTCACGGGTGGTTGTGCACTTCCCATGACACACTTGACATGCAAGAGGGCAACACTCCAAGGTAGAACAGATTAGAAGCTGGATTGGCATTCTAAACCGCAGAGTACATCTCCTTTGACCCAATCCTGGAAATGGATGAGGTTCTTGAGTTTGTTTCTCCTAGTCATTCAAGTATAGAATGGCTTGACGGACCACAAGAGTAAAAGGCATCGATGAACACGAATGCACAACTACTCTTGACTATCAACTGATAGATGGGGGTCATAATACAACTAAAGAGGAACAACTCAAGGGAACATATAACTTTCTGAGTTGTGGATGCATAGATTAGCATGTCGAACTAGTTCAAAATATTTCTTCTGGATAACCCATGCAGAAAGGAAGAATTGGCAGAGTCACAATGTGGAATGGAGAACTCATCAAGAGCACTCTGGTTGTGATATTTCGGTTCAATGGGGAACTTTTGACATAACGGTTCATAGTATTTGAAGAACGATTCACCACGGACCTCGAGGACTATCACAATGTTACTAATATCCTAATGGAACTAGCAAACACTATCAACACGAGGTAAGTAGGATGGATCTTGGGTTCAAGAACCCAGGAATAGAATGCCTACTAACTAAATGGCATCACGGGATGCTTTCGAGAATGATGGCCAGAATTCATCACACTGGGTATATAAAACATTGCTAGATTTCTGGGTGATTCTCTAAGACACCTAGGGTCATATTAATAGCTCCAACCTATATGTCGAGGCAACGGAGTCCCTCAACACACCAACTAGTGTGGTTAATCTGGCCTAAAAGGACATTAAGAACAGGGAGGAATGATTTGCAAATGCATCAGATTGTTTAGAGACCTGGGGTGACTCAGACAGCATAACTGCTGTAAATGCTTAAATAGATTTTGAAATTCATGCAAAAAGGTAGCATAACCACTCAACATCATAATGTCAAGATTCTGAGACCAACAGTTTAACGAACAGAAGTACTTGAGACTGAACTGAGAGTTTAATTCACCATTAACGTGATCCTGATAAATAGAATGAGAATCCTAGTTCTTAATCCCCGTAGAATAGAAGAAGGTGACACAGATCAGAAGGTCATACGATAAACGAGTAAAAGAGCCTTACGTTCCCTTCCACATTCAAATCCCTTATATAACTAAAGAGTTTCTAGACTCAACTTCGGCCAGTTTGGCTTGGTAATCCTACAGGCAGTCAAGCTCTGATAGCAAAGCTGTCGGGACCCTGATCCTAAGTCACACAGTTTTAGCATGTAACACATCATATCACTTTGCGGCCTCGCGCACGGTATCCCCACCGGTGCCACCTTACCTGGCCCGGGACCGTTTGCGCATTTTGGCACACGTATATGACAGTGTCGCTAGCATCCATATTATAGAGAACCCGGGCTGACATGACTAGTTATAAACCAAAAGTGGCGCTAAATTACAGAGATAGGCATACATGACCCAACAATGAACGTGTCGTTCATCAACGTATGAACCCAAGTCGTAGCAAGCTACAAGGACTTAAAGGAACAATGCGCGACATTTCCCCTAAGGGACACACACAGGTACGAAGAAGGACACATGCCGGCTAGCCTAAGTGTTCCGGAGAAGTAGCAAGCTACCAAGGCTCAGTGGAAGCACTAGGAGACATTTCCCTGTAAGATAGGCTACCAAGGGTAAACAACTAGGTGTCGGATCCCACACCTGGCAATACACATTAAACGTACGCATAACATGCAAGTATGTGTTGTACAACATGGCATCACAACATAACTCAACGACTCATATAGATAAGGCCCAGAAGAGCCATCATAGCATTTATTACAAGTAGTGGGTCTCATGACCCAACATACAGAGCATACAGGCAACGGAAGCATAACATGTCCGAGTACATACAACTACAAATTAAAAGGGCTGAGAAACCTGACTATCTACAAGACCCTCCCAAGATGTAGCTGAGGTAACAAACTAAACGTCGAAGTCCACGCGGAACCACTAGTGAAACTGAAGTCTCTCTGCTAAAACATAAATTAAGCAAACATGAGTACAAAGGTACTTAGCAAGACTTACATCAGAACTAAATACATATGCCTCAGTATCAACAAAGGGATGGTGGAGTTTGACTGCAGCAAGCCAGCTTTGACCCGGTGGCTATCCTGAACTACGACTGCAAGTAACTCTTTTGAGGTGGCGCACACGAGTCCACATATTCACCAATCAATACACCACGATGGATCCATTCCCGTCTCCCTACGAGAAGGCCATCCATAGCACTCACACTTGTCTTGAGCATTTTAGAGTATCCACTTCAAGTTGTCTATGTACCACGTAAGCATCCAAGAAGAGCATAACTGCAAACCCGGCTATTTGAATAGATCATGTTAACCCTGCAGGGGTGTACTTCTTCAAACACGCTCTCTCCACTTACCGCCATGTACACGTCTTGTATCTCGGCAACCTTCAAGCGAAATCCTGGCGAGGGTGCCGCCCATGACCTGACTAACCACACAAGACTCTAGTCTAGGTTTATCACCTATTCGGGTTCCATCCGCAAGGAGATCAGGCCGGGGTGTCGCTCACGGCCCCAAACGATGTGTACAGGGTTCCCAAGACCACCATCCGGGTACCACTTGGTACAACGGGCCACTGCACCTAGTCTGTCCCAAGCCCACCTGTACCGGGTGCCACTTGGTAGACTACTAGCACTACCTACAAACACCAGAAATTAGTTGCAACTCCTGGACAGAGATCTAGTTGATTAATAAGTCGAGAGGGGTCGAGTTAACAGAACCCAATGTGTGGTAGTAGCTAGTCATTGGTGAACTTACACAGAACTCGGTTCTTAAGGACGGTTACAGTGAGACAACCCACCATGTACTCCTACATGGCCTCTCACCTCTACCTTTACCAAAACGTGTTCACACACTTAGCTCTCAATAGTAGGACATGATGACCACACTCCAATTCATCCCTGATGAATTAGACCTCACAGGACTCTAAGCAATAGCAGGCAAAACCAGAAAGCACGAATGAGTAGGCACAACATGGCTAAAACAACTCCTACTCATGCTAGTGGGTTTCAACTATTTACTGTGGCAATGACAGGTCATGCAGAGGACAGGGGTTCAGCTACTGTAGCAAATAGCAGTTCAATCGTTGTTGTCCAAATGCATTAAAGGAGAGGAGGAGCAAGAGAGTGGGATTGTATCAGAATGCTCAATGGGGGTTTGCTTGCCTGGCATCTCCGAAGATAGTAATACTCTTCATTGGTGTCATCGAACTCATCGTCGGAGCTACGTCCACTCAGAGGGGACAAAACCGGCAAACAGAGAAATAAACACAATCAATGCAATGCGACAATATGATGCATGGTCATGACATGGCAATATGTTGTTGATTGAGGTAATGCAACTAGCAACCATATTAAATGATGTCGATTTGAACCAAGGGTTCAAATTCAAACTCCACATGTTTTTATTTAAATGTCATTTAATTGATTTGACCTGATAAGCAGGTTTAACTTGTTCAAACATGCATGAAAATGCCATAAACAGATTCCTTGGATTTTTCTGATAATTTTTCATATATAAATTATTTCATTTGGAGTTACAGTAGATTTTCTATGATTTTTCAAATTTTAAAGCATTTTCTGAATTATTTTATATTAAAATAATTCCAGAAAAGGCTTTACTGCATCAGCATGACGTGCGTGTGACGTCAGAAAGTCAAAGGGGCCGGTCCAGGTCAAACCTGACCTGCAAGACCCGCGTGTCAGTGACTCAGGGCTAAACCTATTTTAATTAAACCTAAACTACGTGATTTGCAGGGGATGGTCCCACGCGTCAGTGACTCAGCTGAGTCCGTTAGTGGTTAAAACGGGTCAAACCCACCGGCGTTTAGCCGCCGGTGAGGCCCGTGATGCTGGAGGTGATCGAAAAACCTCAACGGGGCTCGGATCGATGCGCTGAGGGCATCTCTAGGACGCTGGCGATGCGCCGTGTCGGATGGTGGTGGTCTCTGGGCCTGGGGTGGCCGTGAACGCCGATGGCGACATCAGCAGCGGCGGCCGGAGCTCAAGCGGTTGCGGGGTTGGTGTTGTGGCGTGCAAAAGGCCAAAGCAAAACGCCTGTGTTGCTCTACAGCGTGCGGCGAACACGTCAGACGCATGCCCGGGACCAAAAGGTCATCGGAGCCACGCCGACGTTGAGCTCAGGTGGCGACGTGTTTCGGTCTCCGATGAATCAAAGGCTTGAGCTCGAATTAAGGCATTGGAGTGGGGGGAAACGATGTGGGGGCTCATAAAGAACTCAGATGCAGGCTCGGCGGCTCGAAGGAGGCATGAACGGTGACGGAGCAGCGGCGGCGATCTCGTTCGCCCGTGGTTGAAGATGACGGCGGTGAGGACGAGGCAGGGCTTCTGGCAAAACGTAGCTCGGCGGAGAGCTTCAGTGCGAGGAGAAGGAGCTCATGGACACGTCGAAGAGGCGAGGGGGAGGCTGTGGCCGCGGCGGTGCCGAGCGGCGGCGACGAGCTTGCTCGATCGGGAGAGGGAGAAAGCCAGGGGAGGGGATGAGGACGAGGGAGAGAGTGAGGGGGCGACGGGGTTGCGTGGAGACGCCAGAGACGTCCAGGGCATCGAGGGGGAGGGGACAGGCAGGCAGGTGGCGTGGCGTGGCGCCCTCGCGCGCGCGCCATGCCCTCCCTCGCCTCTGCCTTCTGGCAAAGGTTGGGGATGGCTGGCACGGGCCAACAGTGTTGGGCCGCTAGTTGGGCCACCAGGTAGGTCCATGTAAAGCCCATTTTTCTGTTTTCTGTTTTTGTTTTTCTTTCTTTGTTTATTTCTTTTGCCACTGTTTTTCAAGTAGAACAAAACCAAAACCAGTGACAAAATTCCTCTGAATTCTTTTATGTTGATGAATGGAGTATTCCAAATGCACATAAAATGTTTCAGGGAATTTGGAAATATATTCTATGCATGTATGAATATAATTCCAAATGCAAATAAAATAATGATTTAAATTCTGTGCCCAAAATAATCCACAAAATTTTTCACTATTTTTGGTTTGGTCTCAAAGCCTTGCCAACATTATCAAACATTGATGAAGGCATTTTGGGTTCATTGAATGCATTTTTTAAGCTGGACCTATTTGGATTTCTAAGTGTTAGGGTTTCAACATCCCAAATTCAAATTCCGATGTAAAATTTAGACATGATGCAAACATATCTAACTAGCCTAAGTGCATACCAGACTAGGGATGTGACAACTCACCCCCACTAAACAAGAATCTCGTCCCGAGATTCAAGACGTGAGGTAAGAAGATGGAGGGGACGAAAAGCTAACACAATGTTCTCAATCCAATCTTCTCAACTATTCCCACCGCTGGCCAGGCCATCCCTCTACTCACCCACACCCCCTGTTATTCTACAGCGACGGCAGCCTCACATCGCAGCGAACCAGTGAACCCTCGTACTCCTCTACGCGTGGGCATCCAATACCGCGTTTTCCCCATCTCCGTGTTGTCCCCTTCCTAGGCCTCGCCGTCGTCCACCGCCCTGGTGCTCTTGGCGCGGTGTGGTCAACGTGGTCATCGAACGGCCCAATCGGACGTGGACTGTAAGTGGAGAGGCTGATAGCTGGGTCCATGGTCGCAGCAAGGAAGTGCCTCCTTATAATGCGCAAAATAATTATTCCTCCACCTGACAGCGGGGACGCACTAGACGGGCCACCGTATTTCGTGAATAAAACGTTTCCTCTGATTGCTGAGACCCACCAGCTACATCTTTGCGCGCAAGGAAGTGCATCCGGGCACAAAAAAAACCATTCGCCCCCCTGACTGTTGGGACCCACCAGCTACATCTTCGCATGCAAGGAGGTGCGTCCGGGCAAAAAAATGATTCGCCACCCTAACTGGTGGGACCCACCAGCTACATCTTCGGACGCAAGGAAGT
Source organism: Secale cereale (assembly GCA_902687465.1). Lineage (NCBI taxonomy): Eukaryota > Viridiplantae > Streptophyta > Magnoliopsida > Poales > Poaceae > Secale > Secale cereale. The sequence goes on along the minus strand of LR738711.1, from coordinate 340,929,832 downwards.
GGCTGACAGTCGGCACCCACCTGGTTAAAGCGTACGTAGCGTTGTCATTCTGGTCGCGAATGTGTAGATACATACTTGTCGTTGTAGAGGCGCGCACGTGTCGTAGTAGAGGCACGCACGTAGCTTGTACATGTACGTACAACATCAAATGTGCAAGAAAGAAAATACAACCACATACATACATATGGACAGGGTCTCGAACGCCTACTCGCGCATACGTACGGCCAGGGCTCGTGTATATGGCTGGGTCGGAACGGAGAAACAACGTCGTCGTCGTGTTCATGGGGAGCCAACCGGCTGGGTCGGAACGGAATGCGTCATCGTGTTCATCGGAAGGGCTTGGACGGAACGGACGAAGGAAACGAGGCATGGCGTACCGCAGAACAAAGGAAACGGCCTTGTGTTCGACCGGCCACGTTCGAAACGGGATCCTGTTCATCGGGGGGTTCTGGCGTACCGCAAAACGGAGGAAACGGACCTCCTACGGTTGAAACGGGGGTCATGTTGATCGGGAGGGGAGCGGCTTACCGCAAAACGGAGGAAAAGGAATTGTGTTGGAGCGCTACGGTCGAAACGGGGGTCCTGTTGATCGGGAGGGGTGTGGCGTACCGCAAAACGGAGGAAACGGACTTTTGTTGGAGCGCTACAGTCGAAACGAGGGTCCTGTTCATCGGGAGGGGTGTGGTGTACCGCAAAACGGGACTCCACGAGATACTGTTCATCCACCGTCGACCTCCTCCAGCCTCCACCTGCGAATGTTCAGCCTCCACCGCGCACCTACTCTACCGGCTACTGTTCAACCAACCCTTTCCATGGGCTCCTGTTCAACCATCCCTCCATGTCCTCCTGTTCATCCATACCTCCACCGTCTACTGTTCATGCAGCCCTCCACGGGGTGGTCCTGTTCATGCAGCCCTCCATGGGGTTCTGTTCATGACGCCCCAACCGGCTTGATCAAACAGGGACCTGTTCATGCAGAAGCGACACCACGGGGTCCTATTCAGCCAACCCCACTGGGAACTCTTCATCCAAACCTCCCCAGCAACGCTCACTGTTCATGCAAAGGCAGCATCGATCGGCTTCAATTAGCAGCAGTAGTGAAGGAATTGCTCGATCGAGTTCAGTTCATAGCCATCGATCGATCGCTCGGGTTCACTAACGCGTAGCCTGCAGTGCAATCGCTCGGGTTCAGTTAGAGCCCAACGCCTCGCACCCACGCGCGTGCATGTACGAGAGAAATGCTCATCGCTCGGCTCCGACCACCCACCGTAACCGGGAACACCCTAATATTTTCCTAGCCCTCGCTTCTACCATGGTTTTTTCCGTCATCGACGTCCCAAAGAATGTCATGCAGCTGCGTCTCCGGCCCGCCTAGGACGAAAAGCCCATTTTCTGTCATGATTTTTTGTCATAGAAGTAGGACGCCACCAAATCTATGATAATAGTGTGTTTTGTCACAATTATTCTCACAGAAGTGTCATAAATATAACAGAAAAAAATTTCGTTCGGACCAAAATGTCGCGGATGTGTCTTTTTTGTTGTTGTGTAAGGTATTACAATCTGGTTTTTATTGGCCTACTCTCTTCAAGGATGCCCGTAAGTTTGTCTTATCTTGTGATGAATGTCAAAGAATTGGTAATATTAGTAGACGTCAAGAAATGCCTATGAATTAGTCACTTGTTATTGAACCATTTGATGTTTGGGGCTTTGATTATATGGGACCGTTTCCTGCCTCTAATGGGTATACACATATTTTAGTTGTTGTTGATTACGTTACTAAGTGGGTAGAAGTTATTCCAACTAGTAGTGCTGATCACAACACCTCTATTAAGATGCTAAAAGAAGTTATTTTTCCGAGGTTTGCAGTCCCTAGATATCTAATGACTGATGGTGGTTCACACTTTATTCATGATGCTTTCCGTAAAATGCTTACTAAGTATGATGTTAACCATATAATTGCATCCCCTTATCACCCACAGACTAGTGGTCAAGTAGAACTAAGTAATAGAGAGTTGAAATTAATTTGCAAAATACAGTTAATAGGTCTAGAAAGAATTGGTCCAAGAAACTTGATGATGCATTATGGGCCTATAGAACTACATATAAAAATCCTATGGATATGTCTCCATATAAGATGGTTTATGGAAAAGATTGTCACTTACCTCGTGAGCTAGAACATAAGGCATATTGGGCTATTAAAGAGCTCAATTAGGACTTCAAACTTTTCGGTGAGAAGAGGTTATTTGGCATTAGCTCTCTTGATGAATGGAGAACCCAGGCCTATGAAAATGCCAAGCTGTTTAAAGAAAAAGTTAAAAGATGGCATGACAAAAGGATACAAAAGCGTGAGTTTAACGTAGTTGATTATGTATTGCTATACAACTCTCGTTTATGATTTTTTGCAGGAAACCTTCTCTCTAAGTGGTAAGGACCTTACGTTATCGAGGAGGTCTATCATTACGATGCCATAAAAATCAACAATTTCTATGGCACAAATCCGAAGGTGGTGAACAGTCAAAGGATCAAACATTATATCTCAGGTAATCCTATAAATGTTGAAACCAATGTTATTGAAACAGTAACCCCGGAGGAATACATAAGGGACACTTTCCAGAACGATTCAGACTCCGAAAAGGAAGACGTATGTGGTACGGTAAGTAAACCGACTCCAAAACAGTTATAAAGGCAATTTTTCACCGTTTTGGAATATTTAGAAGAATAGAAAAATAAGTGGCAGTCCGGAAGAGACACGAGCCATCCAGGAGGGTGGAGGGCACGCCCCCTTTCCTTGGGCGCGCCCCCTGCCTCGTGGGCACCCCGTGTGCCTCCCGGACTCCGATTTATTGCATGTTACTCCTTTTGGTCGGCAAAAAATCATTATATATATCACGCAAAAAATCCTCTGTTTTCGTTTCGAGCTACTGTTTTTGACATATCTAGATCATCATGGCGTCCTCCAACACCCCCAAGGACACGTTCTTTGAGAAGGTCATCAACCCCTACCTTGCGGAGGTGCTGCATCACCCTCAAACCATGGAGTTGCATGAGGGGGAGCGGCACATCCGTGATGTTGAGGGGCCAAGGAGGACTGGAAGCGTGGAGACAAGACTTGAAGCAATGGAGGAGAAAGTTTTCAAGTGCCAAGGTATGGTGGAGCGAGGTCTCAACGCCAACCACATGATGATCTTGGAGCTCGCCAACAACCTCAAGCCGAACTCAAGGATCTTCGGGGAAGCTATCTCCAATCTTCAAGAGAAAATCGAACACCTCCAAGCCTAGATCTATGACCTACAAAACCAAAACTGTCAGTATGAATATAGATTGAATAAGATAAGTTTGGCTGCAGATTTAAGTATCCCGAAGACTCGATCATCCTTCGGCAAGAAGGAGACATAATCATATGGGTATGGCACTCCCCTTGGCAACTGCCAAGCTTGGGGGAGTGACCCCGGTATCGTATCACCATCACTCCTATCTTTACCGTTTTCCATAGTTCGATCCTTTTGGTAGAATCTTGATCTAGTAGAATAAAGTTAGCATGATCTAGTTGTGAGATTTTGCATTATGATCCTTACCCTTTGTAATCGAGTCCCTAAGCTATATAATAAAGATTAGTGTTGAGTCAAGGGCTTGATTTCCTCACTTTGGTCATGATAAAAAGAAAGAAAATTTAAAAGTATCAAAGAGATCATATTGATCTTATGGAGGTAATGACTTCACATATAAAGGGTATGATGAATAGAAGTTGTTGGGAGTTGACAAATATAGTTTTGGTCATCGTTGCCATTAATAGGAAGTAATAAAGAAAGAGAGGCTTCACATACAAATATACTATCTTAGACATCTTTTATGATTGTGAGCACTCATTAAAATATGACATGCTAAAGAGTTGATGTTGGACAAGGAAGACAACATAATGGGCTATGTTTTCTTATATCTGAAATAAAGTATATTGTCATGGATCATCCAACATGTTGAGCTTGCCTTTCCCCCTCATGCTAGCCAAAACTCCTTGCACCAAGTAGAGATACTACTTGTGCTTCCATACATCCTTAAACCCAGTTTTGCCATGAGAGTCCACCTTACCTACCTATGGATTGAGTAAGATCCTTCAAGTAAGTTGTCATGTTGCAAACTCGCTAAAATTTGTATGATTTATTAGTGTGGAGGAAATAAGCTTTATACGATCTTGTGATATGGAAGTAATAAAAGCGACAGACAGCATAATAAAGGTCCTTATCACAAGTGGCAATATAAAGTGATGTTCTATTGTGCTAAGACTTTGTGCATCCAACCACAAAAACACATGACAACCTCTACTTCCCTCTGCGAAGGGCCTATTTATTATTCTTGCCTTATAAGAGTCAAGGTGAAATTCACCTTTCCTTTTTACATTTTATCCTTTGGCAAGCACATTGCATTGGAAAGGTCCTGACATATATACCCACTTGGATGGAAGTTTTCATGGTCTATTACTGTTGACATTACCCTTGAGGTAAAAGGTTGGGAGGCAACACCATAAGCCCCTATCTTTCTCTGTGTCCGATTAAAACTCCATAGCAACAAGTATTGCATGAGTCTGAGCAATTGTGAAAGACTATATGATAGTTGAGTATGTAGGCTTGCTGAAAAGCTCTTATGTTGACTCTTTTCGATATTACGATAAATTGCAATTGCTTCAATGACCGAGATCATAGTTTGTTGGTTTTCAATGAAGTTTATGATTCATGCTCGATATATATGTTGATGTTATGAGAATGATCATGATGCCCTCATGTATGTATTTTATTTTAATCGACACCTCTATCTCTAAACATGTGGACATATTTTTCTCTATCGGCTTTCGCTTGAGGACAAGCGAGGTCTAAACTTGGGGGAGTTGATACGTCCATTTTGCATCATGCTTATATGTTGATATTTATTGCATTATGGGATGTTATTATGCGTTATGTCACAATACTTATGCCTTTTATCTCTTATTTTATAAGGTTCACATGACGAGGGAGAATGCCGGCAGCTAGAATTCTTGGCTGGAAAATAAGCAAACTCCGGAAACCTATTCTACACAACTCAAAAAGCCACAAAACTTCACAGCACACCGTTTCAGAAAATATAAAAAATATCTGGCGAAAAAGATCACCAGGGGGGCCAGCACCTGTCCACGAGGGTGTGGGCGCCCCCCCTTTCTGTGCGCGCCCCTCCCTCGTGGGCCCCCCGATGCCCATCTTCTCCTATATGAGGTGTTTTGACATGGAAAAAATCATAAGGAGGCTTTCGGGACCAGATGCCGCCATCTCAAGGCGGAACCTTGGCGGAAACCAATCTAGGGCCCCGGCAGATTTGTTCTGCCAGGGATACTTCCCTCCGGGAGGGGGAAATCGTCACCGCCGTCATCACCAACAACTCTCCCATCTTGGGGAGGGCTATCTTCATCAACATCTTCACTACCACCATCTCCTCTCAAACCCTAGTTCATCTCTTGTATCTAATCTTTGTACCCAAACCCGAGATTGGTACCTATGGGTTGCTAGTAGTGTTGATTACTCCTTGTAGTTGATGCTAGTTGGTTTATTTGGTGGAAGACCATATGTTCATATCCATTATGCATATTAATACCCCTCTAATCATGAACAATATTATGTCTTGTGAGTAGTTACTTTTGTTCGTGAGGACATGGGAGAAGTCTTGCTATTAGTAGTCATGTGAATTTGGTATTCGTTCGATATTTTGATGAGATGTATGTTGTCTCTCCTCTAGTGGTTCATCTGAACATCGACTACATGACACTTCACCATTATTTGGGCCTAGAGGAAGGCATTGGGAAGTAATAAGTAGATGATGGGTTCCTAGAGTTACAAAAGCTTAAACCCTAGTTTATGTGTTGCTACGTAAGGGGATGATTTGGATCCACTTGTTTCATGCCATGGTTAGGTTTACCTTAATACTTCTTTTGTAGTTGCGGATGCTTGCATTAGAGGTTAATAATAAGTGGGAGGCTTGTCCAAGTAAGGACAGCACCCAAGCATCGGTCCACCCACATACCAAATTATCAAAGTACCGAACGCGAATCGGATGATTGTGATGAAAACTAGCTTGCCGATAATTCCCATGTGTCCTTGGGAGCGCTTTCCTTCATATAAGAGTTTGTCCAGGCTTGTCCTTTGCTACAAATAGGACTGGGCCATCTTGCTACACCTTATTTACTTTTACCTTTTATCACTTGCTACGAATTACCTTATCACAAAACTATCCGTTACCTATAATTTCAGTGCTTGCAGAGAAGACCTTACTGAAAACTACCTATCATTTCCTTTTGCTCCTCGTTGGGTTCGACACTCTTACTTATCGAAAGGACTACGATAGATCCCCTACACTTGTGGGTCATCAAGACTCTTTTCTGGCGCCGTTGCTGGGGAGTGAAGCACCTTTGGTAAGTGGAATTTGGTATCGAGAAATTTATTGTCACTTGTTACTATGGCTCATAATCCTTTGAGGGACTTGTTAGGGGTATCTTCTCCCCGACCAGAAGAGCAAAGAGTTGCTCCTCAACCTACTGCACCTACTGAAAATATTTGCTTTGAAATTCGTTCGGGTATGATAGAGAAACTGCTAGATAATCCCTTTACAGGAGACGGAACACTGCATCCCGATTTACACCTAATCTATGTGGATGAAGTTTGTGGATTATTTAAGCTTGCAGGTATGCCGGAGGATGTTATCAAGAAGAAGGTCTTCCCTTTATCTTTGAAGGGAGATGCATTGACATGGTTTAGGCTATGTGACGATATTGGATCATTGAACTACAATCGTCTGAAGTTGGAATTTCATCAGAAGTTCTACCCTATGCACCAGGTTCATTGTGATCGTAATTGTATCTATAATTTTTTTCCTCGCGAAGGAGAAAGCATCGCTCAAGCTTGGGGGAGGCTTAAGTCAATGTTATATTCATGCCCCAATCGTGAGCTCTCAAAAGAAATGATCATTCAAACTTTTTACGTTCGGCTTTCTCTCAGTAATCGCTCCATGCTCGGTACTTCTTGTTCTGGTTCTTTTATGATGAAGACTGTTGAATTCAGATGGGATTTGTTGGAAAGAATTAAAGAAACTCTAAAGATTGGGACCTCGACGAAGGTAAGGAGTTAGGTATGACCCCTAAGTTTGATTGTGTTAAAGCTTTTATGGATACCGATGTTTTCTGTTAGTTTAGCACTAAATATGGACTTGACTCTGAGATAGTAGCTTCTTTCTGTGAATCATTTGCTACTCATGTTGCTCTTCCCAAGGAGAAGTGGTTTAAATACCATCCTCCCATTGAAGTAAAAGTAGTTAAACCTGTTAAAGTTGAAGAAAAGACTATCACTTATAATGCTGATCCTATTGTTCCTTCTGCTTATATTGAGAAACCACCTTTCCCTGTCAGGATAAAGGATCATGCTAAAGCTTCAACTATAGTTCATAAGATTAATACTAGAACACCAACACCCTCTGAGCAAATTAAAGTTGAACCTAGTGTTGCTATGGTTAAAGATCTGTTGGTAGAAGATTTAGATGGACATGTTATTTACCTCCAGGAGGAATCTGCTAGAATAGCCAAACCTGATGCTAGAAATAAACATAGACCTGTTGTAGGCTTGACTGTTATCTCTGTTAAAATATGAGATCATTGCTATCATGGTTTATGTGATGTGGGTGCTAGTGCGAGTGTAATACCTATATCCTTATATGATGAAATTATGCAAGATATTGCACATGTTGATCTAGAAGGTATAGATGTTACTATTAAGCTTGCTAATAGAGACACTATCTCACCAATTGGGATTGTTAGAGATGTTGAAGTCTTGTGTGGGGAAGTTAAATACCCTGCTAATTTTCTTATTCTTGGTTCCCCACAAGATGACTTTTGTCCCATTATATTTGGCAGACCCTTCTTGAATAATATTAATGCTAAGATAGACTGCGTGAAAGATATTGTTACTGTTGTTTTAGGGGATATGTCTCATGATTTTAACTTTGCTAAATTTCGTAGACAACCCCTTGATAAAGAATTACCTAGTAGGGATGAAATTATTGGTCTTTCTTCTATTGGTGTGCCTCCTAATGATCCTTTAGAACAATATTTGCTAGATCATGAAAATTATATGCATATGAATGAAAGAAGGGAAATAGATGAAATATGCTTTAATCAGGGACCCGTATTGAAAAACAACTTGCCTGTTGAAATCCTAGGGGATCCTCCTCCACCCAAGGGTGATCCCATGTTTGAACTCAAACCTTTACCTGATAATGTTAAATATGTTTATCTTGATGAAAACAAGATATATCCTGTTATTATTAGTGCTAACCTTTCAGAGCAGGAAGAGGAAAAATTATTGAGAACTCTGAAGAAGCACCGTGCTGCTATTGGATATACTATGGATCATCTTAAGGGCATCAGTCCCATTTTTTGCCAACACAAGATAAAATTGGAAGAAAACACTAAACCGGTTATTGATCATCAACGACAGTTAAATCCTAAGATGAAAGAAGTGGTAAGGAAGGAAATTCTAAAGCTTCTAGCGGCCGGTATTATTTATCCAGTTGCTGATAGCCAGTGGGTAAGTCATGTCCATTGTGTCCCTAAGAAGGGAGGTATGACTATTGTTCCTAACGATAATGATGAATAGATCCCGCAAAGAATATTTACAGGTTATAGGATGGTAATTGATTTCCGCAAATTAAATAAAGCTACTAAGAAAGATCATTACCCCTTGTCATTTATTGATCAAATGCTAGAAAGGTTATCCAAACATACTCACTTTTGCTTTCTAGATGGTTATTCTAGTTTCTCTCAAATACATGTGTCAAAAGGGGATCAAGAAAAGACCACTTTTACTTGTCCTTTCCGTACCTTTTCTTATAGATGTATGCCTCTTGGTTTATGTAATGCACCTGCTACCTTTCAAAGATGCATGATGGCTATATTCTCTGACTTTTGTGAAAACATTGTTGAGATTTTCATGGATGATTTTTCCTTTACGGAACTACTTTTGATGATTTCTTAAGCAACCTTGATCGAGTTTTGTAGAGATGTGAAGACAGTTATCTTGTCTTGAATTGGGAGAAGTGCCACTTTATGGTTAATGAAGGCATTGTCTTGGGACATAAAATTTCTGAAAGAGGTATTAAAGTTGACAAAGCTAAAGTTGAGGCTATTGAAAAGATGCCGTGCCCCAAGGACATCAAAGGTATACGAAGTTTCCTTGGTCATGCTGGGTTTTATAGGAGGTTCATAAAGGACTTCTCAAAAATCCCCAGGCCTCTGACTAATCTCTTACAAAAAGATATTCCTTTTGTCTTTGATGATGATTGTCTAGAAGCATTTGAAATACTTAAGAAAGCATTGATCTCGGCACCTATTGTCCAGCCACCTGACTGGAATTTACCCCTTGAGATTATGTGCGATGCTAGTGATTATGCTGTAGGTGCTGTTTTAGGGCAAAGAGTTGATAAGAAATTAAATGTTATCCAATATGCTAGTAAAACTCTAGACATTGCCCAGAGAAATTATGCTACTACTGAGAAATAATTTTTAGCAGTTGTATTTGCTTGTGATAAGTTTAGACCTTATATTGTTGATTCTAAAGTAACAATTCACAGTGATCATGCTGCTATCAAATGCCTTATGGAAAAGAAAGATGCTCAACCTAGACTTATTAGATGGGTTCTCTTGCTACAAGAGTTTAACTTGCATATTATTGATAGAAAGGGAGCTGAGAATCTAGTTGCAGATAACTTGTCTAGGCTAGAGAATATACTTGATGACCCACAACCTATTGATGATAGCTTTCCTGATGAATAATTAGCTATCATAAATACTTCTTGTACTGCTCCATGGTATGTTGATTATGCTAATTACTTTGTTGCTAAGTTTATACCTCCTAGCTTCACATACCAGGAAAAGAAAAAGTTCTTCTATGATTTAAGGCATTACTTCTGGGATGAGCCACATCTTTAGAAAGAAGGACTAGATGGTATTATTAGACGTTGTGTACCTGAGCATGAACAGGAACAGATCCTACGCAAGTGCCACTCTGAAGCTTATGGAGGACACCATGCTGGAGATAGAACTGCACATAACACTACAAAAAAATACACTTTCGTGATGATACGTGTTTGTCACAGTAGGTCACGTTTTCTTTCATGCATGTACATCCATGACAATTTTATGACAGGTTCAAGATAGTCATACCTGTGCTGTCGTAGAAGTGTTCCATGACATTAACAAAATTATCATCATGGAAGTGTCCACTTCCATGACGATAAATCGCGCGTCATAGAAGTGCTTTCGTCAAGGGTGACCGACACGAGGCATCCACCGTAACGAAATGTTGTTTAGTTATCGGGTCCAGTTTTGGATCCGATAACCCGTTAACAGCCCAGACCAATGGGGATTTTCCACGTGTAAGATTATGATTGGCTGACGGAAACAGGTGACAGCTCCGCGTTGGCACATGTGTCACTCATCCAATGGGCGAGATGCGCCTATGATATCTTGACACATGGACCGGACCAAAAGTGGCCCATATATGATCTGGTCCATTAATGGTGTGCCACGTTCCGGGCCTAATAATGGCCCATATGAAATCCGGCCCGTTAAAAGCCTACCACGTTCTGGGCCAAATTACGGCCCAGATCAGGTCTGACCCTTTAAGAAGCTTTGGGCTAAATTATGGCCCATATCAGATTTGGCCCGTCAACTCGATGCTATGCTTTTGGGCCCACTTGCCAAAGGCCCATTTAGTAATTCGGCATGATATTAGTTTCGGCATGTTAAGGGCCCGTTTAACATTTCGGCCCTATATTAATTTCGGCTTGTTAAAAGCCCGTCATATAGTTGGGCCTAACTATGGCTCGGTTTGCATCCGGCCTGCTCGCAACCAATAATCTGATTGGGCCAAACAAGGACCGAGACAATTTTGGCCTGTTATAAGCCCGTGATTTTATTGGCGCATTTATCGGCCGGGGTTAATTTCGGCCTGCTACCGGCTTGTGAGCTGTTCCGCACGATTCAGGCCCAACCTACTTTTCAGCCTCCTAAAGGCCCAATGAGTTTTCTTCGGAAAACAGGATTGACGGTTTACTCGGCCTTTTAAAGGCCCGAACATACTAGTGGGCCAGTTTACATTTAGGCCTGTTAACATACCAAGATGACGAGGCCCATGATGCGGATCATACATGGTAGTTTGCATGACTGCCTGATTATTTACCGTAATTTTACGGTTTGGCCGGTTTACTGCGAAGACAAGATATATATACAGTAAAATAACTGCAGCATCGTGAATAAGAAAAAAACCTAGACTATACAATAAAATTTTTATGGCATATTACATCCACTGGGCATCAAAGTTCGCCACTATGATAATAAAGCACAAGCAGATAGCATTTTACACACATTGGGCATCAAAGATCGCCACCAGTGCAACTAAACTTGCCGATAAAATAATATCCAAATCCGACAGCACTTCAATAGAGTTCAAGAAAGGTTAGCCCTGCTCGGGAGCTGTAGTGCAAGCAGTTGAGCAAGCTAGTGAGACTGCACTTGTTTGACACTTATATCCTCCTCACTCTGAAAGATAAACAAGCAGACAGATGACAGGTTTTGCACATATAAGTATCAGTGCTAACAATTCATCACATTTCTTACTGACAAATAAAGTGACACGGTTTAAAATAACATTAACACAATATGGTATTGTTCAGGTCAAGACATGGCAGGTATTGTGAAGGAGTTGGCGGCTTCACAACACCACTGAATTACACATCAAGAACTCATAAGTATCAATGGTTAGTGTGCTGTCAATTTATCCCATTTAAGATTGGCAAAATAAGATCACTTGCTCTGTATAGTTTAATTTACATGGTATGAAGAAGGAACTTGGTTGTACAACTAAAAACCTAAATTGAGAAGGACAAACTTTTGTTTATGAAATGGCGTACATAATAAACTTTAAACATGCAATTTTATGCAAACACCAAAAATAAACAGCTGTTGCAGTCATGCCTAACCAAATTTACACAAGAAAGTTTGAAGGCTTGAGAAGGACAAACTTACATTATAGGTGAAGGCAGGCTTTATAAAGCTCTTGTCCATTCTGATGGGGGGGGGGGGGCAATTCAAGAAGTTTACCACAGAATCTTCTTCATAAGCATTACCTTTATTCTACATTTTGTTAAGAGTAAATATAGATGTGACAATATAAGAAAAAATGGAGAATATTTAAGATAAGAAGAAGAGTGATGCTACATAACCAAGTAGCTATAAATGTAAGTACAGCAATACAGGCAAAAGGTACAGCCAAGAGCAATGTAGAGCTAAACTTCTTCAGTACCATCGGTGTTATCCAGCCTTATGGTAAGAGTAAATATATATCTTATGTGTAGAAAATGGAGGGCAAAGGAAAATAAGCTGCAGAGTGATGGTACATGAACAATTACTTGTCAATATAAGTACGCTGATAAAGGACAACATGTACTTACAAGAACAATACAGAGCTATAAAAAATCATTGGCAGTGGATATATTCTACACTAATGTAACCATTCATACATATCACATAATTTGGAGCAAACAATTTATAAGCAAGCTAAAGGCACATAATGAATCAGGTATGTATGCAAGTAAAGTTATACAGGACAACATGTACTAACAGGAACAAAGCAGCAGGCAACATATTTGCGATATCCTGTCGTTCTTTTCAAACCGGAATTCTTTTTCGAGCAGATTTCCTGCAAAAAATATCCATAAGTCACATGCGGAAAAGTAGAAGTTCAAATTGTCATGCGATATCATAGACAGTACATCATCCTCGGAACAAGACCAGTGCATAACAAGGTTTTTCCATTCAATGTCTTCTAAATTTAGCACAGAAGACTTCACGAGAAATTGGTTTATAGACTTGCCATCAAAGTGTGATTTCCTCAGGTAACACCAATACTGCTGCAATGCTTCCTTGAAAAGTGCAAGAAGGCTTAGCTCGTCATGCCTATCTAGATTGACCCTCGCCTACTTACGACAATGTAATGTAAATCATTGATGTGTTCAATCAACAAAAAACAGGAAAATAATCCCCATGAATAATAGCACTTAGACGTAAGTGGGACAGGAAGATGTGAAAATGGTGTTTGTCTTTACTATAATCTTCCAATGATAAGAATATATGCACGTGGTGCCTAGCAACATTAAAAGCATTGTCTTTTAAACTGGGAATAACTGGAATGGGGTTCCAATCTGCAGGAATTGGCCGTCTCTGCAGTTGGGATAGGTCTTCGACCCGTGGACTTGCTGTACTTTTTGCTAGAGTGGGATTTGTCTATGGTACGGTTGGTGCTATGGAAACTGAAATCGGCATACCTTTTGCTGTAGTGTAGGTTCTGTGTGGTGGGGCTAGTGGTGTGGCCAGTGAAGTATGGATACAGTCGGTCCTACGTTTTGTGTCACTAATTGTACATCCAATATAAGTGAGGTGCTGTCTGATTTCTCCGGCACAACCACGATTTTCAAGGACTTTGCTGGTGCTCCTTCAGGTTCAGCAATCACCCTCTTCCTTTTTTATGTCTGATGCACAAGAACAGCATTTGAGTGAAAAACCTGGTATGATAACAGATGGAATATGTATTGATAATGGATGGGCATGGCATCTCGACATATATGATGAGTAAACTAAGCAGATGGCGGTGCAACAAAGTAGAAGAAATGCAAGACAACATATGCAAGATACGCGCAATCAATAAAACCTTGCCAAATTAGAGCAGGCACCTTGATGGGTGAACATGACAGGCCATCTGCCTTTGACTCCTATGTTAGAATAGTCATTAGGATCATATTCTGAACAAGAATCTACAGGTGGGGAGCATATGAGTTTCATTGCATCCAGAATGGCACTCAATGCCTTGGTGCCAATTTTGTAAGTCATTGCAGTGTTCCACAATATTCTTCTGATGCGCAAATTCTGATATTCACTGTAATTACGTATAATATCTGAGAACCATGAAACCATAAATAGTTGTGAGATTATCTTTGTAATGCAGAGAATATTCTAATATAGGGGCACCCCTGTAAACACTTGTGTGCTATCACTAGATTCTGATGAGAGAGCTCATGTGCACTGTAATATGGTGCACACATTTATATAATCTGGCACAAGTACACAAAAAAATAGGCTCCCGAAGTAAGGATAGTTGGCAGATGATAGGTTCAAAATATACTGTATAGAGAGTTTATTACAAAACCATGATAACAAGAGCACACAACAACTAGGTAGATCATAGTGTACATAAAAGGGGTACACCATAACCATGATATATAAATCGGGAAAGTGCAATTGTCTTGAAAATACGGTGTTGTATTGCCGCTAGTAATTGAAAGCCTATCGATCAAGTACATGCCAGCTCTATGAGCTGTTGATTGCAGATGTCCCTGCTCCCCTTCCTGACAAGGAACATATTGTACGTACTAAATACAGAATAACAAAAGAGGAACATGTTAAAGAACAGAAGAGGAAGCATATTCTTGAGGTTCCGCTTAATTGCATACAATGTTAGTTGCCCACTCATGATGAATCACAGCGCCCAAAGAAATGCGATTCCATGATGTCTCTCTATATGTGGCAATTTTGACCAAGAGTCATTAGGATCATATTCTGAACAAGAGTCAACGGGTGGGGAGCTTATGAGTTTCATTGCATCCAGAATGGCGCTCAATGCCTTGGTGCCAATTTTGTAAGTCATTGCGGTGTTTAGCTTCAAGAGTAGACTGCTGCTAGTGTGACACAAAGCAGCTACATAGATCATAATGTAGATATAACGGGAAAACCGTAAGCATCAGAGTAAAATCAGTAAAGTGGAACTTGCTGGAATGTATGTGCTAGTATTGCCAGTACGGGTAGAAAGTCTTCGGATACCAGCTCTCTTCAACTTAAGGTGCGGTACTGTTAATATCAGTGTAACTCTCAAAGGCGACACAACTCCTTGCATTTCCTTGCTATTCTCATAGGATTCAAGTGGGCAGGCCACTACAAATCCTATTCCCATATTTACAAAATCCTACGAATCAAAGAGGCCTGAAGATTTCAAAGTGTCCATACCAACCGACCGTATAGACCTCTACACTGCAAATGTCCCTGCTCATCTTCACTGCAAGGAACATACTGTACTACTATCATACCCCCTCCGTTCCAAAATATAAGTCTTGTTAGAGATTTCCACTATGGATCACATACAGATGTATCTAGATACATTTTAGAGTGTAGATTCACTCATTTTGCTCAATATATAGTCCATGGTGGAATCTATACAAAGACTTGTATTTAGGAATGGAGAGAGTACTTATTAAAGTAGAACGGAAGAGGAACATGCTAAAGAAGAGCAAGCAGATTTTGGATAATAAAATGTTCGTTGCACAGTGCCCACACATGATGAACCAGAGCGCATTAAGAAAGCAACTCCCTGCTACCTCTCTATATGTGGTGCACATGCTTTTTTGAAAGTAAAGTAGGAACATTAGCTGACCAATTAAATGTTATCTATTTTAGTAATATCAACATCATATCAGAGTCGAACTCGAGCAACAAGTTTGGAATTATGAGTGGCACGTTGTTTAGCTTGATGGATTTAGGAGGAGTGCTAAGCAGGTACGATGATGGTACTGAATATAAAGGCATGTCCGCATGCTAGTCGCTTGACTTTTGTCATTTGGGTCAGTCGACCATTTTAGGCGGTTGGATGAAGATCCTACGTCTCCTAACCCTTCTTCTTCGTCGTCTCTGATTCTTCCCATACAGAACACCGCACGGGCCGCCGGCCAGACCACCGGCCCCCACCGTCTGTGTTCCTCCACCATCCCCACCCCCACCCATGCCCCCACCCGCGTCGAGTTTTCTTCAT